>CM053572.1:137672255-137810590 GCA_028646485.1 Cryptoprocta ferox
TCTCTCTCTCTCTCTCTCTCTCTCTCTGCCCCTCCCCTGCTCACTCTCTCTCTCTCAAATTAAATAAATTAAAAAAATAGTCCTGTGATTGGCATTGAGCTTTTAAAAGTATGAAGGTGTGGGTATTTGGGGCCTTGAATTCCAACCTTATTGTTCTAGACTTAGCAGAGGTCTGGTTACAAGTAAGATCCTTAGAGAACCTTTGAACTGCTTTCAAAGGCTTAAAGTAACTCATGCCAGGGATATAGTCTCCTCTCCACCCCCAACCATTGCTTCCTGATGTGAGGAGTCCTTTCTGACCATCTTCTGATAACATTCATTCTCCTTTTAAATTTCCTCCCCTTAGGAGATAAACATTCACTAGCAGTGGATTAGAAATCCTTAAGTCTGCCCTTCGGTATTTGATATCTTTAATATTTCTCCTTCTCTCCAGCACAGGGGTAACCCTGGATAAGGAAAAAAAAAAATACTGCCTACGTCCCAGTTTCCTTTTCCATGTGTGCAAATTCCCTAATTGTCTTGTGCATTATAGGGATTGGCAAATACTATAACCAGGTAAATGATAATGGTACATGCGTAGGTTTTGATTCAAGAGATGTCGTATAAATAGAGGGACTGAGTACAGTACGGCCTCCCAGCGCCGCTCTGCTGGCAAACGCTACTGCTGTTACCTCTAAGGAGGAAGACTGGTGGGGTGCTGAACGGAGCAGGAATAAATTGCGTGGTGAAATAACCATGAGCCAGTGGCAAAGATGAGGATTTCCATGAGTTTCCATGAGTTCCACCATTTGAAGAGCTCCTGTGCTTTGCCTGTGGTTCAAAAGGGAGCGTGTGTTTGTCACCAGCAGGGTAGCACCAAGGAAAAGGGGATGGTCCTGCCTGGGGACGAGCGCCCTTCCTGTATTAGAATCTATTAGAAACTGCACCTGGAATCAGGGTGGTGGCCTGGGCCCCCCGAAGACTGCATCCCAAGGCCAGTGGTTTGGCTGCAGATGTACGAATAGTGCTTTGGGGGGGCACATCAGAAAGCGTCTATCCTAGTCATGACTTTTCTCCATGTGACACTACAGACAAACAAAAGTTGTTCCTAATTTTCTCTTTTGAAAGCTTGATCTGCTTTGGCCGGTTATGTATAGGTCTCGTTAAGATTTTCCATATCTTGTGTTACGCAGATTCTTGACGACATGGAATGAATGCTCCCAAGATGAACAAACAGAAGTCATCTGGGTGTCGTTTAAGAACATGTAAATCTTCCGTGCACTGTTGTGAGCACACAGGCCCCGGGAATAGGGTCTCGCCTCCCCTTGTGTACCTGCTGTCAGAGCATTAGCAGGCTGGTGTGTGGTCTGCTGTGGCCCCTTGGGTTGGCACAGTGACAGATGAGGGGTTGCCAGTTGTGCTTAGGAGTCGGGGCAGCTAGAGAGTCATTGTCTGAAGACTGGCATTGCCTTGGCCCCTTTGATCCTCTGCTCAGAGTCCGCTCACGACTGTGAGGAGGATTTTGTACTGTCCTTTCTCTGCCTCTGTCCTTACTTCCCAAGTGAGGCACAGAGTCTGGCCAGACATTTTTATTAAAGTTTATTTTGGGAGAGTGAGAGCAAGAGTGAGAGAGAGAATGAGAGGGGGAGGGGCAAAGAGAGATGGGGAGAGAAAGAATCTCAAGCAGGCTCCGCACTATCAGCACAGAGCCCAATGTGGGCCTCGAACTCACAAACCTTGAGATCAGGACCTGAGCTGAAATCAAGAGTCTGATGCTTAACTGACTGAGCCATCCAGGTGCCCCTGGCTAAGTATCTCTTTGTCCTTACTTTATCATGAATGGTTAAGATGCTTGTTACCTATCTGAGTTCCTTCTGGGACTTTCTACCCCATTACTTGTTCTCATTGACATCAGGCATTGTGTTTACTGCTAGTTTATTATTCTCTGGTGTATAAAGACATAGGTATAAGGATTTCCATTCCTAGGGAACTTACAGCTTAGTGTGCCTCAGTATATGTCATCTATAGGGCCAGTTGTTAAGTGCTAAGGACAAAGAACACCCCTGTTAGGTGGCAGGAATTATTATGCAAATGGCAAGCAAATTGATTGCAGTCATAAGAATGGGTCTGATAATTACCCAATGGAACCAAATGCCATTGGTATAGAGGCAAGGAACATGGACAGGGGAAAGTGTGCTCTTATTTTGCTCCATCTTTCATACGGGAGGTGTTATGGACAGAATGTTTGTGTCCTTCTAGAGTTCATATGCTGAATTTCTAACCCCCAATGTGATGGTGTTGGGAGGAGGCCCTTTGGGGGGGGTGATGGTCAAGCCTTCATAAATGGGATTAGTGCTCTTATAAAAGGAACATGAGAAAGATGGCTTTCTCCTTTGCCACCTCTCTTCCCTTTCTGCCGTGGGACAGCCCAGAGCGGAGACAGAAGTCTGGGAACCAGGAAACAGACCGTCACTAGACACAGATGTGCTCACACCTTGGTCTTGGACCTAGCCTCTGGAACTGTGAGAGGAAATGTTTGTTATTTAAGCCCCCAGTAAATGGTAATTTATTACATATGCCTGAGCCATGACAGGAGAAATTTCATAAATTTAAAAATGAGATTATCTATCAGAACGGCTAGTAGAGGGGATCTGTGGATCCCAGGATCAGTGGCGAATAAGAAATGGTAAAGCAGTGAAAGAAGATGTGTCAGGAGGGTGGAATGCAGTTATGTAATCCGGTGAACTGAACCCTGGTCGTCATTACTCCCCTTAAGTTTGAAAACTATAAGAAGCGAGAGTTGGTTTCTACTTTGCAGATTACAGGTAGTGCTTAAGAATAATAGAATCTGTGGAAAACAGTGTGCAAACTGGGGTCCCACTTAAGACTGAAATAAATACAGATTTATGTGAGAAATCTAAAAAACTGTTTTGACAAAGCAGACGATGTGCCTAAGTGGAAATGGGAAACACATTCTGCATATACAATCCAGTAAGATCGCATATTTAATTAGAACTTGTATGATGTGAAGAATGCACTCTTTGAAAAACTTGTCTGTGAATTGTGTCCAGTTGTTTTTATTTATTCCAGTGCAACTTGTGGGTAAAGTATAAAAGCAGCAGCATCTTAAAATAATACAGTGGAGAGTTGACATGCTTGCTATAAATTGCCTCCCTTATTTTTTACATGGCAGAATAAAGAGTGAATCGGTACAGTACATAAAAAGTAATTAGGAATTTGTCCAGTGACTATACCAGGCTTCCTGTTTCAGGAGCTAAGAAAAGTTTTGATGGTAAGGGGCTTACAGCTTACTGTGCCCTCAGTATTTGTGGACTCTGGAGAGCAGATGTCCCATGTGAATGATAAAGGACATTTCCTATTGCATAGCCGGAATTTCCAGTAAGTGGCGTAACTTGGATTGGACTTGGATTGATTGGAATCTCGAGAGGGGGCTGATGATTACATCTGGTAATGGTCTTAGCAATACTTTTCCTCTTTACAATGCATAATGTTATTTAATTCAGTCTTAGCACTATTGACATTTTTGGTTGGATAGTTTCATTTTTGGGGGGGGGGGCTTTCCTGTGTGTTATAGGACATTTATCAGCATCCCCAATCTCTACTCACTAGATGTCAGTAGCATCCCCCAGTTGCGACAACCAAAGTGTCTCCAGACATTGCCAAATGTTCCCAGACAGAGGGAGTAAAATTGCCCTTGGTTTTGAACTATTGGTCAGAACACACTCTACTAAATTAAAAACAGGACAAATAAAAGTCTCGAAAATGTTGTGTGTACTTGTGTAAGCATATATCTGAGAAGGCCAGGCCTTGGACTTGATGCACTGCTATTTTCATGTTGCCTTTGATGGTGTTCCTGACCTCATGCCAATAGCTTCCATCCAGGGAGATAGCCCTGGGTGGAGGCTGGCTAACAGGATGCCACAATGACATTTGCTCTTTCTTCCATGGAGGCTGCTAGAGGCTCGCCTCCACCTGGATCTACATGCTGGGAAGTGTGGGCCCTGCCTTGGATGAATAATGGCTTTGGGGTTTATTGTCTAGTTACCAGTGATCAGAAAAGTGTTGGAGTGGACAGATGGCCATGGCCACCAGTTAGCCTCTATCTTACCTGGCCTTCCATATTTCCAATTCAAGCTTTTACCCATCATTTATGTGCTCCTGGATTTTGTTTTTATTTTTTTAAATGTGTATTTATTTATTTGAGAGAGAGAGTGCAGGTGGGGTAGGATCAGCGAGAGAGAAGAGAAGAGAGAATCCCAAGCAGGCTCTGCGCTGTCAGTGAACAGCTCACTGTGGGGCTCAAACTCCTGAACGATGAGATCATGACCTGAGCCAAAATCAAGAGTTGGATGCTTAACCGACTGAACCATTCAGGTGCCCTGTATGTGCTCCTGGCTTTTAGAGTGAAAGACTGGAACGCATAAAATCCAATTCCCCAACAGAGGCAAGAGAAGAGCTTTGAGAATTAATTTAACGATATGATGACCCTCTACCATCATTTCATTTGTCTCCCTTTCGTTTACTGATAGCTCTCCCAAACAGCCCAAGGATTAGAGTAAAATGTACTCTTGGAAGAACAAAGTGAAAATCTTTTTGGTGTTATCCCAGAAATCCACATTGTTTCTTGAGCTGAGTGAACATAGCTTAGAGTTGCCCTTGAAAGGATGCAATTAAAACATTATTATTATTATTATTATTATTATTATTATTATTTTGCTGCTCCACTTTCTCAGCTGTGATCCAAAGAAGACCATTGTCTAGCAGTGGAAGATTTCACAGTGTGTATCTCTGAGCTAACTTGGAGATCTGAGGCAGCTGTAGCGAGGTGGAACGTAATGTGAAGTTGAGAAACTCCCAGAAGTAGAGTGAGGCCAGAAACCAGTGAGTGACTTAGAACGATACAGACAGTAGCCATTTTGATTTGATAGGTGTTGTGCAGGGCTTCTAATGCATATATTTCCCATTTTATTTAAAGGAAAATTCCACCCAATTTGCTTAGACCAGCCATCTGTAAGTACTTTTTATTGCTGTTTGACACCTTGCCAACTGGAAGAAAAAAGATAGAGGACAACAATATTATAAAAGTGCTGAATTTGATGCAATTACTGTTAAAGAAAATGCTAATTTTCATCTTCCAACACATGCATTACATTAAATTAAGCTCTCCTAGGTTTTCTATTTTTATCATTATTTGTCCTCTATGTGTGTCACAAAGTGTGTGGATTCCTTTTCTTCCATCATTTGACATCTCTGAGGCCCAGCACCCCTTACAGTGTCTGTGTTCAATGACCATTGTCACTTGATTATGTAAAACCTCCCATCTGACAAGTGAGGAACTCTAGACACTGAGCAGTCCAATTCTTCTGGTTGGTACAGTTTCCTCTGTACTGGTCAAAGGCTTTTGTTATTCTGGAATGAAATTCTGTGTAAATAAAACATTTTCTGAAAGCTGCCTCTTAAAAGTAGTCACTAATCTGAAGCACTTATTGGATAAATAAGTGGTGGTTGATTTATCATTTGAAAAATATAAGTCACAGGTTTATTTGGGTCCAATGTCTACCTGCTTAAAGATCCCTCCTGCCTCACCAGATCTCCTCTGTTTTTATCAAGTGGACTGAGCTTTGGGTCATAAAGAGTTACACAAAACTGAGCCCCATCTGTGAAGCAGTCATATTTATCAAACAGCTATCTGTGAAATGGTGTACTATTTAGAGCAGTCTTTCTGTGTGCCAGGCACCGTACTAGGTGGTTTTTCAATGCTGTGTCAGTTATGATAGAAACGCTGCAAGGTGTCAGTCCCATTTAATAGATAAAACTGAGACACAGAAGTCCTGTAACTTTCCCAAGGTACAATCGTGAAGCTGGGATTCATTCCAGGTTCTGCAAACTCAAAACCCCATACCCTGATTCTGGGAAAAATTGGTTGTGAATGATTTCCTGTAGCTGGCATTTTTTTTTTTTCTAATGAGCAGATCATTGGTTTTGTGCAGTTTTTGGATGAGTTTCTTGGTGCATTTCTGTGAAGATTTCTAGTAAAGAATGTTACCAATGTTCTTAGGTTATGGTTATTAGAAAGTAAAAGCATTTATCAAGCCAATGACTTATAAACATTTGAAAATGGACATATTTCCATCTTAATATTCATATAGGATCCATGATATTTCAAACACTGAATGGAGATCTGTGTTATAAAATCGAATCAGAGGGACATTTTAAAATTTTATGCCCATTTAGAGAGAATATATTGGGTAAACATCAGCAAAAGAGCTAGAGAAAAACTATCATCTTCGATGTAAGTAATTTTTTTTTTTACTCCTAGTGAATTGCTAGATCTTGAATGCAGCTGAGTAAAGTTTTCCACATCTTATGCTTCATTTATTGTAAATGAAATTAATTTTATTTGATGATATCCTTTAAAGTCTCAAATATTATTACAGTGAAATATGATGATTATAGTGATGTCTATTTATGCATGTAATATGTGTTTTCCTAAAATAATTACATAATAAATATTCATTTCACTGTGACAAGACAGTTAGATATCCTTTTAGCTCTCATCCAGTTAAAAAAGAAAGACAGTGGATGATAATTTTGAATCAGGTCCTACTAGATAGAAAAAAAAAATGTGAGGGGCAGCCTGGGTCACTCAGTCAGTTAAGGGTCTGACTCTTTGTTTTGGCTCAGGTTATGATCTCACGGTTTCGAGTCCCATGTTGGGCCCTGCACTGACAGTGCTGTGAGCCTGCTTGCGATTCTCTCTCTCTCTCTCTCTCTCTCTCTCTCTCTCTCTCTCCTTCTCTCTCTATGCTCCTTCCCCATTCATGCTGTCTCTGTCTCTCTCAAAATCAAGAAATAATCTTAAAAAAATTTATTACAATAAAAAGAAAACAATGTTAGAAAACATTCTCCCTTAATTTTTTCAGATGAGTTTTTTAGAGATTCTACATCCCTATTTCAGGACGCATCATGCTTGCATGCAGGGAAATTCATTTAAAGGACTGATAAACATTGTTAATGCTAGACTGTTGAAGAAACTCAGAGAACAGGAATGTTCCAGAAACGTATGAGCTACTGTAGCTGTGTCGTTTGACTTTTATTAAGCATGTGGAGCTTCTGCTCATATGGAATAAAAACACTGTGGAATGAATCTGCTGTCATTTCCCTTCCCAGGTCACTGTGTACACTGAACAGGCTGAAAATACATCGCAAGTTAGTTTCTCCAGCATATGCAGTGATTTCAGGCGTTTGTGTTTACCTTCCGTTCTAACTTTCCTCTTCTGCCCCCTTCAGCCACACACTGCAACACGCCTTGTCACTCTTCCCAGTTCATACTGCTTTAAAGCTTATGCTTCTTTCATCATGAAGTCCCACTGAATGTACTGGAAGGTTTTGCCCCAGTAGATCAACATGTACCAGCCCGTTTATAGGAGTCCTAGCTCCACTCTGCCCAGTACGATGGGCATGCCATTTAAGTCTTGGATATTCTTTGCCTGAACCTCCCAAATCCTGTCTGCTGCTTCAGAAGCTAGTTGAACTCCTTCCTCGTCTCAGACCAACTTCCTTATGTCTGGTTAGTCCCCCTTGTGTCTAGTGTGTACTCTACACTTGCTCTCATAGATTCATAGATGATATATGTTTGAGTAATGCCCTTTCTCTTTCTCGAGAGTATTCCCGTGATAGTTTGGAAAAAGTGTTGCCCATTCTTCTATCTCTGGATAATTTATTCCCCGTTATCCTGGGAATGCACCCATCATTCCCAAAGTCCCCTGCACTCTGACTCCCAGGAGCCTAATACCTGACAGCCTGACTTGTGACGGCTGGCTGAGAATGCAGATTCCTTTTTGTCTCCTGCCAAGTATCATCCTATATACATTTTGTGCGGTGGGTTGTGTGGAATGGTGGCCATTTTTGATGAAACACCAGACATTGCTGATGGACGGATATATACATGCTGCGTTTTGGTCATGAAGTTTTTAAATACATGAAAGTAATAATAAGGAGGCCTTTTCAGTGTAGAAACCAATGGTGGAAGGATTACAATAAAAGCAGTTCATAGTTTTTTGTTTTACATGACATTCTTGATTTAAAGTGTAAAAATATTGTTAGTCAATAAGGTAGCTATTCCAAAGATAAGTCATTTAAGTATAGAATAAATCTGGGAAGTGGCAGACTGTATTTTCTTTTCTTATACTTAATTCTGGGGGGCTTAATTAGAACGAGCAGAAGAAGTGATGAGTAAAGGAAAGGGCACCTGGAATCCAGGCCAGGATTGATTTTCTGCCCATCGTTTACTGGGCCAGGACTCTGCCTTCTTGAAGGAGACGGAGTCTTTCATTTCACAGAACACCTAATGTGAGTTTAGCTAAGATCTTCTGTCTCATTCTAAAAGAAAGCTCTAATGTTGATTGTCACAGTATTATCTGGCCTCAATTAGCCTCTGCTTATCCTCCTCTAAGTTATAATACTTTCTAATCACGATCCACATGTTTAATGTCAAGTTTTTCTGTTGGGTGGGCAGAGGATTAATTTTATGTCTCCCTTTCTCTGTTCCTGCCTCGTGGGTAATTCATCAGCACAGTTTAATTCTTTGGGCTGAGGATAAGCTTTCCTTCTAGCAGTGGGTAAGGTGTGGTAACATGACTTGACTGTCAGTCCATGGGTCACATAAGAGAAGGGCCCCAAGGCTGTTCTAGCTGGAAAGGGGACACGTGCCATTGAGGTGCGCTTTTATCTGTGTGCAGCTAGGGGCACGCTGTTGCTCCCACTTGATGTTGCTTGGATGTGGGATGGAGATTCTTTAACCCCCGAAGTGGCTCAATTCCGAGGACACCCACGGAATAGATAAAGCACAGAGTCCACATCTACAATAAAGGCTCGTCTTTTATTTGCCCGCTCTAGGCCCAGGGCTAAGTGATGTCTCCAATTAAGAAGATTCATTGAACTTGGGAGCCCTGCGAGATAATCAGCAGCATAACAGAGAACATGCAAGAGACATGCCATGCTATGTCTTCTTTTCTGTTGTGCAGCAATCTGACCTGATTTCTCTGGCCTGGACTGGAGCAAGCAGCTTAGGATGCACGAAGGTTGCGAGTGATGTTTGGAGTGGTGCTATAAGCTGTTTTATTGGTGATTACACAGTGTACACGGTTTTTCAGATTATCCCAGGATGAAATGAGAAATGCCTCTGTGAAGGAAAAAAAAAGTCCAGATGGAAATTGTCATTTGCTATAATTCAAGAATAAATATAGTGAGTGGGTACAGAATGCTCTGTTGTGGAAATGTAGGCAGCTTGTACGTCTTTCTTCTTTACTTGTAGCCTGTTTTATTTACTTATTCATAATCTTTCAAAAGAATAGCCTGGATGCTTTGCAAAATTGAAGACCAGTGAAACGGAAATCCCAATCCTAGGGAGATTGACGGCTGACTTCTAGGGGAAATCAGACATTAAAACAACCCTAGGAAAATGGAACAAAATGCTCTGAAAAAGTGAATAAGGAAAAGTGCTACCTCTTTGGAGCTCATGTGATGGCAAAGAAAATGTATTAGTTATACTTAACGATATTTTAAATAAGGTATTAGTATCTCTCTGGAGTTCCTTATTATTACTATTACCATTATTTTACTTTCTTAACAGATAGACTTACAACATCGTATGATTTCTCTTGTCCTATTATAGATGTAGGTGCTTATCTGTTATTTACACATTTTTCAATTTAATAAAAACAAATGAAAGATACTGGCAAAGAAAACTTCTAGCATTAGCTTTTAATTAATGGTTGCTAAACAATTCTCATGATAAAACAAAAGCTGGAAGAGTTTTTTCCTATTGAATTATAATTTTATAGGGAGATTCATAAAATTTTTTATTAGGATTACATGATACCTGGATATAGGAAAGAAAAGGCTATGGTGTCCTACTTTATCTCAATATGAAAGCAGGGAGCAGTAGGGGGGGTCTCACTCCTTTGTGGAAACCAGTGTTTCCTTGAGTTTGTCTCTCCCTGGAGACTTGGACTCAAGTAGCTGCACGAAGTGTCAACAGAAGCCCTCTGGTAATGACCCAGCCGCCCGCTGTCCTGCCTTCCCTATGAGGCACTTTCTCCACGTGGCCAGGTGCATTTAGTAATTTCTCACCACTGCTTCAGGGAGGGAAGTGTACTTTTCCACAGGGAGAAACTTAGTCATGGAAAGGCTTAAGATGGAAAGATCTGAAGGTCAACCCATAAATCACTCACGGAGCTGTGGCTGAAGAGTCTCTGTCTACACTGGCAGGTAAAGGCCCCTTCCCGGCCATGGGCCTGGAGGGAGAATCCGGGTGCATGCACAGGCCACAGCTGGAGAGAGGGACGTGGGGGTTTCCTTCTTGCCTGGCCATGAACTCAGATCACCAGTGTTGCTGTTATTGCTGTTCTGCCCTTTGCCAGTTGGGCCAGCAACTTGGCTGCCCAGGTTTGCCTGCAAAGGGCTTTGAATGCCGCAGATTTGCAGCCTAGGCATCCCAGATTCCACACTAACGATACGGGTTTAGAGACAGGCACGTCTCGGTGCATGATTAGCATTTGGCTTTCCTGGTGAAGTAGCTTCCTGTGTTTTCAGCCACGTTTCTCAACAGATAGGTGTTAAACCGAACTTTTATATAGAACACCTATTTGGTGATTCGCCGGGCGCCGAGGTCTAAACTGAAGAGTGGCTGGTTTGGTGTCGAGACTCTTGAATCCTTGTTTCAGCATTGCTGCCCAGTAGCTCAGGGGGTCCTGGGGAAGGCCCCTCTTCCTCCTGCGGCCTCAGCTTTTAAGTCTGTGAAGAGAGAAGGTGGCAGTAAAATAGGTGGTTTTGAAAACAGTGTTTAAAATGGCCCCAGGTTTCCCCTAGAGTTCTCTGGGTGGAAAGGGGGGGCTGGAATCAAGGCTTTTGAAAATTGTGGTCTGTTGTTAAAAAAAGGTTTGAAAATCTGCAACCAGATGTTCCTGGAGCTCTGTCTGACTCTGACATTTATTTTAAAAAATGTAACTTAAATGTAAAATTTGCCTTGGAACTGTTTTCGGTGTCGAGTGGCTGCAGAGTGGAGAGGCTCAAAGACCCGGAGAGACTGCCTGCCGCCTGGGTCGAGTCTCGGCTAGTCTCTGCGATGCATGGTACTTGGGCACATTTAACAGCTCTGTGCCTCAGTTTCCTTATCTGTGAAAAGAGGATAATAACTTTGGGTAATAACGCTGGTAAACGTAGGTTTATTGATCGATCGTAACAAATGTACCGCTCTGGTGGGGAAGTTGATGACGGGGAGATTATGTATTTGGGTGGGGGCAGATGGCGTTGTAGGAAATTTCTGTACCTTAGCCTCAGTTTTGCTGAAAACATGAAGCTGCTTTAAAAATAAAATCTATTAATACAAAAAGAAACCCACCCAGGATAATAACAATAGTAACTGTTTCACTGGCTTGTTATAAAGGCAAGATAGTTCATAACTGTAAAATATTGGAAACATCCACATGGCACATATTAAACATATTTAAAAGACTTAAGTGGATGGTTATCCATTGGAAAACTTGTTTTGCAACATGAAGCAATATCTGCAATTGGTGAGCTATGTCAGTATTTATTTTCTTCATGTCCAATGTGTTTTCCAGCTTGACTTAATAAGATGGCAACCCACGGGCGCCTGGGTGGCTCAGTCAGTTAAGGGTCCTACTTCGGCTCAGGTCATGATCTCACGGTTCGTGGGTTCGAGCCCCGCGTCGGGCTCTGTGCTGACAGCTCAGAGCCTGGAGCCTGCTTCGGATTCTGTGTCTCCCTCTCTCTCTGACCCTCCCCTGCTCACGCTGTCTCTCAAAAATAAATAAAAAACATAAAAAAATTTAAAAAAAATGTGGTAGCCCAAACATTTGTGTACAGTGGATGTTTCAGGCCAAGAGAACAATTCGAGCAAGTTTTAGAAATGTAGACATTCTAGGAGTAGAAAAGTCCGGCCTAGGTAGGAACTGTGTGCTGAGAACGCTGTCTGAGCAAGGGTTAGATTATGCCAGAGCCCAGTGCAGCATTGGGGGGATCCCTCATCCCTGTGGGAGTGAGACTTCCAGCTAATGGTGGTGATAATGGTGGTGGTGGTGATGGTGGTAGTGATTATGATGATGATGCAGGAAGTGGCTGATGATAGAGGAAGTGGTTGATGGTGGTGGTGGTGGCAGAGGTGGTGATGATGGTGGATGAAGTGGTTGGTGGTGGAGATGGTGGTAGATGTGGTAATAATGGTGGATGGTGAGGCAGGACAGGAGACTTTCCCCTTTACCCAAGTTGAGTTTTGTGCTGGAGATTCCTTACCTAGAGCTCAAAGGTATCTGATAGACTGCTTTGCTGATTGGTAAGAAGTGGCTCAGTTAACTCTTGGAATTGAAGAAAAAAAAGGAAGCCATTTAGCAGCAAGGCAGGAAGAGAAGTGGGAGACAGGCAGGGACTGAAGAAGCCTTCTTTCCCTCTGTCCTTCACGGCCATCTCCTATGAAAGTCAGATAGCCTCTTCCACAGGTGCACACCTGCCTTGTCATTCCATTCTCCTCTCAGGGTGAAACAAAAGCAGCCAATAGCAAAAGGATCCAAGTATACTTTCGTGGGACATTTGGGGTTTCCGTTTAGGTTTTTGGAGGTTTTGCTTACAAATGTTGGCAGTATTCATTTCATTTACCAAACTGTGCTGTGCTTGTTACTGGGGTAACTGAAGCACACTTAATCTGGTATCCATGATACATGATTCGTAAAACCCACATTTCAATTTGGTGAAATGGTGTGTGGTAGTGATTCGGGATACAGTTTTGATGAGTATGTGTAGCACTTTCTATCTATAGGATCATATTGACATAGTAAGTGGACAGGAGCACTGAAGTATGGAAAAAGAGACCAGACATTCCCTTTTTACATGCAGTCATTCTGTTATGTCATATCTCAATATTCCTTTGAGATTTAACTTTGTATAGAGCAGTGATTCTCACTGTGAGGGAGGGTGACTTCCTCCTCTCTTCCCCCACCCCAGGACACTTGTCAAAATCTGGAGGGATTTTCATGGGGCGACTGGGTGGCTCAGTCAGTTAAGCACCGGATTCTTGATTTCAGTTCAGGTCATGATCTCACAGTTTGTGGGATCAAGCCCTGTTTTGGACTCTGTGCTGACAGTGTGGAGTCTGCTTGGGACTCTCCATCTCTCTCTGTCCCTCACCCACTTGCACTCTCTCTGTTGGTCTCAAAATAAATAAATAAACTTAAAAAATATCTAGAGACATTTTCATTGTCAAACCTTTTATCTTGTGTTCCTGGGATCTCTGAAGTAGAGGCAAGCAGTACCGTCAACACCTTGGTGCTCAGACAGCTCCCAGAACAATGATTTCCCCATCCAAACGCCAGTAATGGTGAGAGTCAAGAACTCTGGCATACAGTGTTTGTTCCATGAGAGCCTTTATAGAATATACATTCCTCATTCTGGAATCTTCCTTTCCATTTCCCAAATTCCATGACAAAACCATCTAGCATTTACTCAAAGACCTGTTTGAAATCTGGGCACTATGAGAAACCTACTTGCATCGGGCGAATTCCTTTTTGTGTCATTTCTGTACATTCTCTTGATGAAAATATTTCCAGTTTAACCCTACGGACATCTTGTGTTTCTCCAAATGATATTTTTATGACTTCTTACATGGCAACTCCTATATATGTTTCTTTTCCCTAAATTTGGTTTTAAGCTCCTGAATGCTGTGTGAAATGTCTTTGAATTATGTTAAAAATGTAGTTTTATGCTATCCACACTTGACATCTCCAGTAAATACTTAATGTTTAAATTTGATACTTGATACATTTATATGAATCAAAATATTATTTTCTTGGTCTTTGTAATTCCTTTCACTGAAGAGAAAAAACAGTGTTTCTTCTTTTATTTTCCTGAAGCAGAAGCATATTTAAGTCTCATTGGATTTGAATACTGACATCAGAACAGTTTGTTTCTTATCTGAGAAACTCTTTCTAGCTTTCTATTTTTCTAAGCTTGTTGTATTTGTTTCTTAATAAATCTAGGTTAGTCTTTATGACACAATTCTCACAGGCCAATGTTTTAAAAGTCTGTGTTATGCTCTCTCTTTAAGAAAAATTTTTTTTAATGTTTATATGTTTTTGAGAGACAGAGCAGGAGCAGGGGAGGGGCAGAGAGAGAGGGAGACACAGAATCTGAAGCAGCTCCAGGCTCTGAGCTGTCAGCACAGGGCTCTATGTGGAGCTCGAACCCACAAACTGTCAGATCATGACCTGAGCTTAAGTAGGACACTTAACCAACTGAGCCACCCAGGTTCCCCATAATGCTCTTATAAATAGATATTTATGACTTTGCTAAACTTAATGGTGAGTAAGCAACTGCCATTGGGAAAATGTTTCCATTTGGATAAATGTTGCAGTCAGGCAGGTGGGCCTCTTTGACTAATTTGGTGGTGTCATTTGAACCGTGTTCTGTTTATCTGATGTCTGTCAGGTTGTTCCGTGTCCATGTCTTTGACTTTTGACTCGGTAAGGCAGGAGACGTGTATTAGCATCATTACAGGGAATTGAAACCCAGAGTTCATTTTTTTTTCTGGTAGGTAAAGACAAGTCCCAACTATTCACCATTTTTGGTCCTTTCATGGGATTGCAGGAGATGCAGCCAGTGGGTGTGCTAATGGTGGCTGAGTTGGTGTCCTCTCTTCTGGGACACGTTCCTTTCGTGTGGTCAGTTCAGTGACAAGGCGTCGTAGTGATATGGGAGGGACTCTAGGACAGTTGAAGTCCCCCTTTAAAATGCCGTGAAAATGAATTCATGAATTTTGACCATCTGATGTGCACTGGGCATCTTGACGACTTTTGCAGGTATCAGCTCTTTCTCTCCTTGAAGCCGAATATCCTAATTCTACCCACAGAGAAATGGCACCTACAGAGCTCAAGTCACTTGGCCAATGTTTTTATTTCCATAGTTGACTGAGGTCTGCCCAGCTCCCAGGATGTATTCTCACTGTGTCTCCGCTGGCATCCCACTGGCTTTTATTATAAATCATCCGGTTCGGTGTGGATGAATGAAGATGACCCGGGCTCATCAGGATCCCTCTCCTGGGCCTTCCGGAAACTTGACTTGAGCTATTCCTTAAAATTAAGAAAAGTGCTGCCTTAAGTTTGGCAAGCCTTGAATTAGAATTCATGGCTACTGGATGGCAGGGGAGATTTTTATGAGAGCATGTAGCATGTCCCCATTGTGGGATTCCTGTGGAATTTTGGATCTCCGGGGAAGGGGGGTAGGTGGGGTGGGTCTGTTTTTCAGTGAAGTTATTTCTGTGTTACTCAGAGTCTCAGAAGGGGCAGAAAGACTGTAACAAACAGAGCATTTTGAGCACCCTGTGTTGTTTCCTGACGTGTGCAAACACAGTCTCAGGGGACGTTCCCAGAGTTGGCTGTTTGGACCTGTTGTTTCATGGTGGGATAAAATAATGAATATCTTGCTTAACATTCTGTTACTCTGGAAGTTGCTTCCAAACCATGTGATTTCTTATTAAACCAGGTGAGAACATGCTCAGAGATTTGGGTATCTTATCTTCACCATTTCTTTGGGCAGCTGGAGAATCTGTTTTGGAATCTAGCACCTGTTCAAAAAGAAAGAGACAGGAATACAGCTCATTGCTTGTTGGCTTATGGTCATAATTCCCGTATGTGCCTTTTATGACTTAACCTCTGGCAGTTGTCTGAGACAGTCCACCTGGGAGGTCTTCATGTTTGTTCATTCATTTGTGGCCATTTCCTTCCTCTGACCTCAAGGACTAGCTATCAGAGGTTAGTCAAATCAGGATTTCTCCACCAACAAGGGGAAATTATTTGTCCTCAGGTTATGTGCCAGTGGGACACTGCAACAATCCTTCTAATCATCTGTCACTGCAAATATATTTCAAAATAATTTCATAAAATAAGAATGTAGTGATATACCATTAGGGACTTGGAGCTATTAGCAAGTCTTATAAATGGTTTAGCCTTGGCTTAAAGATTTATTGCTGAGATTAGAAAGTAATGGGGGTCCCTGGGTGGCTCCGTTTGGTTAAGTGTCTGATTCTTGGTTTTGGCTCAGGTCATGACTCACGGGTTGTGAGATTGAGCCCGGGTTGGGCTCTATGCTGACAGCTCAGAGCCTGCCTGGGATTCTCTCCCTCTCCCTCTCTCTTTGCACTTCTCCTGCCGTGCACTCTCTCTCTCTCTCTCTTTCTCAAAATAAATAAACATTAAAAAAGTTATGGCATATAAGCAGTAATTTGAGTTTTGTTTTTCTCCTTCACTTATGTATATAAATACAGACACACACACACACACACACACACACACACACACACCATAGTGGAGACTCTATGTTGAAACCACTTGGCTCTATGACTTTGATTAGAAACAAATCATTAATGTGTTCTTCTTAACCTCATGGCAGGCAGGCTAATAAAGCATCTGTCACCATTGTTTAGGGAAATGTGACAGTTGTGGTTTCATAGATGGGGAAACTAACATAGGAATCACGTGGATGTCTTCTAAAAATGATTACCAGTAGGACACTGAACCTGGCTTAGAACTTGGATATAGACACCATGGAGTTTTATAACCATACCTTTGCTGTGTCTCTGACCAGCCCAATGGCAGAAGAGGAGAACTATGTGTGTACAGTTTCTGTTTCTCTTTTCTCTCATTTTCTTTTTTCATTTTATTAAGTTGTTTGTGTCTAAGGCTTAAACCTGTGAACACTGACAAGGAATACTCAGCAAAGAAGATTGACCCATTTTTCAACAGAGTATGAGATGGCTTAAAATTAAAGGTTCCAATTTTCATTACAGTGTGACAGCAGGTATGTGTTAATCATCGCATGCTAGTCAGTGAGATGATACATGTAAAGAATTCAATATTCTAAAATTCACAGCAACCCACGGGGAAAGTGCAGTTAATATCTTTGTTTTGTAATGAGGCAGTTGAGCTGTAGAGAAGGTAAGTAACTTTCCCAAAGTCACCCAGGCAACAAGGGCTAATGTGAGGACTTAAATTCAGAGAGCTTGGTGGAGGAGCTGGCTTTCTTCACCCCTCCTGTATTTCGTCTTTATCCCACAAACACTGGCTGTGTCTTCATAATATTTAGGATCTAAGCTCTCTGTTGTGAGGAAAAGTGTACTAGTAGGCGTGTCTCTGCCCATGGGTTTGTGTCATAATGAGGGGATTAACTGCATAATTATATTGCTTTGTGAATGGAATGCTAAAGGGTATATACCATTGGTTTGGAGTCCAAGGTTGAAGAAGAGTTAGTTCTCATGAGGGATGACAATGGGCAAATAAGAAAGCTTTTGCAGGGGCATTTGAGGTGAGCCTTCCCAGGATTTGAGGGATAAGTGGAAAGTCGTAGTTTGGAGAAGGCATTCTGACCATAAAGAGCAAAAGGGTGTATAGATACCAAAATGCTGAATCATGCCAGCGCATGGAAGATGAGGCAGGGGTTTGCACTAAGATGGTCTTGCATCTTGCAATCCATGCTCAGGGACTGTCCATGGGATCAAGTTCAGAGGGTCCAGACAGAGGCATTTAAGGCATGTTGAAGGCAGATGGAAAAAAGAGAGAACAGAGCCAGGGATGTTCAGCCAGGACACTGGTCAGGGCAGGGAGCGAAAGGCATTCAACAGGTACCATTTTTTTTGCCACTTAATACGTGCCTTTGTTGGGGACATTAAAAGAATGAGCTTATGTGATCCTCAAAAGGACATCACAAGGACAGGTAGATGGTAATAATATTTTAGGTGAGGCATGAGAGTTGGAAAGGGTTAGTATACTTCTCCAGAGTCACCAAACTAGAAAGTAGGACAGAATTCAAACTCATATTTGTCTGATTCCAGAAATCTCTCCAAGGACCTGTGGAACAACTGCTTTGGCATGGTGGAATTGGAGATAAAGTCATAGTGTCTCTTCCAAAATTGCGGATGAGGTTGCAGTGTGCCACTCTAGAAGAAGCCTAGAGAGAAGTGTTGGTAGAGGAGATTAGCTGTCATAGTGCTTTTTGGCTCCATGGTTATATGTCTGCAACGGAACGAACTAGTCCTTGGCAGTGTGCAAAATCACCTTATTTATTAATTGTACAAAGATATGGATGTTTTACGGGTCCTCCTGTGTGGGTTAGGGTAGAGACAAAAGAGTAGACAGAGATTGTAGCGTTTAGACATGTGAGTCCAGTGTGTGTGGACACACGCATGTGTAGTTTGTTTAAGCATTGTGTTTATAGAAAATAAGGACCCGATTCTCTGTGCTGTAGTCCAGTACAGGCAACTGTGTAGCGATTCATATGTGGGGTCCATGTGGACTGGAACAGGCCTACATTTGATTCATCAGAGCGTGCTGAAGACAGTGTGCTGGCCTGCTTGGGGGCACCGCTCTGGAAGGACTGGCGACAAAAGTGGCAGCTCTTTGTTAGGACTGTATTGTGCTTGGTGAGCTACCCTGGGCCAGTTCTCATCCCTGAAATCCTTTTGTACAACTCCCATGGGATAAGCATCTTGCCCCGAAAATCCCCATAGGGTGAGAATCTTGCCCGGCGGTCAAGGAATTAATTTGTAAAGTTATGCTTGCTAAAGATTTGTAGGGTTGGGATTCTGGGAAAACACAACTATTTTGTGATGTGAAATACTGGTTGGAAAGCTCACAGCACGCTCCGACCTCTTGCTGTGGGAACAGTGCAGGGAGGGGTGATTGTGCTAAGAGAGAGCTAAGCAGAGGACCCCAGGGACCCCTGACTTCGGGTCATTACACAGGTGTTGTGCAACAGAGGCTCATCAGGAGGCGGACCTGCGATCCCTGGGAGAGTTCTGAGATTCCAGAAATAATCGAAGGTGGACATGGTGGGAAACATTATCTTTGGCTGATGTATGGCACTAGATCCTGAGTCTTCAAAGGATCTTAGTGCTTCGAGCAAAAAAATATCAGAGCGTTTGTCATTTATGCAGACTTGAAGCACTATGTCCAAGCAGTTGGGTACAGCTTTGATGGATTCTTGCCCATCCACCTCTTGCTCACTGGCTCTCGCATCTTGTTCTTTTGGAGAATGGCCAATACTGGAAAGACTTTCCTTTAACTATCTGATTTAATTGCTTTGACGCTGGAAAAACACTGGGAAGGAATGGAAATTTCTACCATGTAGGTTTAGATGAAGAAGTGTGTGCAGAGTGCCTAGGGATGGTTGACAGGTGCACACGGAGTGTATGTTGCACACGGAATGTAAGTTGGAGGCGACAGTGAATTCTTGGGCTGGGGGAGACCTCCACCGACACAACTCTTAAGTGAATGTGAGTTTTAAATTATTTATTTATTTGTCTATTTATTTTGAGAGAGAGGGGGAGAGAGAGAGAGAGAGAGAGAGAGACATCATGAGTGGGGAAGGGGTGGAGAGACAGGGAGAGAGAGAGGATCCCAAGCAGGCTCTTGCTGTCAGCATAGAGTCCGATGCAGAGCTCGAACCCATGAACCACAAAATCATGACCTGAGCCAAAATCAAGAGTCGGACACTTAACCAACTGAGCCATTCAGGTGTCCCCAAAGTTTTTAAATTTTAAATGATTAAGTAGGTTATAAAGACTTTAGACTGTGAGGTAATTTATAACGACAAGTCATATAAATTATATAGTAATTACTCATTATAAATAGTGTAAGATATTTAAAGTTATTATGGAGTCAGATACTTCACGAATATATATGTGGCAACAATATATATATGGGTAAGTAGTCCATTTAAAACAGAAATTGCTTTAGGCTCATTTCAGGGTTTTCTATTCTGTTCTGTTGATCCATGTGTCTAATTTTGCGCCAGGACCGTACTGTTTCGCTTGCTACATCTTTGTAATGTAACTTGAAGTCTGGAATTGTCATGCCCCCGGTTTTGTTTTTCTTTTTCAAAATTGCTTTGGGTTATTTGGGGCTTTTTTTGTGGCTCCATACAAATTTTAGGATTGCTCTAGTTCTGTCACACGTGCTCTTGGTATTTTGATAGGGATTAAAGGTGTAGATTGCTTTGGGTAGTGTAGACATTTTAACAATATTTTTTCTTCTGATCCGTGAGCATAAAATGTCTTTCCACTTCTTTGTATCATCTTCAATTTCTTTCATCAATGTTTTATAACTTTCAGAGCACAAGTCTTTTACCTCTTTGGTGAAGTTTATTCTTAGGTACTTTATTATTTTTTTGGTGCAATTGTAAATGGGATTGTTTTCTTAATTTCTCTTCCTGCGGTTTCAGTATCAGTGTATAGAGATGCACAGATTTCTATATGTTGATTTTGTATCCTGAGACTTTACTGAATTCATTAATCAGCTCTAGTAGTTTTTAAGTGAGTCTTTGGGGTTTTTTGTGTATAGTATCCTGTCATCTGCAAACAGTGAAAGTGAAAGTTTTACTTCTTCCTTACCAACCTGGCTGCCTTTTATTTCTTTGTGTTGTCTGACTTGTGTGGCTCGGACTTCCAGGACCTCTTCTGGTGGTGAGAGTGGACATCCCTGTGGTGTTCCTGACCTTAGGGGAAAAGCAGGGGAAAAGCTCTCAATTTTTCTCCATTGGGTAGGATGTTTGCTGTGTGTTTTTCATATAAGGCCTTTATTATGTTGAGGTAAGTTCCCTCTAAACCTACTTTTTGAGGGTTTTTATCATGAATGCATGTTGTACTTTGTCAAGTGCTTTCTCTGCATCCACTGCAATGACCTTTCTCTTATTGATGTGATATATCACATTGATTGATTTGTGAATATTGAAACACCCTTGTGTCCTGGGAATAAATCTCACTTGGTCATGTTGAATGGATAAAGAAAATGTGGTATATATGCACAATGGAATATTACTCAGCCATAAAGAATGAAATCTTGCTATTTGCAATAACATGGATGGATGTAGAGAGTATAATGCTAAGCAAAATGAATCAGTCAGAGAAAGACAAATGCCAGATGATTTCACTTGTATATGGAATTTAAGAAATAAATTTAATTAATAAAACAAACGAAAAAATGAGAGAGAGAGAGAGAGAGAGAAACCAGGAAACAGACTCTTAACTATGGAGAACACACTGATGGTCACAAGGGGGTCACATGGGTGAAATAGGTGATGGGGAGGAAGGAGGGTGCTCCTGATGAGCACCGGGTGATGTATGGAACTGCTGAATCACTACATGGTGCACCTGAAACTAACATAAGACTGTATGTTAACTACACTGGAATTAAAATAAAAACTTAATACAAAATTTTCTCTGAGCCCTGCCATTGAATAAGAATGCCAGTCTTACCCTGGTTTCTGTATGGCCCTTGT
This sequence comes from Cryptoprocta ferox, assembly GCA_028646485.1. Lineage (NCBI taxonomy): Eukaryota > Metazoa > Chordata > Mammalia > Carnivora > Eupleridae > Cryptoprocta > Cryptoprocta ferox. Next base: position 137,693,598 of record CM053572.1, read on the forward strand.
CCTTTTTTCATATGCCCGTAGCTCATCCACCCCTGCTCCCTCATCCATGTCCAGCTAATGGGAACCTGTCCAGTGAAAAGCTTGGTGTGTGAAGAGTGCTGTCCTTACTGGCTCCCTGAGTCACTGCTGTCACCAAATGTCACTGTTGATGCCCCTATCCCTGAAAAGATCCACCAAAGTCCCTTTTCAGAATAGGCTGTATTCCAACTTCCTTTTTTACCTGTAGCTTCTACTGCTGAAACAATCATCCCAAGAACCTAGTAGCCTGAGTTGGGATTTGGAATTAGCTTTTTATAGCAGCTTTACTTGATATATAATTCACATGCAATAAAATTCACCCTTTTAAGGTTTACTGCACTTCTCATAGATTCTCCGAGCTGTGTAGCAGCCACCGTCTAATTTTAGAATATTTTCATCATCCCCTAAATAAAACCCATACCTGTCAGCAAAAACTCCCCATCGCTTCTCTCCTTAACCCCCCGTAACCACCGATCTAGATTCTATCTCTAGGGATTTGCCTCTTGCAAACATTTCCTACAAATGCAGCCAAACAATATGTGGTCTTTTGTGGCTGGTTTCTTTCCCTCAGCCTAATGTTTTCAAGGTTCATCCATGTCGTGGCATGTGGCACTGCTTTGTTCCTTTTTCTAGCTCAATAATATGACATTGTAGGATATGTCACACTTCTTTATCCAGGCACCGTCCGTTAGTTGATGGGCATTTGGCTTATTTCTGCTTTTGTGGACCGTTGCGAATAGTGCTGTTATTACCATTCGTGTACAAGTTTTTGCGTGGACATATGTTTTTATTTTTCTTAGGTTTGTACCTAGGAGTGGAACTGCTGTGTCATTGGAGTTTTTACAGAGAGACAAATTTTTAGTAGCAGCTTACATTGGAAATGTAGCTTGTGCTTGATGAAGTTTAAACATGTGGTGATTTCTGGGGGGTGCCTGAGAGGTTCAGTCGGTTAAGCATCCAACTTCGGCTCAGGTCATGGTCTTGTAGTCTGTGGGTTCAATCCCCGCGTCGGGGCTCTGTGCTGACAGCCCAGAGCCCGGAGCCTGCTTTGGATTCTGTGTCTCCCTCTCTGTCTGCCTCTCTCTCTCCCTCTCTCTCTCTCTCTCTCTCTCTCTCTCCCTCCCTCTCAAAAATAAATAAACATTAAAAAAAAGTGGTGCTTTCTCTGTTGGTGTTGGTACAATATAGTTACGAAATGGGCAGCCAACCTAAAGCCCTGGGCACATGGGATTGCACAGTGCTCTTTGAGTCAAACCCAAGTGAATTCAAGTTCTGGCAGTGATTTCTAGACTGACAGTAACTGTGGGCTAGAAGGTTAAGTTCTTTGAATCATCATTTCTTGTCTGGATTAAACCCACATCTGTGATTCTCAAGCTGTCTTAGTTTTTCAAAAGGGTTTCATGTCATTGCATGTAGAAAATGGTAACATTTTTGTGGGTACATTTGGTAAACTGGGGAGACTTCTCACCTGGAGGCTAAGGGGTTGGTCTCTGGCACACCTAAATAGGAGTTCTTTGGTATTCCAGGCCTTGCTGGATTCTTCTCTCCTGTGACTCTCATCCGTGAGGAAACTGTTTCCTCAGTGTGTCTACACTCTTGCCTCTTCCCTTAACCTCTCCCGTTCTCATCTGTGAGAATCACCATTAAGCGCTAGAGAAAAATGTTGGATGATAAACTAAGCTTTGGAAGGGTTATGAGCTCGTTGTGTTCTATCTTCACTATGGCATGTGGAGGAAACTCACAAGATTAATGAAGAATCTGGCCATGGCCTTCTGAGCTCCGAGGTCCATTAGAAAGTTATGATGACCCCCACCAACGCCCATCATTTGATCTGGCCTTTGATGCCACACTGTTGTCATATTTTTTTTTTGTCTAAGTTTCGGAACATCATATTGTTTTTCTTGGTTGGTTTTGTTCTGTGCTTGCTTTGGCCAGAGCGTCTTCGGTCAGTGTGTAGCTTAAGTTAAAAGTTGAAATTTAAATTCTGGTTTCCTGTTGTGAGTAAAGTCGTTGGCTACGTGGAAGTCCCTCTAGAGAAGCTGGGCATAGCATCTTGTTCTATTTGATTTTTCTCTGGGGATTATAGCACTGCTCAGCTCTCCCCTTAAAATAGGACCACCCGGATGATGCAGGTGTTCCTGAACACAATGGCCCCTGAGCTCCGATCAGATAAGAGAATTCTGGTCCTTTTAAAAATAATTAGAGTTTGTCTTTGACCCCATCTCCCCTGTTCTTGCTGGTGTTTTCAAGCATGACCACGTGTAACAAGTGTGTCGAGACTGGTCTTAATAGATAGAGAGCTTCTTCTGTCCTGGGGGGATGGAAATGAATCAGCAAGGGGGCTCACATCCACAACTCATCTTGACTCTTCTCTGTTGCATTTTCTTAGCAAATAGTACATATAATTTTTTCTGATGTTATAAATCACACATTCCCGTTTGCACTAATCTTGCAGAAACAGTCCCCCAACGTATTAAACAATTATGCACAGCCGCGTATCTCAGAGCATTCTAATGACTGGGTGTGTTTTCCTCCAGATGCTAATCGTAACAGCGAAGATCCACGTCGTCATAGCTAACAATTACTGAGCACTGACTGTGGGCCTGGCATTGTTTTAAGTGTTTCACATCGACGAGAACAGTAAATCTTCATGGACCTTATGAGAGAGGCACAAAGGTTACCCCCACCGGAAGATGGAAATAGGGGACATGCAGCCAGCCAGAGGCAGAGCTGGGATTCGTGTCCAATTTACAGTCAGACACGGAGACCAGGCTTCTAGTGTTTATGTGTCAGTATTTCACTCTGAGAGAGAGAGAGAGAGAGAGAGAGAGAGAGAGTGTGTGTGTGTGTGTGTATGTATGTTGTGCAAGTACGTGAGCATGCATTGTGGGTGTGCCCTCCCTCCGTGTGGATGTATTTATTTACATGCCATACATAAGAGTTGATGTTCTGCCAATACACTTAATATTATACTTGAGTATTTCTCATGACCTTAAATTTTCTCTCAAAAATAATATTCTGTCTTCCTGATGTCGTTAATTTGCATAGAACCATTTCCATCTCTCCACATAGAAGCTTCCAAATCATGATTTTAACACATAACATTCAGACTAGGAGGAATATACTTCAGTGCAAACCTTTGTTGACATATAAGATGAATTTCTTTGGAGAATGTTCGGTAAAGTATATGAATGCTTTCAAGCCCCTTAAGATTTTCCACCAACTGCCTCCTGTTTGTGTTTTAAAAATGGCGGTCACCGCTGCCCTGGGTTCCACCAGGTAGAAACCAACTCCTTTTGGACTTCTCAAGTAAGCCGCTTTGTCCCACAGCTTGCCAATTCATCGTGATCTGTGGGATTAGCTACTAAACTAGGTGGGTCTGTCTGTGCTCCTCTGTGATGAGGTTTTCTCACACAGGGAGTTCTGGGCCCTGGAACATCTGATCTTCCAGAACGAGGTGTTTGTGTGTAAAAGCACAGCCCCATCACCTCCAGTCTCCTCTCCACAGCTAATGAGCTGCTCTTTGCGGGGCTGGAGGTGTAACCAGAGAGGACCGCAGGAATTTTCCAGAACGGTGAGATCCAGCATCATATTTGCCTCTCACATAGGATGTTAGAGAGAGTACATCACTTTCCTTGACACACTCAACCGGATGCACAGTCTGTTGTTTATCGACACAACAAGCGTGTGTGTGAACTGTCCTGTGATGAGTTCACAGGGAGGTGTTCTTCACCAAGCTAAAGTGGCAGCTCTGAGGACAGAGCCCGGGCTGGCCCTGTCAGGAGGGAAGACTGTGTCCCTGCCCGCGGGCCTGAGATTCTCTGCAGTGTAAGCAGAGAGCTTTGCATAATACGGGTTATCGGTCAAAGGCCGATAAGCCCAGTTTCATTTCCTTAGGCAGGAGTGAATTTTGTTTTTTCCCCCGGGGTAAGAGGAGTCTCGAAAGTGAAGGAGTGGGAGGTCCCGGCCTGAGAGACACCTGTCACTGACTCCCAGCACATGCCTGTGTGCCCAGCCCTTCCTCGCTGGACCCGATGTGAGGAGAGGAATTTCCTGGCCGTGTGGCCCACACTTCTGGGAAGCTGGCCTCTGCGCCGCCAACATTTGTACCTTCTAAACCCCCCCTCCTTCAAACCTGCCCTGCCTCTGCCCTGCAGCTACCCTTCTCTCCCCATGGGGTCCTCCCCCTGGGACAGAACCAAAGGGTGCACCTTGGGGCTCCAGTGTCGTGAGTTCATCTATAAAGCTAATCTCACCTCGCTCATTTATTTTAACCCTGAATATTTTTACTGACTTTAAATGATAAAAATAAATAAATAAGTAAATAAATTGGAAATTCGGGCTATAGAGAAAATACCTCTATTAGATAAAAATTTATTAGGTATTTTATTTCATTTCATTTCATTTATTTGTTTGATTCTATTTTATTTTTTAAAGTTTCTATTTTAAATTTATTTTAGTAATCTCTACACTTGACATGGGGCTCGAACTCATGACCCTGAGATCAAGGGTCACATGCTCTTCTGACTGAGCCCGCTTTTCTGCTTTTACAAGATTTAAAGAACATTTATCTTTTTTCTTTTTATGAATCTTTAATTTTTTAAAGAAAGAGAGAGAGCGTGAGCAGGAGAAAGGGCAGAGGATGAGAGAGAGAATCTCCACACAGAGCGTGGAGCCTGATGAAGGGCTGGATCCCAGGACTCTGGGATCATGACCTGAGCTGAAATCAAGAGTCAAATACTCAACTGACCAAGCCACCCAGGTGCCCCGATTTTTCTTTTCTTTTCTTTTTTTTTTTTTAATAGTTTTTATTTGTTCCTATTTATTCAAACTTTTTTAGGGCTTCTTAATTGCTAGGGACAACTCCACATCATTTCAAATTAACTCGTGTAATTTTAAGCCATGATTTTTTTATCTTCATGTTACCGATGATGGAACTTGAGGCCTAAGGTTCACGTTGGCGCTCACTGGGACCCAGGCACTCTCGGTCTGTGCCAACCTCTCCGCAGTGCTCCCCCCTACACGGGTTGGTGCATTGGGCAGGGCACTGGGTATTTTAGGCAGAGGAGCACTGTGTGGAGTCCTTCACCTTCTGCAGGGCAGAAGCAGGCAGTCGGACATCCTGCAGCCCTGTCTAAGCCCCCTCACCGTTGGGGAGAGACTTGCCATATTGATGTGATCTGATGGTCCTTTTCTGGACTTAACACTTGGGAATCGTTCCTTTTGTGTTTTCGCAAACATATCCACCATCGCATGACTTTTAATAATTTGAAATCCAGGAATTCATAACACTTAGGGATTACTTTTCAACTGTGGAGACCTTTCTTGTCTTCAGGATGTCCTGAATGACCTTTTCACACTTCAGGCTAATGAACTGAAGAATAAAATACCATATGTTCCCAGGATGTCTGATTTTCACAGTATCACATTATGTGCAAATCATTAGATGGCTTTTATGGCAGCAAATTCAGAGTCTTTTTTGACTTGTAATTGTGAGATCTCACCTAATAGGGTGATTCCTTGCCAGTGAACTTGTAGTTTTCCATAGAAATTTTCCTGGAACTTGCTGTGAGCACTATTCGGGGGCTGGCAGAGAATAGGTAGGTCTAAACAATGATGTCTCCCATCATTTGGACAAAAAGTATCTTGGTTTCTATCCCCTCTAGTGCCTAGTCAGTCAGTCAGTATTGTTTATTGTATGTCATACTCTCTTCTAGGCTCTGGGGATATCAAATGAATACGACTAAGGCTTGGTTCAAGGCTTAAATCCTAGTAGGTTAAATAGGCCATAAACAAATATGTCAGTGGAGTGATTTCAAGTATGTTTAGGTGACTTGAAGTAAAAAATCACAGAATCGGGTGGAGAGTAAGACACAGCTACTATTGCTGGCCTGGCTGGGGACTCTTTTCTCAGTGGGTGACATCTGAGTGAGAAGGAGGCGGTTTGGAAGGACCTAGAGAAGGGGCCTCTGGGCCTACATGCGAACAGGTGTTATCTGATAGGTGATGAGCTTGGTGAGTAAAAAGAGGAGGAGGTCTGTGTGTGTATGTGTGTGTGTGTGTATGTGTACATGTGTGTGGCCTGAGCACAGGATACAGGAGTGTGGGGAAGGTGCAGAAGTGGGCGGGGCTGACCACAAATAGGTGCTTCTTGGTCAGCGTCTGGGGTTTGCATTTTTGGGGGGTTGGGAAGGGAGGTATTTCAGAGTTGTAAACAGAAAAATACCTAATCAGATTAACTCTTTTTCCTTTTTGTGTAGTTTTATTGCAGCTCCATACATTCCTTTAAAAATACACAAGTATTTTATTAGTTGTTTTTCCCAGCTTTTTTGGGGCATAATGACCAAAATTGTATATTTTTGTGATGTACAATGTGATGTTTTGATATATGTACATATTGTGAAGTGATTGTCACAATCAAGCTAAGTAACACATCCATCACCTTACATAGTTACGTATGTGTGGGGGGGGTGAGGACATTTAAGATCTACTGTCGTAGCAAATTTCGAGTATAGAATACAGTATTATTAACATAGCCACATGTGTACATGAGGTCCCCCATCTTATTCATCTTGCCTAATCGAAACTTCGTACCCCTTTTTAAAAAATTTGTTTTGTTTTGTTTCATATACTTTTTAGAGAGAGAGAGAGAGAGAGAGAGAGAGAGAGAGAGCAGGGGAGAGGGGCAGAAGGAGAAAGGGAGAATACTGAGGAGGCTCCAGGCTCAGTGCAGAGCCTGACATGGAGCTCGATCCCATCACCCGGGGATTATGACCTGAACCTAAATCAAGAGTCAGATGCTCAACCCACTGAGCCGCCAGGCGCCCCTGAAACTTTGTACCCCTCGATCCCCATTTCCTATTTCTCCCACCATCCCTGGTCCCTGGTGACCACGATTCTAGTCTCTGCTTCTAAGACTTTTTTGGATTCTTTACAAAGATTAAACCGTAGAGAATGGACTTCTGAGCGGGCAAGAGTGAAAAGCCCCAAGACTAACTAGAGAGGCTCCTGCTGAGTCCGGGTGGGAGATGAAGTAGCTTAACCTGGGACTTCAGCCATGGAGATGAGAGAAGACAGGCGTGTGGTCGAGCGTTCTGTGGGGAAATCAGAGAAAACAAAATGCCTCTGGCGGTGATGGAGAATTCAGGAAGCAGATGTGGGGAAGGGGAGAATGAGTGGTTTGTTTGGTCCATGTTTGGTTGGAGGTAATTGTCACTCAAGTAGAAGTGAAAAGCAGATGGTGGTTGCAGTTTGGGGGACAGGTGGACGAGCCTCGGGTATTCACCAGCCTGTGGATGAGCCCCCACCAGGAGGGTGTAGGGTGGCAGCCAGAGGATGACACAAGACCCCGGGAAGGCTGTCCCAGTTGTCCAGAGGCTGGTGCTGTCTTCGTTGGCTGGGCTAAATCTTGCTCAGTGAGGTCCCTGACTGCAGGATCAGTGGGTGATGTTATAATAAGGGCTAGTTATTTCGTGCCATTTCTGTCCCCAAGGAAACGCATATTTAGTCCCCGCACGAAGTCAGCTGGTAGAAATAGAGCATCTTCTGATCTCTTCAGCCAGGTTATCCCATGACTCCCAATCCCTAGTCAATAAGCGATCAGTGCAGAAATACGAGAAGGTATCTTCAGTACAGCAAGATGACCTGGGCTTGAGGCCAGAGACTTACCTGTGAACATTTTTAGTTCTTCCATTTATCAGTGGGGCCTCCTTGAGTCTCCATGTCTCTGAAATAGGAAAAGCTGATAATATTTATTTTACAGGTTTATTTCAGGAAAAAAAGACTAATACTGTACATAAGCATAGTACTTTTTCTGCTGTTTCTGAAATTTTATTATTCTTTGATTGGTGCAGTCTTTGTATGTATATATATTAAAAGTTTTTTTTTTAATGTTTATTCATTTTTGAGAGACAGAGACAGAGTGTGAGTGGGGAAGGGCAGAGAGAGAGGGAGACACAGAATCCGAAGCAGGCTTCAGGCTCTGAGCTGGGCTCAAACTCAGGAACAGTGGTGTGTGTGTATGTGTGTGTGTGTGTGTGTGTGTGTGTGTATTTTAATGTTTATTTATTTATCTTGAGAGAAAGGAGAGATAGTGTGCGGATGAGTGGGGGGAAAGGCAGAGAGAGTGGGAGAGAGAGAATCCTGAGTGGCCTCTGCACCGTCTGCAAAGAGCCTGAGTCTGGGCTGGATCTCACAAACCTTGAGATCATGACCTGAGGCGAGATCAAGAGTCGGATGCTTTACTGACTTAGCCACTCAGGCTCCCATGATTGGTGGAATATTTTATTATTATTATTATTATTATTATTATTATTATTTGAGAGAGAGAGAGGAGAGAGAGAGAGAGAATCCCAGAATCTGTCAAAATATCTTGTACTGTACTCAGCCTTTTTCCTGTGGTAGTGTGAGGTGGTGAAATGCCTCTCTGATGAGATACAGTGAGGTGAATGATGTAAGCTTGGTGATGTAGGGTTAGGCTATTCTTGACCTTCTGACGATATGTCAGAAGGAAGATCATTTGCTTCTGACCATGGGTAGCTGGAATTGTGGGATGTAGAACCATGGGTAAGGGGGTATTACTGCAGAGCTCTTGAGTCCTGCTGGGTTGTTTTGTTTGTTTCATTTTTGGTTTTGTTTTGTTTTACACTGAAGATAGTGACAGATTAGAATAAACTCAGATGTCTCAACTGTGACATGTCTGATTGATTGGGCCTAATAGCTATTGGTAGATATCATACACAAGTGTTGTTCCCAACTAAAATCTGAAAACAATAAATCAGGACCCTTTGCATTAAATACCGCTCCTGTTTTCCAAGTGTACCAGCAGTCCATTATCTGTAAATGTATCTGATCATATTTCAAAGTATTTGCATTTTCACCCTAGAAAAATGATGAATTCGTTTCTTCTATAAATGATAATATTTTCCTCGTTCTGTCCTTTGACTTTTCAAGTGGTTCCAAGGAATTCTGTTGTTCCAGAGGAACTCAGCCGAACCCCTCAGGGCTCACACACGTTGGTTGTGTCTTCCTTGTGCTTCCGTGCTTCTAGGCCCAGGAGACTTCCTCTCTCAGTCAGTCAGCCTCTAGTAATCCCTTCATCCCTTTGACCATTAATTGGAAAATTATGACATTTAGAAAGGACATTTCTCAAAACCATGGGAATCCTTGTATTTGGACCAGATGTTAAGAGAATTTTAATAGAGGAATAAAACATCTGTGACAATGAAGAGCAGAGTCACAGACGAAAAGAGTACGTGAACAGCATATTGATAGGGTCATAAATATTGTAAGGAAGGTGGAGAGGTGTGTGTGGATTCGCACTGTGTCTTCCCATTAAGTCATTTCTCAGGCAGTGATTGTTCATCTGTACACTGTTCTGTATTGTCCAGAGGTTGAGATTTTCTACAACCTGGTTTCAAACGAGGCAGAGACACAGATAACTGTGGCTTCCAGTGATAAAGGCTGTAAGAGAAATGAGTGTTGATGTACAGTGGGGCCAGGTGGAGGACGTGAACTCAGAGATGAAGCTTACTGATTTGGACAGGAGGAATGGAAACCCGTCAAGATACATCTGATGTCTCAGAGGTGAGAAATAGAGGGGGCTGGTTAGGGTGGGGTGGAAGGCATGACTCTGGATAGGGAAGGATTGTCAGGATCTAGTGACAAAAGGACAGAGGACTTTGGGAAGATGAAAGATGGAGAAATGGCAGGTGAGTCCTTAGATGATGGGCGGGGTATCTGAGTAAACCATGTAGTTAACCATGAGAGGAAATAGACATGAAGGAGACAGTTGGTAAAGACAGATAATGAGGTCACCTTTAGATGAGATACCTCTGCTCCATTAATGCGAAGACATATATTTTGATTTGTGTCCTTATTATGTACAGAGGTCTCAAAGAGGGTTTTAGATCTGGAAGTCCGCAGGTTTTAGAAAGTATGTAAAGTTGTGTGAATTTGAAGACAAAGGCCATCGAGAATGTGCAGATTGAGAAGAAGTGAACGTTCAGTAGAGATTGAGGTGTGCCTTCATTTAAAGGGAAGACCAAGAAGTCAGAGCTGTGTATATACAAGAACACAGGGAGGTTGGGGTGCTAAGGAAACCAAGGAAGTGGGGGTTTGGGGAGATCTTGAAGGGAAAAGTCAGTGGGCACGAATGCCCTAGAGATAACAGCTGCATGAATGCACCAGGGTGGCAGGCAGCAGGTGGTGAGTGAAGGTCAGTCATGAAAACACAAGGGCGGATCCTTCTCCCCTGCTACCATTGTGTATTATTGCGTGTTGTGTATATGTTGTGTACTATGTTGTACTATTGCATGTTGGCTTAGACGTTGCACCTTCTGGTTAACAAGGAAGAAAGTGGTGCTCCGAGCCCTGCTTAGCTGAACTAAAAATCAATGGGAGCTGTGAAGAGTAGTGTATCCACTGTGGGTCATTCATCACTTGATTTCTTATTGTGTCCATATGAATTTGTTGATGTAGTTGGACTGCCTTGAAGGGCCCATTATTTTCTCTTCCCTCCCCCTCTTCCCACCCTCTTCGTCCCTCCCTATCTCTCTCTCTCTCTCTCTCTCTCTCTTTCTTCTTTTCTTTCTTCTCTTCTTCCTTCCTTCCTCCTTTTTCTTTTCTTTTTTCTTTTCTTTCTTTCTTTCTTTCTTTCTTTCTTTCTTTCTTTCTTTCTCTCTCTCTTTCTCTTTCCTTCTTTTCTTTATTCTTTACTTCCTTCCTTTTTCTTTCTTTCTCTTTCCTTTTCTTTCTTTCTTCTTTTCTTTCTTTCTCTTCCTTCCTTCTTTCTTTTCTTTCTTTCTTTCTTTCTTCCTCTCTTCCTTTTCCTTCCTTCCTTTCCTTTCCTTTCCTTTTATTTCTTTCTTCCTTTCTTCCTTTCTTCCTTTTCCTTTCTTCCTTCCTTCCTTCCTTCCATCCTTCCTTCCTCCCTTCCTTCTTTCTTCCCTTTTTCCCTTCCTTCCCTCCTTCCTTCCTCCCTCCCTCCCTCTCTCTCTCTCTATCTCTCTCTCTTTCTTGGCTCTCGTCACTTTACTTAGCACAGAAGTAGATTGAGTGTACTTTCACTTAGTTTTAAAACCTGCTGACAGATAAAATTAATATTGCCTTTGTGTAAATAATAATTTGATCTAATGGACTTCATTTATTTTTATGGTTCCTCCAGGCAATCTGGAGCTAAACAAGGGGGAAAAGGCAAAACTGTAATAACAATTCCCTTTGAAGAGAGATATAAAACAAGGTCACTGGAGCCGAACCATTATTGAAATGTATAAAATCATTGAATGTTTGGTTTTTCCCAGTTTATATCATGAGGTCATTTTATATAGTCATACAATTCCATCTTAGTTCAGATATGATAAAAATCTAGGAGTAACAGAGCCAAATTCTCATCCAGTTACCTGAAGGTGGCAGCCAGTGGTCCCTCTGTATGTAAGAGCACTCAGTGTTTTCATTAACATGTTCCTAAAACATTTCTCTAATTCATTTATGTTAAATACTTTTTGACTGAAAGTTGGCAAAGCACATGGGTTAAAGTAACTTAAAAAAGATCTATTTTTTACAAAAAACGGATGTAATAATTGAAGATGAAATATGTTTGGGGAGCGTCCTGATTCTCCTTATAGACTTAATCCAATAACAAGAAAACTTTAATTTCACTTCATTTCCCAAAGAATAAAACGTTCAGTTATTGGGTTTGAAAAAGGTTAGGAGAATCTATTTACTCGAACACTGTGTATTAACATAAGTTTATTGTTTTATTGATTCTTCATTTAATCCCATTTCCTGTTTGGTGCCTTGAATATCTGATACTCTGGTAAAGAAAGACCATAGATTCATTCAAGATATGTTCCTTCCAGCCCTGAATGCAGCCCGCATTGGATCGGTCATTCCTGCATTTCTGAACACTGTAATTTGAACCCTCGCAGAAGCCATAGCTTCTGTCTTCTCTCTCCATTCAGAGGGAATGCTTCTCCCTACGTTTCCTAAGACTTTGCTCTTCCTTCTGTATCATCAAAAGATAGACTTTCACTTGCTCAACTTATTCTTACCTATGATCTGGACGTGCCTGGACTGTGTCTCTGTCATCTTTGCCCTGCTGTGTTGGAGGGCCATCTCTTGACCACAGGTGACACCCTTCCGTGTGGTTGGCTGGGTTAATAATGACACCTCCTAAGACCTTGGCCATTTCCATGCCAACATTTCATCCCTTATGATTTGCTATAGGCAAAACTATGTTCCTGGGTTGGGGAGGGGTAAGCTGTTTGGACTTGTGGCCACGTGTGTAAAACCAGTATGAGCAGGAAGACTGAGTGTGCACTGTAGGAGCCAGAGTGCCCCAGCACCATGGGACATGGCCGCCACTCACTCAGATGGTCTTACATTCACCTGCAGGATCCTTGACCCTGGTTGAGCCTTTGCCTTCTCAGCTACAGTGATTTTACCCCCTCCCCCCTTCCTCCTCAAATTCGGTGGGTCGATGACTCATTTCCTGTCCCTTGTGCCAAGGGACTACACAATCCACCTCACAGTGTTGTTTGCTCAGGGCAAGGGATGGATGAATTCTAAATGCTAAATAGAATGTAGGCTGTGTGATTCCTGATTCATACAGACAGCTGATTTAGCATGTTGGAATGCATGAACTCGGGACCGTAACCATAGCTCGCTTATAATAGAATAAGTCAAAGTCAGAAAGAGGACTAGCTATGTGACCATACATGCAGCATGTGATGAGGAACCAGGTACTGTAACTGGCAGCCCGTGGTTCCAGGAAAGGGGCCGCCACGTGGGCTTCAGTGTGTGGGCGGAAGGTGAAAGCCAGCTTGAACCTTGGGGTAGCAGAAATACCATGGGGGTAGCAGTCATGGGGCCCATGGCATCAGCAAAGGTACTGATGTGTGTGCAGTGCTTAGTCTGAGGACCCCAGTTAGTCCAGAGAGGCTGACAGGAAGCGTCTGCAGTGGAGGAGTGGATGTGGAATTAGTGGATGGCTCATTGGTGAAAGGGCACCCTCCCTTCTCTCGAAAGCAGTAAAGGAATCCTGGACCATGTTGTCGTCATCTTTGCCCTGCTGTGTTGGAGGGCAGTCTGTTGACCACAGGTGACATCCTTTAATGTGGTTGGCTGGTTTAATAATGACATCTCCTAAGATCCTGTCCACTTCTATGCCAACAGCTTATCCCTTGGCGGGGTCTACTGAAGACAAAACTATGTTCCGGGGGGCGGTTCAAGACCAGGGGTTTTGAATTGGGCAGGGCTGTTTACCCAGCAGCAGCTGACAGTTGTGCAAAGGACGTCGTGGTTAGAGGATGTGCAGGATGAAGGGATGATGCCTTCAGTTTGGGCTGGGCCTTTAGTCTCTGGGGGAGCAGTTCATCGATGCACCGGAATAGGGCCAACAGGTGGAGACATCGATGCACACAGACCTTGCAGAAGAGATGCCTGTCCATCCCCTCCTACAATTGTGCTGTTTGTGTTTCTTTTTTTTCTTTTTCTTTTTAATTATTTTTGAGAGAGAGAGAGAAAGAGAGGGAGAGAGAGAGAGGGGCAGAGAAAGAGGGAGACAGAATCCAAAGCAGGCTCCAGGCTCCGAGCTGTCAGCACAGAGTCCTACACTGGGCTCAGACACAAACTGTGAGATCATGACCTGAACTGAAGTCGGGCACTTAACTGAGTGAGCCGCCCAAGTGCCCCTGTTTCAGATGTCACAGTAGAATGACTTCTTACAATTAAGAAGCACATGCTTGACACTGACCTCAGCCCTTTGATACGGACTGTGGCCCTGCAGGCGGGCAGGCGTGGGGTCTGGCTACCCGAGTCCCTCCATCAGCTCCCTGGCTTTGTTCCCTACCTGCCTCCTTCATCCAAAGGATGTCCTGAAAATCATCAGATAGGAGCGGGGCCGGAGAGTTTCTGTGGATTCTGAATTGCACTGGTACATCTGGCCACTTCCAAACATTCCAGTAGGTCTGAAGCCTGGAAGAAACACAGCTTCCCCTGCCCAGAAGTACATTTAGCTTATTTTGGGTCTGTTTTTATTAATAACTGGTTAGACTTTGTTCCCTAAGCAAAACTTTTTGTGTAAGCTTTCATTCTTTTGATTTCTTTTTTATTTGACAGCATTTTTTTTTAAACTAAAAGGAACAGTTAGTTTTTTGTTCGCTGGAGCCTTTTCATTTGCAGTGTGGGTGTGAATGGGAAATGTTATTTATTGCCCAAACACTTATATACAGAGTTTTGCTTATTTAGATCAAGCTTATAGAGAGTTCCACCCACGTCAGGAAACTAAAAGGAAGGCTTCAGGGATTTTGAAGTAGAAGCAACAAAAATGTTTTTATTTTGAAGCCCAAATCAGCCTGTTGTGCTAAATCTTCCTGTTAGCAAAATCATTTGTTTAGCATTAAATCACCTAATATAGTTTTAATTTTCCAGAGGTGATAGGATGAAATCAGAACAACTTTTATTGAAATTGATCCTTTGAAATTCCTTTATAATGTATTTCCCCAATGTAGCAAGTAGATGTAATTAACATGACTTTCATTTTTATTTGAGTTTCGCTGAAATGAGTCAATACAAAGTCAGTTGGGTGATTTATATAAGTGTATTTTAGAATAAACTTTCAAGTGATGATAGCTTGCTTAATTTCTAAAGAGGAGAGGGATTATGATGCATACAAACCAGAAGTTCTCAACCGGGGGTGATTTGGCAACAGAGACAATTTTGGTTGGCGTACGTGGAGTCAAGGGTGCTCCCGACATCGAGTGGGTAGAGGCCAGGGATGTGGCTAAATCCAGAACAAATAATTATCTGGCGGTAACTGTCAATAGTCTGAGATGGAGCACTGAAATCCCTGGTATAAATATGCCCCCCAAGAGGCTAGAGCTTTATTATATTCAGAGGAAGTTAAAATTGCAGAGTCCAGGATGGAGGGACCTGCTATTGAGGTCTAAGCCTATTTGGAGTAAAAGACTCTTCAAGGAATTAGCCTCACAGGGTGACATGCTCAGAAAAGCCCCCTCTTAGTGAAGACTGAATGCCCTTCCCTGGCCCCTTACCAGGATGGCTGTTTATAGTATCTTTATTTTGAGAAAAAAGGTAACATGTTATCGTCTGAAAATTACAAACTTCTAAAAATCACCTGTTCTCATTAAATGTGCTTTCCTTAGTTTAGCGTGGCAAACATATAATTTCATCTGATTACCGTTGAGCTACGTGTCCCCTTTTAGCTGCTTTTGCACTTGAGAGGGCATGTCCCTCTTCTGTAGTTGTCCCTCTCCAAATCCCCGGGAAGCCACATGTGCCAGGCACTTGTGTTGTTTCTCTCTACCTTTCCTTCAAGAGGTGACTGTGTTAGCCTGGAGATGGGAGGGATGGCTGCCTTCAGCGTAGGGCAGTTCTGGTTGGCCGTGGGTCTGCTGGACTTGTTTTGCAGTTAACAGAAGGGGACTGTGTGTTGGCTTGGGCCTGACACATTGAAAAACTATGTGCAAGGGAAGAATTTGCTCTCAGCTCCAAGTTGACCCGAGCTTGGCCTCGGAGGTCGAGGCAGGGCAGTGCACTAATCTCTCTCTGTGTTGGAGTGTTGCTCAGGGAGAATGTGGGTCCGAGTTATGACTTCTGGAGCCTGTTGGGCACCAGGCATGGGTGTAAGAGCTTGGCATCAGACCTGCCCCAGAGCTAGTACTTAATGCAAGTTCATTGTTACTTTAGTTATTCTTCCCATGTTCTTTTTATCACTGCCATTGTTTTTAAGTTTATTTATTTTGAGAGAGAGAGAGAGGCAAGGAGGGGCAGAAAGAGAGGGAGAAAGAGAGAGAATCCCAAGCAGGCTCTACACTGTCAGCACAGAGCCCAACTCGGGGCTCAGACTCTCGAACTGTGAGATCATGACCTGAGTTGAAATCAAGAGTCAGTTGCTTAACTGACTGAGCCACTCAGGCACCCCAATCGCCAATTTGTTTTGACACGGAGCAATGATAATCTACCTGGAGCCTTCCCTGAAACGGCTGGTGCCCACGCTTTAGATTTCCTTGCTTGGAACAGAACAAAATTATGTCTAATACACACCTCTGATGAGTGTTTTTCTATATTCACATACTTCATTTTGTGAAATTTCATGTTCTAGTCTCAGGTCCGAAGGGTAAGAAAAGATGGACTGGTCCATGTGTTTATGTCTAGACTGGAGTTCTAGGGCAGCCCCCACTTGTGTGGACCATGCCCCTTTTCCAAGAATGCAATTAATCATACTTTTAATTTTATAACCCAGGAAACAAATAATACTTGTGACTCATTGTCCATTACCATGTGCTGTGCCTGGGCAGGAATGATGGACCCATTGGACAGGTGTGCCCATGGCTCCCAGTTTACCTCTCCACTCCTTCCTGAGCCTTCACACTCAGGGTTTTTCCCTCCTGTGGAAGGCATACTCTTGCCTCATGGTGATTTGGAGTCCCAACTCTTGTTTCTCTGCCCAACTTGAACATTTTTGTCAATGGGAGAATTGAATGAATGGGACTCAAAATAAGAGACTTTGAATTTCATGTACCCTCAACTTTATGTTTTGTCTATCTTGGAATCACACCATATATTCATGTGCATGCTTTTAAGATGAGGATTCTTTTCTTCCATTCAAAACCAGTTTCTTTACAAGATTCTAATCGTTTGCCACCTTAGTATTTTCTGGATCTTTTTCTATCTTAAGAGCTCCACTCCCTCTTAAACTTACAATTTCTTCTCTACTCACCACTCACCAGAAAAGAAGCCACATTTGGCTGTCTTCTTAACCTTGGACTTCTCTCAACTTTGATCTTTCAGTGCTTAGTGATTTCATTGATTTTTTTTTTTTTTTTTTTTGGTTACCTAGCCTTCGAGGTGGCCATGTATGTTCTGTTCCAGTTTTGCTCTGGTCCTAAAGCTAATGGATGGTCTTTATGACTCTGCCATCAGAAAGAATGAAATCTTGCCATTTGCAGTGATGTGGGTGGAGCTAGAATATACTGTGAGAAGTGAAATAAGTCAGTCAGAGAAAGACATGAGAAATCTCATGCTTTCACTCATATGTGGAACTGAAGAAACAAAACAGATGAACATATGGGAAAGAGGGTAATAGAATAGAGGAAACAAACCATAAGAAACTCTTAACGATAGAGGACAAACTGAGGATCGATGGAGGGAAGTGGTTGGGGGATGGGCTAAATGGGTGATGGGTACTAAGGAGGGCACTTATTGTGAGGAGCACTGGGTATTCTATGTAAGTGATGAATTCCTAATTCTACTCCTGAGACCATTATTACACTGTAGGTTAACTAACTAGAATTTAAATAAAAACTTGAAAAAATAATTAAACCTAATGGTTTTGCTCTGCCTCCTCAGCTTATAGTTGACCAGGCTCCTTTTTAAATGTGTAATTTCTACACTCCAGCCTAACCGGACTTTCATATGGCCCCATGCCCCTGGTACTCCATCTCTATTTTCCTTCTCGTATCTTTGTGGGGTCACTTGTTAAATTACCGTTTCCCAGCAGACAGTTCACTTTAGCCCTTTCTTTTCCTTCAATGCTTTCCCCTGGTGAATCTTAGCCACACCCATAATGTCCATAAGAGAAAGCATTCCAGACCTTGCATGCTATCTCTGAATTCCTGTTTTTCTTTCTGAGCACCCAACCTGGGTTTTCAGCAATCTTCTGCATTTCGTGAAATATTCTCTCAGTATCCTATACCCAACACATACAAAACTAAATGATCATATTCTCATCTGAACGAAGTTCTCTAGTTGATTATTCCGAAAATGAGGGGCATTACTACTCTTATGGTTGCCTGTATTCTCTATCTTGAGTCTATTTGTGTCTCTTTGCTTTCTTTTCACTCAAATGAGCAGATTAGAACATCCACCATTTTGTTATATTCTATACTTTGGGGGTAGGGCTCAACTGGGTGATTCTTTTGTTTTTGCGATACTGAAGTTATTCAGTGCGTTTCAGCTTTACTCACATATAAGCGGGGGGAGAGGCTGGGAAGCTGGTCTCAGTGGGAAATGTCACCAGCAGTCCCTATACGGGGTCTCTGTAACCTGGCTGCCTCCAGGTAGTTGGGCTTCTGATCTGTTTTCTCAGTACCCCAGAGAATGTGTTCTAAGAGACAGGAAGTGGAAATTGCCAGTCTCTTTGGGTCTGGGCTTGGAAATGAGCATGCCATCACTTCAGTTAAATTTGACTGAACAAAGCAGTCACGGAGCCGATCCAGATTCAAGAGAATGGGCATAAACCCACCTTTCATGCAACGAAGGTTGGAGGAGCCGTGGCCATGTTTAATTTGCCATACTTCCCCTTAGGCATCACACTGAGTGTTTGCTGCGTTTGCCTTAATTTTTATTCACATTGATACCAGCCAAAGTCACGGCTTCATTTATTTCTCTTCTGCATAGTTGCCATAGTTTCAAATTAACTTCTCTACTTCCATGTTCTTCTTTATCCAGTTTCCTGAATATGCAATTGTAAGAACAATCTTTCAAATAATTCTTGTGCTGTTCATATCCTGTGGTAGCTTGTTGACTAAAAATAGAGACCTCAGACCTTGGTATAGTTTGCCTTCCAAATCTTAACCCAACCTCCTGCCTAAATTGCTTCCCACTCCTCTCCTTTAGAACTCCCAGGGTCTGGCTCAGGTACAGGAAACCATTCCCCAAACTGTTATTACCTCCTCCTTCCTCTTGCCCCTCCAGGGCACCTCTGCATCCCTCTTCCCTTGGCATGGAATGCACTTCCAGAAACCTGCATCTGTTGAAATCCTCTTTATCCTTCTGTATTAAGCTCAAAATATAAACTCCTCACAGGACCCATCCTTGGGTCCTCTAAATGACAGTGGCATTCTCTCCACGGCACCCCTGCTCCTTTCGACAGTTTTCTAACAGCTTAGCTTACAGTAATTTTTATGAGCCTGTCTTATTTTAAAGCTTATTAATCTTTTAAATTATTCATAATCTTTAAAGTCTCACAGCTCCCAGCATAACAATTGCATTTCACCCAGTAGGTGCTCACTATGGATTTTTATTTGATTCATGCTTGATTTCTAGCCAGAAACTCTCCAGCAGGTCATCTATAAATTTCAAAGGCTACATCCACCAAATATGGGCAGTTTGGAAGAGTTGGGTAGCATAATATCAGTCGGGTTGTTGGTAAAAGACTGTGGCCGTGGCCTTGTGAAACAGGGGCTATGGATGTCAAAAAGGGAAGGGCAGAGTTCCTTACAGGTTCCCCGCATAGATCCCTCCTAGCTAGAGGGGGTCAGGAGGGGCAAAACTGTCAGAGTTCACAGATACTACTCTGCATTTGACTCTGACAATTCAGTACAGCTTAAACCTGAACACTTCTCCTTTTACCATAAATGGGTTATTTTATAAAATCATGGGCAAGAAGAGAGGTCTGTACTGAGACACACACATATATTCCCACATATCTGAGACATCACCTACAAAAAGGAGAGTTTGTCCAAACACTCGAAGGATCTCCCTTTTTTAAAAAAGAAATCTTTTTTAAGTTTATTTATTTATTTTGAGAGAGAGCCAACAAGAGCAGGGAAGGGGCAGAGAGAGAGAGAGAGGGAAAGAGAGAGATATTCCCAAGCAGGCTCCGAGCACTGTCAGTATGGAGCCTGACGTGGGGCTCGATCTCACAGATGGTGAGGTCATTATCTGAGCTGAAATCAAGAGTCCACCACCGAACTGACTGAGCCACAAAGGCGCCACAGAGTCTCCTTTTTTCTAGGTAGTGATGAGGCTTCACTACAAGACCCCGCGCCAGAAAATCTGAACTCAAGTTCATCAGATTGTTCTCTTTTGTGTGTTTTAGGCACTTTCCCCACATGACAGGAGGACGAACTTCTGGTTAGGAGACGACTATCCGGAGCCCACGGCCTCTGCCCGCCATGAGGGGGACCTGCGTCATTGCATGGCTGTTCTCAAGCCTGGGGTGGTGGAGACTCGCCCAGCCAGAAACAGACGCATCTCAGTGCCAGAGAGCGGAGCACCCGGTCATTTCCTATAAAGGTGAGGGACAGGCATGCTTGGACTGCAAGGGCACCCCTTAAATGCATTTCCCATGTTCCGTGATTGAGACTAGCATGGTTCTTGCTCTATCACTCTGTGACTCTTGTTCTAGACATTGTTTAAAATACGAACAAAAATACGAAATCCCCCATTGCAGGAATTTCGTATCCCGAAACTGATCACCACTATCTCAGGAAGAATTCAGAACTGGAGTTATCACGGCCACAGTTGAGGCCACGTTTATTTAATGGTGCTGCGAGCCTCCTAGGCATTTGAACTGGGGCATAAAAATGTGATCTACAGAAGTAACAGCAAAACCAAGTAGAACAAAGAATTCTTCACTTCAGCATTTCCCAACACAACCTTAGTCTTAAAACAAAACGTACACCTTGGTCTCTCTCTGGCATTGCATGGGAGACAGCATTGATTTAATGTCTCAGGTATCTCCATGGATCGGTAGGATTAATTAATTAGTGTCTGTATCCAGTCATTTATTCTTTTATTTATCAAAATTTATTCAGGGATCTTTATACCCTGGCCACTCTAAACCTTCAGGATGAAAAGTAGATTAGTCTTTGTCCCTGTCCTCAAGGAACTTACAGTTCTATTATGAAGCCAACTATAATGAATGAGACACTGTATTTTAATAATTCATCCAATAAAAAGTATTATGTTTTGTTATGTTTTAAACTCTATATCACAAAACATGTCAAATATATGCAAAAATAGAAAGAATAGTCTAAGGAATACCAACCCAACATTTGTTTTTATTATTTAAAAAAATTTTTTTAGTGTTTATTCGTTTTTGAGAGACAGACAGAGAGAGACAGAGTTTAAGCAGGGGAAGGGAAAAGAGAGAGGGAGACACAGAATCCGAAGCAGGTTCCATGCTCCGAGCTGGCAGCACAGAGCCTGACATGGAACTCGGACTCATGGACCGCCAGATCATGACCTGAGTCAAAGTTGGACGCTTACCCGACTGAGCCCCCCAGGTGCCTCATAACCCAACATTTATTAGTTCAGGGCCCACCATTTTTCTCCTAAATCCCTACATATGCTCCACCTCACACCCACCAAATTACTTTGAAGCAAATCCAAGAAACCATATAAATGTATCTATAATATTTTAGTTCCTAACTGTCAAAGAAAGGGAATTCGCAGCACCATTAACACATCTGACAAAAGGAGATAAAAAGCAAAAACCCCCTCAATTCCATAAAGTCATCTGATATCCCATGAATATCGTGAGATCCAGATCTCCTAGGTCTCATGAATGCTTATGCATTTTTTTCTTGTTAACAGTTGGATTGACTCAGGGTCTAAATGGGGTTGATCCATTGCGATTGGTTGGTATGGTTTCTGAGACTCTTCTAATCTTCTGCTGTTTTGCTGTGGTTGTTGCTCCCCGTGCAAATTAATTACAGAAGAAATCTGAGCTCTTTGTCCTGCAGAGTTTCCCACAGTCTGGATTTGGCTCATTGGTGTTCAGATGTTCTTCTGCCCCAGAAATTTGTATAAATTCAGAGTAGTATCAAGAGGCCGCTTAGATTCAGGTTCGACTCTTTCTGTCTCTCCCATGTCACGGATGTTGTGGTGTCCTTCTGTCGGGAGGCAGGTAATGTCGGGGGTGAAATTAGCAGTCAGTGATGGTCATGGCCTAAATCTACCAATTCGTTCATGGGTGTGAAGCTGGGATTTGCCAATTTTTTATTCTTTCTTCATTTAACAGCAAGAATACTTTTGCATAAAGCAACTTTCCCTTATCAACTATTTGAATACCTGAGGACACACTCATGTAAGAAAGGCAGAATTAATGCTTTTTTCCTTTCCTTTCCTAGTTTTTTTTTAAAGACTAGTTAGTTGGTTCTTTAATGTTATTCAAAGGAGACAAATACGTTATGCTTACTTTTTTTTCTTATTTTGGTTATTAGAATCATTGTTAATATGTGGATTTTAACATTTGAAATATTTGAAGCAATTGCAGTTTTTATGCTTATGGGTGGTGAAATCATCTCATTTGAAGCCCATGGAAACCTCTTAAAGTTGGCTCTTGAGCTCCTCTGACACAACCCAGGTTGCCTTTGAGAGCTCACTTACTCTCTGGGACAAGAAGATGTTGCTCACCACCACCCTCGGCCATTTCCTTCTGTAGACCTGAGCATCGGCCATTTTGGACTCCTTTAAGCATGGCCGTCCCCAACATTAGTTCTTTCCCATGTACAGAGCTTAGGAAAACTTTTTGAGAATGGGTTATAATTTCCTCTGGATACCTCCAGCCCATCTCCAGGACCCTAGGGCTTTTCTGAACCTCTTCCACCTTATGTCTCTGTCTTTTGCTCCCATGCACAGAATCCCAAGTCTGAAGCCCATGTGATTTTTCCTTTGCCTCTTCCTGCAGCATATGCTGCATGCTTTCAGAGCAAGTTTCAAGCAGTGCTAGTCATGTTTGACTACTGAAAACGCTGTGAGATCATCTGCTTCTCTTCTTTTAGTCCCCAGGCTACAGGTTTCCTTGGGAAATTAAAACACTGTGACACTTAGAGATCACTTGATCACAACTTCCTCTTGCGTGATTGTGCTACCAACTCAAAACCCAGTTAATGTCCTGTGTTTAATTTCACTTTTGAGTTTTGGAAAATTTAAAAATTTACATTGTTAGGTAGTGTTTCAAAGTTTCATTTATGAGGCAATGAATATTTAGAGACACTGGCTTCACTTGTGTTTTCTCCACCCCGTTCTCTCTCTCTGCATTTAGCTAACCTTTTACTTCTATTTTATGGTCCATGCTTCTGTTCTCTGCCTAGCATTTTTTGACATAGCCATATATCCTGGGGTCCCTTCCTTAGTAGTAGACTTTATGTCATTCCTTTTCATAGCCACATAGCTCTCCAATGTGTGATGAACCATAGTGATTCAACGACTCCCTACTAAGAGATGTCTAGGTTATTTTCTGTCCTTTGTGGTCACAGATGATGTTACAAGGAGAAATGCCTCCTGCAAGCATCTCTCAATCCCTTGCAAGGGTACCATTGGAAGAGATTCCTAGCACTGGCATTGCTAGGATAAGGGTAAATGCATATGTAGTTTTGCTAGATATTGCCCAACTCCCTTTCAGGAAGATCATGCCATATTGTGTTCTCATTGCCCTGGATACGAGTATCTATTTCCCACAAGCCTTTCCAGTGGAGCGCACTATCAGGCTTTGGGATTTGGACTAATCCCATCGTTCACAAGTGACATTTCAACCTAATTTTAATTAGTATGTGTTTAACCTGGAGCAACTATTCAAACGTTTAACAGGTACCTGTTATGTAGCGGTGTCTGTGCTAAATATTGAAGAGATAGAGAAAAACTACAGTCCCTTTTAAAGGTTGAGAATATCTCAACATCGCATTATATTCTATTAAGGTTCTTAGTGGGTGTCTTTGCTGGGTGCTATGGGAGCCGGGGAGGGGGACATTTGAACCAGAAAGCCTGGGCTTCAGGAGTGGTTAAAGATTTGGGTTGAGTCAACAGTGGAACTGAGTCCCAAATGATTATTAGAAGGTGTTTATAAATCTGATGAATGGTGAGGTGTCTCAGGAAGAGGAAAAGAGCAGGTGCAGAAGGCGTGAAGTGAAGAAGGGAAACATAGTGGGTCCTGGCTGGCGTTCTGTACAGGAAGCCATGAAATCTTAGTTTAGGTTATGGGAAGGAGGTGGAGGGAGATGAAGCTAATAGTTGGAGGGTTTCAATATTGTTGGGCATCCAAAGGCCCCTTAAGAAGCTCCCCCCATCTGGATAGGCTCCGTGTTCAGGATGGCAAACCACAGCAGGGAGAGCCCATCCTGAGGTTGCAGCTGTGATCTGAGGGAGCGGTCATGAGGAACTAAGCTCAGGGAGTGGTAGCAGACAAGTAAAGAATTAGGTGAGTTCTAGTGGTGCCTGGGTGGCTCAGTTGGTTAAGCGTCTGACTTCGGCTCAGGTCATGATCTTATGGTTCATGAGACTGAGCCCTGTGTCAGGCTCTGTGCAGACAGCTCAGAGCCTGGAGCCTGCTTCAGATTCTGTGTCTCCCTCTCTCTCTGCCCCTCCCCCACTTGCGCTTTGTCTCTCTCAAAAATAAACATTAAAAAATTAAAAAAAAAAGAATTAGGCGAGTCTAGAAATGTAAAGAATGTGTTGATGATTTAATGGATGTAGGACAGGAAGGAGAAGAAGGCACTGAGTATGATTTCCAAGTTCTTGGCTCTTGATTCCATATGTAAGAAAGAAGGGGACTCTAAAATAATGATTTTAAAGTTTATGTATTTTGATAGAGAGAAAACAGGGGAGGGACAGAGAGAGAGGGAGAGGGAGAGGATCCCAAGCAGGCTCCATGCTGTCAGCGCAGAGCCTGATGCAGGGCTCAAACCCATAAACCATGAGATCATGACCTGAGCTGGAGTCAGACACTTAATTGACTGAGCCACCAGGAGCCCCTAAAATGATGATTTGGGATGGAGAAAGCTGAGTTCCTACGTGCCGTCAGATGGGTTGTCTAGTTGAGAGCAGGGCATAAATGGATCCAAGAAAGGAGAGCTTTTTAAGAGGGAGGAAGCCACCCGAGTATCTGATGAAGACTTCCAGGTAGATGTGGGCCAGAGGGCAGAGTGACCAAGTCGTCCTTGTTTTCCCAGCACTTTCCTGGATGATGATCTATGTCCTGGTTTCCTAGGGCTCCTGTAACAAAATACCACAAGCTGGGTGGCTTCAAACAACTGAAATACCTTCTCTTACGGTTCTCGAGGCTAGAGATAAAAAAGACCCCTAAGGTATCGGTAGGCCATGCTTTCTCTGAAGTCTCTAGGCAAGAATCCTTCTTTGCCTCTTAACTTCTGGGAGTTGTCCACAATCCTTGGTGTTCCCAGGCTTGTGGACACATCACTCCAGTCTCTGAGTCTGTACCCACATGGCCTTCTCTTCGTGTGGCTCTGTCTTTTCGCCTGATCTTCTTTTTACAATGAAAATAGTCACATTGGATTTGGGGCTCCTCCTCACCCAGCATGATCTCATCTTAACTGATTATATATGAAAAGACCCTATTTCCAAATAAAGTCACATTCGCAACTACTAAGGTTAGAACTTCCACAAATGTTTTTGGGGAGCACAATTCAACCTGTAACAAACGGCATTTATCAGAGTAGTTTCAGGACCGTGCTGGGGGAGGAGGCTAAATGGTAATGGGCAGAGAAACATGTGAGGTGAAGAAGTAGATATAAAAGGAGACAGTTATTGACTCAGCCAGCAGAGACATGAGAGCAGGGGACAGCTTTTAAGAGAGCATTACTTAATCATCCTTAAGTGGTGATGGGGAAAAGCCAGGTGAAGGAAGAGGCTGCAGAGAGAAGAGAGGGGGAGATAATTGACTAGACAGAGCCCCCAGGGCTGTGGGAGGGGATAGGATACTGGGCACAGGTGGGGGATTAGCTCACAGGAAGCAGACCCCACCTCCACTGAGTCTGGAGGGAGGGAGTCGAGGGTACCCAGGATGTAGGAAAGTTGGCGGGTGGAAGGGGAGGGGTGTCTGAGGACCTCCATCTTGGCTGGGGAGGAGTGAGCAGGCCATGGGCCAAGGGCATGAGGGCTTTAGGAAGGAAGTGCTTCTCTGAAGAAGGGGCAAGACTATTGATGAAAACATACCCCAGAGATTCCCTGGGGGATGTTAGGAGCCCCACTCGTCCTTGAAATGGCTTATGTTAGAGCTCAGCAAGTGGCCATTAATGTGTTTCATGAACACTCTTGTGTGAGGCGCGACTCTATGAGATCATTTGAGAAAGCGGATGCAGCATTGATACGGGAGAAATAAAGGAAGGAATGGATATTCTTGACTTTTAAGATCTTGAGTTCTGCGTACACTTAAAATGTCATGATTTAATGTTATACATTGGAGGCACCCTGCACAAGAGGCTACTAATGAAGTGGACCAGATGCTACAGTAACGTCTTAATACAACTAAGCAAGTTTTATTGAAGCCTTGATTCGATTTACCTGGCTAGGCAGAAGATGCTGGCAGGATCTTTTTTTCCCCATCCTAGGTAAAATATTTTCCACTGTGGGCTTCTCTTGTCTAGCAGAGTTCATTGCTCAACACGCTCTAACGGCTTGCTGTGTTTGCAAGGTTACTCCCTTGACTGCATGTTCTGGAATATTTATCCCTGATTGTGCAGGGGCTGCTAAAACACCCTGACCCGTTGCAGACACACCATTTACACTTATGTCCTTGTCGTTTGCTTAAATGTCTGTTCCAATAAAGAGGGAAAAAATAGTGACCCTTCAAGACAGCATGTTTCTCAGCATGCTTGCTGAGCCTCATAACCATCTCTGAAATGAGTTTTAAATGTTTAATGTCCACTTGAGGCAATAGTGCCGTATTCTGCCTTTGTTTGTTTATTGATTAAAGTTTACCCAGCACGCTTGCTATTTAGAATGTGCTCCATTTATAGGAATTGGTTTATGGGGAACAGTTTCACAGTATGCACAGAGGAAGACCACCAGTGGGGTGAGTCATGCCACACTTAGGCTTTCTTTGTCTTGGAGCCTTAATATCATGACTAATCTGGAAGCTTTCTTCAGTGTGTTAGCAGGCAGTGCTTAGTGTTAATGATGACTAAGATTACTCCTTTCTGCAGAATCAAGCAAGGCACTATTAATTCCCTTCTAGGGTCCCTCAGATCTCCATCTCTGCCTCCTTGGTGTTCCCGTTGAGTGTCTTCCTGCTTAAGGATTCGCTGCTTGGCTGGGGATTTGTTTTGGAACTTATGAAAGCGTTGTATGAATTCTTGATATAGGATTAGCAACGTTTCGCCCCAGGTCTTGGGAAGGGCATCTGAGGGAATCAAAACGGGGCTTCCAGCTTTGGCCAACCCTGGGACAGGACTGGGAGTGGTGTTGGCCTTTGAGTTTAAACAACTGTCTTTATCTCCACGTGTAGTCTTAGGTGATTGAAGGGACCATGATTAAAAGGGTACCACATAGGAATTTGAACTTGGGTTCTATTCTCATACCACAGTATGAATGCTTTTCACAGATCCTGTGTCATTCTTTTGAATCATATAAATACATGCCATTGTATTTGTGTGTGTATTAGAAGCATTGATTTGTTGTTGGCAATAAAAATCTATGACATGCTCTGTAACTGTCTTTTTCTTCATGTTAATGTACTGAGAGCCCTGGCCACATCTCACCTCTGAGAGATTGTCTTTCTACCAGTCTGTAAGGTGGCCATGCACACATTTCCTGTTGTCCCATGAACCACCATTCCTGCCCGTTATCCTGCCAGTTGCTGCTCTTCCCCTGGCTTCACAGTCCCTGGGACCATTGCATTGCTTGGGGTGCCAAATGTCCCTTGGGGCCAAGGATGGCATAACCTGGGCAGCCTCAGGTACCCTCCAAGGCACAAGGATGGGGATGCCAGAAGGGAGCCAAAGGATCGTTTATGTGTCATGGCTCCATGTGTCCCATGGCCCCAAGTACATCCAATGGCTCTGTACATGTCCCCCAGCTCCACGGTGTCCCATGGTGCTCCATTTTTCCCCCAGGTTTTGACATGCTGGTGTCTGCTGCCCTGGACAGTCATGTGGTTGTTATGGCCCTGGCTGGATTGCACGTCTTCTCTAGGACCTGATACCCTCATCACCACAGGAAGGGTGGTAGTAGATGATTTCTTTTTCCCATAAGATTTTAGAGATTTCAGAGTCTTTGACTACATAAATCTTGATTGAAGTTGCCTCTGGTATTTCTCCCTGCTCATCTGTCTCAGATCTGCCATTTGACCTTTATAAATCATCAGTGTGTGTGATTGTATGACAGTGGCCTACTTTCTCCATGGAAGAATTAGGAGAATTCATTTTAATTAAAAACAGATTGTGTGAAATTCATTTTAATATTTCATTTTAATATTTTCTTATGAATATCTGATTAAAGTATAGGTATAGCAAGATGCCATTAACTGTTGACATCTATCTCAAACTCAATGCTCTTCTTAATACAATATAAAATTTACATAAACCAAGTGTGATTCTTTTTGGTTTCAAAACAGGGTCTGAGTTATCCTCCTGTGAGTTTCTTTGGGGAGGAAAAGTGTTGTTATGGATCCTTAAAAGTTCTTTGTTCCATAAATAATTTGACTTTTGTTCTCATGCATATGACTGAATGGTTCATATAATGTACTGTCAAAATCACACGGGCAAAATATTCCAACCTTTTTGCAAGCGAGACAGCGGTACAGATGTATTGCTTGTTTTGTGCATTAAAAACTGCATTTGGCAATACAATTTGTATTTTAAAGTCTGTTGCCAGTTTGCCATCTGAAAAGTAGAATATTTAAAAAATACCCAACTTGCCAGCTCTATAGTATAGGTATGTCACGATCGTTCATGTGTGCACATAGATGGTAGAGGAAAATGCTGCGTCAAACCACCACATGTCATTCAGTGGATGAATTAGTTCCAATACCTACCTTATACTTTTGTGTCATTATTGATCTTTGACGAGACTGGAGAAGGCCCCTGTTACGTATTATTTTTAAAAATAATGATTAGACTCTGATAAAAATGATTTATTGAGTTTTCAGAATTGCTAATAACTTCCATATTATTTTTGTGTTCTAGGGCCACTAATGAAATAATCTATAAGACTGAACATCTATATTATATCTCAAGACAAGATTTTCAAGCTTTTTGATTGATTTGTCTAGGTGGGAAAGTAGTTTTTATTATGTTAAGGCTGGAGATGGAATACTTTATAAGTGGAGTAGTTCAATGTGATAGCATTAGAACTGGGAATAAGATTTTGTAAAGGGATAGTCAGGATTCTGATTCCAAGCAGTCATTTTATTTGTCCTCAAATGGTATGCTACTGTATTTTATTGATCTGTAAGCACATTCTAGTCTCCGTAAGCATTAAATGGGCAATTCATGCATTCTCACACTGACGGTAGATAAAAATCTTATCATTATTTTATTTTATTACAAATTTTTTTTTCAATGTTTATTTTTGAGACAGAGAGAGATGGAGCATGAGCAAGGAAGGGGCAGAGAGAGAGAGGGAGACACAGAATCTGAAGCAGGCTCCAGGCTTTGAGCCTGATGCGGGGCTCGAACTCACGAACCATGAGATTATGACCTGAGTCGAAGTCAGAAGCTCAACTGACGGAGCCACCCAGGCACCTCTATTTTATTTTTTAAAAATGTTTATTTATTTACCTTTGAGAGTGGTGGGGAGGGGCAGAGACACGAGCTTGAACTCATGAACCAGGAGATCATGACCTGAGCTGAAATCAGGAGTCTGATGCTCAACAGACTGAGCCATCCAGGTGCCCCAAAATATTACCTTATTTTAAATATGAAGGAGGAGTTGAAAAGTAAATGTAGAGTGAATAAAGTTTGAATTGGGTGGTATTCTTCTTGGACTGGTTCTCCTGTCTTACTCTGACATCGAGGCCAGCTAAGCATCCTTGGTCACACTGGAGAGACGAAGCATTATCCGCACTCCAGCTGATAGCAGTGCTGAAATTTTTCTGTTACCAACATGACAAAGAAAAGACAACATCAAGATTTCTAAATTAAGTTCGTTTGCTAATTTAAAACATCACATTAACCTTTTATTTCCTGCAGCTTTATTAGTGTTGAGTGAAGAAGGCCCAGGAATAGACGTTGGCTTTAGGAAGAGTTATTCCTTAATTTCTCCTTTGCTTTCCTGTCCCCTACCTGTGACTCGGGGGTGGACTCAACCTCATCATACGTGTTGCACCAGGCAGGACTCAATCTTCCTCACAGTCAAGAGCATCGTGACATTGTGTGCTGCGTCAAAAAAAATACACTCCTCTAATCTGCTGTGCAACAAAGTTGTAGTAAAGCTGTTTGATCATTCCCCCCTTGAAGGCACCTCTGGGCCGCATGTCAGAGAGACCACAAACCCTATTAAAGAAAATCAATGAAATGAGGGCCCGATGCCAGGCTAGCAGAGTGCTCTGGTGGTGGCTCCCAGACTAATGATTAACGATTGTCATTCTCCTTTGT
Organism: Cryptoprocta ferox; assembly: GCA_028646485.1. Lineage (NCBI taxonomy): Eukaryota > Metazoa > Chordata > Mammalia > Carnivora > Eupleridae > Cryptoprocta > Cryptoprocta ferox. The sequence continues at coordinate 137,723,696 of CM053572.1, forward strand.
ATTTTTGATTTTTGTACCACTCTATTCCCTGGCTTCAGCACACAGAGTGCTTTAGCTTCTGTTTGTTTGAAGATAAAAGCGAGGGTCCAGTCCATTAATAATTTAATCAGTATTTACCGAGTACCTCTTCTGGGCTGGTGTCAGTCACTGGGGTTACCCCAATAAACACAACAGGTAGAAATCCGGTGGGTACCGAGTTTGCATTCTATCAGGCAAGACAGGCAAGAATAAGATGATATAATGCAGAGTGAGTTACATAGTGATAAGGGCTGAAGAAAAATAGCAGGGGTGGAGCTAAAATATGGGAGGTGTCTTGCCATCTCATCAGGGTACCCAGGTGTGCCTGACAGTCACCTGTCACCTCTCAGACACACACTTGCCCCCTTTCTGTTCTGGTCTGTACAACTGGTCAGGGAGTCAGAAACAGGCCTTGGGCTCCCATGCCAGCTGGCCTTCTGTTGGGATGTGTGAATGGGAGGAGGCAGCAGGGGCTGGAGAGGTCACGTTTATGCCTCCAGCAGCCAAATGCAGCTGAGGGGTCAGGTGATTCCACCCTGAGAGCGGGCAGTGCTTTTTGGCAATTCCCACTTGAGTCAGAGTTGCTAGACAAGAACACAGCAGCAGATGCAGGCTGTGGGCTCCTGCCCAGCTTGTTAGTGCTGCTAGTCTCTGTGTGTCACACGTTCTTCCTTGTGGCTTTCCCGGGCCCGATCCTTCATCCTTGTTCTTTTTCAGGTCTCACGTTATCTTTTTTTAAAATTATTTTTTAATTTATTTTAGAGAGAGAGAAAGTAGGGGAGGGGGCAGAGGGAGAGAGAGCAAAAATCATAAGCAGGCACCATGCTCAGTGCAGAGCCTGATGTGGGGCTTGATCTCATGACACTGGGATCATGACTGAGCAGAAATCGAGAGTCAGATACTCAAATGACTGAGCCACTCAGGTGCCCCAGGTCTCACATTATCTTTGCAATAATTTGCCTATGTTGAATGTTCTGTATTCGAGCTACCTTAGAGTGGTTTCTAAGTTTTCATGGATGGATTATGATGCTTACAAAAAGAGGTACTGAGTATAGGCTTGAAGGAGGTGAGGAGCAAGCCATGGATAACTGAGGAAAGAGCATTCCAGGAAGAAGGAAGAACAAGTCAAAAGGCCCTGAGGTGGGATCCTGCTTGGCAGGTTTGAGTAACAGCAGGGAGGCTAGAATGACCAGTGGAGTGAACCTTGGAGAAGAGTCATGGAGATGAGGTTAGAAGGATAACAAGGACCAGATCCTGTAGGGCCTTTAAGAATTTCGACTTTTGGGGTGCGTGGGTGGCTCAGTCGGTTGAGCCTCCAACTTCAGCTCAGGTCACAATCTCATGTTCGTGGGTTCGAGCCCCGCGTCGGGCTCTGTGCTGACAGAATTTTGGCTTTTATCTCAAATAAGATGAGAAGCCACTGAGAGATTTGTTGTAGAGGATTGATGTGATCTAATGCGACTTCAAAGAATCTTGCTGGCTGCCATTGCAGGTGGATGGGTAGGATGTGGGATTGGGAAACCAGTTTCCCAGCTGGTGAATGATCTAGGCTGGAGGTCGTGGTGGCTTGGATGAGGGTGGTAGAAGCAGACACATGGAGCAGCGGGTGTGTTCTGGATATAGGTTATTTTGGAAGTCAAGTCCAAGTATTTCCTTTCAGATTATGTATGCGCTGTTAAGAGAAAGTGAAAGGGAAGAGGGACTCTAAGGGTTTTGATTTGAGCAAACTGGAAGGGTAGAAGAGTGAGGGAGATGAAAAAAAATATAAGACAGTCACATTTGGAAGTAGTATTGGAGCTCAGTTTGGGGCACGTTAAGCTTGAGATACTCCTTTGGCATCTAGGTGGAAATATGCAATAGCTGCATCCACAAGTCTGGGGTTCTGGGGAGCAGTCGTGACTGGAGGTGGACACTTGGGAATTATTAACATATAGATATCATTTAAATCCATAAGTCTGGCTGAGGTCTCTAGGGGAAAGAACGTACATAGAAAAGAGAACAGGTGTAATGAGTGAGCCCTGGAGTAACTCAGTACATACAGTTTGGAGAGATGAGACAGCAAATAGGATGGAGAAGGAGCATTCAGAAATGCACTAGGAGCCACATGAAGGTAAAATTCCTTCCACAGTGGCCTAGCAGGCTAAAAACTAGAGATTTTGCTCTGAACATCAGAAAGCAGGAAGCCAATATTAATATTGTCAGGAGGGGAATACTTAGGTGCTGAAGGGTCCCAGAATCTCTAAGCCTAGACTGGGGTCTATCTAAGCAGAACTATTTGGCAGCTGGCTATCTTCAGATGACTTCAGATGACTGTGGGGCATGCCACATAATTTGAATACGGATATCTCTTGAATAGTGGCCAAAGAAAGAATTGTCCTAGTGACCTTTAAGAGACAGTATTGTGTGAGGTTGTTAATATAAAAAGAGAAATCTCGGAAGTTAGTCTGGCCCCCTTAGTCGAGGTCATTATCAGCTAGCTGTTGAGTCAAAAGAACAGTCTGACCAGGAGACAAGATTTTGGGTTTGTGTCCCATAACTTAGTAATTGTGTGATTTTGGGCAGGTTGATAATTCTGTGCCTCCATTAGCACTTGAAAATATGGGGGTGATAATGTACCTTTGTAGGTACATTATTGAGCAGGGAAAACGAGAGTTTGTGTGTGTTTGTGTGCGCGTGAAATTACAAAGACCTACGGCGCCAGCTGCCATTATATCCGACATTAAGACTACCTGTCTTTGAGCTTAAATGGAGTCATTTAGCAATCCTAACCATGAGCAAGTTTGAAAACTCTGAGGCACAGGAATTTGAGGAACCAGCAGTGATGAAGTGAACAGGAAATCTGAATGTTCGGTCTTCATGAATTTTGTCTGGGTTAATCACTGGATAATGCAAAGGTATGTTTAGAGCATCTCATTTGGGAGTTAAAGGAAAAATTTCAAATCATTACATGAATCGTTCAAGTCAGAGTTAAACATATTCTGAATTTCTAAAAAATGGACTAGAATAATATAAGTACAATTCAGGAAAATTTAGAACTCATTTGCATGCTTTTATTTCTTAATTTTGAAGGGTCAGCCTTTCTTTTAAAAAGCATATCTACAAAGATAATGCCCTAGCATGGGAATCATAAATCCTCCATTTCTTAGTGGGGAAACAAAAGATTAGATGATAAATTCATGGGTCAAGGTATAAATCTGAAATCCAGATTAATTAGTTTGGGTACTAAAAATGTAAACCAGAGCAAAATATATGAATGTGTGACTTATTCTTTCCTGTTAGAGTATTTAACCATAACATCTAGTACTAATTTTAGAAATTGTATACAGATTTTCAGAGAGCTTCTGTCATATATATTTCTTGTTGGACCAAGATTTGGTAAACAGATGAGTTTTATTTTTAAGATGAAAAATGGTATTTTATCAATTAGCCATGATGGAAATATGGGATTTGATTTACCCTCTTGCTTTCAACAAGAAACCAGGCAAAATATTAGGAACTACATTTTTTCAGACAATGGACAATCGGCAGAAGGTAGAGCAGGATTGTAATTACTTAGAGTTAATAAATGAGTCCCATGATAGCCTCAGCTCACTGTAAGTAGTTTCCAAGGCAGAGCACAGTGATGGGGAATCTAAATATAGATTAGCATAAATCATGTCTCAGGACATTTAAAATCATTGAAATCATGACTATGTGATTTTGAGCATGTAAGAATCAAACTAAAAACCAATAACAGAATGATATGTGGAAAATTACGTTGGAATTTAAACAATATAATTCTACATCTCCAAGTCTTTGACTCAAAGGTCAAAGAACAAATCAAGAGGGAAATTCTAAAATATTTTCATCTGAATGACGACAAAAGCACACCTTATCTAAATTTGTGGGGTGCAGCTAAAACAGAGCTTAGGGAGGATTTATACATTGTTTACTTATATCAAAGAGGAAGTTCTGTTATCAATGATTTTGGAATCTTAGGGAAATATAAATATAAATCTGTGATAAACAGAAGGAAGAGGAAAATGAAGATAAGAGCATAAATCAGTTATGTGGAAAATTATAACAAAGATCAGTTAAACTAAAAGCTAATACTTTAAAAGATCAACAAAATCAATAAATCTCTAACAAATTGGTTAGGAACAAGAGAGAAGACATACTTATCAATGTTAGGAATGAATGAGGAGACAGCTCTGCAGAGCCTAAGGAATAAAAGAGGATAGTAATAGAAAACAGTGAACAAGTTTATGCCAATAAACTTGATAACTTAGATAAAATGGGCAGATACTTTGAAGATTCAGTCTTTCGAAGCTCACACAAGAATAAACAGATAAGCTGAATAATTCAATATCCATTAAAGGAATTAAATTTATGGTGAAAAGTCTTACAAGAAAAAATCTTACAAGACAACTTCAAACCCAGGTGGCTTCAGTAGTGAATTTTGACAAATATTTAAGAGAAGGAAGAAAAGGCACTCACAGGATGGAACACTTTTCAGCTTTTTAAAGAAGTCATCACTTCCTCTTACCAAAACCGGAGAAGACATTCCAAAATATAAAACTATAGATTAATATCTCTCAAAAACATAGGCACAAAAATCCTTAATAACATTTTAGCAGTTGAATCCGGTAGTTTTTAAAAAGGATAATATAGCCTGTACAAGTGGGTTTTGTCCCCTAAATGCAAGATTGAATGAGATTCCTAAGGTTTAACACTTGAAAATCAGTCAGTGTAAATCAGTGTATTAACTGATTAAATTTAAAAAAACCCTACCTTAATAGATGTAGAAGAATCATTTGATAAAGTTTAACACATGTTCATGGCAAAAACTTGGAGTAAAATGTATTGCTATAACCTGACAAAAGGCAGCTTAAAAAAATCTAAATATAACATGATACTTAATGGCAAAAGGCTGAATGATTTCCCCACAAGGCTGTTTACTCTCTTCATTTTTAGTGCTTTTAGTTACCATCGTACTAGCCACGTGAAAGGTAATAATAGATAAATACTATATTATAATAGAAGTAATATAATAACAATGACATACAGATTAGAAAGGAAGAATTTCAGTTGATTTCTTTTTTACTTATTTTTCTTTTTTTGCAAATAAGATTATCTATATGGAACATCCTAATTAAAATTTTATTTTATTTTATCTTATTTTTAATTTTAATTTTTATGTCTTTATTTTATTTTGAGAGACAGAGAGAGTGAGCAGTGGAGGGGCAGAGAGAGAGAGAAACACACACAAAATCTGAAAGCAGGCTCCAGGCTCTGAGCTGTCAGCGCAGAACCCGACACGGGGCTCCAACCCACGAACCATGAGATCATGACCGGAGCTGAAGTCGTACGCTTAACCAACTGAGCCACCCAGGCGCCCCCCCCTAATTAAAATTTTACAAAGAACTATTAACACAAATAAGTGAGCTCATGTTTTTAAGATATATAGTGATTCTAAAAATTTTCAATGACATTGTGATTTACTGTCAATAATTAGAAATTGAAATTAAATTTTATTTATAGTAGCATCTTAAATATGAAATAAGGATCCATTTAACTAAATATGTGCAGGAGGGAAAATTGAAACCTACAAAACATTAATGAGAAAATTAAAAAGACCTAAACAAATGGAGGTAAATATTTATAACTCAGAAATTCAGTGTTGTTAAGCTATCAATTCAGCTATGCCACATGCATTGCAATCTATAGGTTCATTCAAATTGAATCAAAATCTTAATCGTGCTTTTGTTGTGTAAATCAAAAAACTGGTTTAAAACTTTGATGGAAACGCAAAGAATTTAGAAAAGCTGAAAGAGTTCTGAGAAAAAAAAAACAATGTTGGAAAGCTGCCAGTACCTCAATTCAAGATAGTGTGGTGTTTGCAGAAGGATAAACATGTACATCAATGTAACAGAAAGCAGAGACCAGAAATAGACATACATATATATTGTCAATTAATTTTCAACAAAGTAGCCATGGTAATTAATTTAATGAGGAAATGATAGTCCTTTCAACAGATGTTGCTGGAAAAAAATTAGGTATCTCATATGCAAAGATTAGTTGAAATGGATTGCTGACCTAAAATTCAGAGCTATAATTATAAAATTTCTAGAAGGAAACGTAGGGAAAAAAATTTCTGAGGGACGCCTGGATGGCTTAGTTGGTTGAGTGTCCCACTCTTGATTTAGGCTCAGGTCATGATCCCGGGGTCATGGGATTGAAACCCACATTGGGCTCCAAACTGAAGGTGGAGCCTGCTTAAGATTCTCTCTCTCTCTCTCTCTCTCTCTCTCTCTCTCTCTTTCTCTCTCTCTGTCTCCCCCTCTCTCCACACACACACACACCCTCAGCTCCTTACCCTCTTGCACATGCATGTGCACACACATTCTTTATGTCTCCCTAAAAAGAAAAAAAAAATTCTGGGGAGCCTGGGTGGCTCAGTCAGTTGAGCATCCAACTTCAGCTAAGGTCATGATCTAACAGTTCGTGGGTTCGAGCCCTGCGTCGGGCTCTGTGCTGGCAGCTCAGAGCCTGGAGCCTGCTTCCGATTCTGTGTGTCCCTTTCTCTCTGCCCCACCTCTCATGATCTGTCTCTATCTGTCTCTCAAAAATAAATAAATGTTAAAAAAAATTAAAAACAAATTTCCGAGACCTTGGAATACACAAAGATTTATTAGGATAAAAAAAGGACAAAAAGCACGTACATTAAAAAAAATAAATTAGACCACATCAAATTTAAAAATATTTGCTCTTCAAAGATACCATGGAGAATATGGTAAAGCAAGCCAGAGGCTATGCGGACATATTTACAAAATGTGTATCTAGTCAAGGTCTTGTGTTCAGCACGTGTAAGGAAACTTCCAATCTAATAGAAAAATAATCCAAATTTTAAAAAATGGCCTACAGATTTAGACAATTTGAAGATACTAATGGCAGCCATGGTGTGGTACCTCTACACATGCCACAGAGTGACTGCAATCCAGAGCCTGATAGTGCCAAGCATTGTCAAAGCTGTCGTGGAGCTGGACCTTTTATCCTTTGCTGTTGGTAATACCAGGTGGTATAGCCACTTTGGAAAACAGTTTCTCCAAAAGTTCAACATACACTTATCATAAATTCCAGCAAACCTGCTTGTAGGTATTTGCCCAAAGGTAATGAAGAGCTGAATAATGTCTACAGAAAGATTTGGACACAAAGTTTCATAACTGCTCCATTCTTACTAGCCGCGACCTGGAAACAACTCGAAAGTCTATCCGTGGGAGCAGGCAAATTGGTTATGTGAAATAGATACTACTGGGCAAAAATAAACAAAATACTGATGGAGACAATGGATGAATCTCAGAAGTAGTGTGCTAAGGGAAAGATTCCAGATCCAAAAGCTACCTATTCTGCATTAGCTCGGTATAGGACCTTCTATAGAAGATAAAACTAAAGTAACAGAATATTTACTAATGGTTGCCTGGGTGCTAGGCAGGTGAAAGAATTCACTGCAAGCGTTTCTGAGAAAACCTGTGAGCTGGTGCATTTTCTATGGTGGCGACAGTTCATACATTTGTTGAAAGTCGTTGAGTTTGAATGAGTAAATTTATTGTGTCTCAATTATACCTCAGTGAAGCTGATTTAAAAAAAATAAGTTCCAACTCTAATGGAGAAGCACAGACTTGTCAAGAATGTAGGATCTAGGAATCCAATTGCTTAAGAAATAGCTTGAGTTTGTCAAAACGGTGCTTAGCAGTGAGGCCAAACCATTATGTGAGAACTTTATAATGAGAAAGATAATTATGAATAATATATTATGCAACATTTAATAAAATGTGTGTGTGTGTGTGTGTGTGTGTGTTTCTATGCATCACCAAAGCTGCTTAAAATCCAAGCCAAGGTATTCAGGTCTTTAATGAAAAATTGACTACATAAACTGTTTATTCAGTAAAATTTGTTTCACCAAAGTTATATTAAGAGAAAAGACCCCTACAGTCCAGGTCAACTTGATAGAAGAGAAGTAATATACATAGAAAGCTTCTTTTTCAGGTACTATTTGACTCAATGCTAATCTTTGGAGGAAAATATTTTTGACTCGTGTGTGCTTTGAGAAGATGCCATGACATCTGGAAATTGCTGATGTGTAGGTAATGTCTTAATTTAAGACATAGAACACTTCTTGGAATTAGCAGCTATTAAAACCATAGAGAAGAAACAAGAGGGGCATACATTTGGTACTTTGGGTTGTAATACAAACATACAGCTCTTTGTTTTCCTTTTTAAGGCTGATTTTCTATTCATGGTCATTTACTTTTTCCCACTTCGACAATAAGAAATGGGGTAATAAGAGGACCCACTAATATAAAGCAGCTCTGTGCAATAGAATTTTCTGTGATGATAGAAATGCTTATGTTCTGTGCTGGCAAATATGGTAGCCAATAGCCATATGTAGAGCTGTTGAGGACCAAAATGTTAACTAGTGTAACTGAAGTGATGGGTTTTTAATTTTACTTAATTTAAATGTAAATTTACTTAATTAGTTACAATTAAAATATAAATAGTCATCAATTGGTGGTGACTTCCATATTAGATGGTGAGGTTTGGGCCTTTGGCCTTTAGTACTGTATGATAACTGTTGGTGTAGGCTGCTGATCCCGTGTCTACTCAAAGACTCTTGTGTCTTGACATCCTATCTGAGTCAGTTTTTGGAAAGTGTCACGGTTCATGTTTTAAGAAAACTGGACTGAGAAGAGGAAAACTGTGTAGTTGTTATACTTCTGCTGTTAACTACTTCTCTGATGTAAAAGGAATCTCTTGTTGTCTTTCTTTTTTGGTCTCAATTTCTTTAAGTGAAAAATGAGTGTATTGGGCTATTATATCAAAGGCATTGCCACACTGATGATTTTGTTGCTCATTAAACTAGGAAAACAGGGGAGGCCAAGGGACATTTGGGACATTCTTTATCTCTTTGGGAAAACTCCCTGGTCTCTTAATCCTCAAACCATAATGCAATAGAATTCTGTGTTGCAAGAGCAAAATAGAAATTGTGATTTCTGTTGGCATTGTTTTTTTTATGTTAATTTATTATCTATACAGAGAGAAATAGAGCATGAGTGGGGGAGGGGCAGAGAGAGGGAGACACAGAATCTGAAGCAGGCTCCAGGCTCTGAGCTGTCAATACAGAGCCTGACGTGGGGCTCGAACCCACAAACCGTGAGATCATGACCTGAGCCGAAGTCGGATGCTTAACCGACTGAGCCACCAAGGCGCCCTTCTGTTGGCATTGTTGACACTGACAACATTTTTATCACAAATGTGTAGCAGGAAACATTAATATATTTTATGTGAAGAATGGTTTGACCTTTCATTTTCATACATTTCCACAATTAATTGATATATAAAAAGGTTAGATTCATATTCCCCTAGATTTAGCCATTTTTTTATACCTGAAAGCAAATAATTCAGAGGTAAAATGTTAATATACATTTTAAGTAATCAATGCAGTGAAGTTTAGAAACTCTTACTCTGAAAGCTCACTCTTAAGGTTACAGCATCAGTTAGAAATATCTTGGCTGCAAGCAACAGATAACTGACCCAATAGTGGCCTAAACTGTAAGGCTGTTTATGGTTCCCCAACAGGAAGTACAGAACTAGGCAGTCCAGGCTGGCTCACAAGTGCAGCAGTGTCACCAAAGACCGGGGCTCCATCATTTTGCTCAGTCAATCTCCTGGAGTTGGCTTTTGTTTTTATGTTATGTTTGGATAGCAGCTGGCAGCATTCAAAATCAGGAAGCAGGGGCGCCTGGGGGCTTAATCAGTTAAGCATCTGACTCGATTTTGGCTCAGGTCTTGGTCTCACTGTTCGTGAGACAGAGCCTCACGTCGAGCTCTTTGCAGACAGTGTGGAGTCTGCTTGGGATTCTCTCTCCCCCTCTCTCTGCTCCTCCTCCACTCTCTCTCCCTGCATACTCTATCTCTCTCTCTCCCTCTCCTTCTAAATAAATAAATAAATACATAAATATGTATATATTTTTTACAAAGTCAGGCAGTAATGGGAGTCAGGAGGGATAGCCAACCTCTTTGCTCATATGTTTCGTATCAGAAATCAACAACAAAAGCAGGATCTTCCGTTGAAACCATGGGTAGAATTATTTACAGGTAAATAGCCAGAGCTGTCTAGGTACAAGAGGGGCAGGAAGTGTCCTGCAAATGACAGTGGGAAAAATCATAATTTGACCCCTGAGTCCTCTAGGCCTGGTAACAGAGTGAGGTGAAGAAATCACCTTGGCTGCAAATTTAAGAGGTAAAAAAAGGCAGTAATCAAGATAAAAAAAATATGTGTGTGTGTGTGTGCTTGGTTTGCAAGCATGATTTGTTCCAGAAATATGCTTGTAATCCAAAGCACTTCTATATCAAAGTGAATTTCCCCATAAAAAATAATGGGAACTCAGATGATTCGTTCTACAACCCAAAAATATTTGTATGAAAATAATTACAATCTGTAATATAATACAGAATAATAAAGAAAATACAAAATGTAAAGAAAAATAAATTACCTGCACTTACCTTTGAAAATTCTCATGGCTGGTGTGAGGGAGACAAGAGAGAGGAGGGTGATTGTGTAGGACGACTTTCACTATCACTAACGTAATCACTGCTGTCTATTGGCTCAGTGGAATCTTTTTCTGCACAAGGGCCATTGTATACGCTCGCATGGATGTTGACTGCAGTGGAGTATTAAAAACTTTTGTCGGGGCACCTGGGTGGCTCAGTCGGCTCAGTGTCCAATTTCGGCTTAGCTCATGATCTCACAGCTCCTGAGTTCGAGCCCTGGGTCAAGCTCTGTGCTGACAGCTCAGAACCTGGAGCCTGTTTCGAATTCTGTGTCTTCATCTCTCTCTGCCCCTCCCTTGTTCGTGTTCTGTCTCTCACCCTCTCAAAAATAAATAAACGTCAAAAAATTTGAAAAAAATACTCTTGTCATATACTGTATTTAATGAAACTGGTGATAAGGCAGCAGAGGAAAGGGTCTCTATCTGCAGGCAGCCTGATCTAGTGCCAGTTGTGGACACCTTCCAGTGTTCTTAACAATCACTGATTTCTGCCAAACACCGTAGCCTGAGACTGAGCATCCGAGGATAGGAGATGATCATCCACAATCCCACAATGAGAGAGAGAGAGAGAGAACCATTTGTTCAGTTGTGATCATGTGACGTTTGGCATCATGTGCTAGTGATATTGCAAGGCATCACTCGTTTATTAAGTTAAAATTTATAGAAATGTTTGCTTGTCTTGCTGAACACTTGCAGAACATGTTACTCGCAATCCAAGGTTTTACTGTATATATACATATATGTATATAATGCAATATTTAAAAAAATAAATATTAATGACCAAAAATATCTATGGTGAACAAACTAGCCAGATTATAAATTAATACAGGCTTAATACAGTTTCCCGCTGAGCCCTATTGGAGCTCCATTGTCTTAATTTAAAATGTGGATAGTTTGTTCATCATGGATTTTTTTGCATTAATTGAGACTGCCAAAAATATTGCATTAAAATATTATATCACTGAATTTTTTTTTTGCTGGCCTCTTAAATTTTATGCTGCATATGAGACTTCACTTGTCTTACTCTTGTCCTAGCCCTTCTTATCTAACCGCACTGGGTTCTGTTAGCAAGAAAGCACTGGAAGGCAGCTAGCCTTGTCTGCACAGCTGTGTAATTGGTTCTGGTGTGTCTGCCCCATGAATATTCATAAATGCATGTTCTTATATACGCTTCATGGAATATGTCTCTCTTTTTATATTTTAAAACCCTGCTTGATAAACAGAGTGTATACTCTATCTCATGCTTCACACAAAGGATCTTTCTGAATAATGAGGACTCATTACATTTTTGATTAAATAACTAACTCGGCACTCTATTGATAAGAAACAGAAAACTTACCCCAAGCAGATCGTGCCCAACCAAATCTGAGATACCAGGAAGAAGAGCAAGCATTTCTCATTTTATTTTCTCACATTTTAAAAGAAATATTGTTGAATAGCTTGAAATATAAAAATGATTCATGAGAGGCTGAGAGAGTAGACTGATCTGTTGGTGTTTCTTCATGTCTCTTGAAATGGACAATGGGAACTTTGCTCTTTGAGAATGACCAAGCACGTTGTCAAAGGGCTCATATAATATTGTAGAAATAATCATTATGTAACATGAAAACTGGTACAAAAAAATTCATCCTTCCTTTAATTTTCATCTCTGTTTTTGGTCTGATTAACTACTAGTTGATGTTGATAAGCTGTTTATTTGAAAGCTCTTAAGCCTTTTTTCCTAAGGGGCATGATTAAAAACAAGCCAACTCTCACTGCGAAAGTCTTAAAATTCTATCAGCCTCTTCCTTGTGAATATAAGTAATTCTCCTACAGTGAAAATTTCTTATGAAAAAAATTCATCTAGACCTGTGAAGCCTGACTGATATGTAGTAGGAATTTCATGCAAGGCTATAAAATAAGTTTGTATTAAGGGCCAGATGTATTATTCACACCATTTATAAGATATAAATTCTTCAATCTCAAAAGTGTCTGCACAGAATTGTTCAATGTCTTGTCTGATTTAATTCAGCTTTGAAAACTCTTGAGAGCAGTGTTTGGAATTTAGGGGATAAAAAGGGAAGAACATATGGAAATAATAAATTTACATAGTTGGTTGTTAAAGATGCCTGCTATGAGCAAATTTAACGTGTGCAGCAGTGATAGAAAAAGTGGGAAGGTTATAGTGAACTTTGCATGTGTTTATCATTACTGTTCTTATTTAAGACTTCCCCTTGCCCCTGAGCCAAACCTGAGCACCCAGTATTTTTAAGCAACTTTTTTTTTAAAGCAACCAATGAAATACCGTTTCTCCTAGCCATGGTTTGCCTCACCTCCTGACTACCTCTATACACCCCATGTTTCCTGGCCACTTGAGATGCCTTTTGATTCTATGTTATTTTTTGATTCAGTCATCCCATTGCACGAATTAAAAATTGTTTTTGTTGCAACTGAGCAGTGACCCTTTGCAGGTCTACGTCTCCTGGTCTCCTGGCCAGAACCACGTAACCCCTCTTGGCGTGGGGGTGGGATGCAGGGGTATGATAGTTGGGTAACATTCCATCGACAGTATGTTTTATACTCCTCAAATGCCCTGTGCCTCCCCACCTATGTGAAACTTCAGTTGATATTGCCAAGAATTTCACACTCCAAGTGAGAGAAGAATATCTCCCAAAGGACATGTAATTCTATTCTGCAGCAATCGTTCTTTCTGTGACTTCAAGCCAAGCAAAAATATTTGCTAGTGCTGGAGCTACTTTCCAGCCAGTTCAACCATGTGACCTTCTAGAACTTCTCTCATTCCAGCAGTTTGCTTTTGACCTTTTCCTGCCCTACCACGTAATTGTGACCTCCCTCTCCTACTGTGGTAGGTGAGGGTAGCAGCCCTATTTTTAACTGCAGATTCAGCATGCAACCACAACTGCCTTACTGCTCTGTTTGTTTTTATCCTCTGTAGCACATGAATGGACCAGTGTGCGTGGATGGGACAACAACCATTTTCAGAAGTGGTAGGACAGAAAAGATTATATCAGCACTTTGCACGGATTTCCTGTGTGCTATATTTGTTCCTGTGTAGATGAGAAGGACTTAACGCCTTTTGTAGTCTGAGACCAAACTCCTCTGGCCACATAACCACGCAGAACGCTGTCTGAAGAACCTAATGTGATTATAAGATCTCATGAAAACTCTTGCTTTAGTGAAATGTACTATGGAGTCCCAAAATCTTTCATTAGTGGGGTTTTCTAACCATGTTAAAATAAATAGAAGTGCACAATAAAAAATGAGATGCATTCACAAATACCGTGCCTAGATGGCTGGGCGTCACTGAGAAAGCTGCCAAGTACTTCCCAGTGGCCAGGTGTGGTGACGAATGGTTTTGCACAGCTCCTCATCTCTCCTATAAGCATTTACAGATGGTTTTGCCCATGAAAATTAAGATTAGAGTTGGAGACTAAAGAGTTTCTGTTTTAACCTCAGCTCGAAACCACCGAGATTGCCTCACATTTGGTATCCCGCTAGCATGGAGGCTTAGTAATGAGATTACGTTGTGTGTGGGCTGGACCCCAAAGCTATGGGGTGCGTAGAACAACTGTGTGTTCAATTGAGTTTTTATGTTCTTTCTTTTTGGACATAATTAATGGTTAAATGAAGTTTACCTTAGTAGTTTAAATTCTATTTTAAAATGTCAGATGTTAAGTAGAAAGTAGGACTTGAAATTATATACCTCTCCCCTGAAGATTTAAAATGTTAATATTTATCAAGACAAAAATGTTGGGATAGCATTCAAACTAATTCTCTGTGTTCATTGGGAGTAGTATTCCTAGTTATTGAGGAACTGACATGAAAACATAAAGACCATTCTTATCAAAGATTTTCAGCAAAACAGTGGACTGAGTTGATGGGAGAAATCCCTTGCCATCATATAATGGCGTTAAAAATACAAAGCTGCCCCAAAAGCAAGAAAGGAAAAGTCCCAGGGGAACAGGTATCAAAAAGAGGGGTCGGGACAGGAATCCAAGTTTGAAATGCTTTAGGGCGTTTTCAAAACATGCTTGAGGATGGGAGACGTGAGTGTTGGGAACCGATGGACAGGGAGAGAGAAAGCTCCACTTCCTTTATAAAGCTGCAAGCCATAGTGAGCTGTCCTACCTGTGGAATGAAGTCCAGAGGAAGTACGTATCAGCTCCCTTGGAAGAGGGGAGAAGGCTGGAAGGCTGGCCATGGATAGAAACAGGCTCTTGAAGGAGAAATTGAACACCAAACCTGCTCTAGGGTCTGTCATAAAGGATCTAAGTAAGTACTGTTCTTCCAAGAGAGGAGCTCCAAACAAAGAAATTGGCAACGGATTCATAAGCACCAAACCCCTAAGTCCAAAAAGGCCCTCTGTGTTCTACTGTCTTGCAGTGCCTCAGACTTCCTGAGTCACACAGAAATAACTCTTGCTGAAGATGACCTCAGAGTCAAAGATACATATCAATGAGATGATGGGTGACTCTAGGAGTCCGTAGACATAATCAAAGCATAATTTAAGCCCCTAGACCCATATAATAGACCAACCCCCAACAGATTTTAGTTTTTAATTTTTTTAAAGTTGATTTATTTATTTTGAGAGAGAGAAAGAGAGCATATGGGAAGGACAGAGAGAGAGAGGCTGAGAGAGAGAATCCCAAGCAGGTTCTGCACTGTCAGTATGGAGCCCAACATGGGGCTCGAACCCATGAAGCTATGAGATCATGACCCGAGCTGAAACCAAGAGTCAGATGGTTAACTGTCTGAGCCACCCAGATGCCCCCACCACCCCCAGAAGATTTTAAAGTGCATAAGAGATACACAGGTAGAATTGGTATGGCCAAAGCAAAAAGCCACAGGATAGATAAGACAGAGAATAGATGTCATGAAGAAGAGTATTATGAGTTGGCAAAAAAATTCTGAAGAAATCTGTGTGAATGTAGTGCATAGAGAGGAATAGATTAATTCATATTTGAATTCAGAGTAAAAAGTTCATGTAAGTATTTATCTAGAATTCACAACATGTAAGAAATAAATGGTTCAGTCTTACATCACAGAAAAAAGAGAAGGTTGCAATGCTCTAATGTTGATAGTTTTCCCTCTTTTCTCTGTTAAAAGAGCCATATATTCTTCTTTTATTTTCAATGAGCCAAGTATATGATCCTGCATGGGCTTCTGTTTATACGGGGTGAGCTTTCTGTTGGGTTCCTTGTTGTATGCAAAACATGGGCTTTGGAGATGTTGGTAGAGAGAATGTCTTCATATTTAATTCGCTACTTTCAAAGAACTTACTTTCTCCAGTAGGAATGAAGACAACAGAAATGAAGCATTTGAAAGATAAATTATAGTTTGATAAAGAAAATTTTAAAATCAAGAGTGTTCATCATTTGTGCTTTTTCTCTCCATTGCCTTTTGGCTCTTAGAGTTCTAGTTTTCCTGCATGAATACTGTGGATAAAAAATATCTGCCTTCTGGGCTTTTTCAAAGATTCGGGAATGTATATGTAAAATAACCACCTTGTTGCCCAGCTTAGTTCTCAGAATATTGTGTGCAGTCGATACATAGAGCATCAATGGTGTTATCATTTTCATTGCAGTTTTATTATTTATATCACCATCTGAGATAAAATTCCTCAAGAGCATGCACTAAAGCTTCATTTCTTTGGTAGCTGTGGTCTTGTTATAAAAAGCTTGGTATGGGGCAGAATAAAAATTTATTTGTTTGGAGGAATACTATTGAGAGAGTTCTTTATTGGGTCTCTATCACTTAATCTAGCCTCTCTTTATAGTCGCCTTTATTTTATTAATAGATATATTTTGAGAAACACCTTTATTGATTTTTAGACTATTAAAATGTCCCTTTTGAAATATATTCAGTCTGTCAACTTTCTTAAGGTCTTGCTTGCTGGACTCTATCAGGGTTGCTACCAGAGTCAAAATCCCTTCCTGGTGGATAATACCCTATGCATGATCTCCAAGTGTGTGTACGCATACGTGATGCTAACTTCTGATTAATGTCCAAACTACAGGTGAGATTTGATGACCCACTACAAAGCTGAATGATGGTTCATTTGGTGGCTTGTTCTTTGTACTGCCCGAAGGGCTCACAGACCATTGCTGGAAGATGATGGCACAGTTGAAATTGCTGTTTATCTTGAATTTAAACATTAGATAAAAACAGTCTCCTTCATTATCCTTCTATAAAATGAGAATCACAAAAATCCTACAATCTATTATCATGGCCTTAGGAGAATCAACGAAATGTTGTCAACGAAGTAATTTTTAGATCATTACAATATTGGATTCCAGATCATTCTGCCTCCCCTGCCCCAGTGGTTCTTATGAAACTGGGTGGCCATTTTGCTCTCAAAGAGTAACTTTTTCCATGGTTTTCTTGTTTGCTTTTTTCCCCTTGCCCTCAAGAAAATGGTTGAGTTATGCTAACATCAATACCTCGCTGCTGAACACGCCAACATGATGTGCCAAGTACAAAGATTGAGTACATTGGAATTGATGACATTTTGAATTTTTCAAAGGAAGGGACAGAATTGGGTGTAGAGAATAATTATTGTAGGCATAAAAGTTATGTCATGTCCTCTGTGAGAGAAAGGAGTCCTTTAAATTCCATGGATGTCAACTCTCGTCACTTCAGCTTCTATCTGAACATGTCGGGAAGCACCCCACGCTGGCCACTGTTTCAGAGGAAATCTACTGGAGGAAAGCAATGCTGATAATCATGAAAGGCTATGAGAAAAGCAAAATAGAGCAGTCTTGAATTCCAATAATGCCTCACAACCCCAACAAGTATTTACTGAGTACCTTACAAACACCGTGTTTTTTAGTCTTTATAGAAGTTCTGTAAAGTGGTCTCTGCCTTTTTATATAGCCCAGAAACAGATCCAAGTGAAGTGAGGTCACTTGCCCGCAAGCCCATTGTGAATAAGGAACAGAGTGGGGACTAGACTGCTGGCATGTCAGGCTGCAAAGGCCAGGCTCTAAAATTTTACAGCCTGTAGCTCTGATGGGAGGAGCTTGTAACTTGCTGTTTCTACTACATGTGAGTGCGTGCATGTATGTATGCATGTTGTGCGTGCGTGCGTGCATGTGTGCAGGCCTTCGTGTGTGGTTTGGGTGCTGAGCTGACGATCTGGGGGGCTGAGTGGGAAGGGAAGCATGCTGCACCCTAGTCAGCACCTCTATGCTCCCCCTCCTCAGGTTAATGGAAGCTTCCCATAGCCCTGCTGGCTGTCATATTTACAGGAGGGCTCTGAGCCAATGCTTTGCTCTTTAAAGGCGAAAGTTTTAAGGCAACAATATCTCATGGTGTACCTCAGGGCCTCAAATAAGAGGCTCCTTTTCTAGATTCCAAGTGTATTTATTATACCACAGAGGAACAGAGCATCTGAAATGTAGTTCAAAGAACTCTAGTTTAACATCCATAGCTTTGT
Organism: Cryptoprocta ferox; assembly: GCA_028646485.1. NCBI lineage: Eukaryota > Metazoa > Chordata > Mammalia > Carnivora > Eupleridae > Cryptoprocta > Cryptoprocta ferox. The sequence continues at coordinate 137,741,738 of CM053572.1, forward strand.
ACTACATTCCAGTTTCATTGCTTTCATTATAGAGCTTGTACCTACAGACTGGTGTTCATTCATTCATGTCTGTGTCCAACATTTATTCCCTCGGTTATTCATTCAACCAGCATCTGTTCATTCCTTAAATACATTTTTATTGAGGCAGTAGCTGCTTTGTGTTAGGCTCTGTGTCAGGCACTGGGAATACAGGAAGCAGGATGATGTGTAAAGAGGCAAATTGAACATGGCGTCATGGATTCTGATAGGGCAACGCTTGTGCGGTGTATGCTCATGGCTTGGGTGCTTCATCTTGTCTATGGAGACTGATGGGAGCTTTCTGGGGGGCTATTGTAGCTGGTAATCAAAGGGAAGGCAACAGAGTACCAGGTGAGGAAAGTGAGGAGGTAAGGGGAGCTCTGGATGGTCTCTGGCTCAAAGCCCCTGATACAGTCAGAGTCCAAAGTGCACACACGATGGGTGGAAGAGAGAGTGATGGAGTTGGAGATTAGGAGATGGTTTGGTGTGGTTTTGCTGAGGTTTCATCTAGGGGTACTGATGTAGAGTCACAGGGAGGGGACAGTGGAGGGCTGAGGCACTGAGCGCAATACTATTGGTTTAGCCAAGCAGGCAGTGGTGCAGATGAGAGACAGTGGTGGTCCCTACCAAAATCGTGGCAGAGGGTTAGAGGGAAGCACAGTAAGGAAGCGGAAGCCACAGGATTCCATGAATGGACATGTGTGTGTGTGTGTGTGTGTGGGGGGTTATCGATGCAATATATTCCAGGATGATTCACTGTCTTCAGTTCAGTTTGATTAAAACTTGATAGTTGCTGCTATAATTGGATTTCAGCACTGAAAAAGGCATTCTCATGATTCTTGTACAAATAACATTAATTAAACCACTTCAGTAAAAGAAGTGAGATTAGAAATTTATCCATAAATATTCATCAATATTATGCTTTATGATGTGGAGACAATTGCCTTATATATTTTAAGACACGAGAGGTCCAGACAGTCACTTCATCTTTACACTGGGCAGCAGATTACTCCTCCGTTTGTCTCCCTTCAGTACAAGCTACTGATAGTCAAAACAGATGCTTCACCCAAGGCTTTGTCTCTTGATGTCACCAACGAAACACGGGTTTCTTGAGTATTGGTTCCTCCCGCTCTCCCTGGACATCCCAGCCATGTTAACAGACTTGCTCTTTGAAAAGAGTTTTCTGTTTGTTCTTAGAGTTTATAAAGATACTGTCAGGCTCTCCTCTCCCTGGGCATCTCATATACTAGTGTTTATGTTTTGGGAAGAACAAAAATAGACATGTTTATATGTGGTGGAGCAAAAAAAGATCCAACTCAGGCTGGAGTCATCAGCTTGGCCGTCCTGTTTGTGAAAACAATTCTTGCTAATTGTAGCCCTTCCCAAAGGACAGCGTTATTATACTGACCATATGCAATTAACTTGACTTGCCTTTCTCTATGTATGAAAATAGAGCATGCTGCCATTTTCCCTACATGTTCTCAAGCAAGGACTCCACATCTTTTCCTGGACACCATCCAGCACCAGACTTCTCTTCCGGAGTTCTAAAATCTCTGTGTGGCATTAAATTTAATAGGTCTAGTATATCAAAAATAGAATTATAATTATGAAAAGTCAGTTAAAAGGAGGGTGAACGGTAAAATGAAATGAGATTTTTAATGGCTTGCCAACAGTTATAATTAATGAGATGGAGATCTGGCCATGCGTGTGACCTTCAGGACAGAGCCCCGAGTCCGTGGGCCCAGGAAAGAGGATGATTTTTCAGAAGAATGGGACGCTCCCTCCTCCCAGCCACCATCACCTCGTCTTTCAGGGCTTTTTCTTGAAGTCGAGCTCACTGGTGTGTTCAGGAGGCCACTTGGCGGGCTCATCAGGTACACGAGAGCTTCATCAGGGGAGATGAAGCAAGCCACATGTTGGAACCTCTGGAAGAAGTTTGATAGCTACTCTATCAACAGGTGACTCCTGTGTTTGATAGGCCCCTTGTTATCTCGCTCATAACAGGAAGTCCCTTTTCATCACAGTGTTAATTCATGGGTCTGAGCCATTTCAGTGTCTGTTTTACACAGTGAATTTCTTTGAACACTAGTTGTAGATAAAAAGGGGATAATACAAATGTATGCTGGCTTCAGTGCCTAATACCATCTAACTGTACAACTTGTCTCACATCAAGTGGGCTCCTGAGGCTATAAAAATTGTTTTGTGTCTGATTAAACACAGGTCCCTTTGAACTCCATGGGGGTTCTTTTCCGCTTGCACTTTCTTGTCCCCCTCCTCCTTTTTTTTTTTTTTTTTTGGTCTGATTTGGAATTCAGAGAGCCAGCCCACTCCGCCTCCTTCATCCTTTGATACAGCATAAACTTGTAGTTACTGTAATATCCGTTACGTTCCACACCCTGAGGCACAGACAGGCAAAGGTAAAGTTTCTCCACATACATGTGCGCTGGCCTCTTTTCCTGATCCTGCGACTAAAGTGGGTTGACCAGAAGGCAGAAGCAAATCAGACCTGCTATCTAGTAACTGGTTAGCAAAGGATGTTACTTTACTCATTTAATTGCCAGGGAGAGGAGGTGCACCTTCAGTGAGTCCGGGACCTCTCGAGGACTATAAGCTGTCTCGTCCAGAGAAAGAATTGAGGCAAAGAGGCAGATTGGAATTCATATTTATGGGACTAGAAACAGCATCCAGTTGGGAGACACTTCAAAGCACATATGCAGATAAATGGCTCATTGGGCTCAAGGATGGGACTAACTGGTCAAACTAGCTGTAAGATCGGTACCATCATGACTATTGGCTCCGAAATTCTGCCGTGAACTGTAGGAGCTGTAGATGATTGGAGAGAGATAGCGTGATCCTCTGAATGAAGAAAATGGAATTTTTCATTGCTCGTTGCATGCATTTCTTTGTTCCTTTGCTCAACATCCTACAAGTCTTTTTGCTGATTTTCCATGTGGGGACCATTCTCTTCTTGTTCTAAGCTGCTTCCTTCACTATCCCAGTTAGACTTGTAGTAAATATGATTAAGGTGTTGATTTTTATCTTGGGTTCGACCTTAGAGCTGCTGTGTCACTACCTATTCCTATCGCCACTGGGATTTCTGTTGGGGATCTCCACTTACGCGTTCATCAAAGAACTTCTGGATTGTTCTCCAAACCCCAAGCCTATTTATCCTCCCATCTCTCCTATCTCAGAAACGGCCCTGTAGATTGAGTGACTCCAGTGGGAAAAATGGGTGTCCTCCTTAATTCCTCACATTTCCGTAGAGCTCCAATTTGTTGCAAACAGTTACTACATTTGCTCCTCAGTGTCTTTGGACTGCTGAGGCATATTCCCTTTCTCCACATAACAGCCAGAGGAGCTTTTAAAAATGCAAAGTAGCTTATGTCCTTCCCCCTTCCCTCCCCCTCCCCCCCACACCTTGGCTTCTTCATGTCATCGAAGAGGGGCTGGTGAAAATGGCGGCCCACAGCCAAATGTGGCCCACATCCAGGTATTGTGAATATTGTCTTGTTGGAACCCAGCCACACTCATGAGTTTATATATGTCTACAGCAAGAGCACCAGAGTGGAGTAGTTGTGACAGAGACCATATGACCTGCAGAGTCTAAAATACTATGTGGCCCTTTACAGCAAGAGTTTTCCAATTTCTCCCATAGAATAGAATCTAATAATAATCTAATCATAGACTCTCTACCTGAACCAGCTCTACCTCCCTCTCAGCTCTCCCCACACCTTGTCTCTCCCTACACACCTGCCTTGTTTCTGTTGCTCAATGACTCTGGTTCATTGCCCTCCATCAGGTCCCGGACAGGGCTCTGTCCTGGAATGCACTTCTCTCATATCAATGTGGCTTTTTGTTGTCATTCAGGTCTCAGCTTCAGTGTCACTTCAGCGGAGTGGTCCTCCCTGGAAACTCTATAATGTCACTCCAAGCCATCCTCTCAAAAATCCACCTGTTTTATTTACTTCACGGCAATAATGTACTACTTTTATTTCTTATTTACGGTTGCTGTCCTCCTCACTAGAATATACATCTAATGAGAAGGAGAAGCTTCTCTGTTTATTTTCTTGCCGTGTCTTTAGTTCTGAGAACAGGACCAGGCACAGAGTTGATAAGCGTCTGCACAACGAGCACCATCATGTACCTGGTGGCGGATGGACCAGTGAAGAAACATAATGGGGTCAAGCAAGTGATTAGCGTTGGCTGTGGAAATTGAGCTCAGAGCAGGAAGAGTCTCTGAAGTTGTGTAGGATACATCAGGAAATGAGTGTATGAATGTGTTAGGAAAAATCGATAACAGGATTAGAAATGGGACAGTAATGTTGAATTCACTTCAAGGAATTCATAAATGCAGCTCTCAGCTTGTCCTTATGGTGGCCTTGCTGAAGCCTGAGAAACAGAGCAGCTGGTCGACAACCCAGGCACATGGGGGGTCAGGTTTGTACCTGGAAAAGACAACTACCACAGTTTTTCCAAAGTGCACCCCAGTGGGTGAAACAAAAGGAAAACCAGCCTTTATTTTCCTGTCTCTCCTGACCATCTATCCCTGAGCCTGTCTTTGTCGAGGTTGGTGTGGAGAGTGGAGGACTCTTGCGAAGACTGGACCAAGGCAAGAAGTCCATTTCTGCTGGAAACAGAAACTCTAGGCCCAGAATGTCAGTTTGGGGTTCATGTTTAAAACCTCCTTTTTTTTTTTTCAGTCTATCATCTTGAGTGACTTGGGGCTATTGGTACCTAAATGAGCTATGAGGAAGGGCTGTACATTTTACGGAATCGGAGCTAACACCAGCTAATAGATAATAGGCCCTGCTGGATTTCCAGAAGGTTTGCTTTTTCTCTTGAGGAAATGGATGGATATCTAGTAACTAGCTGGGGTTTCAAAATGATTCTGCGCGACTCTGCATAGAACACTCCGCTTTTGGCTACGACTTGGGTAACAGTTTTCCTTATGCCTTTTTCATTTTAGTTGAAAGGTATTAAAAGCCATATAAAACAAATGGAATAGAATATCCTGGAAATGCTGTTACTTGGTGATGCCATGTGATATACGGTAAATCATGTAGGGTGAGTGACCAGGGATTCTTTCTAGATTAATTTGCAGTGATGTCTGGCTGAGTGCATTTCAGTAAGTCCCTTTGCTCTCCCGGACTCCAGATACCATGTTGTTGAAATTAGGCATTTGAGTAGGTGTGTCCTGAGGTCCCTTCTCATTTTGAGACTGTGTATTATTTTTTTCTATTACTAAAGAGTTATGCATAGTGTGTTTATTTATCTGTAATCCATGTTTATTGAGCTCTTACTCTGTGCTCTACAGCTGAGATCAGGGCAAGATTATAACATTTTAGACCTTGGGAGTCAGACAATTTGTACTCAACTCTGCCAGTGTTGTGCAAATGCGACTCTAGAATATAGGTAAACACCCGGGCATTGTCATGCTCCATAAAAGTTTGTTTATGGACAAAGGCCATGGGCCTGATTTGGTCCCTGGATCATCCTTTGTCAGTCCCTGCTCTAGAGCCTAGACACTGACAATTAGACTCCATAAATATTAAAGTTAGCTTTCTTTAATAAATTCAAAACCTACTTCGATACAAACTTGTTCACTTGTAAAATAATTAGAAGAATGGTAGAATATAGTTCATGACTTCTACTTAAATATAATCAGGAAGCAAGCTGGATTATACAGGTAGTATTGGTGGACCAGAGGGATGGAGAACAGCTCGGGTAATTAAGGAAGGGTACAGGTAGATCATGGGACTATGATGTGCCTTGGAATGTTCGAGATGATAACCAGTGCGTACTCATTTGAGGCCTAATGTAATACGTAGTAGAATACAGATACTCATGAACTTGCACCCTTGTCTTTAGTGGCTCCCAGCCTGTTTACAGTTGTTAGACAGCAGGACAGGTCATTTCGAAAGGATGGACTCGTGTTAGCAAAGTGGGGGTGTAAGAATGAGTTTAGTGAGGAGCTGGTTGAAGAACAGTTGAGGCGTCTCTGTTGGGGAAAAGCAGAGCTGGTAAGTTTGAGAGGGGCTGACGGCCAGGCGATGGCAGTTTGCTGTGGCCACGGAAACTTGCGGACAGAGAAAGCCACTGTGTGGGTGTATCACACACAGGAGCACGGTCAAAGGTCCCTGCCATTGATCACATTGTCAGCATGGACTATGTGGCATGGCCAAGGCCCCCAGATATCCAAAGGCACTCTTATCTTATCAGGCATGATGTTCCAAGGTCTTAGAGATTACCTCCAGGAGTCAGTCAAGGGTCAAGCTTTTCTCTGGAATAAGCAGGGTTTGAACACTCCAGAACTGCTGAGTCAATGGGTTACTGAATAATCTCTCACATGATTAATAGATTTTTGCCAGAGTGTTACCTGTTCAGTTAGTTTTGACGAGTTGTTCACGGCCTTCCTAAATGTTGCAGGGCCCTTACACCCTTCGCAGGTAGACTGTGATTTACATGAAATTGAATGTCGTTCTAGAGGAAGCTAAAATGAATGACAGATATCCTGCCTGGTACTCGGAATGTTGTTAAAGATGTAAAGGGCCATCGTTGTGGTGGTCTTGTGAGGCTAGTGTAAACCACCCTACATTGCCCATCGTGGTGAGGGTTGGGACAGAGGGTTCCAGAGACCCTCCTGTGACTTCATGCTCCACCAGATACCTCATGGGAATGGGTTTATAGATTCTTCTCAACACAAACTCTTGTTTCCATATTCTCCTTCTGTTTTATAGTGTGTTCAGAAATATGAGGCGATTGGCGGTAGCCTCACAGTCCCACCAATAAAAGCTGTGCATCTGGGATTCAAATCCAAATCAGCTTAATTCCAAGGATGGTGTCACTTTCATTAGCAATTGGGATCAGTCCTGATTCAGTTACAGCATTAATGGCAGTTGGTTCTGAGGAAATCCAAGGTTTATTTCTTTTTCAATAGTAATTGGACAATGCCTCTGTATTACCAACAAAGCCCCATTCTTAGTAAATTAGATACACACTGTCCAGCAGAGTGGCCATGGGCCACATTCAGCTGTTGAGTGCTTGAATTGTGGCTAGTCCAAATGGAAGTGTGCATCAATTATAATTCTCACTGGATTTCAAATTTTGAGACTGTACATATGAAATCGAAATATCGCTAATTTTTATTTTGATAACATTGAAATGATATCCTGGGTTAAATAAACTATATTGTCGAAAATTAATTTTACCCTCTTCTTAGCATTTAAATTTTTTTTAATGTTTATTTATTTTTGAGAGAGGGAGCGAGTGTGCGGGTGCAAGTAGGGTAGGGGCAGAGAGAGAGAGGGAGACACACAATCCAAAGCAGGCTCCAGGCTCTGAGCTGTCAGCACAGAGCCCGAAGTGGGGCTCAAACTCATGAACCATGAGATCATGACCTGAGCCGAAGTCGGATGCTTAACCGACTGAGCCACCCAGGCGCCTCTTCTTAGCATTTTCAAATGTCAAATGGAAAATTCAACATCATATGTGTAGGTTACATTCTTATTTTCATTGAATAGCACTGCCTTAGAAGACTTATCATCGCACTTTTTTGGGACCAGCTAGTGTTTCTCTTCTTCAGTTTAAATCTCTTGTGAGTATTTCTCACCTTTTTAGCTCAATTACAAATGTCTTGAAGGCAGAAGTCTGTCTTACATTACTTTGTGTCCCAGCCAGTACTAAAATGCGTTCTTCCTTGGACCAGGCCCTCAAGAAATATTTGTTGATAACATAAATCAATAGTTGTGTTGCCCCAATATTCTAGACGCATATCGCCTTAATGCTTCACCCTAAAGTTTCTAGAACAATCTGGGTCAGTCTTGCAATACGTTCTAGCTCTAGTGTATAGGTAGAAGCAGTACTTTGGCAAAGAGACCACCTGGGGACTTATTAGAACATCTTCCAGCAAGGAAACTTGCTTGCACAAATGGCTTTATTTGTACCCTTCAGACTTCTAGTCGTCACTACTGACACAGCAAGCATGTGGCCACTTCTGGAATCATCTAAGTGCTCGTTGAATAGAAACAGTTCATTTTTTATATTTTTAGTCACATTAACATCATTTGTAATTCTCAAGTTATAAATCTGAAGGAAATTACTTTTTAATGTCCTCTGGCACAACATTAAGATTTTGCAATTAGATTTTATGGCCTGTAGTCATATGCTGCAGGTCACAAAGCAAAATTAAGACCCTTCTGCACCAGCAAAGTTTCCTGTAGGAAAGCCACACAGAGCTTAGGGACAGGACAGCCTCGAAACACACTTCACAGCCTGGAGGACAAAGTGGTCACAGTCCAGGGGTTTGAAGGTCTTGCCTGCTTTACATATGCATTTGCATAATCTTTTAAATTAGCAAAAAATCTGTCTTGATGGATGGATGAATGGAAATTGCTTCTTGTGTGAGTTCTCCAGCAATAAAAACCTGCCTCTTATCAGTTTGGTTCTTATCCTGCAGCCACCAGGAATAATTGCTCCAGATGGTTTAATGAAATAGGCGGTTTCCACGATCTTAAAAGTTATAAACAAAAGAGAAGGCAACTCCAGCCTGCCAGGCAGATTTTGAAACCAGTTTCCTGACAACATTCCAGAACCTTCTCTTTACACCTTGCCAGGTGTGTCTCGGGTAACCCTTGGATGACTCAGAATTTCTTGGGCCCCACGCAACACTGGCACTTAGATCCTGAGATTGAACAAGATCCCAGAGATCGCCAGAAAATCACACAACAAATGAAAACCTGGGGAAACGGTGGAAATCACGAATCCCACCTTTAATCCCGAAAGGGAGTACATTTCAGTTGATTATGAGATGGTAGTTGATTCTCCTGGAATTTCGTCTCGTAAGATTTCTCTTAAAATACTTATCCAGGAAAAACGTAAAAAAAACTGTTAGTTGTATATTACCCTGCGATAATCTAACTTTGAGAACAAGAGGTCCGAAAGCCCTACAGGAATCTCTTTGAGGAGGGGAGCATGCTCTCAGCCTGCCCCCTGCCAGTCCTCATCGAAAAGCCACCTTCCTGAGCCAGGCTGTTCGCTCTTGCCTTTCCTGGAATAGTATGTGTGTTCCTTCCTGTAATTTAACAGATTTGTGACTATTATTTAATGCTAGTTTACATTGTGCGTATATATTATACAGTGCATTCCAGGCTGTAAAACGCAGCTTAAATGCCACTTGTGGCTTCGAATTATGTTTGAGTTAAGAAGACCCACATCAGCGAATGCTTCAAGTAGAAAAGTGCACTATCACAGCTTTTTGGATTCTTAAGGCATCTACCAGGCAGGCTGTCTAAGATGAAGCGGTGAACTTTAGAAGAACCCAATTCCAGAGCACAGATATTTTGCAAAACTTGCAGTTAGTGGATTTTTCCAATGGTGAACGTGTGAAGAAAAGGATTAGGGGTTTAAAATGTCATTGGGAAAGAAACATAGGAAGAGATATAATGGAGCACCTGACCCCTGTTGAGCGGATACACAACTAAACCTAGAAATGATGGGAAAAAGCACTCTGTGCATTTAAAAAGACTGTGTTTTATGTGACATGTTTACAAGTAAAAATGTAAATGAAAGGCGCTTTGTGTCTTCTTGGTGTATTGGATCCTTTCTGCTTTAACTGGTATAAAAGTGTTTTACTTTTCCTAATTGGTTATTATTGAATATTTTTGTTTTATTTTTAAAAGTCACATCAATTGAACATTTTGATCATTTCCTATAGCAAGCTTTGGAGACATTTTTTTCTCTAAGGTAGTCTTTAAGTGTATGTGTATATATATATATACATATATTTTTTTGTATCTTACATGCTTTTATGCAAATATATATATATACATATATATGTGTATATATGAATGAATATATTGATGTCTATACCTAGATATAAATATGTGGAACTATATTTGTTTGTATCTAGGTATAAACATATATGTAAATATACTTAATATGCATATTTATGTATCTGTGTGTGTATATATGTGTGAATAAACACATGTATTTACATACACACATCCTAATATATGGGTGAATATATTGAGATCTAAATCTAGATATAGACATTTTAGTCCCTGAAAATGTTACCATTATTCTCACTTAGATGGATATTCTACTAGTGCTGTGATGGAGAAGAAAACAGATTGGCAAAGAAATCACAGGGCTTCAGATTTTCCACTTTGCCTTCATTGGCATATAACTTTGGGCAGCCATATAACCTCTTTGCCCTTAGTTTTATCAACTATAAAGAAAGGGGGGGGGTGGACTGCAGGATAGCTATGCCCTCCTATTTTGATTCTATAGAGTCCTATAGACGTTATAGTGAGAATAATTGAGGTCTATACATTTGGAGAAACAAAATTGGCTTGATATTTTTCAACTTTTCCAGAAAACTAAGGTAAGGCAGAGAGTATTGGCACATTTCCACATTAGCTGGTGTAACCAGGACCTGTCTTGGAAAGAAATGTTGGAGATAAATTTCTACTATTGGGATCTTTTTCCTCCGGATGACTTTTTGTCTGGGGTAGACCCTGGTTTCTTTCTGCTTTTCTATGGGACCTTCCTTCGAGCTGTGCCCTGCCCAATGGGCATCTTGGGTGGGAACTTTCCTGTCCCCAAATGAAAATTACCGTCTCTTCCTTTCTAATTTTGCTCTCTTTTCGTGAGTGGCAACTACTGTTTCCGATAATTTAATCCATCCTGATATATTACTAGGTGCTAAGGATTAATGCACTTTATACATTCCTGGGAAAATGGATTTTTAATTTGGACCTTATGGAAACACCGCCTTAGTCCTATCCTGGGTTTAAATTCCAGCTTAGCTGCTTACCACTTTTGTTACATTTGGCAAGTTGTTTGACTTTTTAAACCCTCAGGGTTTTTAATTTTTACATCTTTTATTTCTGTAAGAAAGATTATAGCTCTGGTTTCACAGGATTGTAAACATTAAATAAAATAAGAAATTGTTAACATGTAAAAGTATCATGCAGTTCCTGAAACTAAGTAAATACTGATAATATAGTAACAGCAAAAAAAAGTGTTACTAAGAGATATTGGTTGTTCTGAGATATATATATATATATATATATATATTTTTTTTTTTTTTTTTTTTTTTTTCCCCACAAGCATAAATGTTTGTGGATTTGTGTCTTCCCTTCCTGGTGAACTGTTTTGCCTTAGCCTGATATTCGACAAGCACATGAGGCTTTGGAACTGAAATCTATTGTAATCCCTTAAAGAGTTTCAGGCAGGACTCAGGTCGCTGAAAACCAGCACCAGGTGCTGCACCTGCTGAGTGAAGCAGGCTCACCTTGCTCTGAGGGGTTGTTATCGGAAGAACACGCCTGGGAAAAGCAGGAAAAGGAAAAAGAAGGAAAGTGGTAGCGGACCAGAGCACTCATCTGCCATGCTGTTCTGAGGGCTTCTTAAAAATTCCACTCCTTTGTTTTCCAATTCTATTTCGGCTCAGATTGCGTTGCTTAGAATGGTGCGTGTAATGCGCTGAAGCTGAAAGTGGTGTCCGTGGAAGGGAGGTGCATGCCACCTTGGAAGTGTAATAGGCATCTCCCATGTAGCATGGTTTCTTTCACAACGTGGGGACTGGTCAGGCAAGGAGAACTTCTGGAATGCTCAGCCAAGATGTCCCTCTGCACTTCCCCGGCCCGCAGTGCCCAGCCAGCAGGAGCGCCCTTCCGGAGGAGGGGAAGACCCAGCCTTTGCCTTTTCAGGACAGTGTCCTGTCCCCCCGAGCCAGAGCTGAGTGGGTTACACTGCTGAGAAATCCTGCCATTCCACTCTGCATCATCCCTGCCTTGTCATTCCAGAATGCTCTTTGCTCCGATAAAGTAATTCTTTTTTTTAAATGTTTGTTTATTTTTTGAGAGAGAGAGCATGCGCGCACGTGAGCAAGTGGAGGAGGGACAGAGAGAGGGAGAGACAGAGAATACCAAGCAGGCTCTGCGCCCTGGGATCATGGCCTGAGGTGAAGTCCAGTCCGACACTTAATAACCGACTGAGCCCCCCATGGGCGCCTGTTCTTTGCTCCAATAAAGTAGATGAGTGCATGGTCATTGACATTTCCTCCTCCCTTCCTTACGCCAAGACCCTTGGATCATAAAACTTAACTAGTCACAATGGGAATGGTTTTTTTTCTGTAGATCTTAACTGACATGTAGATCATGGTTATTAATAAGAACAACAGCAGAAAAAATAAATGTATTATTTATTAAACTGGGTGGGTAGCAGTTTTTATTTAACAGTCTATAACAGCGGGAATCAATTCACTTTCAAAATGAAGAGGATGTTGATTTTTTCCTTCTTGTTACTTTCCAAATATGTGGTACAGGAAGCTACATGTTAAGGTTTTTCCGATGTGGGTTTTAAGTCCCTAAAGAGATTCTCAATCCTGCTCCCTGGACTTCTTAATTGACTGAAGTTTGGAGTGAAGAATGGAACAGGCTACCCAGAGCCACTCATATCTGACCTGGGAGGTGTCACTGCTCAGCGTTTGTCCACTAGTCAGCATGGTCTTGGGCAGTGAGCGCTGATGGCTTCAGTCCCTGGAGGTGACAGCAGTCTGGTTTTCAGATTTCAGACCAGTGGTGGTCTTCAACACCAAAATCTCTTGTGATTCTTACTTCTTAGGCTCTAAAAGGTTTGCTTGGCTTACAACCATAGCTTCCTTCAATATCTTCTATAGTGTTTGAATTTTTTATTAATAGTAACTTTTATTTTATTTTTTTATTAAAAAAATTGTATTGTTTATTTTTGAGAGAGAGAGACAGAGCGGGGGAGGGGCAGAGAGAGAAAGGGGGAGACAGAATCTGAAGCAGACTTCAGGCTCCGAGCTGTCAGCACAGAGTATTACACAGGGCTCGAACCCACGAGCTGTGAGATCATGACCTAAGCTGAAGTTGGACGCTCAACCGACTGAGCCACCGAGGCGCCCCACTTTTATTTTGTTTTTAAAATTTTCTATTTTCTAGGGTTGGTGGGGTGACTAACTTGAATTTGTAAGCTAGTCTCTAGTTTATATATACCATTATTTGGACCAAATTGATTAATAGTGACATATGTTCATGAAAGTTATTCCTTAAAACTGTAACACTGGGTTATTTTAAAAATCAAATCAGTATATATTTTATTGGAGTATTTACAAAACAATCATGGGTGCTTATGCAATGATAAGAGAAGGCAAATATGTGTCACTGCAGCTAATTCTGCAGTAGAAAGTCATTGACAGACGCTGATTTTTAACAGCCACATTTGTGTAATAAAAGGATTCGTCAAATGATTACTATCGAATATTAAAAATTATCTACAAAATATTCCATTTGAAGTTACAGGTTTTACGTTACTACTTGACTTCCAAACAATTGTCACATTGGCTGCCATATTCAAGTTCCCTTTCATCCTATGTGTTCTTTTCAGCAAAATCAGTAGAGAGATAGGAGGAAAAAAGTAAGGCCCATTATTTGGGAGAAGTGAGTGTATATTAATGTTAATGTTATTAACAACTGTATCTCTCAGCCTACCATGTGCCATGTGCTGTCCTCTGCTTGCTTTCCTCGCTCTGATCTTCCTTTGGCAACTGCCGAGCTTGTTGGCCGCCACTTGCCCCCTGTTCAGATTCTGTCCCCACCTGCCTTACCTGACACTGTGCTTTCCTAGCTTTCTTTGTCTGTAACTGTTCATTTTCTGATTCTTTCGAAAGGAGCACTGATGACTTCTCATTGCTACTACTGAACTCTGTTATTTGTGGTGGCAAATTCTACTGATAGAGCTTCTGATGTTAAACTTGTGGATCTCTCCTTGTGGTTCTGGAATAAACCCTGTCCCATATGAAGCAGTGTGTGTGGGGGGGGGTATGTGTGTGTGCATGCGCGCATGCGTGATTTGCTAATAGACATCTTTCCTTAACAATGGTTTTGGCCATACTTTTAAATGAGGGTGGCCCATGATTTTCCATCATGCACCCTTACTAGCAAGATTATCAGGATCCTAATCACCTCAGAACTGTGTTAGGAAGCTGTACCTCTTTGTCTAATATCTGAAATAAGTTTTATAAAGTTGATCTTCCATGTTCCTTAAGGGGCTGTTGAAACTTACCTGGGAAACTAAGCCGACTGCCTCTTCTGACAGATTTTACCTGGGAGTTTACTATGCATGTGTCGAGGTGTTTGACACTATCATAACAAAAGAATATAATGAACTTTTTTCAATGTTTATTATTATTATTTTTTAATTTGAGAGAGAGAGAGAGAGAGCAAGCAGGGAAGAGGGGCAGAAAAGGGAGAGAGACAGAAAAACCCAAGTAGGCTCCACACTCAGTGGGGCTCGATCCCACCACCCTGGGATCATGACCTGAACCAAAATTAAGACTCAGATGCTCAATGTACTGAGCCACCCAGGTGACCCTTAAAAGATTTTTCAAAGTGAGGGACTATGCATGCACTTGCAGATAAAGGGAAGGAGGCTGGTAACGCAGGAGATAGTAGAGGAGAAAAGAGGTGATTTAGAGAAGGGACCAAAGAGGAGGGAAGAGGTGGCATGAGCAGAGGAAGAGAGGCTGGTCTTGGCACAGAGGAGAGAGCACCAGCCTCTGATCTTACAGGGAAGTGGCGAGGAGAGGTGTCTGGGACAGGCACATTCTCAGTTAGGGATGGGTCAGTGCATTAGCTTCCTCCCCAGGGCTTCATGGTGTTGTGTCAGATACAGATCACGTGATATGCAAAGTTGAGAGAGCCAGACCTGGAGGAATGCCCGGGGAAGATCGAAAAAGAAGACAATGTGCCGATGATCCAACTTTTATCTAATGTTAACCATAAAAATGTACAGTTTTAATGGGGAAGCTCTTTGGAAATTCAAATGCAGAAAAGGGAGCAATATTGATGGAACTGTATGTTGTTAGCTGGTTTTCCCGTATCTGTAGGCCTCCTTTTATTATCGGGGGACATTTCAGGAAGCAGTGTGGCCCTTCCTGTTGCTCAGCACAAGAACCAAAACCTGAAGTATGTTTCTTCACTCTTTCTTCACTCTGGGCCCCGTTGGCCACACGTTTCCTGTTCGTCTAACTGAGAAGAAAGATGACTGCACGGGAGGGGAGCTCACGGATTTTCTTCTGAGGTCTTTTCATAGTCCTCTCTCCCCGTATGTGGCTCACATTTCCACTCCTCTATCAGAAAGGTCAGCCTGTGGCCCTCCGTCCTTGACTCATGCAACCTACTCGTTCTCACCACCTTGAGTACAGCACATGTGCTCAGCTCTGGCCACTGTGAGCTTTGGGCAGCAGAGCCTGGGATGGGCACTCAGGAGCCTGGAACTCCAGTCCTGGCAGGGCTTCTGGTCCTCACTTTCCTCTCTGTGTGATGAAGCTCTTGTACTAATACAGCTCTATGTGCACTTCCGGGTTCTAGCCATGTTCAGCCATGGCTCTGGTCATTCTTCATAGAGGACATTCTCCATAGTCCACCTGAACTGATCATCTTTCTCCAAGACCAGCCTTATCCCCTGATGCCTGTATCCCACTCATCATTGTTTTCCGCTTCCTTCTGTCCAATTTTGTCATCTTCAACTCGTTGACTCGTTCTCCTCTCTGGTTAGGTATCAAGCCCCTGGGACGCCCCCACCACTTCTCCCTCCTGCATTTTGATAACCACCATTGATACAGCCACCATCTAAAGGGCATGGTGGTACTTTTAAAAACCTAATATTCCTGCCCCCATTCTATACTCTTTCCTGCCCACCAGTGGCCCATTCACATTCCTAGGATGCCTGCTTTGATGTGTCAAGTACTTGCTTGGGGACTTTTCAAAGCCTCTCTATCACAGATGAAGCCTTGTCCAAACTTGTTGACCTGTGAGCAAATATTCTTACAGCTATATTTAAATATGTCTGTCAGTTATCCATCCCAGTAGTTTCTTGAATTACCATTGCTTTTTCCTTTCTCTCTTCTTTTTTCCCCTCTTTCATTTCATTTTTAATTCTCCTCCTTTTGAATTCAGTTCCTGATTTCTTGCTCGTTCATTCCACACATTGATCATTGTCTCACACAATCAGGGTCCTGGGTCGTGTGCCACAGGCACCCAGGTAAGCTTTGCAGACAGAAGAGCCTTTGGCTCTGTCTCCCTGAAACAGAGAACTGAAGGACAGGAAGGTGGGCAGCACCCATTATGGCCCTGGGGGCACCATGGCATCCCTCTTTGCTCTGTTCTTCTATAATACCTCTGCACTGACAGATCTCTCCTTTCTTTTTACGGAGGATCTCAGTCTTCACTCCTTTCTATGTGTGAGTACTTCCTGTAACATTACAGATGCCTGTAAAGTCCTTGTATTCATAGATACAGTGCTTAAAGAAGATACTAGTGCTAGTCCCCTAACTGAATTGTGAGCTCCTGAAACAGACCATTTATCAACAAGTTTTTATAGCTCCAAGGCCTTGTACACACTTTGCTCTAATTGTTTTTTTTTAATGACTTGGCTGTAAAATGAATACATTTATATAAACTTCTAAAAAGGATCAAGATACACATTAAAATTTCAAAACCCAAAGACAGGTCTCTCTAGAACTCAACCTGGTTTCCTTTATGCAGAATAGACCTTTTTGTTCAAGACCTTTTCTTTAATCATCGATAGTAGAGAAATGCTATATTTATTAGGCGGAGCCATTTCTTGAAAATAATCCATTCTGATCACATCAACAAAGGCCTGTGTACAGGACATGTTATGGGACGTAAGCATATTTCCATATTAGGTCTGTTTTGTAACTTTGTTGATGTGACATCTGTTATGTGCCTATTTAGTCAGTGTGTTATCACTCAGATAGTAAATCCAAGAAAAATGACAGATAACAAGACTAATTGTCAAGAATAATGATAAGGTGAGGCACAACTGAAAGGGAACTCATGGAGTTTTTTTGGGGTTTTTTTTTGGTGTCAGAAATGTGCTCATGAAAGTTGCAAAAATGGTTTGTGAAGCAGCATTCTGTCCCTCTTCAGAGCTGTCATGTTATAATAATCGGACTGTAGGCTGGCGGCCATGTCATAGGAGTTAACAGTCTTGTGAAAAACCTGTCTCTAAAAAGTGGCTGTTTCCTGATTTCCCTCAGGGACAAAAAAATGCCAATGAGAGCTAGAAGTAACTGGATTTCTCACCTAGAAAGCACCGAATGTGTTTAACACGCCTGGTCATGGGGCCAGGATGGAAACCAAAGTACAGGGACATGAAGTGTCCATGTTGAAGGAAGGCAAATGGTGTTCGTCCTGGGTCCCAAGAAGGGCCTTCTGATTTTCTCAAGTCTTCAGTTCTTGCCAGGGAGGACACCCAGGAAGGAGTCTAGTTTGCATTCAGTATTCCCTCAATGAAGACGTGGATGTTGTGTGATTTTCTACCCAGGCCAGAACCCAAAGGGAAATGCACATCTGACTTGTAAATCACACCCAAGAACCCATGCTTGCTTTACTGGGTGGATGCCCTTTATGTTTTACACATTCTCAGTGTGGACTCTGTGACATTCTGGTGGAAACCTCTAATCTCCCCTGAACGGTCACATCAGGGGACCTCCAAATCTTCTCTGCAATGTGATGTTTGCTACCTGATGTGCACTTTTTGCAGTCCCTGGAGGAAAGATCATTCATTTTTATCTTTTTATGTATTTATTTTTCCTATTTAGAAATTGGCCCCTGGTTACGGGAGTTCAGAGCGAAGAACGCTGTGGATTTCTCGCAGTTAACAATTGACCCAGGACAGAAAGAACTTGTGGTAGGAGCAAGGTGAGAGATCTTCTGTTTTGCCACTGCAGATAATTTTGGATTTCGTTTATCATCTGTGCAGTTACACATGAGCTTCTCTGCTGTAGCTCACAAGTGCTAAGTAACACTTCTTCCAAGAAGGAAATATGGCGTAAGGTGTCATGGAGTGTCTACTAATAATAAAATGATGACTGCTTTGCATAGCAAGTGTTTATTGGGTATTCAACTGTTCTAACATGAATTCATCCATTTATTCCCCATGAAAGCTGAGAGGTAAGTATTGTCAACGTCCCTGTGTTAGAGATGAGAGTACTGAGTCTGGTCATATTACAAAAACTGGACTCAAATTTCAGACCCAGGCAGTTTGACTCCAAAAACCATGTTCTTAACTTGTCAGTACATTCTTCAGTAAAATTCTTGAGTCAAGATTTTGACGTCCGTTCCAACATGACCTTGACTAGACCATTTACTAGTCAGTTGGGAATTCAAGGAAACTGTTACATTTCCCTCTCTTCAGGTGCACACGCTCCTGTATCCAGGTCAATACTTGACATTGCAGTTTGACGACGAGGCTACTGGAACGCAGTCAGAACAGACCCTGAGTTGTTTCCCTTGTATTTACCATTACTTCCTTGGAGAACAGGCATAATCCTTCTGTTCAAATATTTATCCTGCCAATGTATTTTGAGGATAATTTATAAAACATACCACATCCCATCTCTTAGGAAAAATACTAACTTTGAAGAAAGAGGCCATTTATAGATTTGGACTCCTCTGGAACTCAAGGAAAGCACTTTGGGCACTGGAGTGATGTATCAAATTTACTAGATTATAACACATACCTTTCATAGCAAGAGTGGATGTGCAGTTTCCATATATACCTGAGTGAAGCTAAATCTGGTTTATACTCTAGATCAACACGGAACCATTTCTAGAACCATTCCTGTTGTTCTCAGATCTCAAGGAAACCTTGTGCACCACCCAACTCTCAAAGACATTGAGATGTTAGGGCATAACTTTAAATGAGGAGATAGAGGTTGGCTTAGTTCCTAGCACTGAACATGTCATCTGCATGTCTTTTGATATTTTTGAGTGGACAATGAGTACGGATGGGTTGGGCTTACGTGGTGTACTTTTACTTACTTCAGCACCCTGGGAATACATGGGGGACTTCAGATGCTGACTTCCATCAAATTTAATCACTGGGAACCTGAGTCATATGTTACAAGGGATTTTATTTTATTTATTTATTTTTAATTTATTTTTTTAAGTTTGCATTCAAATTAGGTAGCATATATTGCAACAATGATTTCAGGAGTAGATTCCTTAATGCCCCTTACCCATTGAGCCCACCCCCCCCCCACAGCCCCTCCAGCAACCCTCTGTTTGTTCTCCATATTTAAGAGTCTCTTATGTTCCCCCCCCCGTTTTTTATTATTTTTGCTTCCCTTCCCTTATGTTTATCTGTTTTGTGTCTTAAATTCCTCATATGGGTGAAGTCATATATTTATCTTTCTCTGATTGACTAATTTCACTTAGCATAATACTAGTTCCTTCCACATAGTTGCAAATGGCAAGATTTCATTCTTTTTGATTGCTGAGTAATATCCCATTGTATATATACCACATCTTCTTTATCCACTCACCCATTGATGGACATTTGGGCTCTCTCCATACTTTGGCTATTGCTGACAGTGCTGCTATAAACATTGGGGTGCAGGTGCCCCTTCGAAACAGCACACCTCTATCCCTTGGTAAATACCTAGTAGTGTTGCAGGGGTTTTTAATTGGTCCTCTGGCCAAGATATTGTCCTCCTTCTTCATACCATGCCTAACATCATCTTTTTAAAATGACCCCCTTGGGTAGCCCCATTTGGGTAAATGCTGGTGCCTTGGGTGTTGCCCAACACACCCTTTGCCTTGTGGTCCCACATCCCTCATGGACTCAGCTCTTTTTCATTATCTCATAGTCCAGGCATGTGATGGAATTATTTATATTGCCCACAACTGTAAAATGTCCACTTTCTTGCCTCTGGGATGTAGTGACAAACTTCTTTGCTTTTCTGGAACATTAGCTACCCACACACCCAAATTGTCTACTTGATGAACCCAGATGCGTAGTGAGGAGATCTGGCTCCAGCGTCCTCCCATGGGCCTGAGCTCCTCCAGCCGCTGCTCTGCTTTGTCCTCGTAGCACATTTGTCATCCACCTTCATTTATGCGCTTACTGCATGATTTTTTGTCAGATGTCACCCCCCCCCCCGGCCCCGCGCACGACCAAATAGTGACTTGCCGGATGGTGGAGGATGTGCCTGTCTTTTCTTTCCTTTTCTAGAATGTGGCGCAATTTCCCCTTTGGCAGAAGCTCAAACACATGTGTGGTTTGAACATACATGCTCCAGGGATTCGGTTTATGCATGTGTCCCTCTGCCTCTGGGAGGACCCTCAGGGGAAGGTGGGTTGGGTTTGTAGCAGATTTATTCCTAATACCCACATTTGGGCAAGGACACAAGGGAGTAGTAAAGCTAACCCTTAGGAAAAATGAGCCCTCATCCTTAGTCAAAGGGGAGGGCTATGCCTGCTGGGGCAGAAGGTACAAATATGGCCTCAGTCAGTATAGCTGGGTCTTGTATCCCCTATTCAACTTTGAAGAACTTTGGAAAAGGTTTTCCTGTGAGCCTGACTGGACAGAGTCACCATTGTTTCTGGAGGGCCGTGGTGCGTCATGCTTAGGGCAGCACGGCACACAGGCACACATGCTGCAGGTGTTTGGCTTTTGGCAAATGACATAGATTCTCCTCATGGATGTGAGAAGCCACTGAGCAAATTGGCATTTGGAAGAGGTAGCTCGTGGTGGGAGCTGCCTCCCACCTGGTAGGAGACAGCGCCTGCGTATTGTCTACAGGGGTGCCTGTCCCTGGAGGTTTCCTTCCCAGTGTCCCTCAAAGTCTACCTCCATCTCCTCTCACCACATCCCAGCCCAGCCACGTCGGGAGGGATCAGACTAGCCACGGAGTCAACCTGGCGCACGGTACAGCGTGGTCACTGGGCGCAAAAAGACCAGTCGACTTAGTGCGTGAAAGTCCAGGAGGTGCCCTTAAATTCGAATTTCAGATAAGCTACCCCAGGAACATGGGCTGTCTTTTCTGTTCTAGAATAGTACATTCTAGACGTAGAATGGACGTCCTAGACATTCGATACACAAGTAAAGAAAGAAAGAAAGGAGGTAGAATGGACTTGCCCAGCTGAGCCCATCTTGAGCCAGCTTTAGAATCTAATTTTCTCATCTTTAGAATCAATATAATTATTTCTACCCCTGTCAGCTGTTGCGAGGACTAAATAAAATAATCCATGAAAAGTGATTGTCACAGTATCAGGCACGCAAAGAGCATGCAGCGAGAGGGCGGCTGTGTGGATATCTCTGGGTTTTGGCATACGTGTGCATGTGCGCTTCGGGCAGACATCCCTGAGCGAGGAGAATAGAAATTTTTCTTGGGAACTGGGTGGGATTAGGCTCAGAAAGTTTGAGAGGGAGTGTGAGCCGGTTAGAACATTTTAAAAATAACCCAGCCCTCAGCTTCCTGCTTGGGAGGGCTTGACCTAGCAAAAGAAGTTTAGATAGCAGGTGCATACTTAGGCAATTTGTAATGCTTTAAATATGAACGGTGGAAAAATCCGATGATAGGCTTTCTGTTTTCTTAGAGTTAGCACTCAGCATCGTAACGCCATTGACTGGCTGGTTACACTTGATGTCAGTGATGCTTTATGTTCCTGAAATTGAATTCAGTTCAAGATTCTTTGTTGCTCATCACAAGAAGAAGTTCATTGTGATGCAAAGGGAAACCCTCTCTTTAAGGGATTTGTGGTTATATGGTACCAGAAGGTACTTGCATCTCAAATTCGCGGAACTTCTGGAGAGATCCCTAAATTTATTATTTCCAGGATGTGCATTATCTTGTATATTGTTTCAAAGGCATTGGCATTCATATTTTGTTTTACCCAAGGCTCTTTAAAAATTAAAGTAATATTTGTGTTTTCAAGGATGAGGCTAAGGCATTTGCATTTTAGAAGATGTGTAAAATGCAGTTAAAGCATATGGAAAAAAAGCACAATTTCAGAAATAATCACCGTTACCCTTTTCGATTATTTCCCCACATTATTTGATTTCTGTTTGTTTATGCGATTGGGGTAATATTTTATGAATAATTTATATACATCTTTGTCCAAAAACCTAGTAGAAGCCGTTCTCATGGTATTTTATATCTAAGAGGGAAAATTCCAAAGTGAATATGTCATAATATAGAGATTTTGTATAGATAACTATAAAAGTATTGGTATTGATAATAGTTCAGAAAGTCGACATAAGTGTAAGTTTTGTTGCAGATAGGGTTGTAAAACTAGATGAAAGAAGATGATTATATTTTTATTCTCCACATGAATCTGTCATTAGTGTTTCAGGTTCACTGGAAGGTGACCAGTCATTCCGTGCTGAATTCAAATGTTCCAAACGGCAGCTAACTTGGTTTGCATACAACAGAGTGTTGGATTATAAACAAATAATAATAGGGGCATTTGCAAATTAGCCATATTCTTATAAAGCATAAAGCCATATAGTAGTAATGAAAAGAGTCTCATCAAAGAGTATGTGAGTTTCCTTCCATTCTTTTTGTTTCTTGGTCTCTCAGTTGATGCCTGATTACCTTACTGTTCTCTAACCAGCTTCAGTGTAATAGAAGTATATAAATTGAAAGGCAGAGTCTATAACCTATGATGTTTTAGTAAAAGCACTCACCCGTAAGATTTCACATGAGCACCTTTGAGTCCAGGCGGCCCAGCCTTCTACTGGTGGTCAAGGTGGTGGGACTAAAGCCCATAGACTTAACACTTGGGGCAGGTAACAATCAAATTTGAGGACAAACAGAACAATTTATGACCTTGGAAATTTCAAATTTTAATTCTACTGATGGTACATTACAAAATGGGAACATAATGGAGATAACAAGAGGAAGCGTAAATGGGAATGCAGGAGCCTTCTTGCACCGGGAGTGAGGACCAGCCCCGGGTCTTTCATCTTGCCCAGAGCTCTTTGCTTTGTTGTTAGTCAGTAAACCATTTCCATATAGGGGAAGATATTTCTGTATATATGTTTCTATAACAGGTACTATAGATTTATAAGCAGCATGTCTATAACTGAAAACTAAAACTAAGAGCTTAGTGCTTCCAAGGCAGAGCTTGACCTTCATTACAGTCACAAAAACTAGTCCTGAAAAATTTTAGTGTGTAATTTTCAAGCATTGTTTTGCCCCTGGTTTGAATCTGCAAAAATAAAGATAAAAAGGAAAGATTAACTTGGCTTTGTTGTGCTGGCACTGATTTTGCTTTAAGTATTCAAAGCATATGTTTCCATAAGATCACATTGAACGCATGGGCAGACTTCTATTTAATTAGAATAAGTTCCTCCTTTCAAAATGATTTTGTCGCTGGGTCTAAACAAAGAGCTGCATTTTAGATTTTCATAAAATCATGTTTTTAAAAATCGAACCAATGTAATTCACTCTTTTTTTTTGGTGGTGGTTATTTTAATTGCTATTTTTATTTTAAAGTTTTAACTTAGAATTAATCTGTTGGAAGCAGTATATGATTAAAAGGAAAAACGGAGATTTTTTCTTTTTTATGAGATCAGCAGTTCTGCTTCCAGTAGCCACAACTTCTATTTTCCAAAGAATACATTGTAGTCAAGTGTACACAATTAAAGGTAACCCCTGCTGAGTGGAATGAAGTCAGCAATTAGGAGTGAATCCAGAAAGCAGTAGAGCCCCATAGTGCAAAGAAACCCAGGGTAGGGATGATGTTTACATTGTATTTATATTAATTATGATTTAGGAAAAACAGCTGGTGATGAAAAAAGAAAGATGGTGTTTTTCATTCCTGCTCATCACCTGGAATGTTTTTTCAGCCGTTAGTTTATTGTTTAAATATTTTCTCTTCTCTATTGTTGTTGTTTTTTTTTTCAGTGTTGGCGCTGGATTTATAGATGTGCATTTCTCTTAGGATTCTCTTTGCTTATCTTCCTCCTTCTCATACCTGTTAATCTCCTTACTTCCAATAGGCCCATTTAGTTAATTAACCCGATCTGTGTTAGAAAGTCCCGCTCCTTTTCTGCTGGCTTTGTTACCTTTTGTCCAGTATTTGCCAGACATCAGTGCACCTACGTATCCCCAGGGGTGTTCATTCAAAGTGAAGCCCGTTTGTCCCCTGTTCCCAGCTCTGCTGATTCAGTGGGCTGGAAAGGGTCCAGGAGTGTGAGCTTTTAAGAAACAGGTGGTCTACAGAAACTCTTGAGGGAAAGACTTCTGCACATTGTGCTCCTTTCGCTGTTGTAAAAAACAGAATAATCTCTGTACTTTTCTTCCCTGCTGGAACTGGTGAGCAGATAAGTAGAGCAGCAGAGTTATTTATTTAGTTATAAAGTCCATTTTTTCCCCAAAATGCATGAATGAGCCAACAAAGCAGTGTAATAAAAATTAATCAGCCTCTTTACTTTTGTGTATGTGTGCATTACCGTGTTTGAGTGTTGATAGCTTTGCTCCCAGCCAGTCCCACATAGGGTCCATCAGAGTTTATTAGTTCCCTTAGTTACTCTTTCATGACTTCATTCATCAAATATTTAGTGAACCTGCTTTATGCCAGGAAGTATTGAAGGCATTCGGGAAATAAAGATGAAGTGTAGTCTCTACCTGATGAAGACTTCATAGCCTGGCACAAACCTAGTGCCAGGTTGGCAAGTTGAGGTTCCATAGTTGGTCTCTTCTTTTCTTAAGTAAAGTTTTCTTGGAGCACAACCACTCCCATTCAGTTGTGTATTTCCTAGGGCTGCTTTTGAACTTTACCTACAGAGATGAGTTGTTGCACCTGAGACCATCCATGAAGGCAAAGCATTTGCTATCTGGCCCTTAAGGAAAAGTTGGCTGACTCTTGACCTAGTAGCTGTGGGGGGAACAAAGCAATTAAATTCTCCCAGGGAAACCTGGGTAAAGGGCCCTAGAAACCCCAAGAAAAAAGAAACATAATGGTTTGGGGGGTGAACAGAGTACACGGAGAGGGTGCTTTTTCCAGTGGGGCTTGGAGATGCATTAGGAATCTAGTAGATGGAAGAGTCTTCTTGCCAAAGAGACCATACTTCAGGGAAAGTCTGAGAGCCCAGTGAGGCTGAGAAGAGCCACCAGTTGGTGACCAGTTGGCTGGGAGGGGGAGTTACTGCAGGTGAAACAGGAGCTTTAGGTGGGGTCAGACTGTGGAGGAGCATGGGCTTAATCTTCCAGACCAGTGATTCCAATTCTGGCAGTCATGAGAGTTGCCTAAGAGGGCTTACAAGAACGCAGATGCCCAGGCCTCTCCAGCTCATTGGAATTAGACTTTCTGGAAGTAATGTTAGAATCTTTGGTTTAATCAAGTTTCTGATGATCTCCTGGCCTGGGAAATTTGAGAACTTCTGCTAAAGGCATTAGAAACTTAGAAGATTTCTCAGTCTACCTATTGATATGCTCAGATTTGCACTGAAGAAGATATTTCTACTGTATTGTGTACAGAATCTGCTAGAATTTGAAGAATTCAGAAATAGGGACAGCACTTGGAGACTGTGGATCATGTGACAGTACAAAGAACTTACACATAGGCAGTGGTGGTGGAAATGGGGAAGAGAGATTTGAGATATATTTCAGAGCTGAGTTTTACAGTGATTTATGGCGACTCCAAATGGAATGGCAGAGGGCAAGGGTCAAAGGTGAGATTTTGAGCAAGATTTGGGAGTGTGGTTTGCTGTGATGGCCATAGCTAGCCGTGAGCATATGGGGAACAAGCTGCAACTCTTTGATTATTTGAAGATACATGAAAACAAAAACAAAACTGAAACAAAACAGCTTAGCTTTCACTAACTCTGAAGATAACCCAGAAAAAGAATTGTATACGGAGATCGCTTGAGGAGTGAACATTCCTAAGAAGGCAGAGGTTACAGGAATCCTAAGGTAGTTTAGTTGGTATTTCTTCAAATGAAATATGATCTCTATTAACGGAAAACTAGGAGGGAACAAATCAAATACCCAGTGGGCCCACAAAAGCAGAAGTTGTGAGTTAAATTTGGAGCCATAAGTCATCATCTGTAATCCTCAAAGCACTGAGGGATTTGCAAGTAATATTTAGAGCATAATAAAATTTAAATTATCAGTGTGATTATTAACAATATTGATTAATAACTATGACCCTAAATGTGCTTATGGGAAAAGGTTTTTCTGATTTTCTATTTCTGCAATTTGCTAACAGCATTGGTCTTAATTATTGCATGCCACTCAGAATCCATCTTTGTTATTTTATTTTACTTGCTAATAAAAAGAAGTTCTCCATCTATTTCTGTGCCTTTTAATCTTGGTGTTGAAACATACAAGAGTGCTATTAAAGTGATTTATTCTTGGTTTTGATGTATTCTTTCAAACATTTTTAATAACCAAGACTTTTAAAGGGTTTGAAATAACCTTTTGGGAATAAGGAATGGAATAGGCCAATGCAATTTTGGGGGAGCAGGTACTGGACACATATGGTAATGACAACAATAATAAAATCCAAATTATCTTAAAAATTTCATAGCCTAAACTACATGTATTTAAATTTTAGAGGAGGGTAGCAAAAATTTTGACTAAGGAGGTAGCTCATAGCATGACTGTATTTTTCAAAAACTGTGATCTAAATGTGATCCAACTAAATACATAGCTGTTACATATTTGCAATAGCTTGGTAATTAAAATAATTAAATGCCCCAAAACTTGTGGATAAAGGATATGGAAGAGATATGTTTGGAATGGTTATAACCACAGAAAAAATAAAGGCTCCTAGAATCTGCTTGGAGTCAACCAGCATGATGAAAGTCTCTAGAACAACAATTATAGGTAGGTTCGTGAGCTCCCTGAGTTGGTTCCAGGATGAAGTTAAATCTTGAGCTGCTTTAAGGTTACTGCTATCAGTGATACATTAAGTATTGACATTTAGATAATTAAAATAATTTCTGTAAAAACATCTTGTGCTTTAAAGGATATAGGTGTTACTTTTCCTTAGCTTCCAAATCATAAACTTGCATTTTAATATTCAAATCTATCAGTGCAATGGACAATGTGGGTGTGCTAGAGGGTGTGGCCATTTCAAACTCTGCTCAGTCATGTATGGATGACAGTTAGGAGGGAATCCTGCAGCGAAGAGAAATCGGGGAGGATGAAGCTGACCCAGGTCCAGGTGAGAGTGGCCATTCAGTTGACGTCAGCTCTCAGATTTACTCAGATGGTGATAGTTTCCCTGCAGCGAGTGCTTTGTCTTCAGATGGTTTCATGATCAACCATGATCTGAACTTTTATCAAACAGAAAGAGAAGTCACTGTCACCATTATTCAAAACACATTTGATAGATTAACTTGCTGTTCTGTCTCCATTTTGTTTTCGTGCAAAGTGCATATCTGTCTGTCATAATTATTTGGTCTTCTACTGCTCAGTTATGAGCAAGCCTCTAACCTACATGTTCAATAAGAACGTGGAGGCTCTTCTTTGATTTTATAGCTATATTCATCAGAGACCAATTGAGTTATTCTAAGAGAATGTCATTTTAAAACACCTGTGTCTTTCATAATTAATGGAGGTCAGAATTAAGTTTTATAGTGTCTCTAGATAAAATGAGTCATTTAGTTAATATGCTCATGATGGTTCAACCTTTTCTTTAATGCTGGCTGAATTTTATTACTTTACATGAAGACACAAATGAACTTCGTCGATTAAGGCCCGCACGGCTCCCTCAGAGGATACATTGTTGTGCTTAGTGATTTGTTGCTAATAGGCCACTGGGGGATATGATAGGACGCAGGAATGAGTTATGCAATCCTACAATCAATAAGAAATAAACTCCAGTGAGGAGGGAGAAAACGCATTCGCATGTCTAGTGGGGAAACTGTCAGTTGTGTCTGCCAAATTTAATGGCTTTGTGATTTGAATTATTCAGTCTGTTGGATCTATGTATCCCTCATACATTATTACTCCTAAAAGTAATACAGTTCTTACACTCGAATGCGCAATGTCAAATTTTATTCCAAGACATTTAAAAAAAAAAAAAAAGGTGGTCATAGAGAGGGTAGAAAAGCTCATACTTGTATTTACTATCATCATAAAACTGAGCCTTTACAGAGTGGTAAACTCTTGCTTTGTCCTTTTGGAACGAGAGGGGGGAAATGGAAATACAGAGTAGTTCCCCTAAGCTGTATGACTAATACATTCTAAAAATTCTAATCCCTTAACCTGTTGCACCACTGCCTTTGTCCCTGAAGGATGGCGCTATTCCTTATTACTACCTATTTATGTCCCCCAGGGTGTTATGATGATGAATGAGACCACTTAAGTGCTTTGGGTGGCTCAGAGCTTTGCCCTCCTCAAGAAACTGACTCAATATGAAACATTTGGTTAGCATTCCCTGTTGGCCGGAAGCCAGAATTATTACTCCTTCATGTTGGAAAGGTTGGTAGCCTTTCTCGTGAACCTCACATATATTGTTTTCCCTCCTCGGTGTGCTCACGAGTGCAAGATAAAGTGGTTGCCCCTTCTGGAATGCCCTAGAGAACAGCCACTTGCAAACGACCATAGATCTTACTTTAGTGTGTGAGTGGCCCAACATCTGGGAATATCAATTTTTTATTCCCTTTAGAAGATTTTCTTTCTTTTTGTAATCTTTAGCTTCATAGGTCGCTGACCCAAACTGTGATGGATCAAGCTGTCTTGGGAGATTTCGGGTCCCTCTTGTTGCTAGCTGCATTGGAATTTGTCCAATAGCAAAAAATGGACTTCAAGCTGTACTTGGAACCAAATAGTTTGAGGAAAGGCATGTGAGAATAGTAGAATCCACACTGTGTTTTGTCAGATTCTTAGGTTCCAGGGAGGGGATTGGGGAATTCCACAAATGTTTCGTTTAGATTTCATTTCTTAAAAAGTTTTTAAATCGTTGAAAATCATGATAGATAAAGTGAATACTGAAATGTGCCATATTGCATATTTCTAATATGGAAAGTCCAGGAAGGCATTAAGTTGCCTACCTGAAATTTGTGTAGACCGCAGTCATGTATTAAATATTTGTAAGCCCCTACCAACTCTGTGTCCCCGAAATCAAACAAAAAATAGCAACAGAAATGTAACCAACCAACCAACACAAAGGTTGTACAAGGTTATCGATACATATTTCCCATAATTCTAGTTTCAAAAATTTTAAGTCAACTTAATCAACTGTAATGAACGAATATTATGTATGAGTACTTTGTTGAATGAGTTTTCATTAACGAAGACTAATCCTTCCTCTTTTACATGCTGAGTTTTTATTTAACATTATTTGGAAATATGACTCAATTGCAAAAAATAAAACTCAAAGTATTTCTCAGGAATATGTTGAAATATGTCATGATAACAAGTCTTTCATTTGACGGTCACATATTCATTTAACTCTTGTGGCCATTTCATATCTAAAGAGGGTCCCAGTCTTTTAGGGATTTGTGTTACTTAAAAATACTGACAGATAGTATAGTTTAGCTCTCTTATGTCATAAATAAAGAAACATGGGCACTCTTAAAATAAGTATGTGCAGACAGTTTAATGAAAAAATTGTGAGAAAGAAATAAGGAGGGAGAAAGGCACCGTTTAATGAGCCAGACCAGCAGGGTTAACATGTTCGCTTAATGGGGAGACATACCACATTCAGATCTCAGTCCCAGGGTTAAGAATCAATTACCTAGAATCAAAAAACAGACATGAGCAGTGTTAAAACTGCAATGGTCTCAAAATGATACGTAAATGCGCCTGCAAATGAACAATGAAGACACCAAATAATTGTGCTATAGGAACTATTACTGTTTGTTTCTGTGTGTGTAAGGGGGGGTGTGAAATTAGGAAAGTGACATGGGATGACTGATTGGCGAAGCTGTGTGGTACGGGGCCAAAGGACAGCATGGTGTGAGAGAGCTTGATTCTAATGTTGGGACTTTATCTGATCCTAATAGTCTTGAATAAATCATCCTGCACCTCTTTATTTCCAGAACTTTCCTCATTGGCAGATTGAAGGTATATACCCTGTAAGGATGACTCAGCTTTAGAATTCTTGAATTTTCTGCCCTTTTTTTTTAGGAAAAAAAAAACACCTGAGGATGATTTTAAAATTCACCAGTTTGCATCTTGTAACCTAGAAAATACCAACGGAAATGTTTCAGTCTTCTATGATGCTTTTCTCTTCATTGGGGTGCTGGCATGGTAGTGGTGACACCTCATAAGTATTGTGGCTCTTTCTCTCTCCCCTTCTTTTCTGGTCACCTGTTGAGTGTCTCCACCACCGCAATTTATCACTGATGAGATGGTTGTGAGGACACCATAGCTGTCAGGTATTCAGGGGAATAAAAGTAAATGGTTGAAATTCACCATCAATGGTGGGGACGAGAGAGACACCTTTACCTACTGGAAACTGACAGGCAGAAAAAGGGTCCTCAGCAGAGTTGGTTTTGCTTGGGGGAGATGTGGACTGAGAATGTGGCATGTTTCTTATCATAAGGCAGTGTCTTCCTGTCTTGGTCTGTTGGGCTGTTAGAACAAAACTCTACAGACTTGGGTCGCTGATCAGAGATTTATTTCTCATGGTTCTAGAGGATGGAAGTCCAAGGTGAGGGAGCATCGCTGGGTTCTGGGTTACAGATTGGCCAATGTCTCCCCCTGTCCTCACATGGTAGAAGATGTGAAGAGTCTCTGAAGCTTCCTTTATAAGGGCATCCATCCCATTGAGGAGGGCCCCACCCTTATGACCTAATCACCTCCCCAAAGCCCTGCTTCCTGACACCATCACCTTTGGGGTTAGGGTCTCAGCATAGGAATTTGGAGGAGATAACAAACATTCATACCATAACCCTTCCCTCACGGACAGCACCTGAAAAGTGGACTGAGGGGTTTCAGAGAATAATCTCCATATGTCCTCCAACCTAAAATAGAGAGAGAAGACTTTGAACTTTTCTCTCCAGTTGTCCTGCCCAGAGCTCTACAGAGCATGGTGGACACTACTGTCTTCCTTCCTCAGTGGTGTGAAGACACTTCCGGTTCTGTTTGTGTATGAGATGTGCCTTTCTAGAAAGTTCCCAGGTATAGATGCATGCATGTGTGTGTTTGTGTGTGTGTGTGTGTGTGATGGGGGGGTGGGTGTATGAGAGACAGAAAGAGAGAAGGAGAGAGAGGGATTGAGAGGGAGGTGCCTTTTTGACCTGTTTAGACCCATTAGGTAATTGACTAAAAATATGAATAATTTCTTTTACTGGAAAGATTTACATAAAAAAGTCTTTCTGAAAAGAGCCAGTGAGTTGAAGAATGTGGTGACTGAATCCCAGAACCATGACACTATAAAAAGTGTTGCTTTCTTTTCTAAAAACCCAATAGTGCTGTATTATCCCTGCAGACAGTGGCCCCCGTGCACTTGAACACACAGTCAGGCCGGCTTCCGCTGGAAACCGGAAATGGCTGGAGAGCAGCTCTTGTTCCTTCTCTGTACAGTGGAGAATCTGCTGAGAATTGCAGTGTGTCTGGAAATGGCAGTATTTTCCGTAAACTGTCTGCAAGTGGCCACAATTGATCGAGTGCTTGCAGTGCTTGCAGTGGATCAGGCGCCTTTCTGAGTGCTTTCCTTGGATGTAACCCTCCGGACAGCCTCAGGCCGTAGGGAGGAGGATGGGCCCCGTTTTACAGATGAGAGCACTGAGGCACGGACTGCTTAAGCTTCCCTCACGAGGTTGGGTCCTGGCACAGCTTTGGCTTTTGCACAAATATTCTTCACCCCCGGGTGATACTGCCTTCTGTGGTCACGGCACAGTGACGTCTGGTGGCATCTTGCAGGCAGGAAGCCAATTAGGAGACGGCTGGGGGTGGGAGCCACGGTGCGCATTAAGGCAATGAGGGCGCCGGGCCAGTAAGCCTCTCATCTGGAAGACTGCTCTGTGCCTGTGTCTAGGTTGCTAACTTCTCTTAGAGGAGGCATGCCGGCCTCTATTTCACATCAGGTGAAGGCTCAGCAAATCTTCAAATGCTAGCGGGCCTCCAGGGGCGCTTGCCTCGGCAGCTCAACTACTCCCTTCTGTGCGCGCTGGGTTCACATTCCTTCCCCTGCAGGGAGATGTTTTTGTTGGAAACCCGGCCTCTACATGGTGCCCGACTAAATAAAAATAGACGCTGCTGCCACCTTCCCTTGTCAAAGGCATCCTTAATCGGGGTCTGCATGGAGGGGCCCTGACCGTCTGTAATAAAAGAGAGGGGACGCGCTCCCCAAATGGCATTGTGGTGTAGGTGGCATGTGCCAAGCTGTGCTTCTGGGAGCTTCTCTGGCATTATTTCAGAGGTCAAGTTGGAGGTTCGGACAGGGTGTGGTGAAGAGGCTGCCTAAGTGGTTTGGAGGAGGCGGCTTTCACGCAGTGCAGGATGGCGGTGGCCCCGTGGTAGGGGGCAGACTGTAAGATGGCAGAGTGACCAAGGGAGGATGCCGGGGACGCAGGAGATAGCTCTACAAGCGAGCTCATGCCTTTTCTTCTTCCGATCAGTGTGCACGCACAGGCTACTAGGCATCAGCCTCTCTCCTGGCTTTGTCTTCCCATGTCTGTAGGCTCTGTAAGGATGCTTGGTCCTCCCAAGGTCATGCCATTGTCCTCACTTGGCTGTCACTTGTCACTTCCACTAGGGCAGCGTGTCCACTTCTTACATCTACTCATCTCCCCAAATAATGAAAATAATGTACTTGGGGTTTCTTGCTGGTTTGGGGAATCTTGTTACTCTCTTAGTGCCTTAGAAATAACCTTGATTGCACCAGCCCATTATGTAAAACGATAGCTTCTTTTTTAAATTTTATTTTAATTTTTTTATATGTAGGAGAGCCTGAAAGCAGGGGAGGGGAGAAGAGAGAGAGAGAGAGAGAGAGAGAGAGAAAGAAAGAGAGAGAGAGAATCTTAAGTAGGCTCTATGCTCAGCATTGAGCGTGACATGGGGCTTGATCCCAGGACTGTGGGATCATGACCTGAGCTGAAATCAAGAATCCGAGGCTCAACTGACTGAGCCACTCAAGTGCTCCAAAACAATAGCTTCTTGGAGACCTCTCCCACACTCATAGCTTCAAAGGGTTTGTTGAATACCAGGTCTCCTGCCATTATTGTTTACACCGGGCTAACTTTCTCCTCCGTAGTTCCTGGAAGGTGGCTCTCCATGCACCGCTCCTCATATCCATGAGGTTAAGGGGGCATCCATGATCTGAATCAGAGACCAGAACAACTCACTGGAGGGAGGCCAATTTGTTTCTAAATGCCACAGCAGTAGAGTCCAAAGCCTAATGTGCCCCAACGCTGTGCTGCTCTCCACTGCATATTTCATTATTCTTCCCCTTCATTGTCTAAAACAGATCCTTTCCTTTTCTCTGATTTCTTGCTTCACACTAGGGCACTCAGAGGGGACTCTTTCAAACCCTTGAATGTGGACGGACAAGTTGACGCTTCTAAACTTACCCACACTGAATCCATCCAACAAGACAGAACACTGTAATACTCAGACTGTGATTGAATTCCAAGACGGGATGTGTTGTAATTAGAAATCATGGTGAATGTAGGTGATCTGTAAGAATGGAGACTCATGAAGAATGGTTGTGTATTCTCTTACTTAACTTAAACTCAGTTGCAGAATCGACTGCCTATGTCCTTTGGTCCATGTCACATGGATCAAGAGAGTCCATTAGTAATTGAGATTAACCTTAGTCACACACACACACACACACACACACACACACACACACCCTATTACTTAACTCTCTTGCCAATCTCAAATGTGCACCTGCTGACATATTGAATGCCTCTCTGATGTCTGAGATGCAAGGACAACTGTGGTACACACATCCTTAGCAAGACAATGCTTTGGAAGCCCGAAATCATTGCTTCATTTTCTCTTGTTCTCATAATTTTGATGACATGTAGTATTTCGAATCTATTGAAAATAAAACTACTCTCTTTTTGTATTTTGTAGAAACTACCTCTTCAGGTTACAGCTTGAGGATTTGTCTCTGATCCAGGTAGGTGTAATTTATCTTTCTCAAGCTTTCATTTTCCATCCCAATGAGCTTGCCGTTTGAGGGGATGAAGACAGATATATGTAAAGGTATCAATCACAGGAGAGCAGGGATTCATTTCCTCAGCGAGTCAGGCTGCAGGACTCTTGGCTGCCCCTATTTGATACGAGTCATCACCTGCTTTAATTCCCGATTGGCCCTTTTCTCCTACTGTGCAGCCTCTCTACCTTTCATGGGCATTGTCCTCATTTAGTCTTCGCCAAATGGTAGATAATTCGGAGAGCATCCCCTCAGTGTCTGGGAGCGCCGTTACCCACTCCCCCCCCCCAATTAGAATAGTCATTGATTATTTACTTTGCTTCTTTCAGCCATCATAGTTTTGGAAAAGTCAGTCCCCTTAGAAAAACATCTTTGTTTCCTCTTTATCATTTATAATTAAATAAATATGAGTATGGGGGTTAAAAACCATGTAAAGCAAAGAGTAAGTGATGATAAAAATTCACTTTACCTGCTTCTGTTTTTATAGTTTGAAGAAGGAGCCTGAGATCCTTCTGCCTGAATAGAGTGTTTATTTTAGTGGCAGATGTGAATCATGAAGGCCCACTTTTGCCCTCCAGGCTTTTAGAAGGGTCTGATAACCATGGTCTCCTTGGACAAAGGGAGAGTTAGGACGTGACTATCTCCCTTAAGGAGCATCTGGAACTCCCAATGGAGTGTGTTGGAACTACTCTTGGGCTGTGTGTAGCTTGGGAAAAGTTCTTCATTTGTAATGTCGCCTTCCTGTACTAAAGCTCTAAGAAGTAGTTGGAGAGGAGTTTATGTTAATTTCTTCTGCATGTAATGCTGGGATTTGTGAACATCCAGGAAACTTTAGAGCTATGGTATTTTTTTTTAAGTAGGCTCCACACCCATTGTGGGACTCAAACTCATGATCTCAACATCAGGAGTCACATGCTCTACTGACCTTAGCCAGCCAGGCACCCCAGCTAGGGTTTAATATTCAACCTATCTTTCATTCAGCAGGGCATCAAAATGAGCCAATCCCACAAGCAAAGCTAATTTTGGTAAAAACACAAGGGCTTTGAAGACCAATAGACCTGGGTTTGTGATATAGCTCCGTGCAGCCCAGCAACTGTGGTTCCTCATCTGTGAAATGGCCACAAGGCACTACTCTCCCCACACTGTCACTGCTAAAATTAAATAAAGACGTGCAAAAAGACGAAGCCATAGTAATTTCTCAACCAATGTTAATTGCGTTTGTTTTTAGAAGTGATGATGGTAAATAATGACTTAGTAGTATAATCATTTCATCACACCAGGCCATGAACTATCTTGCCACTGTAGTTTAGTAGATAAGTCTTCTGTTTTGTTTTGTTTTGTTTTTGTTTAGTGTATAAGTCTTTATATGAGTTGATTTGTTGGTAAAATCATGAATATATTATTAAGAAATCAAACTGATCAGCAGTTTAACTAAAATACCATTTTAAGACTTGGATTTTGAAGAATCTTTTATAAAATATATAGATCTTTCAATAGATGGGAACTATATATTAGGCTCATTTTGGTTCTCATGGTATAATAGATGATCTGCTACATTGTGTGTGGGGTGGGGGAAGTGGTGTGTGATGTGTGTACACACATTGATTTGCATGTATGTGACCTCTCATTTCCTTGTTTCTAGTTTTCTTGGCTGGGAGGTTCTAGAAGGAGTGTCATCGTAGTAGCAATGAGCACATTTAATATACAGTTCTTAGTTTCTAAATTTAATTGTCCACTAAAAGGAACTTAAGTTTCTTAGGGAAATAGCTGGTTCCAGGGTCTGGGCAGCAAAAGTCTCAGAGAAGCCTGAACGATCTTCTTGTTTCAGGAATTCAAGACATATTCAAGGAATGATGAGTGCAGGTCAAAAGGACTTAGGTGGCAGCTTAATGAGGGCTCACTGAAGAAATCTGGGACAATTGGATTGTTAAAATAAATAATGATGGTATCAGGTTATAACATGGTGAATAAACTAAGGATCAATGAGTATATACTAACCTAAAAAAGTAAATGAATGCATAAACAAATGAGGCAGAAGGGACCATTCTTTTCTTCCTCACTGTCAAATGCCAACTGCCAGATAGTAAAGGAATGATTTAATTAAGAAATCATCATTTGGTAACCATCATATTAAAAATTGATTCAGGCAAAAATGATCAACGGATGCTAAAATTTATGGGTGAGACTTTGATGTTTACCAATATATTTATAAAGTCTCAAAGTACTTACCTATGAGATACTTATTACTTGTAAGAGGAAAATTATGATTTGATGGTGAAGAAACCCAGCCATTCTCACCATAACCAAGTAATGGGACAAAGAGCTAGTCAATGTGTCCTGTTTCAGTGCATGGAGAAGGACAGCAAGATTTCCTTGGTATTCCAACCATGACACAAACCAAAACTGAGGGTATTCTATAAAAAACTGGCCTCTACTCTTCAAAAATCACCAGGTCATGAAAGGCATGTAAAGAATGAAGGGCTAATCCATCATCAAGGAGAAAAAATGGCATGGTAGTCAAATGAAACACTTGATCCAACTTGTATCTTGGAAGAGAAAAAAAAATCTTTTTTCTTGCTGCTATAAAGGGCACTATTGGCACAACTAGCAAAATTTTAATGTCTGCAGAGTAGATAGTAAAAAATGTATTGATATTAATTTTCTGATTGTGGTAACTATAATGTGATTATGTAGGAGAATGACCTCATTCTGTAGATAAACCTGAGATAAGGAGGGGTGAAGTGTATCATTTTTCTAACTTCTTCTGAAATCTTTTAAAAATTATAATACATGGATGCAGAAAGAATGATAAAGCAAATGTGATAAAATAATTAATGGGCAATCCTAGGAATTTTGGTGAAGGTTTTATAAGAGTCCATTGTGTTTTTCTTGCAACTTTAGTTATTTCAGAATAAATAGATGCAAAGAGTCAGGTCATGCTTTTGCCATTGACATGTGTATGATATTGCTGTGGGCGCGAGGGAACCAAGTTGCTTTTCCCGTTGTTGTTTCCCATTGTCGCGATGGCCTTTTGGTGGAAATCTGGTTGAGGTTATTGGTTGAAAACCCATCAGCGTGACCACGTGGTGAGAGAGAGCACAGCTTCCTGACACAGGACCCAGCAAGAAGCCAGTGGCTTTCTGAATGGTGGCTTTGATGACGCAGCCCTGTTGCCAGCTATCAGACATCACTCTGCCATTGGTGCAAAACAGTGCAAGTCTCCTCTTGCACATTTTGTGGTTGTTTGTGCTGCTCAGTGGCCTACTATGTACTCTGTGTGGAGAGTGATAAAGCTGGTTGTTTCTCCCGACAGACTGTTCTTTCCTACATGTCTTCAGTAAAGCTGTCTTCTTGATTTCTATGAACTATTTATTTTAATTTAAATGACTGTTTCCAAGGGTGACCAAAAAAAGAGGTGTACAGATAAGGAAAGGGTTGTCAAATGAAACTGTTATAATCAGCGCAGTCCAATAGAAACATAACGTGAGCCTTACAGATAGTTTATTGAAACTGGTGGTCATTTTGAAACAAGTACAAAGAAATGGGAATAAGTTTCAATAACATATTTGTCTTAACTCATCTCAAAAATATTTCAGGGGCGACTGGGTGGCTCAGTCAGTTGAGTATCCTACTTTGGCTCAGGTCATGATCTCATGGTTCATGAATTCAAGCCCCACATCGGACTCTGCTGACAGCTCCGAGTCTGGAGCCTGCTTCTGATTCTGTGTTTCCCTTTCTCTCTGTCCCTCCCCTGCTCATGCTCTGTCTCTGTCTCTCACAAAAGTAAAAATAAACATAAAAAAATTAAATATTATTTCCATATGGACTCATGAAATCAATGAGATGTTACATTTATTTTTTTCAAATTAAATCTATAAAATCTCATGGGTATTTCACACATAGAGCACATTTTGATTCGGACTGGCCACCAATTCAAGATGTCACTGTGGCAAGTGGCCAGTGACCCGATGGACGGGGCAGTTCTAGAGAATGTGTACAGAAGCATTTATGGCTCAGATGCCTTCAGGTATGTCATTGAAATGTTACTTTCTACTACGATCAGCTGGATTAATTTGAACATCTCAGGCTAATAATTTCCTCCTTACGTCTCTCACTAAAGATAACAAATGATTGTTTCAACCAGGAAAGTGGGGAAGTTGAGGTGAGGGAGAGAACAATTTGCCACAGAGTGGAGATAATCTACATTGAGAATCGGCAAGAGCCCTTATTTCACACCAGACAAGGTTTCATTTGACCTTGCCCCTCTCTGCATGACAACAGGGTCCACTTCCTGGTGGCTGCTGGCGTTGATCCTGTCTCTTCCCATCACCGTAGGGTGCCTCTACCTTGTCTGCCATGTCAAGCTCTTGTGGCTCCCTAACATTGAGGTTCTTTCCTAGCATCAAGCAAGTGCTTGGTCTTGCTGTCCTCTCTGGTAAACCATTTTACCCCATCCTCTTCTTAGTCTAGAAAAAGATTGCCGATCCTGAGTCTCCTGGTAGACATGCTGTCTTTGTGACTCATCCTGAGTCACTTTGGGCAGGTGACCCTCTGATTCATTTCATAGCTTCACAGCCTCGGTTTCTGAAGAGAACCCATTGATTCACACGGAAATTCACTCTGTGTGTCGTCAGGAACATTCTATTTCTGTCTCCTTGCTGTTGGGTCATTAGATTAGATTACCCACAGGTGGTAGACTGGAGACAAATGTCTGTGTTAATGCCTTGATTTCGATTAATATGTTCACTCTTTAACTTTTTAAACTCTGCATTAGTGGAGTGGAGGTAAGCTTCCTATTTTTGTCCCTAAATTCAATAGAAGGAAAGGAACACAACTCAGAGACTAGGACAATGAGGGATGCTTGGTGAAAGAGGCATCCAGGAACACATGTGTGTGCCCTCTCCCCCCAAAGGATACTTCTAGGACAATACAGGTGACTGCAGGCTCTGATCTGCTCCTTTCTTTTCTTTTCTTTTTTTAAAATTTTTTTAACATTTATTTATTTTTGAGAGACAGAGAGAGAGACAGATCATGAGCAGGGGAGGGGTAGAGAGAGAGGGACACACAGAATTGGAAGCAGGCTCCAGGCTCTGAGCTGCCAGCACAGAGCCCGACGCGGGGCTCAAACCCACGAACTGTGAGATCATGACCTGAGCTGAAGTCGGACGCTCAACCGACTGAGTCACCCAGGCGCCCCTGATCTGCTCCCTTCTGACACGTCAGCCACCTGTCTGCTCAGTAATGCTCTGTACTCTTCCTCTGTCCCAGATTCGTCTCCTGTCTTGATAAGTGTTTTAAGATCAGTAACAAGAAAGAAGATGCTGGATAATCTTCCTTTTTCTCCTTCTGTTGGGTGGTTGTTACAGAATTCTAGAGACTGTCTGCCATGAATGACCCCTGAATTCAACGTACTGCTGGACACAGAGTAGCCAGCATAGCCCCCCGCCATAACAGGGGCATGGCGAACACCTCCCCCTCCCCACTCCCTCAGATCAAGGTGGACCCCACACTGGTGATCCTGGTTTATGGTGTTTGGTGAGAGGAGAAGTGGAAGGGTGAGGTCTCGTCCCTCCTGGAAGGGTGAGGTCTCGTGCCTCCCCGAGCGGTGACAGGATGATGGGACACGGGTTGCCGGCATTACACAGAGGAGTCAGAGCATAGCGTGCATCCAGAGACGTCCATGCCCTGGGACTCAGCTTGCGGAAATGTGCGGAGATCCGCTGGTGAGAAAAATGGACTTCAGTGGGTGGCCTCAGAATGGGAAAATTCACAGCAAGGTCAGATTGCCTGATAAGCCTGATGCTGAAAGCAGTCTGGAGGTTCAAAAGAACCCGGATTCAGAGGAGTCTTTCCCTTTGCCTTTCTACTGAAGGCGAGACATCACTGGTGGGGTTTCTAAAGCAGGAAAGGTTTGCTCCAGGTTTGGGCCAGACACAATTCCTCTTACCCTGGGTGAACATTATCTGTCTGAAGAAAATGTCTTGGCATCACCACAAAAATCTGCACCAATAGGTGTACCGTGAGGTAAAATGCCTCTACTCAGAATAGTTGTTACGATTTTCTTTTTTTTTTTTTAATTTTTAAATTTATTTTTTTTAATTTTTTAAAAATGTTTTTTTTATTTATTTTTGAGGGACAGAGAGAGACAGCGTGAGCAGGAAAGGGTCAGAGAGAGACAGGAAGATACAGAATCCAAAGACAGGCTGCAGGCTCCGAGCTGTCAGCACAGAGCCCGATGCAGGGCTCGAACCCATGCACTGCGAGATCATGACCTGAGCCAAAGTCGTACGCTTAACAGACTGAGCCACCCAGGCACCCCGGTTACGATTTTCAAACAGGCATACCTCATGTAGTAAAGTGAAAGACCAAGAGTTGCTTTTAATTTAAAGAAAGAGGGGCGCGTGGGTGGCTCAGTCGGTTGAGCGTCCGACTTCGGCTCAGGTCATGATCTCGCAGTTCACTAGTTCGAGCCCCGCGTTGGGCTCTGTGCTGACAGCTCAGAGCCTGGAGCCTGTTTCTAATTTTGTGTGTCCCTTTCTCTCTGCCCCTCCCCTGCTCATGATCTGTCTCTCAAAAATAAATAAATGTAAAAAAATTTTAATTTAAAGAAAGAAAACCTGGTTTTCATCAATGTCTAGAGAGTCCGACATCAATGTGATATCATCTAGGAGGCATCTTTCCACTCAGAGGCTGTGATCAGTTTCCTTGTGGGCACCGACTGCTACAATTTAGCCGTGACATCTTGAAAGTCAGTAAGGCTTGGTTACAGAAGATGTGGCCACTCACCATTATGAGTGTCTCCCACATCTTGTCATGATAGCCAGATTCAACTCTTCAGCTCACCTTCTTTCTTGCTTTGATCACAGCAGTTATTTTGCAAGAACAAAGAAGGTTTTTGAGAAATACAGAAATCCAGCTGGCCTCAAGACTAATTGACAACATTTGCCCATCTGGGATGTTGCCTGGGATGGCTGAGGTACACACTCCATGAACACACTCTAAGAACAAAATGAGAACTTTAGCTCATTTAGGCTCCCTATCTTTCTAATATTCTTTGAGGAAATTGCTCCAAATCCATTTTTATATTGTGTTATTTTTTACTGAGGGAAAGGAATTCACAGCCCATTTCTCATTTACAGCTGCTGAAATAAGCAGAAAAATTGAAATCTGTGCTCCAATTTGCCACCTGCCTCTCCATGATTTGTTAGTGAAAAACTGTTAAGTGTCTGACTACCTGGTCAATATTGGTAGAAATTTCTATTGGAAGTTAGGGTAGACATTAACTTTGTTTCCGGAATCTTTAAGTTTGGGGAAAGAAGTTCCAACTTGACAATATCTAAACCAGTTGTTCCTCAACGGGGGCTACTGAACCTGCTGAGAACCTCTGGCTTTCCCCCCTGGTTGGGGCGGTGAGACACATCTGTTGGGTGGAATCCAGGAATTCTGCATCCACATCCTATACTGCACAGGGTGGCCTGTCCCCACTCCACAAAGGCTCCACTGGGCTCAGAGTGCTAATAGAGCCAAGGTTGAAACCCCATGTTGGATAACTGCTGCCTCACTCCCATATGCTTTGAAGAAGCCACTTTTCTAGTCTGTGATGTTGATTACTTGATTAAATGTGTAAGGTCTTTGATGTGCTTAAGGAATTTTTCTCTTTAGAGTTCTTTGTATATTTAACCAAACATATGTACGAAACCTTGGTGGCCATTTCTAAAGAAGCTGCTGGAAATCTGGAGTTTAAATTGTTTCCTTTCGTCAGTATGCGATTAAATTTAAAAATAAATTCAGTCAACTGGGGCATCTGACTTCCGCTCAGGTCATGATCTCACGGTTCGTGAGTTTGAGCCCCTTGTCGGGCTCTGTGCTGACAGCTCAGAGCCTGGAACCTGTTTCTGATTCTGTGTAAGAATGATGTATTACTTAATAATTTAGAATAGCTATTCAAAGGAGATACTCCTATTGACTGATTTTTTTAAATCAAATTTTATATTTATATTGGATAATTAGAAACCAGTCCCTAGTAGTCCTCAGAAATCTTATTTCTAAACTTTATTTTTCCTTTCTTTATCAAACATGTTCCTAAAAACATGCTATTGTAGAAGTGGAAGGAATCAGAGATCAGTGTTAGTAAAGTCTCGGGTGTGCAAACCAGGGCTTGTGGCTCATCATTAAAGTTTCCTTGGAACATGACCACGCCCATTCATTTGCATACTGCCCATCTGGGATGATACTTGATAGAATTTATTGGAACACAAACACACCCGTGTCTCTTATATATGGTCTATTTCTTCTGCATAGCAGGGTTGACCAGTTGTCCCAGAGACTGCCGTGCCTAAAAAGCCTAAAATATTTACTAAGTGACCCTTTAAGAAAGGGTTTGTTATGGTACCTCGTACCTAAGAAGTTCTCAATGTGTTATTTCCTGAATGAATGAGTGAACACAATATGAGGCAGTGAAAATTTTTGTTTTTGGTTTTGTTTTGTGCTTTTTGGTTTTTCAGACGGTATTGGGTTGATGTGTTTAATTCGAGTCCATGTGCACTGCTCATGGTGCCAGCAGGCCTTGACCTTTATGTTAGAAACCTAGGAATTTGGTCACCTTCATCCCTAAATTCTGACCTCCTACAGCCTCTCTCTTGGTGAACATTCCTTGTCGAGTGGTGTTTCATCTACTCATTTATTCAAACACATTTACTTTCCCTTTCTAATAACTTCCCAGAGGATTTATGGTGATTTATGCATATTTCATAATAATGGTTTAGGTTTTCCTAGTTTCAGAGTATCAGTGAAGGTGAGCTAACTGCTGCCAACAAACAGCCCCGTATTCTCATGGGCTGAACACACACATGAAGCCTTCTTACACACTTGCACGACAGTGCACCGTAGAGGTGGTGGGTGCCCTGAGCCCAGGATTTCTGCATTATGTGCCCCCATCTTTGACCCACATTTCCAGGGGCAACATGGAATAGAGAATGGAAAATCACGCAAAGGAGATCATATGGGCCATGCCCTGAAGTGGCACACCTCCCTTCTGGCCAAATTCCAGTGGCCATAACTCAGTCATGTGGCCTCTGTCAACTGCAAGTAGGATGGAGCGGAAAGTGTAGGTTACATGCCCAGGAAGACGCAGAGAACTGGGACATTCAGACCTTGGCAGGTGCTAGCATTTTCTCCCAGACGGTGCTAGAAGAAAGGGATCTAGCTCCTAGGGATGCCCTTACTGTTCCCTGTTCTCCATCCACCCCCTCCACTGCCTTTCTAATTTTCTACCGCGCGCACACACACACACACACACACACACACACACACACACAGATTTATTCATGCTTCTAACATCTCTGTAAATAACAAAGCAAGGATACTTTGAATAAACCAGTTACCTCCTCAGACCTCAGTTTCTCCATGGTGCCTTGTGGAGAGGAGAGCCTGGAGGAAGAGTGGACCAGAGTATCCCTGCAGTCCCTTTCAGTGTTAAAATCCTAATGTGCACCATCCTTTGACTTTCTCTTTCCTCTGTCATTGCTTAAATGTCCCCTGGATCCCTCTTCTTTAAGAAAAACTTTTCCTACACTTGGGACCTTGGCATTATGCTTGTTTGATGCAACTACAGTGGCCTAATTGCCATAAAATCATGTGGCAACAACAGTAGCAGTAGCAGGTGGCACACACTCTAACTCTGTACTCAGTGCTCCACATGCATTGTCTCAGTGTGGCCCTCTCAACATCACTAAGGTTGAAGTTATATTGTTTTTCTTCTCTCTCTGAAAGAGAGAGAGTGGGAGAGGTGCAGAGAGAGGGGGAGAGAGAGAATCTTAAGCAGGTTGCACACCCAGCATGGAGCCCGAAGCAGGGCTCGATCTCACAACTGTGAG
Source organism: Cryptoprocta ferox (assembly GCA_028646485.1). Lineage (NCBI taxonomy): Eukaryota > Metazoa > Chordata > Mammalia > Carnivora > Eupleridae > Cryptoprocta > Cryptoprocta ferox. The sequence continues at coordinate 137,785,536 of CM053572.1, forward strand.
ATCATGACCCGAGCTGAAATCAAGAGCCAGGCACTTAAGCAACTGAGTCACCCAGGTGCCCTGAAGTTATATTGTTTTTAGTATTTTATAGAGGAGGAGTTGATGTTTAGAGAGTTTCTGTGATTTAACCAATACCACCCAGCTGGTATGTGGCATAGCTAAGATTTGGATCTGGGTCTGTTGGGCTCCAGAGGACAGTTTCTTAATCAGTAACCAAGAGTCTACCTTACTGTACTCATTGGTACTAACTGCTACTCCGTGTACAGTTGACAGCTGGCAGACAGGGAGTGTAATTGTTAATTTATCATTATAACTTGTATCCGTATTGTAGGCTGGGTTTCCTGGACGTCCGAGATGGGGACTCATATGCTTGTGCTGCATTGAGGGCATGTTCTCAGCAGGTGGGGAGCGAGGAGGGCAGCAGAGAGCAGAATTGGGCAGGAATGTGCTCTCAGCTAGAGTCTAGTGTCAACTTGATCCCAAGGAATTTCTGTAGATAGGATCTCCGTTGGTCCCCTCTGAGGCAAGGGGGATGACTTATACTCAGTTCCCCCTTGTCCTTCAGTCATTAGCTACTGATTTTCACGTTTGGGGGAAGTTGGTGATGTAGGTTGCACTCATCAACCAAGAGCAATTTTCAGAGAAGGGGGCATCTGTGAGCCAGTATCAGCCCAAGCTGACAGCAGCTAGTGACAAGTGCATTGTCGTGTCAGGAGCGCCGGGTGAAGCACTAAGAGTGCCCGCTATTGTGTGTGCCACTCAGCGTGTTTGCGTATTTTACTTAGGCTTGTCTTGGTGCTCTAGACCTTGCCCGCACAGACACCTGCCCTGCCGCCAAAGAAGTGAAACGTTTGTATGTCTGCTTGCTTATTGAATACATTCTGTTGTATTGTGCATGCTGTGGCCTTTAACGATTTTCCCCGTGCATTTCTGAATTTATGCTTCACTTTCAGCCTCAAAAGCGAAATTGAAGATGCATGAATATTTTTCTTAGCTGTTTGCATCCTTTAGTTTCACGAAATAAAGTCAGGAAGTTTCTGTGAGCCAGCAGCAAATACTGTCCGACAATCGCAGGCTGCTAGATAAACGGAGGGGACCATTTCATTTATCTGAAATGTACTTCGACTTCTATTTCAGAAGTGGCCCCAGCACCTGACAAGACTGCTGAATGATGGCCATGCTTAGATTCTATGCCCTGCTTTCATTTTCCTTATTTGTGTGCCTCTCCCCAAATGCTGACACAAATAGATAAGCCAACATCCAAGAAGAAGCCTTTGTTTCAGAGATAAGTAAAGGATTTCTTATTTGTGTAAGAAATTATGTATTCTGGAAGCAGAATCTCCCAGTGACTTAGGGGCTGAATGAGAATCAATGGCAAGGGAGAAATAGAAATGAAAAACACATGAGTTACATTGGCCTGCTATTCTCTATAGTGATTGAACTGAAAATCCTGATTTAGCCATTCTTTTTTTTTAATTTACAGGTTTTTAAATTTATTTATTTGTTTTTGAGAGAGAAAGAGAGAGAGAGAGAGCAGGGGAGGGACAGAGAGAGAGGGAGAGAGAGAATCCCAAGCAGGCTCCACGGTGTTAGCACAGGGCCTGATGTAGAGGCTCATGAACTGCAAGATCATGACTTGAGCTGAAATCAAGAGTTGGACACTTAACCAGCTGAGCCACCCAGGTGCCCCTTGAATTGGTGATTATTTAACATATGAATTATTTGTCATCCTGAATTTATTCAGTAACTGTGATTCAGTTTGGTAGAGTGATGTGGGTAGAGCTGTGATGGACACAGCCCCATTTAATGTATGTTTATCAAACTCTCCTTTTGCTGCTCTTGAATAGCTAACATTTTATTTTGTTTTGTTTACCTTTATTTTATTTTTATTTTTATTTTTATTTTTATTTTTATTTGAGAGATGGTGGGGAGAGGCAGAAGGAGATTGAGAGAGAGAGACAGAGAGGCAGAGAAAGAGAGAATCCCAAGCAGGTTCTATGCTCCACACTACCCTGGGATCATGACCCGAGAAATCAGATGCTCAACCAACTGAGCAGACCCCCCATAATTGCTAAACTTTTAGAGCTTATATATAACCTTTTCATTAGGTCACAATGTTTAATCATTTTGCATCAGTTTTTTCTGGCCTGGGGCTTGTCTCTTTCAACTGATACGATATGATCTCTGTTATGACTTTAAATGGGTTGATTGTACAGTTTAATTCTTCAAGATCAACTCTGTTTTTCAGTTTTGAAGGATACTCTATTATTGTTCACGTGTTTTCTGGAAAGCACAGAGGTAATTTGCCTACTCAGGTATTCACTATTAGATGTATTCTACTTAATAACAAATTAGTATGGGTATGTATGAAGTGAAGTGAAGTCCAAGGACCTCATAAAGTTTTTTGCTGGAAATTTTAAATCATCATTTGGATAAAGGAACATTGAAATCAAAAGTATTCTTAAAAGTATATCCATCAGTGTCCGGTTCAGGAAGGTGGAGGCACACCACATACTGATCTTCCACCCATAAAAACATAACATTTAAATGACAATAAAGACATGTAAAAGGAAAAACTCCATGAATATTAAGAATGGAATCATACATATGTGTGTGTGTGGGGGGGGGGTATATATATATATACCAAATTATTTGAAGACATTTTTTTAAAGGATAGAGAAAGCATCCTTTATTTGGAAATTTGGCCATATCTAAGAACAGAAGATACCACAATCCAAAACATGGTGGTAAAAGCCAGATAACAACCAAAACTAATTACTTCGGATGAAATGGTAATAGTCCAAGGAATACAATATGACATTAGAGAAATTCTAAATATTATATTCAGTGAGATTCAGGAAAATATTATAGCTATTCAATAAATATGATTACCTCAGCTCTTTCCTAACACACCATTTTGAGAACAGAAACAATATTTAAATGTTACAAGTTCACAAGGACAAGTGGGACAGGAGATAAATCTATTTTGGGTTCAGCTTAAGGTTGAGCCTCCAGTAGATTGCTACTCAGAGAGAGAAATCAACAGACATTTCGCTCTCACACAGAAGTATAGCTACAAATTCAAGACATGATGGGCCTCAAACACATGGCCAGTCTTCCCCCTAAAGATGTTTGCCGAAGTGTGATAGTCCTATGGCTAAAGATCTAAGCTAACCAGAGTAGAAGGAATCTCCCACCTTGTTAAAGGATGAAGGATCTAAATACCCATCAGCTTTCTGCTGAAAACTTGGAAAGTCCATATTCTAGAAACAAAGATGAATCAGAAGTTTTTGGAATTTCTCCAGATTGCACCTCAACGCTGACTCCACTCAGCCCCTGCCTTCACTTCCCTTTTCCCTCAAATCTGCTTTACAGAGGACCAAAATAGTTCTCTCTCAAGAAAGATTCCTTGGTGGGAGTAGCATCATTTGGAGTCTCTGCAGTTGTCTTGCAGCAAAATATTCTAGAAATATGAAAAGACAAACCTTGTGACAGATAAATTAGGTAAAAATAGGCAATAGAATGAAACCCACAGATGATCCAGTTAACAGAGTAAACTGGAATTTAGGTGCTAGAAAATATCTAGCCTGAGGTACGGAGAGGAATTAGGGGAAAAAATGTTAAAGGTAAGAGACACATATGGTACGTTCCAAATTCTATCTCACCTATAATTTGAGTGTCAAAAGGAGAAGAGAGAAAACAAAGTAGTAACTATATTTTTAGCAACTATTGCTGACACTTTTCAAAAATGATTTAAGACATCATTCACCAGAGTGAGACATTCAGCAAGCACCAAGAATGATAAATAACATAAAACCACATCTAGACACATTATGGTTAAACTGCTGAAAACTAATGGCAAAGAGAAACATCTTGAAAATGAACCGTAGTGGGAAGAAAAAGACACACAATGGTCAGTGGAGTAGAAGTAAGATTTACAGCTGATTTTTCAATGGAAACTGCAAAAAGCAGGAGACAGTGGAGGGAGGGGTTAGATTTCCAGATCTTCCCTTGCTTTGTACTGCAGCACGACAGTTCTTGTGTCACCCTGAAACAAGACAGAGGCTTGAGTTTGGAACATGACAAACCTGGAAATGTATTGGCCTGGGGTACCTAGAAATAGCTTAGATCTTCAACTGAAAAAACAAATGAAAGTGAAGTGTAAGGCTGTGTAGTGAGATCCTAGCTTCAGACCCCATGGGTGGTGTTCATGCTCACACTATTTTATGTAGATGTTTAGAATACGCAGTTGTGGGATTTCCTAGGCTATTAGTAGAATCTTAAGGATATTGACATTAGTAGTCATTCCAGTACGAAAAAAATCACATCTAGAAAAATAGGCACCTGTAACTCTTGGTCTGGCCTGCAAAGCAATTCCTATATCCAGCTCTATTTTTTTTAACAGTTCTCATTATGAAAAATAGGTGATAAAACAAATTGAATGAGAAACTTGGAGGCAATAGAGACAAGAAGTTACCATTGATGTTTGCTGAAATCAGAGAAGATACTGTGTCCATTAACCAAAGAAAATAAAATATTCAGTCTATTAAATGGCCTTTCACAGATGATTTTTAAAATATGATTAAAAACATGATGTCCACAGTTAATAAGAAAATAACTTTGATGAAATCTCCCAGAAAGGTGGATAGAGACTGAGAGATGGGAAGTGAAGGAATCTGTGTGAACAGTGTCTGATTCGTACACCAGGCCTGAAATAGATGCTCCCACAGACGGGGAGGGAGGAAGACGTGCTGAGGGCAAAGAGAGGTAGGTAATTGTGGAAAGATTTTGCCATGGGCCGTAGGAGCAGTTTGGAGCAGGTGGAACAGTGTCAGAAGGTATCTTTCCAGGAAAATAACCATAATGGAATACCTGAGGTGTTAGAATGTGTTTGGAGAGGGGCACCTGGAGGGCTCAGTCAGCTAAGCGTCCAGCTTCAACTCAGGTCATGATCTTGTGGGTCATGAGTTCAAGCCCCGCCTCGGGCTCTGTACTGACAGCTCAGAGCCTGGAGCCTGCTTCGGATTCTGTGTCTCGGTCTGTCTCTGCCCCTCCCCCCTCTCAAAAATAAACATTCAAAAAATTTTTTTTAGAATGTGTTTGGAGAAAATGCAAACTTCCCGTTGGGCATCGGCGGACAAATCAGCAATAAGTTCATAGGAAAATAAACCAGGGCCCTGCTATAAACAATGTTTGCAATCCTCACCTCACCTCACCCCACCTCCAAATTCAGATATTAGAACTTAACCGGCAATGGGATGGGTTTGAATGTGAGCTCTTTGGCAGATGATAGGTCATGAGGAGGGAACCTTCAGGAGTGAGATTAGTGCCCTTAAAAAGAGACCCGAGAGACCTCTGTTCCACCATGCGAGGTTAGAGAAAAGCACTGTCTGTGAGCCAGGGAGCAGATCCCCACCAGACACTGAATCGGCCAACACCTTGATCTCGGACTTCCCAGCCTCCAGAATTGTGAGAAATAAGTTTCTGTGCTTTATAAACTACCCAGTTTAGAGTATTTTGTTATAGCAGCCTGAGCAAATGAAGACAAGACCATTATTAACTCCAAGAAAAACAAAATTGTTTTGAGAAACATTTCTTACTTTATGGCACATCTGTGAATAGTATTGACATAGTCATAAATATGTAAATGCTGAATATCCAAGCAGAAGTACGATAAAACAGTATTGAGAAGATAGGAAAAGGGATGTGTATTGATGCGTGGAGGGATAGGTTGAAGAAGGAGCCAGTAAATGATATTTTCAGCTGAAAAAAAATATCAAGAAACAACAGTAAAATAATTTTATTTAGAGATTTGGAGATGAATGTCAAAATAGACTGTACTCTTTTGAGTTGCATATTTGAACAGTGTGTGGGACACTTGAGTCTTTTGTTTTAGCTCCTGTGGATTTCTTTATAAATTAAGTGCATGTTCAACTTTAGTTAAAAATAGTATAGGGGCACCTGGGTGGCTCAGTCAGTTAAGTGTCCGACTTCAGCTCAGGTCATGATCTCACAGTTTGTGAGTTCGAGCCCCGCGTTGGGGCTCTGTGCTGACAGCTCAGAGCCTGGAGCCTGTCTTCCGATTCTGTGTCTCCCCCTCTGCCTGCCCCTCCCCTGCTCATGCTCTGTCTCTGTCTGTCTTTCAATAATAAAAATGTTTAAAAAATAGTATAAATGTGATATTGTATTTGTAAAGCATGAGAAGGCTGCCATGGGAGAGAAGAAACAGTTCAAGAAAGAATTCATAGAAATAAAAATATGATGTCTCACATGTACAACTCATCAGAAATTATGCAAAATGAAATTAGAGGGTTCTATAAAAATGCCTTTAAGAAGAAAGTAGATATTTTTATTCAAATCACAAGGTTAACAACTGAGAAGTGGTTAATTATATGAAGATTATTTTTATCAAAAGGAAAAGTAGAAATGCAATTAGAAATTCTATGGGGAAACCAAGATAAATAATGAATATACAAGTAAATGGTGCTCCAAATATAAAGCAAACTGGATGATTTTGAATATAAAAAAGCAAAAGCAACTAATGTGGGTGGAACATAAGAGCCACAGTCTTTATTTCTGTGTAATTTCTTAGGATTTATTTATAGTTCACAATATAATCAATTTTCAATGATGTTTATTTTATTTTTCCCTAACAAGTTGTCTTGTGAATGGGACATTTCCTTCTCCCTTCTGTTTTTCTTTGAGTATCATGATAAAAGCAAGCTTATATTTCAAAATTTGTTCCTTGTCAAAATATTTTATATAGGATTTGTTAAACTTTGTAATTTTCAAGGTTTTTTTTTTGGTGAGTTTTTATTTAAATTTCAGTTGACTAACTTGCAGTGTACTGTTAGTTTCAGGAGTACAATATATTGATTCCACAATTCCATACAGCACCCAGCACTCATGACCACACATGCACCCCTTCATCCCCATTGCCTGTTTCACGCATCCCCGACCCACCTCTCCTATGAGACCTGAAACCATCAAAATTCAAGCAGAGAACACAGGCAATAACCTTTTTGACATCTGCCATAGCAACTTCTTTCTAGATAGGTCTCTTGAGACAAGGGAAACAAAAGCAAATATAAGCTATTGGGACTTCATCAAAATAAAAACCTTTTGTACAACGAAGGAAACAATCAACAAAAGTAAAAGGCAACCTACAGAATGGGAGAAGATATTTGCAAATAACATCTCAGTAAAGGGTTAGTGTCCAAATTATATAAATAACTGTGCAACTCAACATCCCATAATGAATAATCCAGTTAAGAAATGGGCAGAAGACATCAATAGATATTTTTCCAAAAAAGACATCCACATGGCCAACAGACACATGACAATGATTGTTTTTTATTTCTTTGTTCAGATTCTTCTTAAATTGCTTACCTGAGTTTTCTTACATGGACACGGGGACATGCCCTTTAAAGAAACTTGGTTGGAAATTAAACAGCTACATTGATGACCTCATCCTCTACATGTTTAAAACTTTTTTTAATGGTATCTTTAGGAATGTTGTTTGGAGTTTTAAGTTCAGTAAAGAAATAGGAACTTCAGACATTCCTTCAGCTTGATCTCAACTTGTTTTTCTTCTTAATACACACATTAAATTTATTATTTGAAATATGTAAATTAGCAATGGTGATATCCATGTAGTGAGCAGTTTGGATTTTTCTTTTTATACTTTATCATAATTGTCCATATTGTTTGCTGTATATATGCTTTTTTTTATTGGCATAAGCTAATCAATTAAATGGACTCATGAAGAAAACAAACAAAAAAGCCAAAACATTTAAACCTGGTTTCAAAACTTCTTTCTGTATTATGATGAGTGTTTGTTAGTGGTTCCCATTCTGTTTTCTTGGCTTAAGCCTCATCTGAGTCAAGGAAGAAACACTGAAAGAATGGGTATCTATCTTCCTTTTCATACATACAGTTCTGTGCTATGCTAGCCGACGCACATAAGATTTCTGAGCTTTATAGCAGGTGGCTCTGTCTCAGTATCTAAAGCACTGGCTTTGTCTAGATTGGCTAATATTCATATCATGGGAATGTCCGTGCTTCTTTGATGCTTGGGCTCTTGCCTTGGTGATCACTGCACTTCCACTCCGAGAAACAGCCATGAGTGAGCCAGGGTCATGAGCACGAATGAACATGAGCCTGAAATGAAACATTCTGTTTTCATCACTGTCTGCTGCATAGCCTCACCATGAAGATAGAGCAGGTATGAGATTCAGTTTGGCTTTTGTGTTGGTTCAAACATGTGATGACTTCATTGTATTGAGAGAATCAGAAGCAGGGTTAATAGAGCAAGGGCGAGCTTTAGCCTGCAAGGGGCATCTGTCACTGCTCGCTTCTCTCTTTTCTTCCTGGGATTATTAGGGCCCTACTCTCTACGATTCTGGCAGTATTGCTGGTGACACAGTGTGGTAGGTTAAAAATGGACTCCCTCAAAGATGTCTGTCCTAATCCCTGGAACCTGTGAATGTTGCCTTATCTAGCAAAACTGGTTAAGAATCTTGGGATGGAGTAGTTATCTTGGATTACAGGAACAAGTCCTAAACGTATTCACAAGTGTTATTTTAGGAGAGAGGTGGAGGGATATTTGATACATGCCTGCGGAGGAGAAATCCATGGAGCAGAGAGAGACTTGAAGGGGCTGGCCTTGCAGATGGGAGTGACGTGTCCACAAGCTAAGGCACGCAGCCACCAGAAGCTGGAAGAGATATGGAAGGTTCTCCCCTAGAGCCTCTGTAGGGAACATCAGGGAACTCCGCTGATACCTTGATCTTGGTCCAGTAATACTGGTTTCTAACTTCTGGCCTCTAAAACTGTGAGGGATTAAAGTTCTATTGATTTAAGCTATCAGGTTTATGGTAATTCATTAGAGCAGCCACGGGGGGTTACTACACATGGGCTCCATTTCCCTGATCTCACAAATGGGATGCTGACCCGGGAAGCCTCATAAAAGTGTCCCATCACCTTGGCCCAGGGCTCTGAAAATGACCCAAGTGTAGCTTATTCGTAGTCTTTAAGGGACTTCAAAACATGCCCTGAGAGAAATGGGGATAATCTCTTTTCTTCGCAGTCATGGGCTTAAAGGATGATGCTAACTACGGGCTACTTGTGGCCTTCTTGTCACTGTGTAGTATCAGCCCAAGAAAAAGGCCCAAAAGAGCCCGTCATAACTAGGAATTGACACCGTTGAATTCTTATGGCATGCTCTCAATCTCTGGGCTAGCCTGTGCTTCAATCTGTTTTCTCATCTTGTACTTTCCGGTTACAAAATATTTGAAAACTTTAGCTTAAACTGATTGAAGTTGAGTTCTTATCACTTGTTGCAAAGATAGTCCTAAGGGCTTGGTTAAAATAACTTAACTTCTGTCTGCTGCTCACATTAAACCTTCTCAAGACAGATTTGAAGGCCAGTGTATATTGATTTTGTGATTCCTGATGCTTGTGAATTTGCTGCTTAAAATTTGTCTACCCTTTGGGTGAAGAGGCTGTCTTGAGTATTGGGTCTGATGCATACCCCAAGTGAGATTTTCTTCTGTTTAAAAAATGAATTTTATCATTGGTTGAGGGAGTCCATCTCAATTTACATGCTTGGCTTGTAAATACAGATCTTACCAAATTCATTTGGAAGTCACATTTAAACCAGGTATCTCTGTCCATTAGAAAGAGCATAAGTCAAGTCTGACATATTATCTTTTTAGTAGTATTAGTTTCCCTAAGGCCTGCTATGACAATTATTATACATTTGGTGGCTTAAAAAATAAAAATTTATTCTTCTCTAGCTCTGGAGGCCAGTGGTCTGAAATTGAAGTATCAGCAGGACCACACTTTTGTCAGAATTTCTAGGGGAAAATCTGTCTTTGTCTCTTCCAGCTTCTGGTGGCCCCGGGAGTTCTTCTCTTTTTGGTCCAATCTCTCCTCCATCTTCATATGGCCTTCTCTCTGTCAGGGTGTCGCAAATATCCCTTGCCTTTTTTAAAAAATTTTTTAAATGTTTATTTATTATTCAGACAGAAACAGAGCATGAGTGGGGGAGGGGCAGAGAGAGAGGGAGACACAAAATCTGAAGCAGGCTCCAGGCTCTGAGCTGTCAGCACAGAGCCTGATGCGGGGCTCGAACCCACAAACCGTGAGATCATGACCTGAGCCGAAGTGAGATGCTTAACCCATTGAGCCACCCAGGTGCCCCAACCCTTGCCTTTTTCTTATAGGGATACTTGTCATTGGATTGAGGACTCACTGGATCATCTAAGATGATCTTGACCTGAGATCTGTAATTAGATTTGCAAAGATCCTTTTCCCAAGTAAGGTCACGTTCACAGGTTCTGGGTGGATATATCCTTTGGAAGGCCACCACTCAACTCAGCGCAGGTGGTATGTGGGGGCTCGTTAGAAGAAAATCTTCTCAAGTTGATGCATCCTTGTTGGGAAGTCGTTCTCCCTAGTTGTGGTGCTGTGAGGCTTTTCCTTGTGTTATGACTGCATGATTAAAAAAAAAAAAAGATGATTCCTCTTTTTCTGTCCTTAAGGGTTTCTTGACCATAACACGATTGACATTTAGGTTAGATAATTCTTTGTTCTGGGGGTTGGGGGGGGCTTTCCTGTGCATTATATGATGTAGGACAGAGGCAGCAGCCCTGACCTCTGTTCGCTGGATGCTGGTAGTTCCTTGCTCCCCAGCTGTGACACCACAATTGTCTACAGTCATTGCCAAATGCCCCCCCCGGGGGGGGGGGCAGAGTCACCCCTAGTTGAGAAGCATGGCTCTATGCCCACATCATATAATGATAGTGATGAATGTTTTCTGACAAAAAGGCAAAGAGATAAGAGAACAAGATCAGAGAAAACAGACAAATATCGACTCTGCCTTTCCCAAATCCGAAATGTAAGGGATGCGTTTTCTCTGGCAAAACAAATGGACTGTGGTGCATGGAAGGAGCTGTAATCTGTCCATCCGCCCCTGTCTTGAGTGCACGCAACCTTAGGTGAATGAGGAGGTTGATAATGTCAGAGAGCTTAATTTGTCCTCACGTCATCTCGGTGCTGTCCTGGAGCACAGCTCCCTGGGGGCCACGCAAGGCGGTCGTGGCTTGGCTTGCCCAGCTGTGCCAACACGTGCCCCGCCCAGTCTCCCCAAATCCCAGGGGTGGGTGAGCACAGGATCCTTTGGAAGTGGGGGGAAAGTGAGACGGTGGGATTGCAGTTTTCTTTCAGTTCCCATTTCGGATGTTGTTAGTAATGTCTCAAGGTGAGAACATTGGGGATTTGTGGTTCTCCTGGGAGCCGGGCCCCTGAAGAAGGGCTTCGGGAGCTCACTCTCATTGTATTTCAGCGGCACGAGGACATTCCACGGTCCCAGCCCGTAAGGGAAAAAGAAAATACGAAGTGTTGCTCTTGTCCATTCATAACCTTCACTGCCAAGTTTTTCTTGTAAATATTATTTCGCTTTTTATAGTGTCAGCTAGGAAGGCGGAGAAAGGTATTACATATTTATGGCCTCCTTCCCCAAACCTGTTCAAATGACAATTGCCTACAAATGATGAGGTTCTGCCTAAAGGGATGGGTTACAGGTGGTGGCACCTGAGCCTAACCCTGCCAAGGTGATGAAGGTCACCAGTGACATTCTTCTGCCCTCCCTCCCTGCTCTGACAGTTTGTGCCCAGGTGGGGACAGGAAGCTGATGCATACATGAGGCTAGCTCTGAGACCGTCCCCAGGACGTGCTGGCTGGTAAGTCATCATTACTCAACGGGCTTGAGCTCCTGCAGTGGGACCCAAGCCGCCCACCTGTGTCTTCACTCGCTGTTTCTCCTGCTCTCATTCTTCTGCTGTCTGTCTAAACTCTCCCCGGAGTCAGATGCTGGCACTCTTATTTTAATAGTCCCCCTCCCTGCCAGGCTGTTGCTTCAGCACTTTCCTGCCACTCTTCTCATTGGCTTTCCTCCATCCCAACTGAATTAGACCAGATGGACAGATGATCTCCAAGGGCCCTTTCAGCTCTAAGAGTCTCAGGTTTGGACATCCAGTTGCTATGGAGTCCCCGTCTTCTGAACAGTTAAGCTCGCTCTCAGTGTTTAATTAATGTTGAGGGTGCAGCAAATCTCCCTCACTCTGTGTCGTCAGTGGCCAGTTGACTGTCCAAATGTCCAAATGACTAACTGGTTGATCCCACACTCCTAATAGCTCCATAAGAAAAGTATTTACTTAGGCTAATGGCCTTCATGCCTCAGTGGGCAGCAGCAAGGGCTGGGAGAGCTCATTACTAAAATATTATGATAATAGTTTGGAAACGGTGGCGCCATTTTAAGGTGTTTGAGTATTACCACCCTTCTTTATGAAAGATGTCACTCTCTATACTTCAGACTTCCAAATTGTCAGGACTACTATCCTAGTCTTGAAAAATAACCTTAATCACAGATATTTTCCTTTAGACCCCTTGTTCAAAATTCTATTCCAAACAGAGAACAGATCTCCCATTTAATATTCTTTATAAAATGGAATCAGGGCACACTTGAAAATTAAACTATGTAAACATTTTTATTATTTATGCATTTATGTTTGTTTAGGAAAGACTGTTCAACAACTCTTCAGAAAAAGATTAGGCTGTGATATTTTTATTCTAACCAGGCTGCTATGACAGGGTAACAAAAACTGAGTGATTTCAAGCAACAGAACTGTATTATCTCCCAGGTCTGGAGGCCAGAAATCGGAAATTCAGGTGGGGCAGAGCCCTGTGCTCACTGAAGGTGCTGGGGGAGGGTCCTTTCCACCTTTCCCAGCTTCTGGTATTTGCCCGTGCTCCTTGGCATCCTGTGTCTCAGTGATAGGTCACTCCGGCCACCTGGCTGTCTTCTCTCTGCTGTCTTCACACCAGCTGCCCTCCATGCTCGTCAGTCTCAGTTTCCTTTTTTTTCTCTTTATAAGGACACCTGTCCTATTGGATTAGGCCCCATCGTAAGGACTTCATTTTAGCTTATCTCTGTAAGGACCTCAATTCCAAGTACGATCATATTCTGACGTACTGGGGGTTAGGATTTCAATATATCTTTTTGGGGGGATACTATTCGGCTTATGACACCATCAATATAATTTTTTTTTTTTATAGAGAGAGAGACTGTGTGTATGTGAGTGTGGGAGGGGGAAAGAGAGAGAATCTCAAGCCCCAAGGTGGGGCTCAATCCCACAACCCTGGGATCATGACCTGAGCAGACACTAAGGGTTGGATTCTCAACTGACTGAGCCACCCAGGTGCACACACTCAATATAATTTTTTATTATTTTTTTAATGTTTATTATTTTGAGAGAGAGAGAGAGAGAGAGAGAGAGAGAGAGAGAGAGAGAGCCGGGAGGGGCCGAGAGAGAGGGAGACACAGAATCTGAAGCAGACTCCAGGTTCTGAGATGTTGGCACAGAGCCCAACACAGGGCTCGAACTCACAAACTGTGAGATCATGACCTGAATTGAAGTTGGACTCTTAACTGACTGAGCCACCCAGGCGCCCCTAATGATAAGTGACATCTTGGTCACCTAAGTTCATAACTGTAGATTCTTCACTTCTGTGTGTGTGTGTGTGTGTGTGTATGTGTGTGTGCACGCGCGTGCGTGCGTGAACACGTGTGCTTCCACCCAAGTAAGCATATTTCCTCTCTTAGTGGAACATTTTATAGGGTGGCATGGAACTTAGAAAGAAGTATGTGTGTTTTTTTGAGTTGAATTCATCACTCTTCAACGTTCAACCATTGTTCAATCTTCTAAGGTGACCCGCATGTCACCTTGTTCTTGATCCCTTTCTTCCACGCTCTCCTTTGCTTGTGTTGGAGCGTCAGTCAGTGCCACGGGTTGACTTCTCCAGACTTTAACTGCTCGTTGTTTTGTCCTATCATGTGTCACTTCGGAGGTGTTGTCTTCCAGAGGGAGATCCTGAAGCTTGTGCCATAACTCGATATAAGCTCCCTGTGGAGAGGAGACCACTTTTATGTGTTTTTTGAGCCCACTGGTTTGGAGCATGTCTTACACGTAGAAAATACTGTCTTTCCCTCCCTGTATCTCTCTTCCTGCCCAATGGTGTTACTGTCCATAATAATCCTGAAACTGAAACATTATAAAGTATCACAGAAAATGTTATTTCATAAGCTGATCCTGAAATTTAAAAATAATGAGATAGCACATTTGAACCAGGTTACTCTCTGTATCATGTTTTACATTTATATTTGGTCTAAGACTTTCTAAAAGGGCATACTTCCTTTTGTAATTAGAGAAAAACAGGTAGCTAAATTAACCTTGGGCATAAAAGTTATAAATATAAAGTTAAAAAAATAGGCATCATAAGATCTGACCAAGCACGTAATAATATGATGCTTTTTGGCAACTGAGTGTAAATTGGAAGTATACATAACCGTAAATGTAGATGTGTTCCCTGAGTCAGAAAAGAACTTATAATTTATTTACCCTAGTAAATAGAGGTTTTACATTGATGGCTTTTTTATTAGATTTACATGTATGGATAAAAGTATACTTCTAATACTAGGTGATTTTTCCCTCCAAGGAAATGATAATTAAAATGGGCTTATCATTTTGAAGCATGACTGAAACAAATATATATAATCTCAAACTCATGGCTCATGGTCAAGGACACAGGAGGGGTTTATAGGAACAGCAGATGAGTGAACTGGAGCAGATGAGTGAACTGGAGTGAACAGCAGATGAGTGAACTGGAAAGATGGTATGTACTTGAAGCAAACTGGAAAGGAGGGGAGAAGGTGATTCAGTTTGAAGAAAACTCTCTAGCAAACATGGCATATGTATGCTATAAGTGAATTGCTGGTGAAATTATTTAACATTTTACTGTAGCACTGTTATCTTCCTATAAATTCCAGTTAAATTGTTTTTATTCTTTTAGTGGGTCATAAGTCAAATCCAGGCCCAGATTTTTAGCTTTTTACCATACCATTCAGAGTGGGAGTGAGTTTCACCCAGAAAGACACATGAATTGTTAAGAAATACATTTGGGGAAAGTAAGACTTTTCAAAGAGAACACAGAGACTTCTATTTTCATGCAAAATGCATATTTTGTACTTACAGAGTGCCACACGATGTATGTGCACCTGAGGTTAGGAGAGCTCTGTATATCACAGTTAGCCATTTTAAAAAGAAAACTATTTTACCAGCTTTTGATAAATTTCACTTTGTCACTGCTGTTTAAATACAGCCAGGGTTTGGGGCCCCTGGGTGGCTCAGTCGGTTAAGTGTCCGACTTCAGCTCAAGTCATGATCTCACGGTTTGTGGCTTCAAGCCCCGTGTCAGACTCTGTGCTGATGGCTCAGAGCCTGGAGCCTGCTTAGGATTCTGTGTGTCTCCCTCTCTCTCTGCCCATCCCCGCTTGCCCTCTGTCTCTCTCTGGCTCTCAAAAATAAATAAAAATAAAAATAGCCAATATATTTGAAAATTCATAGATCAACCTCTAAGGAATGATAAGCCTGTAAATGGATGTATGGATAATGTATTAACTCTACATTTTATACACTAATAACTTTTTTTCCTGACCTTCTAAAATAACTGATGTTTTTAGACTGCATTCCTCCCTGCATGTGGGAGTCCGTTTCTCTTTTCTTATCCCAATTACACACCCTTTTTTAAATTAACATGGTAGCACGGCACCTGGGTGGCTCAGTCAGTTAAACATCTGACTTCAGCTCAGGTAATGATCTCATCATTCATGGGTTCGAGCCCCGCATCAGTCTCTGTGCTGACAGCACAGAGCCTGGAGCCTGCTTCAGATTCTGTTTCCCTCTCTCCACCCCTCCCCCCCACCAACAGTCTCTCTCTCTCTCTCTCTCTCTCTCTCTCTCTCTCTCTCTCTCCCCCTCTCTCTCTGTCTCTCTGTCAAAAATAAATAAACATTAAAACATATTTTTAAATTCACATGGTAGCATTTCAGGTTTTTATGTCCTTAATTATCATTCATCACATTAAAATATCCTTTAGATGATAGGTAGTCATGTGTTAGCTCCACTAGTTGATCAGAGTTGGTATTTGGCAAATAGAATATTATTTTATATTTGTATTATACAAAGAGCATACTGGGCATGTATGGAATCCTATCAGAGCTCCTGGATGATAGGCACCTTCTTTATCCTCACTTTGCATATGAGGATACCTTGGCCCTGTCGCACATGTCTAACTGTGGTGGACTCCAGAATGGACCTCAGACTTCCTGGCTGCAACTCTCTTGTTCTTAACCTTCTATGGTAGATACTGAAGAGCAGGTGTGGAGGACAGCAACCACTCCTCATTCCCTTCCCCATCGCTCACCCTTGGAACATCTGTACACCATGTGAACCATCATAACATTCATTATGAAGTCCAAACACTCACCATGAATGACTTGGTTTCTTATTTCTCTCTGTGTTCACTTAATTCTAAGACCCAGATATCCTTAACTAACAAAGCAAAGTTATTTCTCTGTACTACCTTTTTCAGTAGAATGAATATTATAAATGTGAGTTAGAACAAGAGGCCTAGTGACTTCTAAACACAGTAGTTCTAGAATCTGAGAGATCATCAGGTTTACTTGAATAGGCTTTTACAGATGGAAATCCCCAAATTCCTTCCATGCCTACTAAGTGAGGGGATCTCTGCTTTGAACATGAACCCTGGGAAATAAGAGCACATGTCTTACTGTGTGGGGATGGATCCAAGCATGGACTGTGAAATCAGTACATCTAATCACAGATGTGCTGAGAACAATGGGGAGAGGGAGTTTCTGAGGAGTGGATATTTAGGTGGGTTGAAGAGATTGAAGACAAGAAGTTCTACTCTGATGCTGGTGGCCTTAACTGATGGGGAGGCATCCAGTTGGCTGTCCAGTGGGTATTTGAAAAGGGAGTTTAAATTCTTGGTGGGGGTAGAAAAGAAAAGACAGGAAGGAGGAAAACGGCAAGCAAGAGAGTGATGGAGAGAATGAATGAATGAATGGGTGACTATGGAACCAACAAGGTTTGGGGACAGGGTAGACTGTTGGCTCATTAGGAAACCACTCCTGCAATTCGGCCTCTCAGTGTAAAGGAAGCCTGGGTTGTCTGCTCTGTGGATGAAGTGTTTAGGAGTCCAGTGTCCTTGGATGACGCGGATGTCAGGTGCAGGGTTTGGAGTTCCGAGAGGTTCAGTAGGTGGGCTGACTGGGGATCTGCGGAGCACTTTTTGTCAAGGTGTATGGACAGCACCGGGTGTTCAGATATTCTGAGCAGGGAGTTTGACACCATTAGAGGTATTGATATGAAGGAGGCATAATGTCAACTCTGCAAGGAATGGCAGGAGGAATCCAGGAGAAAATGGAAGGAAGTGAGTTTGTGCTCGCCTCCTGGCGTCTGGCAGAACTATGGCTTTTGAGCCCAAGACAAGCGTCTGCTGCCTTAGTTTTGGGCAAATTTGCTGATGTCAAGGGAGAATAGTTCTTGGGTGTGTGCAGCTTTCCAAAGTGGTGGAGGGTGCACATGGTCAGGCTTGACCCCTGGTGACGCACCTCCATGGAGCCGTGACACTTGCAACTCTCAAACCCCAAGTAGCTGCCACAGAAATGAGCCGGGTGGCAGTCGTGTGCCAGAGGGTCCTCGCATCGCCTAGGTGCTGTCAGCCGCATTTCAAAGGAAAATAGACAAAAATTGGGGATTATCCACTGTTGTCTGTGACCTGAGCTTCTGTTGCCCATTTCATTGACTTGTCTCTCCTCTCCCTTCTATTACAGTATTCCTTAAAAGCCAACATGTTTTCAAACCACTTATACCTCTGTTGGCAAAGTTAGTACGAGGTGGTAAGACAAGAGGTTGAATAATATGGGATGTAATTGTGATTTTGCAAATAAAGGAAGTAGTTGCCCTTCATTTGTGTTCTCTTTAGAGAACAGTGTAGAGCCAACATAAGATGTCAACAGCATTAATCTTTTTAGTTTTTTCTTTATTGATTTTTGCAAAAAAGAATACTGATATCCTCTCCACATATGCCTGAAGATCAATTACTAATTTGGGTTATCAGTTTCTCACTTCCAAATACTGGGTGTCATAGGGCTAACCTAGTCATATGGCGGATCATTAACTGGTCTAAATACACGTAAATTTTAGAGAGGGAGGAGAAGAAAAATGAAAAGACATTAGATGAGCAAATAGTACAAAAGAGGAAGACATGAGAGAAAAATTATATAAATTCATACTGTGACCAACTAAGGTCAAGAACAGTGTAGAATTTAATGACATGCATTAGATTTGCTATTATTATTGCAAAAAAAGAAAAAGCCACGATCACTGACTGTCCATGCAGTGAGTAAAAAGCAGCCGGAATGTCAGCACTGAGTGTTCACAAATTGGATTTTGTGTTTCTCTTGTGATAACTTTCTCTTGTAATTTGAAATTAGAGGAAGTTTGTTTTTCATGGGCCTGTGGAGGGGGCGGGGAAAAGTAAGGCATCGTAAACCCTTAAGAGGTAAAAGACATTCAAGGAAGACATTGTCTCGGAAGGAACCAGTTACCTGGATTGCTTTGAGTCTTTCATTTCAAATTTTTCAAGAAATGGAAATGATAAGGTAAATCATATTGACAAATAGATATCAGGTACCATTTGCACTGCATTCTGCCAGGAATGAAAGGAAACTCAGAACTCACTAGAAGCTTATGCTTTGGTTGACAAGATAAGATTTATGCTCCTGAAAAATTCATAGTGATAGTGGAGTGCTGTCCCAGGCACCCTGTGATTAATTGCCGGTGTGGGACATAAACCAGCGCTGGAGGAGCTCAGGGCCAGGACAGAGGATGCTCGTGGACAGGGACCATCGAGGAGACAGAGCACAGCTCTGACCATTTCCTAACCCACATTTCTCACACGGCTCCTATTTTGGGCCATATGATCTTTTTTTTTTTTTTTTTTTGAAGGTTCTGCCTGTGCATTGTAGGATTTTTAGCAGTATCCTTGACTTCTACCCACTAGAATTCAGTGTCCCCAACCACCTAATGATGACAACAAAGATGTCTTCCCACATTTCCTTTTGTTCCCTGGAGGAAGGGGGCAAAATGGCCCCCAGCTGACAACCACTGGTCTACACCAGCAACAACTTTAGCTTTCGGAATTACCCTTGATACAAGCAGTTGAAACCCCATTGTATTAGTTAGGGAATTCAAAGAAATATTACTTCTCGTGCTAGTTTTTGTTTAATAAAGCACCAGGAAAATGGATTGTTTAAACTTACAAGGGATTCTAGAATAGTTCATCTTGCTGTACATTTGGCAAAATTTCATTATTTGGCATTCTGTCTACAACTTCTGTATTAATAACTAGAGGCAGTGAAGACGAGTATTTGGAAAAGTCTCTCCAGTTTCTACTGTCTCTGTTTCCTATGTGTGTGGCCTTGGGCGAGTTCCTTAAACTCATTGTGTCTCTGTTTCCTCTTGGGAGTAATCATAATGTCTCCCTTCAGGTTTTCCTGATGAGCAAATGAATTCATGCAGATAACACTCCGTGAATGCAGCCTGGTATATCCTTAAGTACTGCATGAATGTCAATATTATTTTATTGCTATAGTTGTGAGCTTTACAAATCTTTACAAACCTCTCTCTCTCTCTGTCTCTCTCTCTCTGTCTCTGTCTCTCTGTCTCTCTCTCTCTGTCTCTTCCCTTCCCATATAATTACTGGCCTCTGCACTTGTCATTTTATCCTCCAGGGCCTCTCCTGCTCCTTGAGATAGCTGTACTTGTTACATAGTGACTGGCTTCAAGGGTTAGGAGGCTAAGTGGACGGTCCAGTTCGGGCTGAGCACAGAACTAACAGGCACAGGTCACTTCTGTCATATTCCATCTGTCTGAATGGTCACAGGCCTGTAAGGGTTTGGAGTGATGAACTAGACTCTAGTTCTCCTTACAGAAGGAGGGTAGATACCTCAGGGGCCATCTGACGTCATAGTCAGCCGCTCCCCTGACGTTGATTAAGCCCTATGATCTGTGACTCCACCTCCAGTACATTCTGACCTCCTTCATGAAGAATCTTCATTTTTAACACACACCTGGAGGGGAGTCTGATGCAGGGAATCTGCAGTGATTTCATAAGTGGATTGGAAGAAATACTAGAATTTCCGTTTCTATTATTTTCATATAAGAGTCAGTGTAAAATTTACTAATATTAAGACAAAGTTGATGCAGATGCCCTCACTTTTTCAATATGTCAAGTCCTGACACTTCAGAGTCCGTTTCCGGGGTGTCTTGAGGGAGTCATGGACAAATGGGGAAAGGTGTTGGTTTATAAGTGTCAGTGCATTGGAATTTTGCATTGTGTTATTTAATATGGTATGATCTTCATAGTGTTTTGTAATGAAGTGGGGAGGAACTGTTACTTTGTGTTCCATAGAGAGGTTCTCCAGGTATCCAGTGGCAACAGATTTTAAAAATCATCGTATTAACTTAACATTAAGGCCTCATCAAGCTTAATATATGGCTGTGTGTATATGTATGTATATAGACACATATGTATGAATGTGTTTGTCTATCCATCTTTTTTTTTTGAGAAATCATCCACATTTGCTGAGCTTTCTGTAATTTTTAAGGTATGATAAATAGTAGGTATTTTTGGAAAAGAGTAACCATTTCATTTCATTTCATTTCATTTTAAGAATGAGTAAGATAGAATATGTGTTTCAAAAAAAACTCCTGCAATGGAAAAGTAATTTTTTAATCAGACACTTCAAAATATTCCCATCCTTACACGAATTTGCTGTTCAAAATGATACAGATGTCACTGTAATAATGCCTTACCTCAACTTTAGATTTGAAAATGTAGAAAAACTTTAATATTTTTACATGCACTTTTAACTTGGTCATAAAACTCCCAGCTGGAGGATTTGAGCATATTTTGTGTTCATTTTAAAACTCCTAGAAGTTTTCAAGCATGAGATTTTGACACCAATAAGGATGGAAATACACTAGGCAAATTTCAACTGCAACAACAACAAAAAAACCCATCATAACTGGAAGATAGGTTTGAAAAGAAAATAGCAGATCAAAATTGAGTAGAACGGTTAACAATGCAGTTGGATTTATGTATCTGTTTGCAATGCCTATTTTAGCTATAACACTTTTAAACTAAAAATCAAAATAAACTGAATGTACAAACAGACTCTCTAATCACTGTATTGCTGTATCATATCACTGTATCATAAGTCACTGTATCACTATGTCATAAATTATTAAGCTAGGATTAAAAAACCCCTTCTATTCAATTAGAATATAAAACATTTATTCTACAATATTCTTCATCTTATTTTTCTGCCATTATTTTAAAACCTGTGATTAAAATGTACATATCTAGGGGCACCTTGGGTGGCTCAGTCAGTTGGGGGTCTGGCTTCAGCTCAGGTCATGATCTCGCAGTTCGTGGGTTTGAGACCCACGTTGGGCTCTGTGCTGACAGCTAGGTGCCTGGAGCCTGCTTTGGATTCTGTGTCTGCCTCTCTCTCTCTGCCCCTCCCCCGCCGATGCTCTGTCTCTCTCTCCCTGTCTCTCAAAAATAAATAAACATTAAAAATTTTATTATAAATAATTATAATTTAATCTATTAATTAAATTAACATTAAAATTAATTAATATTTAATTAAAATTTAAATATCTATTAATAAATTAATATACATTAAAAATTTTGTTTAAAATATATATCTACATGCACAGCTATATGTGTATATGATATATAAAAGAGGAAATATGCACTGATAGGAGTAAATGCCAAGTCTTACCAATTAAGTGTATATAAGCAAAGCATTTCAAGAAATCCTGGCAGAGTCATATTGAAGATGTTCTGTGAAAACCACAATACTGGTTTCCAGTCAGCTTAAACAACTGAATAACATATTACTGCAGCTAAGATTCTCTTTCTAGCAAAAAGGCATTTAATATAAAAATATGTTTTAGAGGACAAAGCCTTTGTTTGGAGAACATGATTAAATGTTTTACTGCTTTTCACTTGTTTGTCATGTCTACTCTTTTCAAATATCGCACAATAAGAATTAGATGGAGTTGTGCATTTAGCTATTGTCAGGTTAACTGTTTTCTTACCAAGACTACCTTTTAATTCTAGCCACTTCGTCATGCAACCCGTTTTGGGTAAAATTGTTTTTTTAGTTTAATGTTAGAAAAAAGAATCCCCCTCATTCTTAACGTTGATTTTTAGAAAATGAATTTCATTCATGAGTCTGTACTTGCTAGAAATATAAATGCCATTAAAAGTGGCTTCGCATTTATCTTGTCCTGTATCATTAACCTTGAAAGAACATGTACTGTGCTGGGTATCTTCTCTTGTGTGCCTTCGAGTATAATTACCCCTTCGCCCGTGGCCCAGCTCCATGTTCCTGTGCCTTCAAAAGTCCTGTTGGGTAGGGCAGTGGATAAGGCACATAGAAAGGCAGGAGAGAAGACAGAGGGACCAGGGTTATGACTCCCTTCACTTGCACTCATAAGGTAACCTTGGACTGGTCATGGCCCTTGGTCAAAGGTCAGCTCCACCCAAAGACTCAGATTACAGAGATATATGTGACCTGGCTCTCAGTGGTCCCAGTCTTCTCCCATTGCCCATCTAGACTTCCCGGGAACCACTGGGGTCTCTTGTGTTTCCCTCCACCCACCCACATCTTTGTTCATAGTCCTTTTATTAAGCCTTCCTCAAATTATCCTATGTGATGATATTGCACACTATTTCCTGTAGGACCATTGTTTAATGAAGTGTCCTATAAATTTATTTTATGGTTTTCCTAGGCTTTGGAAGTATCTTCAATTCTCCTTTATTTATTTATTTATTTATTTATTTATTTATTTATTTAAGAGAGGGCGACTGGGGGAGAGGGACAAAGAGAGAAGGAGAGAGACAATCTCAAGCAGGCTCCACACCCAGGGTGGAGCTCAATCTCACAACCATGAGATCATGATCTGAGCCAAAATCAAGAGTTGGACACTCAACTGACTGAGCCACCCAGGTGCCTCTTTAATTATATTTTAGAACACCATATATGTGTCATGTATTTCTTTTAAATTTGTCTTATATTGCTTCTTATGCTCTTTACCCATCATTGATTTCAAAGAGAAAAAGAGATTTTCAGAGTCTATATTTTTAATTGAGTGTGGTTGAATATGATGGCATTTTAGTTTTTTTTTAATTTAGAGTTTGAGGGAAAGGATTTTCAAACTGCTTTGCTCTATTTGACTAAAGGAAGAGTTAGCAATTTTTTATCTGCAAAGGACCAGATAGTAAATTTTGCACTTTTGTAGGCATGTGATCTCTGGTGCCAAAAATCAGCCCTGCCACTTGTGGGGTAAAACCAGTCACAGACAATATGTAGATGAATAGAGGTGGCTGTGTTCCAATAAACCTTCATTTATAATAATAGGTGGTGGGCCAGATCGGTCTACTCATTGTCCTTTGCTAATTCCCGTAGGAGACTAACAAGATGTAAGAAAACGGATATAATTTCTTTAAAACGTAGAATTTTTTAAGCTAAATGGATTATATATCTTTAGAATGGATGACATGATAAAATCTTCGACATGTAAATCATTATTTAAATTATCTTTAGAGAAAACTTCTAGTTATAGTCATGTAAAAATAGTTACCTTGTTCAGGGGTGCCTGGGTGGCTCCGTTGATTAAGTGTTCGACTTTGATTGAAATCATGATCTCATGGTTCGTGGGTTCGAACCCTGCATCAGGCTCTGAGCTGACAGCTCTCTCTCAAAAATAAATAATAAACATTAAAAAATTTGAAAAAATAGTTACAGTGTACAAAGAAATACGTGACTGTAAGAAGTTCCTATGTAAGAAAGAACTAAGTGTCTAGTCCTTTAGAATTGAATAATATTTAGTGTATTGTGTGAAACTTAGAAATAGTATTTGATACTTTTTCTGACATTGACCTACTTAACAGATATTTGATTGACCCTAACAACTCTTGCTACAGATGGTATTTTTCAGATCGTGCTGATGTGTGTGTTAATACAAAAATGAATGTCCTTATTCATTGCATACGTGTGTGTGTGTGTGTGTGTGTGCACATGTGTGTGTATGCATGTATGAATATTTGCTTGTCTTTGTGGGCAGTGGAGGTGAGTGAGGAAACAGGAAAATGGATAAGTCCATCCCTAAGTTCTTGGTCTTCTGCACCTGCTGGCCGGGCCAGGGCGTGTGTGGTCTCCTTGCCTGCGGTTCATGAAGGGCAAAAGCAAAGGGCTGAAACTGGCTGTGATTGTTTTGAGTGCAGCTGAAAAAGGAGAATGTGTTCACAGAAGGAAGTGTCCAAGGTCAGCTGGTTCCAGGAGGAAGGAGGGCTCTGGCCAGAGACAGACCTTAGGGCACTTTTGTGTCTCATCACGTATTGTTTCTTTCTGTGCTGACTTCAGATATTACAGAGGCCAATACACTGTTTTTCAGTTGTGTGTGTGTGTGTGTGTGTGTGTGTGTGTGTGTGTAAGATAGAGGAAGAGATAAAATATGTGATATAAAATAAAATAAGTAATTATAAAATAAGTGATTATATGAGTGATCCTATCCTATCCTCAGTGGGTAGAACACACGACTTTTGATCTTAGAATCATGACAAGCCCCATGTTGGACATAGAACTTACTTTAAAATTTTTTTTTAAAGTTAAAATGGAGAATCCTTTATAAAAACAAAGAAAATATTATATGTAAACAAAATTTAAGGAATACTTATTTGGATTGGAATGGCTTAGCTGTCCATCCCTGGTCCGATTGACCATGACCAGAAGACAGACCACAATAAGACTATGTCTTTTGAGGCCACTCCTTGAGGGTGTGCTTTTTTTAAATTTTTTTTTATGGTTTTGTTTATTACTGAGACAGAGAGAAACAGAGCATGAGTGAGGGAGGGGCAGAGAGAGAGGGAAACACAGAATCTGAAGCAGGCTGCAGGCTCTGAGCTGTCAGCACAGAGCCCGATGCGGGGCTCAAACCCACGAACCGTGAGATCATGACCTGAGCCGAAGTCGGATGTTTAACCCGCTGCAC
>CM053572.1:137810690-137894156 GCA_028646485.1 Cryptoprocta ferox
CTTGAAGGTGTGCTTTTTAGGCATGAGCATGTTGAGCTGAGGAGAGAGGATCACAGATATCTGCTGTGTTGCCCAAGGCAGTTGGCAAGAATTCAGGATCAAGCAGCAGAGAAGGATTGCTGAGATTATTAATATATTGGATTGAGGGATGAAAGGCCAGGTGAGCACCAGATTCTATGGGAAATACAGCTATCAATCTAGGAAAACCCATTATTGTATAGTGCGTGTATTTGTTAAATCAGCACTTCAAGCATTGTAACAATTTGAAAATTTGACTTTGTTGGCACACGCAGGTGACGGTGACCCAAGTGCATGTAAACTCACAGGTGGATTTTCATACACAGCCTCGTAAGAAATCTTCTTGCAATTTTTTTTATTATAACATTACAGATGGAATTTTAGCACCTTAATTTATCGTTTGTATTTGGTCAGAGTGGTGGAACATACCCCTAGTGTTCCCGAAAGCCTTATACAAAGCGATCAGTAATTTTGGTGCAGTTCTCTAGAGGAGGGATATCAATTCTTGCCTCAATTTTCTTGGAAGCATCTATATTTTTTGATAGTATTTCTTCAATTCCCCATAAAGCAGCTCCCAGCAGAGTGCTGGGGTCAAGATGCATTGTAGCATACCATCTCCACGGGGGAGAAGGTTGCTCTGGGACCCCCCTGGGGGTGTGCTCTTCCCCTTCGCCCTCCTGAACCACTCTGCGGCAGAGAGAAGGATCAGGCATCCGGAAACAGCTGTTATGGAAACTTATGAGCTGATGTTGAAGTTTCACTTAGAGAAGAACCGAGCCCGGCTGCTTTGGGGTCCCATGACTCATGGCTTTAACCAGGGCAACTACAGTTGGAATTAAATGATGTGTTTAATTTGGATGTTAGTATGTTAAGAGTCTAAGTCAAGAGTTCCTTGTTAATCCTGGGCTTCTTTGGGGAGGAAGAGCTCCAGGCACTTTTTGGCCTTTCAGGCTGACTCACAGAGAGACGCAGTCTTGGCTGGTTCCCAGAGCAGTGGCTGATGCTCAGAGTCCCCTGCGAGTGGGTTTGCAGAACCAAACACCTTACCGCAGAGTTAGGTCAGTTTCCTGAAATGCAAGCGCTTCGTGGGCGGGACCACTTTCTAACAAGAAATGTCCCATATCCCTGCTAGAGTGGAAGGTCTCCTGGACAGTGGATGGAAGGAAACAGCGCCTGCAGTGAGGTGCACATGATTCCAGTCGGAGAGACGGGACTGGAAACGTGTTGGAGGCGTGAGGAATTTAGCACACATTGCAGATATTCCTCTCTCATTTCCTCTACTTTGGTGTTATTATTAGAACAGAAGGCTTTGCGGGCTGTCCCACTGGGCCCACTGCCCCAGACGGCAGGGTTTATCTGACTGGCCCAGGGGGTGCCCACCTGTGGTGCTACCATCACTTTTCCCAGGGCTGGGGTCTGGCTGTGAAGATGGCTCCCTCCCTCCCCCATGGCCGGGGTAGGACTGTAATTGAAGCAATGTGCGGCCGGTTGGCATAAGGAGAACTATTTATTAAAGCATATCCGTCTTATCCTGGTAGACTCCCTCCAGCTGAAAACTGCAAGAACAAATAAGAAAGCTGTTCCTCATTTTATGCAAAAACACGCTAGGCACACACCGGCTCATGATTTCCATTTGTGGGTCCCTCAAATTTTACCCTACGAAAGAGTTCTTAAGTTAGAAAATAAAGAAGAACAAAAAATTCCATCGCTGGTGATTGTTCAAAATAATTGATAAATTGTGTTGGATTTGAATCAGCCCAATCTGTCATAAAAACGGAATGGAAGTAATTATATTCTCGTCTTTCCTTATTCGCTGGCTCATTGTTAACTCCCACATGGCCGATTTCTCGGCATAATTCATTCAGGATGTGTCTACGTTGATACTTTTCAGGCAAGCAAACCTAGGTTTGAGTTTACATTATGAAAATGAAGGTCTTTTGCTTTCCTCATGGCACTATTAGTTTTTTCCAGAATTCTGTATTAGCTACTGTTTTATGGTCCTCTGAAAATTATTGCATTGCTGGGTATTCATTACAATGTGCTTTCATTTGGAATTGGGGCATTCAATCAGGAAAACACATTTGATTCAGGAAAACACATTTGATACAGGCAAATTGATTATACACATAATTTTAGTAAAACCATGGATCATGTGCATTGAGGTGCTAGTGATTAATTCCATGCACCCCATGTTCTGCATTAGGCACTATGACCATGAAGATGAAATGAAGTTTGAGCATTCTTTGAGACAAGTAAGAAGGAGCTGGGGGAACAATATGGGGGCCATCACTGGAGAGAGGGGTGCCTGCCTGAGGTAATGGGTGTTGTATGTGACAACAAGCACACTCAGGGCAGTGCCTACAACTCACTAACTGGCCTGTGTTGGGGGATTTGGTTACGGATGAGTTGGCAGGGACACACTGACCAATTACATAGCTTTCCCAACCAAGGAGTGTGGGAGACAGAATTCCAACATGGTCCCCAGGGCCCCGCCTCCTGGCGGACACGCCAGATCTAATCCCCTCTTGTTGAGTGTGGGCAGAACTAGTGATAAAATGGGATTCACTTCTGCGATGAGGTTGCCTTACGTGGCAGCACTAAAGGGATTTTGCAGATGTCATTAAGAACACTGATGAGTTTCCCAGCAGAAAAAGATGCTCTGCTGTTGACTTTGGAGAAACAAATTTCCAAGTTGTGGAGAGGGCCACACGACGGAGATTGAGGAGCAGCTCCTAGAGCAGAGGGCCTCAGTCCCCAAAGCACCAAGAACTGAATTTTTCCACAACCGGTGAGTTTGAAAGAGGTTCTGAGCCTCAAAAGAGATCTCTGTCTTAGCCAACACTTTGACTTCAGGCTGGTGAGCTCCTAAAGGGAGGACCCAGCTGATGTACACCAGGACTCCAGACCCAAGAGAACTGTGAGCTAATACATAGGTATAGGCCTCCCAGTTCATAAAAACTGGTTAGAATGCAGTAGAAAACCAAAAGGGGAACACATTAGTTTTCTGTTGCTGCTGTAACAAATTACTGTGTACTTACTGGCTTAAAACCAATGTACATTTGGGGCACCTGGGTGGCTCAGTCAGTTAAGCACCTGACTTTGCTCAGGTCATGATCTCGAAGTTCGTGAGTTTGAGCCCCACAACAGACTCTGTACTGACAGCTCGGAGCCTGGAGCCTGCTTCAGATTCTGTGTGTATGTGTGTGTCTCTCTCTGCCCCCCCCCCTCTCTCTCTCAAAAATAAAACAAACAGTAAAAAAACAACAACAATGTAAATTTGTTACCTTACCCTTCTGGATGTCAGAAGTTCAAAATGGTTCCCACTGGGCTAAAATGAAGGTGTTGGCAAGGCTATGTTCCTTTTGGAGGTTCTAAGGGAAAATCTGTTTTTTGTTTTTTTTTGCCATTTTTGGCTTCGTGAGGCCACTTGCCCTGCATGGCTCCTGGCCCCCTTCCATTTTCAAAGACAGCAATTTAATCACTCATCCATCTGACATATGCTTTCCTCATCACATCTCCTTTTCTTTCTCAGACTCTCCTGCCTTCCTCTTTCACTTATAAGGACCCTTGGGATGGCATTGGACTTACTGGGTAACCCAGGATAATCTCCCCATCTCAAGATCAACTGATTAGTAACCTTAATTCCATCTGCAACCTAAATTGTCCCCTGTGCCAGGTTACATAATGCAGTCACTGGATCCACCGGTTAGCACACGGACACCTCTATTCTGCCTCCCACTAGGAATTCAGGTTTTATGCTTTACAATGGGAAGGCACATGTGTGACATGATGGAATGTGTATTTTATTTTTTAATTTTAATTTTATTTTAGCTTAGAGATAGAGAAAGCATAAGTGGGGGAAAGGGGCAGAGAGAGAGAGAAACTCAAGCAGGTTCCATGCTCAGCAGAGAGCCTGGCTCAGGGCTCGATCCCATGACTGTGAAATCATGGTCTGAACCGAAATCAAGAGTTGCATGTGCAATCAACTGAGCCACCCAGGCGCCCGGGTGGTATATTTTAGAAAGGCCATTCTGATGACATGGCAGTTGGCTCAGTTGGAAATCCCTTTCTCCATCTGGTCAGATATGACTTCCAGAAAGTGATTAATGCCTCAGTGTACTTATGGCACTTAAGATTTCACTGTTCCTTTTCTTATATTCTACTTCTGAAATTAAATTAATTCAGTGGATTTTGGTATAAATAAATGGTATGTCCTGTTCATTTTCCTTAGTATCCATTTCACAGAGAGGATGAGTGTGTCATTTTGTGCATGTGTATTTGATTGAAAGTTTTGGGAACAATGCAGTTACTGCTTGTCCAGCTTCTGCCTTCAAAGGTCCTGGGTCCTCTTCCCCTGTGCCACTGAAAACCTCAGGGACAGAGTCGAGACCTACTGACAGCATGCTCAGTCCCCACTTCTTGCATCTGTTCTGACTGCTCATTTTTCCAGTTTATGCTTCTTCTTTGCTTCATTTTTCTTGCTCATTTTTCTTTCTTCCTTTTTTTTTTCTTTCCTTTGTTTGTTGGGTCTTCATTATTTTATTTGTAGTCATTATTTTTTTAAAGGTATGTTCAGCATTAATCGGTCTGCTCCAGAGAGTGAACCTTGTTTGACCTGAATTCCAGTGATACTCTTGTGTTGCCATGGGAAGGAAATGAGACATGAGCAAAGCTCTCCATTTCCTTGACAGTCCCCTGTATTCCCGGGACATGTCTTGACCTGACAAATGTCAAAGAGCTGTCTCTGTCCTGTCGGGGACAGCAGTATTTCTTGGTCTCTTTCAGGCAGGTTTCATGGTTCTATTTACCTTACCTGTTTGGTGATCTGGGAATCTGTAAGAACCCAGATAGTTCTCAGTATCCCTCCCTAACTCTGTCAGTCAGTAAATCGATAAAATCCATAAAATAAGATGGATATAGGATTTGCTTTTCATATAAAGTAGGATTTTTCAAGTTTGGTGTAGCAGACATTTTGGGCTAGATAATTCTCCATTGGGGGACTGGTCTATACATTCATTCTAAGATGTTGGACAGCATCCCTGGCCTCCACCCACCAGATGCCAGCACCATGCCCCCCCGCACCTCTCGGCAGTGTGAAAACAAATAATTTTCTGTGGACATTGCCAATGCCCCTTAGCGGGGGACATTTCACCCCTGGTTGGAGTCACTAGTGTAAACATATACTAAGAATGGTAGGGGAAATCTTTTTTGAACAGGATCTATTCAGTCCACGGATATAAATGAGATATTTGAATGGGGTAAAGAATATTTTAATTCAAGTAGGGAAACATTCCGTGCTAGAGAGAAGATGGAAATTTTATTCTTAAAGAAGTAAATAAATGTACCAATAACGAAGTACAAAAATTGTCTGTTTCTTTTGAGTTTTGTTGATCTTAGTGGTCTACCCAAATCATTACACTTTAGAAATTAAAATTTCAGAATCCACCTTATTTCAGTAATATTAGTACATTTCGTTTTCTCATCTGTAAAATGGGGATGATCATGGTACCTATCTCACAGGTTATCGTGAGGGTTAATAAGACTTACAAAGTGGCTTTTATTGTGCCTAGAAGCTCTCAGTTCATGTTAGCTAATAGTATCAACAAAGACCTGGGTTAGGTTGGTGAAGAAGTTATTTAAATGATATAAACACAGACATGCATGCTATTGATTGATTGACTTAAAGACAACTTCACCTTTCCTAGTATTTTCTTTCCAACCAAAAGTTCCAGATAAAACAACGTTGCCCGACCTTGGTTTGGAGAAATCTTCTTTCTATCAGATTAGAATGAGTCCAGGCTGGTTTTCTCCAGGTACTCACTGAGGTCCATGCCAGGCAGCCCTCGGGCCACACTGAGAAGGTGTTGCTGTAGGGAACACTATGCATCTGACCAGCTGTGACTTCCCACCTTGTCATTACTGCCTCTCACACTCGCTGTTCCGGTCAGAGTCTAGAGACGTATTATTGCTTTAGGTTAACTTGTAAAATCCTACTAAGGTTTCTGGACATTGATTTATGAAAATATTCCCTTCAATGTACATTTGTAAAGTTACTGTGTTGGAGTTGGTGGGGGGCGGTCTTCAAGACCACCCGGGTTCCATACTTCCCCAGAAGGATTCATTAGACTCTGCACCTCATGACTGTGGGATCTTATGGTGATGCCTCTGAAGCTACATCTGCAGAAGGAGGAGGCACCTGAGGGGACGTTCAGAGGAACCCAGGTATACATTTCCAGGAGTCTCATCACAGGGGAGTCCCAGAGGATGAGTTTCATCCCTTCAGCAATAAATCATGACAACACATGTGCGGTGCTCTCTGCCAGGGAAGGTCACTGGACTCAGTTCCCTCAGTTTATAGTGAGGGCGGGTCACATAGACACCTTCTGCCTGGAGCCTTCTAAAATTCCAGACTCCTTGAAGCAAAGCAAGTTTCAGCATAAACCACCTTGTTACATAAGTAGTTTAGGTACAGCAAGCCGTTCATAATGGTGGATGGTAGAAACGCTCCTGAAATCCAAGCTCCCAATACCAACTAAAGGCCAAGTTTGCAAGCAGACCCTTCTAAGTCCTGGGCCTGCTGCGTGGACTCTTTTCTGTGCGGTTATTAAAGGGGGCTCATTGTCAGATGGGGCTTAATAACGCTGGTTTTCTGGGTCAGAAAAGACCCCTGTAACTAATACTTATTTTTTAATCCATTATAATTTAGTACTGTATAAGCAGAAGTCAGTGGTGTCACTGAAAAATCCTGTACACGTTTATGGAAACCTTAAGATCACCCCTTGTCATACAAAATCTTACATTCTATATTTTATGCTTTCTTTTGCTACCATTACACAAATAATTATAACGCAAATGTGTCTATTCCATTTTAGTGTCAACAAGCGTATTTTCATGGGTGTTATCTCTTTGGAACTCTATATCACCATTTTTGGGTAATTACGGCATTTATTATTTTTTTCCATATTTCCAGAAGAACAACCTAAGTTAGGTTAGGCGATTTGCTGAGGGCTGCACAACCAATAGGAGCAAAGCCAGAACACAAATACTGTGTTTGTGTTCCTTTATGGACTCCACAGTCATCTCGAGTGTCTTGTTACTGAGTTGGGTAAGAGTCATCGCTCTGACTCAAGAGGTTATTGCTAGCATTTATATCTATTTTTATTGCTTCCATGCCTACAGCAGATAGTATTAAACTCTCGTTTATAGGTTATCTAGTTGGCTAACCCCCTGTCCTCCATCTGCCACCATGCTGTCTCTGATTGAGGGTGTGGATTCTAGTCTAAGTAATTTATTGCAGGTGGTGACTTTGGGTGACTCAGTGCAGTAACAAATTAGAGGCACGAGGCTCTCAGCTTTCCAACCAACAGTTACGCCATCAGTACAGTTTTCTATCCATATGGCTTTCTGTGATGATTCCAAGGGATGCACTTCTGGTAGTTTCTTTAGTCTAAAGATCTGATCTTACAACCTAGAGGGGAAAAAATATGTTTTTACTATCTCGGAAGATAACGGTATGATGCAAATGTTGTATTCCTTATGGCCTTATTTTTCATGAAATTGTCATCATTTCTAAAACAAATTGAAATATACCTCTTTCAAAAATAAATTAGTATGTTTAAAACAGAGATAAATATAATTTATCCCCAAATTATTAAGCAATTACAAATCAAACAGTTGGTGCTGATTAATTATCTCTATGCAAGGTAGCGTTTTAAAAATTCATGATAAATTGCAGCAATCTGTTAAAGTGTTGAAGGTGATTATTTATAAAGTGTGATGTAAATGAAATTTGTCACAGCGGAAGGAAAATAAATTCTTTATTAACATCCAATTATCTCTTTCTCTCACTTCTGGATTCAATATGTCTTACCTCTACATCAACTCGTACTGCTTCAGGACAATAATATTTATTAAGGTGGCATTTTTAATGCCATTATCATTCAGTTTTTTTTACACCCAAGTCAGTGTCATCACATTACCAGCAAATTCCAAACTTGATTGCAAAAAAGCATACAAAGATAAGCTTTATGTTTCATCCCCCGAGAGCAACCTCCACAGCCCCATATTTTGGGTGTTTCTCAATGAATGGGTGGGTGGTCTTATCACTGTTTGTTGCGAGTCGTCCTTCCAGACTGAATTGCTAACCCTGAACATCCTCCTGAACATGAAATGTTTTGCAAGTTCATTCTCTAGGTTTTGAATCTCAGCCTGTCTCAGTATTTTTTTTGTCAATGATTCAGGTTAGGATGTAAAGGTTATGCCAAAAATATTCGTGGGTAGTCCCAAGTGAAAAAATTGATTGACAGTTTAGTGTCTATTGGTTCTTTCCAGATGAAATCTACCAATATAATATTTCCAAGGGCAATGCAATAAGGTCTACAATTGAAGTGAAATCCACCGAATAAAAACCAACAAAAGCCAACTATGTTAATCATAGCATAGCACAACCATAGCATCTGGGAAATAGCAGAGATGCTTCAGAAAACACAAGGCAAAAGATTTCAGTGGCTCTAAAAAAAGTAATCATTTTTCATTAGATAAATCTACAGTATGATGGTACAGAATGTGATGCTTTCACCTTCTCTAACTAATCCTATCACGTCTCAAGTATTATGCATGTTTTTGGAAGCTACACTTTAAAATAAATTTTTATTGTGGAATATTTCAGATATAGCCAGGGTAAAGAAAATTCTATGAAACTCTGTGTATTCAGCAGTCAGTTAAAAAATGTGCCAATATTTTTGCAAATCTTGTTTCTGTTCCTTTATCCACTTCCTCCATGCCCACCCCAGCCTCAGATGATCATGAAGCAAATCTCAGAACACAGGGCATATACCGTCTTTCAGTATTTAAATTGAATTCTACACTTTTGAGTTATAGGCAATCATAAAGGTGGGGAAAAAGGCCAGGATGGTCAGAAGAATCAGATTCCATATTATCTGAGAAGCAGAAGAGGAACTTGGACACATTGGTCTAGAGAGAGCAAGACCCAGGAGGACAATTCAGGGATTCATAAACAAGAAAGGTACAACAGTGTGGAAGAAGGCAAAGAATTTATCTTGGTGTCTCTAAGGCATAGAACCAGAACTAATGGGTAAAAGCTGTGGGGCGATAGATGTCAGTTCAGTGTAAGGAAGAACTTCCTAAACTCAAGTGGGCCGAAGACTCAATGGATGGTCACAAGAAATTGGTGTTTTCAACCAACTGGGTTTGTTAAGCAGAGTTCTGGCAGATAGAGGGGGTTTCCATGAGTTTTGATGTCACATGGCTCTCTCCAAACCAAAGAGCCCCGTGAGGTGTGGTTGGATTCTGAGCTCACCCTTTTGGTTTATATGAAATAAGAACCTAATCTTTTCTGAATATGAAAGCCAGAGAAGAGCTTCATCTACTATGTGTAGTTGAAACATATAGGTCCAGGGACAGATCCTAGTGTTTTGAGCCAACAACTTGGGAATCCACCATGATTCTGCCACTTTCTTGGTTGGCAGAACTCAATGAGGCATTTACGTTCCACCTGCACCCAAGGCTCCTAATCTGTAAAATGGGATTTTTAAGAGGTGTTCTGAGAATTACATAAGGGGCCATAATTTAAGTCTCTTTTCTTTATTCTGTAGTCAGTTGGGTGCTTGAGATTAAGTGTTTGGATTTACTGTTCAAATGTCCGGAGCTTCCCAAACCTCCATGCAAATATTGCATTGACAATATGTAATTGTATTAATTTGCTCAGCAGTCTAACTGGTAGTATGATGATGAGATGCACATGATCTTTCCAGAAGTAGGCTACAATTTGGTGGCCATTCTGGGCTAGGTCAAATTCTCTTCATTACCCTGGAGAAACAAGGATATTCTTAATTTCACTATGCTTCCTCCCTCCCATCCAAAGGGAATGATTGCAAACATCCCATTGCTAGAATCTTCCCACATTCTTTCTCACAGGGACGGGGAGAGGTTGTTTTAAAGATAAAATGTTGTTTCTAGTGCTACCTCAAGGGACCTGATAAAAGTTTCCACTCTAGCCAAAAATTACACTAAACAATAACGGCTTATTTAACCAAGCATTACGTCATTATATTGACAGAGACTGTAAATGTGTAATAGTCATTTAGGGAACCATAGCCTTCTAGAGGTTGCCACAAATAACAGGATGCCCCCCCCCCCATCAGGTTTCTATTCATCCCCTTTATTAGTAGTATTTACTAGTGGAGGTTTGCCAGTGGCTTCTATTTATAGGACACCTGGAAAGTACAGAAATGTTCTTGTGCTTTGAAACGTGCCCTGGCTGACCGACGTGTCATGTTGTCTGAAACATCAAGATAAAACATAAAACCGTGGACAAGACTGTTCTCCCTTTGGAAACATCAACCTGTATTCAGAGACTTATGCCATCCATGTTATCCTAAGATGTCCTCAGGGTGGACACAGAGCCAGCAGCATTTGGAAGGCACGCAGTGCGGAGGGAGCACTGATGTTCTTTGTTCAAGAGCAGGTTGGGAAATGTGAGATAAATGGATTTTTGTGTGTGTGGTGGTGGGAGACAATGTGGGAGAGGCTTGGAAGGAGAGGGTGCTGTGGGGCCAGGAATGTTAAAACTTAGCAATTCCTCTTTGGTCTTCCTCCGCAAAACACTGCCTTTCATCTCAACAGCATTTTTCAGATGCCAGACCCTCGACATGGAAACACGGCATGCCAGCCGAGTGCCCAACATTCCCAATGAGTGCGTGGTGCGCAGCCGGCTAACGTTCCCTGCTCCTGTGTCTGGAGCCCAGACATTCAGTGTGGGTAGCAACCAGTCCCGGGAGGGCCTGAAAGGAAGCCAAGGGGGCAGCTCACTTGAACTTGGTTTAACATAACCCAGGAGGTGATGAGTATTTTAATTGCCTTATGTCCACCTACATGGTGAGGGAGGAAGTCCTCTGCCTCAGGGTTGTGGCACCTGGCACTGGACAGTTAGGATGATGGCAGTTTATTTGGCTCAAAGCCCAGTGTAGGGAGACACTGCACCCCGTGAAGAGCCACATCGGGTTCAGAGCGAAGAACTGGGCTGATGGTGCAGGCTTTCTAGTATCAAGAGGTTGGGGTGCCCCAGGATGTGCGGGGCATGCTTGAATAATTGCATGAGCTGACAGTGCTGGGTGAGCAGGGACAGTGCCCTGTCTTGTGATAAGGAGGGTCTTTTGTCTAGGGGGCCTTATCCATGGTAACACAGTGGGGAGGGGGCCCGGCAGTTTGGCCATTTGAGACCCTCCCAGTTCCCCAGGTATGCAGGCAGCACAAAATGGTAGGCTTTCATTTTAGACCATACACCACCGTGCCTGAAAAGAAAAGAAAAGAAAAGAAAAAAAGAGGAGGAAAGAGATAGCGAGAGAGAAAGAAAAGAACACATACACTCATTTGTAATCCCAATGGACCACTGCTTATTGTTTCAGTCACTCAGCTCACATGTTAATACTTTCCCCCAGCTTTCTATTCCTAAATTTAAAATACATATACATTACAGCAAAAAATCCCAAGAGTAAGATAGAAAGAATTTCAGATCAAAGACTATATTTGTTCACCTCTTGGGGGGCTCAAAATAAGGGATACGTTACTGAGCAGCTAGAGGTAGTTGATTCTTGGGCACATGCCATCCTCCCATCCTCCAACACCCCTACCTAACAAGTCACATATTCCATCTCCTCATGGAGATGTTCTTTGCTGTCACTGTCTCATTATTAAGCAAAGATATCTTTCTTTGTCCTCCAGTAGGGATATACAAAGTGATGAACCTAGACATGAGTTTCCTTTTGTATTTCCCATCCTTAGTCTCCAGAGGCCACTGTGGAAACAGCCGGCCATTACCCAGAGGTGAACTCAGAGGGAGTGTGAGCAGGAGGGTGTCACACTTCTGACCAGCTTAGACTCTCAGAGCTGAGAACCATAGGCTGTGCTCTACTCCACCAGTTCGTTTGACACCAAATTGAATTCATTTTCCTAGAAAGTGGTTCCCTGAATGTTTGGTCATACTTTAATTTCAGATGCTTGGTGCACTGCTCTGGGATTGTCTTGGAGCATTATTAGAACACAATGTGTCCTTTACTTGGAGACTGGGTGGTTGAAGTTTTCAGACTTCCTGTTCATCTCTGCCTCCCTCCTTCCTTCAGTGCACCTATCTCTTCTCTCCTTCCTGGCCTTCTTTCCCTTTCTTCCTTCCCTCCTTCCCTGGCCCCGTTTCTATGTCATCTGTCTTCATGCTGAAGAAGCCTTATCCCTCTTGGCTTATAGACATGTGTCGGGCAAATAAATACTCTTAAGTAGGAAATAATAGACATAAATGAAAACTAAAATGATCGTTTTTGATGGTATGTGTTTTGTTTTTGTCCATTCTTACGACATAATTCCCCCAAACAGACTTGGGCTTGCATTTGTTTGCGTCTTTCATGATGAGTCCATATTTTCTACAAAGAAGCTAGGCACCTAGCCACCATTTGTGAGTTTCTAATCCTCCAATCAGTTTAAAGACAACAACCAAAGTATATTTACAAGCTAAATTCTTTTTACCAATCTGTGCAGGGGAGGTGGGGAAAGATGAGGGGAGCGTGTGTTTGAGAGAAGATAAGTCATTCTAGAACTTGAGGCTCCTTTCTACAAGGAAGCATAGTGAGAAACATCCAAATGAAAGGGGAAACATGGACCAGGACAGACAGCTTTTAGAGCAGCTCAGGTGGTTCTCAATCCCAGTGTAATCAATGAGGATGACCAGATTTTACCAGGTGATCCCATGATGAAGAACTAGTATGGGTCACAAACATTAAAGACCATGTTTTCTTTTGTTTTGCAAGAACTTAAATTCAAGTCATAGAAAAATGTCAATGGCTGTATTAAGTGTCCTGTTGGCTTTGGAGGCCCTGGGGGCACAAATGGAAAGAACGGGGAGTGTTTTATTCCCTTATCATTAGATCTGTTTCTACTTATAACACTTAGGACATGCAGGGGGTTTTCCCCGAAGCAACTAATTCTCCAACTCCCTGGACACCAACCGTGTGTCCTAAAATTCAATTCATTCTGACACTAGCTTCCCAGAATTCCTCAGACCCCACAGATTAAGAACTCGCTCCCACAAGCCAACCTCCCTTCAGATGCCAGGCACAAGTCCAGATTGTCACCTGTACTTTTGACCAACCTGCTCTAAATCAGGGCTTCCCTCCACCTCCTCCTCGGGTTCGATAATTTGCTAGACATGGTTCATGTAACTCAGGAAAACGCTTTACTTAAATTTGCCACTATATTATAAAAGATGGGATTCAGGGACACCAAAATGGAAGAGATGCTTGGGACAAAGTAATGGTGGTTGGTGGGGCATGGTGGGTCCACTACCCTCCTCCTGGCTCCTCAGTGTGTTTATCAACCAGAAGCTATCTGAACCTCATCATGTTCTCCATTTACGGGGGTTTCATTACATCACCGTGATTAATCAAATCATGGTTATTGATGAGTGAATTCAATTTTCAGCCTTCTCCCCCCTCCTGGAAGTCCATGCGTGGGGCTGTAAGTTGCAACCCCCTAACCCCAAGGGTGATTGCTTTGCTGGAGAGCCAGCCCCTATCCTGAAGCTATCCTTGCCCCCCCAACAAGAGTCACAACATTAGCATAAACGTTTACCAGGTGTGGTTGAAAGGACCTTATTATGAATAACAAAAGATGTTCCTATCAAGAGTGTGTTCTTATCATTCCTGAAATTCCAAGAGTTTTCAATGCTCTGCGTCCAGAACTGGGAATGAGGGAGGGAACAAAGACCAAGTATACGTTCCTCATGAAATCACACATTGATAACAAATTCTCAACAATTCCTTAAATGCACAGAACTGTTCCAGCTTTTTCCAAATATCACAATAAGCAACTTAACATTCCAAACAGATTTTGTAGGTTTTGGTTTTTCTTTTTTCTTTTCTTTTCTTTCTTTTTTTTTGGCAGACATCTGTATCTTTCTTTTTCCTGACTGAATGGCTTAAGCTTTTCTAAACATTAGGAATTCCTTAGACAGTTATATGAAATTTTATTTTCAAATCTCCCTTAGAGCAAAACAAAATTCTCACCACCACACATGGAAATACTCATTATTATGAATCTTTCAGGAATATTA
Organism: Cryptoprocta ferox; assembly: GCA_028646485.1. Lineage (NCBI taxonomy): Eukaryota > Metazoa > Chordata > Mammalia > Carnivora > Eupleridae > Cryptoprocta > Cryptoprocta ferox. The sequence continues at coordinate 137,824,828 of CM053572.1, forward strand.
AGAGCAAACTTTTGCCCAGTAGCTGTTTGCCTTTCTCCCTTCCCTTGTCGCTATATTTCCAAGCTAAACACGGATACCTGGGAGGAGTAGGATGGGATTAAAAAGGGAGTTTTAAAAAATAATTAAAATCAATAAATGGTTAACAATTCTGCAGGCTTACTGTGTGCAGGCTGTAGATTTGGTGCCGTTTATAAATTCTCCTTATTACTCACCGAGGCCCCTGGAGGCTGTTGCTATTTATTATATCCTTTATGCAACGAGGAATAACGAGGGAGAGAGAAGTACAAAGATTCAATGAAACCACGTAGGCAGGATTCAGCCCAGGGACTTTCATTGTCTTTACAAACCGGGTGAGAGGGACCCTGGGACGTTGCCTTGGAGCCTGCAAGTGGAGAAGACCGGCTGACAACCCGACCTGCTGTCTCCCCGTCTCCTTGATCAGCCCGCCTGCCCGCCTATCTATCTTCATTAGGTAACCAGACACCGTCCCTGGGACTGAGTACATTTGATCAATGTATTTTTAATCCAATAGTCAGGAGTTATATTGCAGAGCAGAATTTCGCTTCACCGAGCCTTCTAATTTAAGAACGGATATGAACATGCAGGGTTATGCCTGAGACTAGCGCTCATCCAGAGAAGAGGGTGAGACTTGTAACTTCTCCAGAGAGTCCTTCCCAAGGAGCATGAATATGTCTATTTTATTTTAGCGACACGACACCTGACAACTCTTCTCCCCAGTGCTCCTCCTCAGCCATGTTTCGGAATTCAGTCTCCACGAGCATCCAGTAAGTGCAGATCTCTTGGTTTTGCTCCGGATGCCGGCAGCCGGTCATCAGGCGTGGAGACTGTACCATGACCACCGTGCCCATTGGCTCTACCCCTCTCCATCTCCCGGGGGGCCTCCGCCACTGTGTGAGGCGCTGTCCAGAGGCCCCCTCCCCACCTTGTGCAACCCCCACTCGTGAACCTTGCCAACACATCCCATTCATGGCCCTTGACGTTGCCGCTGGGAAACATCTGGAAGTCGTGGCCAGCTGCAGGGGGCCACACCGATGGTTCTCGTGCTTGGATGCCTTACAAGTACTGTGATGGAAGGAAGAGGCTAGGGGGCTTCCTTTATTCTAAGCACTATTCGCTGGCCTCCTGAGCCGCAAGGAGAAATTATGACTGATTTTTTAGAGCCAGGCAGAGGCTCCGTCCATAACACAAACCACATGTTTTGTGACGGAGCTGACCGTGTTGATGGACATTTTCAGGTATAACACAGAACCTGTTACTTCATTTGATGGACTTTCAGTGAAATTTAATTTGGTCTGAGAAAAGGTCACAGATACGTATGTATATATGAAATTATATATAGGTGTATGTGTATGAAATATATAGTCTGTTTGCCAGGTGTGCTGGGCTTTCCTTTTCGCCCTTAGAATAGTTTTGTGGCTGTTTCTCCAGTGTGATAGGACGTGCGCCATGTATCGTATTGAAAGGAAAAGGCAATCTGACTTTCATCCACGGGGCAGTTGGAAGGTGTTCAGTACAGGCTGCAGTGAGGAGGTAATAGAGATGGTAATGAAGGAGTTTTTTCTGCTCCTTACCTGGGGAAGGGGCCCTTCTCTGGATTGCTTCCAGATGCAAACCTCTTTGGGGCCAGTTGACGCTAGTGTTATGATGGACATTGCACTCCGTTGTTCGGGAGAACACACTGCTGAATATTCTTGACTCCGTGTCACGGTGCTCAAGCCACACGTCTATGTGTTGGAGCAAGTCATCCCTCCTTCTGAACAAGGGCATCTCACAGAGGGGTTTGGGGGTACCCGTAGTAAAGCCGGCACCTGGGCAGCCTTCTGCTTTCTCCTCCCTGGGCGCTGGTGAGCTCACCTTCTTTTATTAATTGTCACCTCATTTGTGCCATTCATTTTCCTCAGGTGTTTTTTGAAACTTTGTATCTGATCATGGTTTTGTCTTAGACCCTGCACCTGCTTGACGACCTTAGACGGTTGTTGGTAATGCCCCGTGCCTCAGTTTCCCCTGCCCCTAACTGTGGCTAATGTCTTAATGTACTACTATGTTACTGTAAGCCTTAAAAGACTTAAAGGCAAAAAAATCCCATTTTCAAACTACATCATATACGAGGCTTCACGGCCTGTCCCTCTCTCCCTTTCCGGCTTCGAAGTCCTCTGACCTCCACCGTCCTCGTGGGCATCAGCACACACCTCTCTCTCAGGTCCATGACCACGTGTGACTTTTCGCTCCTAACAGACCTTACACGTGCGGTTACCTGTGTCCAGCGAGCACGTGCCCCTTTCCTCTGCCAGGACAATCTCCAATCTCTGGTTTTCCTCCTTCGCTGCTCACATGACACTTGCCTGTTTCTCTGTGTGGCTCCCCATCTCTGTTACCCAGTGTGTTCGCTTCTCGATGTTCTCACACTATGTACGTTTACTTCCCAAGTTGTGTTACAGTTACTCCCCTCCTTTTCTCTCGCCTTTATCAGGCCGAGAATTTCTAAAGTGCAGGAGGCTTTAGAAAGAATCATATTGTAACCCAAATCCTGTCATCAAATAGGTGCTCAGTAAATATTAGTTGAATATACTTACACATTAAGACAGATTACAAAGAATTCAACTGGATAATTGGCATCACCTGGGTTCAGGTGTTTCCTTGGCATAGAACCAATTAAAATGATTACGTGTGGATGACATAGGGTTTCTACTCACGTTTCATATATTGTGAGCTTATTAATATTAAACACAGACAAGCATCAGCGACCGCGACCGCTCTTCCTGTTTTTACGCATCAGAGGAGAAACTTTGTCTTCTTAGGATCATTATGCAGTAACACTTTTGTTTATCTCTGATGTAAAGGGAATATAGAAGCTATTCTGTAAGCTAAGAGTTTCTTTTTCCTGAGGCTCATTCTTACTTAAAGGAAAAGCAAAGATTGGCAGAAATGGCCTCGGGATGAAATCTTTTGGAAATGTCCAGAGTCTGGTGCCTAGAAAAGTTGAGATTCTGAGATTTCGTAGATCACATTTGAATTTGCTGCATTCATTTTTTAAGATTCAATTAAAATTGGGTAATTAAGCATCATGTGTTGGTCGAATCACCCAGATTGTGTATTCGCATGAACACAAATCTAACTAATTATGAATGACATTTGTCAAAATACCATAGAAGGTAAACCAATCAACATAGTTATAAATAGACTGATAAGGTCTTTGAATATGCAAAGAAAATGATTGAAGACACTGGAACAGAGATAGTTCTCAAAACCAGAAATCATTTCTAAATTAAAAAGCAATTAAATATTGTATAATTGCTATTTGGATGTATGTGGATGTGGCTTGATTTTCACAGCTACAACAATCCTAAGAAAATAATTAAGAGACATCATTATCCATCATCATAGTCCATTAAATCAGTTGCCCTTGAGAGCACATCTAGATCCACATGGAGAAGAGGTATCTTATTTGGAAAAACAAAGAAGAAAAATCTACTTCTCTTAATATTCAGCATAATCAGACCCATAGGCCTGAAGAAGTGAGGATAACTCAGTTAGCATGATTGTTTCAGAGATATTAGAGGTCTCAGAGTATGACTGTTCTAGAAAATACTACATTGAAAGCACAGTGCTTCGGTATAGCCTGTGTGGTGCCTTTGGGAGGAATGTTTGGTTTCCCCCTTTAATAGTGGCGCTACTGTCAGCCTTGATATCATTTAGGAAAACTCCCAAAGCCTGCATCCTCCAGTAAGAAGACCGCAGTGGGAATCCTTAACAATGTTTGGGGTTGAGAAATAGAGATTGGGAGAAAAGGTGGGCTAGCTCCCCACAGGGGTGAGAAATCAGGAGTGCGCCAGACCCCACCGCTCCTTGTCCTTGTCTTCCCTGGGCCTGGTGGTGCCTCTTCGATGGTCTGTCAAACAATCTTAGAGTTCTCCTGCTCTGTGCTATGAGCGGAAGGTGTTGGCCTCCATGTTGCATGTGGGGAGGTGAGGACTAACCTTTCACTGGAATGGGAGGGACATGGACTCTTAGAATCTCGGATTAGAAATTCCAGTGTGTTTTCTTGGCTGTGCCTGCATAATGCATGGATCCTTCATCTCATGTCGGGGACACTGGGCTCTGTTGACCTGGGTGCTTATCAACCTGCATGGTATCTCTGTGGGCTAGTGTTTTCTTCATTCTCCCAAATCCAACATATAAACTCACTTTGGGAATATAACCTAGTGTGTTAATAAACTACCTATAGGTAGTTTAATAGTCTTTACCCCAATGTAATGTGCTGGAAGATGGGATTGTATACATACTTGTCCACTCATACATGCTCTTTGTCTTGACTTCTTTTTTAAGTTTATTTATTGAGAGAAGGGCAGGGGAGAGAGAGAGAGGGAGAGAAAGAATGAACACATGAACAGGGGAGGGGAAGAGAGAGAAGGAGACAGAGAGAATCCCAAGCTCTGCACTGTCAGCATGGAGCCCGATGTGGGGCTGGAACCCAAGAACCATGAGATCATGACCTGAGCTGAAATCAAGAGTCAGATGCTTAGCTGACTAAGCCACCCAGGTGCCCCTGTCTTGCCTTTGATATAATTTCACGCAGATTTGGGTAATTCCATAGAATTGCAGAGTGATGAGTTAGTCTCAATTCCATGAACTTTTGTGTTTTCTGTGCCCTTTCAGAACGCAGGGTGATGGAGGAGGGGTTTGCCAACCAACACATCCAAACATATGGAATTGACATTGAAACCTTAATGGTTTTGTCAAAATCTCAGTAGTGACCAAGTGAAGAGACATCATCTGTTCAAACCATTTTATTTCTGGTTTCCCCGTTAAAGGTCATTTCCTATTTATTAGAAAGAGAAAGCAATGTATTTTATTTCCTCTGACAAGTTCAAAGAAGCCATCTCACTCTTTCAATAGGACCCTAGTGAGGTAGGAAGGAATTGGGAGTCTGGGAGGTACTGGTACCCTACTCCCTGAAAGATGGGGCCAAAGCACATGGGCTAAGATAATGGATGCTGAAGCCAGATGACCCGAGTTCAAATCCTGTGTCATCTGTTTAATAGGTTGGTGACATTTGGTGAATCACTTTTCTCTGCCACCGGTGCTATAGGATGAACCTGATACTGGTGCCTGTTTCTCATAGCTCTAGGGAAGGTAATGGGTGTAGTGTTGGGCAGAAAAGCTTCGGGCATCATCCTCATCAGGAATCCTGGAATATTTTTCCTGATGGATCTTGCTGGTATTTTTTTAGGGTATTTACTGTCTCACATTTTCTGATTTCTGGTTTCTGCTGTTCCCTTTCTCCTCCATGTATCAGCTATGCTTGGAACATCGTGTCAAGTCCAGATTGAGTGAGAGCTTTCTGCACGAGTCTCCTTGAAACTCGCTATGTTGATCTGAAAGGTGGACAGTGGCGAATGCATTCAAAGTCAACACTAGAGATATCATAGTCAGACCCCAAAGTGTTCCCTAAAAATGGCATTAAATTTCCTCTGTTGATATCGAGAATCATAATTGAGACCCAAGTACACCTGAAACTCAAGCATTAATTCTGGAATTTTGCTGGTTTGGAGGCAGAACAAAATACTAGGTTTTTAATAGCATACTTCTTCCTGAATTTTCCACCTGAAACACCTGAAACTCAAGCATTAATTCTGGAATTTTGCTGGTTTGGAGGCAGAACAAAATACTAGCTTTTTAATAGCATACTTCTTCCTGAATTTTCCACATATGTGAAAAATCTAAGCCTAACAAATATGAAAGCTTAATTTTTCTATGATTAATATAGAATATTAATATCCCATGATTTTTTTTTCTTGGTCAATTACTTTGCTATTTTGGAAATAGGTTTATTATCCTGCTATGTTTTTCTTCATCCGGCATTGTAAAGGTAGTTTTATTTTTGTAAGATTAGAGCTACTTATGGGGGTGGAAAGAAGGCGGTATAGAATCGTGCATGGCATTCAGTCCAACCAAAGTCCATTCCCAAAGGGTAGGAATGGGTTTCCCATTAGAGATTAGACAGACTTGGGCTGCTGATGTCCTCCCAACGTCAAGTCAGGTGTGTGGCATCCTCCTCCCATTCCAACATCTACTTTTTCAGCAGGTAGTTTCTTCCCTCTGGGTAGCGGGTTACCCGTTCCATCTGTGGTCATCCTATTGTCCCTGCTTATTTCGGCCTCTCACCATCTGCCTGCCGGCTGCCTGCAACAGCCTCTAAACCAATCTCCTGTTCACCCACCGCTCTCCACCCCAGGCCTTAGCGCACCCCAGAAGTCTTTCTCAGTGACTCGTCTCACTGTACTGGCGTCTTGCTTTCCATCTTACCCATGACTTTTCTCGGCTCATGAAAAACTCTGAACTTGGTGGCATGGGTCAGGATTCCCGTCCTGTGCTGCATGCCAGCCTATAAACCCACACCCCTCTCCATTCCCTACCTTCGTGACTTCTGGTTCCTCCCACAAATACACTCTCTGACCATCCCAGGCTCTGCACTGGCCGTTCCACCTGCTTTCCGCCAACACCCATGCTTCTACCTACTCACTCATGGGTCAGTGCCTTCCCAATCCGGCCCCAGCACTGCCTCCCTGGGAACGTCCCCTGATTCATCCCTACGCACATGTGGGCCAGGTGTCCCCTCACTGCTCCCCACACTGCAGCATGTACCCCTCAACAGCTCCTTGAGATCAGGGATGCATCTTTCATATTAACAGGGACCGACTCCGATATTGGGAAGAAACATGGAAGAGAATCTATCCACATGATGACATTAAAATCATTTATCTGGAGGGGTGTGTGTGTGTGTGTGTGTTATGTATAGTTCTTGTAGACACAGGCCTGTATTAGTTGTCTATCACTGCTGTGACAAATTAACACAAACTTGGTGACTTAGAGCAACAGAAATATATCCTGTCATAGTTCTAGAGGCTGGGAGTCCAAAATGACTATTCTGGAAGATGAAGGTGTCTCGTGGGCTGCACTTCTAGGGGAGAATCTATTCTTTCTGGTGGCTGCTGGCTTTCCTTGACTTGTGGCTGTATCACTGCAATCTGCCTTGGGGTCCCATGTCTCCTCCATGCATGTCAGGCCCTCCTCTGCCTCCCTCTGCAGGGTATATCTCATTGTATTTAAGAGCTGCTCGAGGGGTGCTTGGGTGGCTCATTCGGTTAAGCAGTCGACTTTGGCTCAGGGCATGATCTCACGGTCGTGGGTTTGAGCCCTGCTTCAGGCTCTGTGCTGACAGCTCAGAACCTGGAGCCTGCTTGAAAGTCTGTGTCTCCTTCTCTCTCTGCCCGTCCTCTGCTCATGCTGTGTCTCTCAAAATTAAATAAACATTAAAAAATTAAAAATAAAAGCTGCTCGAATAATCCAAGATAATTTCCCCATCTCGAGATCCTTCATGCAATCCCATCTGCGAAGTCCTTTTTTTTCCCCCCACATATAAGGTAATATTCATGGGTACTAAAGAATAGGATGTGGCTATCTTTTGTGGGGCCATTATTCAGTGCACCACAATGTCCCACCCTAATGCATGCAAAAACGTGTGTTTTGGATACTACTAGAGCCCCAAAGGCCAATTTCTTCCTGGGAAATTGGGTTTAAAGTTACAACATGTGGCAATTAATTGCCTACTCTGGCTAGTTGGGTAGCAAAAAACCTACTGAGAATGGACCAAATGGGGGAGGGGGGGTGTGAGTGATGCTCACCTCAATCTGTTGTAAAGTTGTACCCCAAAATGTTCATTCTTCAACAAAATAGCAGAGACATTGCATATATCAAAAAACCATGTGCTCTCAGTCTCATACTTGAAACACTTTGGGACTCCTTTACTGGATGGAGTTCTTTCTCATCTAAAATTTTAGTAATAGTTATGATAAAATTTTAGGACTTTCCACTGGTAAGTAAACTGATAATACTAGAGAAGAGAGACAAATGTTTGAGGAAATAAATGGCAAACTCAAAAAGTGCAGTTTAATTCTAAATTGTTTGATTTCATATGCTCCTGCAGATATTCATACAATTATGAGAATGTTAAATATTAACTGGGAAATGAATATATCAATAATGTTCATTAAGGTATCATTTCACATTGTGATCAAATTATAAATAATGTTTCTTGAACAGAAGTAGATCATCCCGTATCACATTTTATTTAAAATAAGAAAGAGATGTAACTGCCCAAATGTATACCGGAAAACAAATTTTAATGTTCATTTTTCTCAGCTGCAAACAAAAATTTATGGAAATAATGCTGAATAAGGCTCATAAAAGGGGTTTTCAGTATACCCTGAGATTTGGCAAATAGACTTGTATGTTCTGAAACTGGAAGTAACGTCAGTCTTGGTAGTGGTAGGATGCATCTCAGGAAATAAGCATTTATGATGTGAATAATAAATAAATTCTGAGTGGTTTATATCAGGGGCTATAAAATAATTCCCCAGGAAACATCTATAATCTGGGCTTTCTGGATACTCCAGTGAATCTAGTGCACACACTCTAACTCAGAACTGCAGAGAACAGTCATTAGGTATGAGGTGTTGTTTGTTTTCATGAAGCCAGTTTCAGAAAAAAAAAATAGAAAATATTGATAGGGAAACTCAAAGCAAACACTCATCTATTTAAATCTATATTGGCTATTAAGCTTATAGGTTATCCACAATGGCTTCATTAGGATTCAGCCAGAATATACAATAATGGGACCAAAGCAGCTGACCCTGATGTCGGTGACCTTACAATTCTAGCAAGAGAAACCTAACACACCAAAGTCACAAATGTGTGTAAGGTGTCTAAGAATTATCGTGACTCTGCACCTTCATTTGTGTTCACGCTGTGTTGGCTGGAGCCTTTTTCTACATCTGTTTCCTATTGTTTGTGAGACTCACTCCCTTTGAACCCTTTGACTATATTTCCAAATGAAATCTCATTACTTGGCTGGGGCACTCATTCCTGTATTTGGGCCAGAATTGTCTCTCTTCACTTGTCCCAATGGCTCTAGAATATGATTGCCGGTTGTCAAGTGCCCCGTGTAAGCATGCTTTGGTCAAAACCATGCTACAAAGTCAGCCTTGCACAGACATTGGCAGGACAACCTTCACTGTAGCAAGTTGTTTGTCTCTAGAGTTGGTCCTTACCTCTCAAAGCACCCATTCCAATATGCTGCTCATTCTTTATTTTATCTTGTTTTTTAATTTGTATTTTTCAATGCCTCATGTCATCGTCATAGAAGTCTTCAACTAGTCTTAACAAACTCAGCTTGGTCTGATGGTTTTCATGACTTTCTGTAATCAGCTCATTCCATTTGGGGCACCTCTTTGCAGGCACAGAATAAATGTTACATCCGATATAACATCTAATTTTAATTTGGCTGTGATGGATCTATTTAATTTCTAGTGAACATCATGATTTCTGTTGACCATCACAGATACTGTGATGTTTGAATGGCAACATCTATACGATGTATGTTTAAAAAACATACAGAGAGAAAATACAACATTAGAAGCAACAGTCCCCCCTCCCAAGCAAACACATTGGGAACTGTTAAATTAGGCAAGTCCTCGGGAAGTCAGTCTACTCTAATGGCAACTCTTATCCCATGCTTGATTGACTTTGAATTGAGTTTCTTATATAAGAATACTTTACGTACTTTGTGTATAAAAATCGTCCTTCCTCTAGTAATTGGATTTTTTCCCCCAATTTGTTAACAAATTGCACAATATACCATTTCTCAAACCAGTACCACTTGGATCCGTGAAAATAATTTTTTTTAAAACCGAGAATAGCTTCTCGTACAAGGCTTAACTTCCAGTACTACTTTCATTAATAGGACCATTTTTGAAGTATAATAATTGTTTGAGGCTTTAGTGTCTATTGTAATTTAAAATATTATGCCATGTATTATAATGTCCTTTGATATTGGACACAGTCCTAATGCACTTTTTTCACAAAATCATCTCAGTGGGGCTTATCCATGTTCAGGGGTAGGATTATTAGAGCTTGTCCTCCATTCCTTTGTTTTTCTCCCTCCCCAGGGCCATTCCCACCATTTAAATTGGGTATCAGAGGCACCTGGTGCCTTAAAATCAAATATGTCAAATATGCTTCCTGGAGCCCCAGATTCTAGAGGCACTCAGGGATTTTATACATTCCTTCTGTTTTAAGTCCATTATTTAAAAATAATTTATACCAATGTACATAATACACAAAATGTTAAGGCTTTGGAAACCCTTGGTGAATTAACTTTTATTATAACATTACCTGGATTACCTGGTTTATCAGGGAACATAGAATAAAGTGACTGTTGTTATTTCCATTATACTCCACATTAACTGACATTTAAAGGTGGCCTTATTTATCACTATTTAATTTGTACAAATCAGTACTATTTCAAAAGTAGAAAACCAAAACAAAATATGGACATAATTGGATGCCGAGTGTTGTGAGTCCCAGTGGTCATTTGTTCTTACATTTTACTAATGATTTAAGGCTGTAATCCTGGCATTTATAGCATGAATTTGGTAAAGGCCACTTTCACTGTCTTTTATATGTGATCATGCATAAGGATTTACTTGAAGTGAGATTAGGCTTCAGGATTTACTTAAAGAAGTGAGTCTCCAGGGGCACCTGAGTGGCTCAATCGGTTAAGTGTCTGACTTAAGCTCAGGTCATGATCTCACAGTCCATGGGTTCAAGCCCCGCGTCGGGCACTGTGCTGACAGCTCAGAGCCTGGAGCCTGCTTCAGATTCTATGTCTCCCTCTCTCTCTGCCCCTCCCCCGCTAAGTCTCTGTCTCTGTCTCTCAAAATAAAATAATAAAGACAGAAAAAAATTTAAAAAAAAGAAAAGAAATGAGTCTCCTGCTGAAATAGTGTGGAAATCCTGCTCTAGTCCTTCCTGCTTTTCATTACAAAGCAGGCGCCTCTGTAGCCCTCTTCCCACTGTCAGGGCAAAGTGAAGTGCTTGCAGGGGGTGGAGGGGGGAATCCTTGAGAGGCATTAGCCACAGAAGTGCAGTGCATTGTGGGCTCGCCCAACCAACTTAAGGACTCCAAAGCATCACGTGCCCATTCCACACCGGGGGCCTGTCAAGGTACCCTGGAGCCACTTCCAAGGCTGTGGGCATAGAGAATTCTATATTCATTTATTTATTCATCAAGTGTCTACTGAGTTTCTGTCATATGTGAGGCATTGTTGTTGGCGCTGGGGACACAAAATCAAGAGGGCAAGATGCCTGCCTAAATGCAGCTTGCCTTCTAGTGGGGATTGGTGAGGGAGATTGCAGTTCTTTCAAATACATGGTTACAAATGCCCCGGTAAGGTGATAACACTTGAACAAATATATGCAGGAGGCACAGGCATTAGCTAGGTAAGTATCTGGAAGAAGAGTGTTCCAGAAAGTGGGACTAGCTGGTGCACAGGCCATATAGGACATGTCTATATTGTCTGAGGACCACACCAAGGAACCTGTGTCTCCCATAACAGAGTGTGGGGTAGAGGGCACTAGGAAATCAGATAGAAAATAAGTGACTGGCTGTGGCAGAACATTCCAGATGGCTTTGAATTTTACTCTAGGTAAATGAAAGACCCTTTGGAGGGCTATAGCAGAGGAAGGATGATGTTTCAATATTCATTTTTAATGTTCTGTTTTTATTTTTGAGAGAGTGCAAGTAGGGGAGGGGCATAGACAGAGGGAGACAGAGGAGAGCCCAAGGTGGGGCTTGAACTCAGGAACCACGAAATCATGACCTCAGCCAAAGTCAGACGCTCAACCCACTGAGCCACCCAGGTGCTCCTCAATATTCATTTTTAAGAGTACAACATTGCTGTTGCTGTGAAGATAGACTGTGTTCTCATATTCAAGATGTTTAATTTTACAAAACCAACTTAAGATTTTTATGTCTTATTTTGGCCATGTGGTTGTTGACCTTAGAGTTTCATTAGTGAATCATGTTCCACTTAAGATCAATACTAGGACCATCAGTAGGTCCAGAAGCTTTAAAAATGCATACTCTCATGACAAAGGAGTCAATGTCTTTTATGATTAATTAATATTTACTGAATGCCACAGCTTTGAACTTAGACGTGCACAAATTTGTATGACTGAAATATGCATTTCTCTAAATTGTGGGACAAAGAAACCATGATAATCAGTAACAAGGGTCACTTACGCTAACAACTTCAGGGATGGGAGAGCACAGACATCAATGCAAGTTACCAAGTTCAAATCTTGATGTCCCACTCACTATTTGTCTGGCCATGGAAAGTTATATAGCTGATGTCCTCATCCAGAATATTATAGTAATGTTATCTCTCACATAAAATTATAGAGACTATGAAAATGTACAGAAAGCACCCAGCTCTACAGTTAACACAATGCAAGAGTTTTGTAAATTGTTGTCAATATTTTGCCTAAGATTTGGCAGCTAATTTCCAGCAAATCAATGACCCTTATTTGTGTACTGTCAATTGTCAATCACAAACTCTTCCTTTCATGTCACACTCTCTGTACCGGGTTGAAGAGTGTCCTTCCAGAATTCATGTCCACTCAGATTCTAAGAAGTTGACCTTATTTGGAGGCAGAGTTTTTGCAGATGTAATTAACTAAGATGAGGTTTTGGTAGACTGGGGTGGGCCTTAATCTAAGAATAGTGTCCTTATAAGAATAGGGCATTTGGATAAACAGAGGTAGAGGCTGGCATGACAGTTCCACAAGCCACGGAACACCAGGGCTGCCGGCCACCGACAGTGGCTGGGAGAGGGGCAGGGAGCAGAGGCTGAGAGAGGGGCAGGGAGCAGATTGTCCCCTGGGGACTCCAGAAGGAGGGACCTTCCTGTCACTTCCATTTTAGACTTGTAGCTGTGGGGATTGTGAGGGAATGAGTTTCTATTGTTATGCTACCCAGGCCATGGTGCTTCCTTATGAAAGCCCCAGGAATCTGATATACTGTCTACTCAATTACAAAACAGCCCTCAGTTTAGAAAGATCCAATGAAAATCAGAAGGCCCAATGAGGATTTAATGAGTTGGGAACTCCACTGTGCAATTATCACAGTAAGTTTGATTTGGTATTCTTATGTGGAAGAAAGTCTTGGGCTTTGCTATAAGTTTTTTAAAAATAGTAGTAACGTTTTTTTTCGGGGGGGATTTCTAAAGTAAGCTGTTTCTCTAATTTTGGATGATGTCAGTGTAATGAGAATCAGAACTCAGTAGTTGGATAATAGGACTAATGTCCCCTTATAGTTCTCTGATGTGGAGGTCAGCAGTAGGAATGAAACGGACTTGCTTATATTTGCTGTGGACATAAATGCAAGTGTGCCGCAAATTAGTATTGAAAGCAAATATACATACAACAGATGCTGAGAAGTAAAGGCAGAGGAATGTTGAACAAATCCTTCCAGAATGACTAAACTATTTACCCCTTCGTGTCTTTCGATGCACACCATTCTATCTCCAGTGCCACTTGTTTTGAACTTGTCATGTGTGGCCACTAAAGGTAATTAGGGAGCATGTCTTTGCTTAAGGAAAACTGGATTAACACTTTATTCAAGTTATGTCAAAATCTCGGTTATTTCAAGTTCCAACTCATTTGTGTTTCGCTTCTGTTTTGAACAAGGATATGGTCTCACATTCCCTGGCAATGTGTCTGTAGCTGCCACCATGATTTAACATTCTCCAGCATTTCACCGAAATCCATGACATAAGAATATGAATGCAACGTATTAAAAAAAAAAAGCCCTCAGGTGGTTGTTAATTTTTGGCACTGTGTAATTAAACTAGTTTTTTTTTAATGTTATCTTTTGCCAGTATCTAATTAGCAAAGCCATCTGCTGAAAGAGTAGTGGCCCATCTGCCTAGAATGTTGTTCTCTTCATTTTTATGAAAAGTGTCTGCCTTTGCTGGTCCCTGTCTAATTAACTTCTTTCGCTGCGGAATGTGATAATACACAGCTTTGTTTATATACTTCTGAGAACTGTGGACTTATATGTATGTAACACGTACATAGAAAGAGCCAATCTTTTTTCTTTCCCACATCTGATCTACTCCTGAGCGCCTAGCTCCGTTTATCATAACTGGAGTGTGTGTATGTGCGTCACAGTGAGGTATGGGCTGTGTCGTGTTTCCTTACGTCCCCAGGACTTCTGCAGATAGAAAATGATTTTCTGTAAACCTACTCTGTTTCCTTTTCCATCTGTCTGTAGCACTGTGGCTTGCCTGCAAGTTGATGATGTTGTGAGTTCCAGGGTATCCCCGGATCTGAGATGAACATGGCTATTGCTACAATGGAAATGACCACTGTGGACTTAGCAAGTGCTGTCCAGATTGATGGAAGACACTTATATTTAATCATAAACTAATAGCTGGTGTGTGCAAATATTCTGTATCCGTCTGTTTCTCTTCCATTGGTCCTTACTTACCATGTATTGCCTGAAAGAGAGAATGAATGTGTACACATAAAGTGAATCTGTAAGTGGTTGAATGGCACAGATGTTATTGGTATGTATTTACAGGCTAAACAAAACAAAACAAAACAAAACATTCCACAAACAGGAATCTTCATGTCTTTTAAGATGTAGATGCCTCACACTCTTTGCCTAGTCTGTATAGCCTTTGGATATCCAAGTAACCACAATATTACTGCTACGTGTTGGCTGCCAAAAAATATAATGAAGATTAAATGCAGAACAGAAAAGAGAATTAAGGTTTTTTTTTTTCTCTATAGGCCTATTGTGCAATGGAAAAAGACAAGAGATGATAAAAATTAGATTAAAAACACACACACACACTCAGGAAAGAAGATCATGAGTGCTGTACAGAGATCTGAAACGTAGAATGTTAAATGCCTTCACAATTGTTTTGACTGCCGTAAAGATAGGTTTGTGTAGTTGGGTAAGTGTCTTAAAATGAAGTCAACCGGAAAGATGGCTTCACAAATCGGTAGTGGGATTTGTTCCAAAATTATGACGCGTGAAAGAATAACAAAGAATCTTCTTTGAGAATAGAGTGAGAAGGCTTGATTAAAAGAAATCTAATTGATTAGAACAAATCTTGTGGAATAAAGAAAGTTATGACTCAGTTAAAACAATTTAATTTCAAACAGAATGAGTAACTTGGAGAAATAAACTCTGGTACGGGAGGATTCTACTAATATTTCTGTTCTATTCTATTCTATTCCTCTCTAATTAAAGTGGTGGGTTTTTTTGTTTGTTTGTTTTTGTCCCCCCCACCCATAGCTGTCAAGTGGTCCAATGGGTAAAGTCTAGTTCACTGAGAGCATAGGAACCCACTGTGGGATTAATGGGGAACATTCGATTTTAGGCCAACCTGGAAAAGGCAGGTTTTCCGTCTGTATTCTCTGGTAAGTTCTGTGACATCCAGTAATATTTAACCAACCTTACAAGAGGTAGCTCGGTCCATTCCTAATATAAATCCTGTCTACCCTGTCCTCTGTTGAGGTAGGAAGTGAATCAACAGAAAAGCTACATAGTCATGGTCTTCAATTAATTCTGGATTTGAATATTATTGGAAAACTGGTTATACTGTAATAAAAATGCCTGGGAAGTAACTGTGCCACTTTTAATAACTGTCTTCAGGAAAATCTGTAAGATTTATCCTATTTTCTATTGGTCTAATCAGCTTGTGAGAGCAAGTTCTCTTTCTTGCTAAACTGGATAAAGTAATGAAATATTTTTGAAAA
This sequence comes from Cryptoprocta ferox, assembly GCA_028646485.1. Lineage (NCBI taxonomy): Eukaryota > Metazoa > Chordata > Mammalia > Carnivora > Eupleridae > Cryptoprocta > Cryptoprocta ferox. The sequence continues at coordinate 137,840,518 of CM053572.1, forward strand.
CTCTCATTCTTTTTTCTATTACTTTCCCCTTCCAATCCTTGGCCAGTATTTATCTCGAAAATGCTAAGGCTACCTGGGCATTAAGCAGACTGGGAAAAGTATTTGTTTGCCATTTCGGCAAGAGGATTTGAACAATTTTGATGGCATTTGATAAATATCCTTGCAACCCTCAGACTAACCATGTTCCTCATAGGTCTTACGTTTGGGGAAAGAAAATTACTATTTAACTTTCACAAAATCACTAGACTAACAAGAGCCCCTAAGAGCGCCTCTTTATCTAAAGCTTTTGATTGTGTGGTTGTCCTGGTAACTATATAAGTAAATCCCCTTGGTGACACAAAGTCAAAATTGTAATAAGGTCACTTCGTTAAAGAACACATTGTAGTGTATCAGTTCTGTTTTGAGTCGATGTAAGGGCAGAAGTACGGATATCTTTATTTAAATACAAACAACAAAGTCAGTTTTATAAAGACATCTAAGAAAGGTCCACTCTGAGTAGTAGTAATAACACTTATTTTAGGTGAGCCTCGTGGGGACACGTAGATCTGCAAGTGCCTGTGAAACTCTCATCTCTTCTCGGGAGGTGTCCTCTCTTTTCATGAAAGTAGTTGTCATGCTAGTACAGCATTCGAGTCATTTGTTTGCATCAGATGCTGACTAGCTGTGGCTTTACTGCCTGCCGTTAAAATCATGAACAGGAAGACGTCACGGAAAGAAATTAACGAATTCTCTTATCAGATATTGACACTAACAAAAATCTCTAAGTCTACACATAAGGGGAAACAGTTGTAATATTGTTTCTGTTCTAAAACACTGAAAGGGTTCTCTTTAGAATAATTTTCTTATGGAGTCCTGTGTGCCAAGGAAGATAAATTGTACAAGTTGCAGTGTTTTGTGCTTTAATCTCTGTTATGTAACATTCTTTGGAGGACAGTCAACACTAGATTATGCTGCTATCGTTACTTTGTTACTCTCCTAGGTTTAGGAGAATTGAAAAATATCTTCTTCCTAGATGGAAGACTGAAGCCATTACTCTCCTTCCTAATATTTGACAGTAGCTTATTTTGGGCTTAATTTACTATATTGTCTAACATTAGTTCAAATTAACAAAAAATTGTCCCTTGCATAATTTTTTTTCTGGTAATGATTTAATTCCTTCTGAAGAAATCCTAAATTCTTTGGAAATTCCAGCTCTAGTAGTAAAATGAAACACAAATTCGTATTCCATACAATAAGACAAAAGATAAACAACTCGGATGCTTAAATCTGTTCAAAGAAATGATTCACAATGTCAGCATATAGATGGTTAATGTGCACAGACATCATTTCTTCCAGTGAAATCAGCGCTGTATACTATCTCAGCTAATCACAGATGCCCTTTGTGAGTCAGCATCAGTGTGAAAGTATGCATATCAATTTGATCACTATAAGTCAGATTTGGCAAGTTTGGGAAAAAATACCCACAGGTTGTGGCTCTAAGTGTTTAGTTAGAGCTAATAACAGTATGAAAATCACTGGCATCGGGTGAAGCGGTAGATGTGCTCTTTGCCTGAGCTGTATATTTTATTGACTATTCATCATTTATATAGGAGATATGGGAGTAGGGATATGCAAAATCATCCTTGCTCCATTATCTTTGAATATTGATAAATGACGTACTATTAAGAGAAAGCACAAACGTCCAAATGAGTGTTCAGATCATTTTGTTGTGAGGCTTGTCTTCTCAGCCTGCTGTGGCTCTGTCCTGTGATTTCAGTCGAGTGACAGTTTCAGTAATCAATACAGGGGTAGCCACCCACTCCTTGCCTGCCCCTCTCTTACAGTGATGGGTCTAAATAACACAACGTGACTGCTTACATGCAAATACTTAGGGGACCAGTCCTTTAAAAGGCTTTGATTTCAAAGCTAGATATAAGCCCCTATGAGTGAATTTCAGGTATGCAGTGTAAATTCTTGTTGGGTCCAATGTGTGCCCACATTTCCTTATCTCATTACTGGCCCCTTATTATTTTCTCCCTTTTATTCAGTCAAAACCATAACAGTTGCTGTCATTTTGGTGTTTCCTACAGGCTGTGGAGTGGGGTTGTGACGAAGCCACCAAGAAATCCTGTTACAGTAAGGGCAAATCAAAGGTAAGGAGCGTGCGCATGCGGAAGGGCGGGACCGCCTTCTGGAAGGAATATGTGTGAGCCATTTGAATATGAAGGCCATTCCTGATGACAGCGCCGTGTAAATTGGAAAATAGCAAGATGCAAAACACATGTTCAGTAGATTCTCAAAGCTTTAATATTAAATCAAGATTAACGACAGTTTCCAAAAAGGATTTAGAATATAAGATCAGATCTGATCAGGCTACGGTCTGAAGTCACATAGTGGTGATATCATTCGGAAAAACATGGGCCTCAATTTTTGAAATAACATTTTGATTCCCCCTCTTTGTATCTTAGAGCTAATTCCATAAATTGACCATTTGATAAATAAAATTATTATATTGGAAATTTTGAGGTTTCATTATAACTTTCATCTTAACGTATCTATAAAATAAACTCCTCTCTCTCTCCTCTGTGTACCCCACCTTTTTCCATATGAAAATCTGCATCCCCAAGTTTCTAAGGAAAGAGCAGTTTAATATGTATATTTACCTATCTATCTATCATCTGTCTATATTTTTTCAATGTTCGTTTATTTATTTATTTGTTTGTTTGTTTATTTATTTGTTTATTTTGATAGAGAACACAAGCAGGGGAGGGGCAGAGAGAGAGAATCCCAAGCACTGTCAGTGTAGAGCCCGATGCAGGGCTTGAACCCATGAACCGGGAGATCATGACCTGAGCCAAAATCAAGAGTCCGATGCTTAACTGACTGAGCCATCCAGGCACCCCTGGAAAGAGCAGTTTACAGCCAAGTTTGGAAATGCATTCCTTGGGCAACTGCGCATGGTGTAGACCTGCTTCGGCACAGTTGGGCAGCTCAATAAAAGCAGAATTCCTCCATCCAAAGAAATCTGTTTCTGAGAAAGTTATACTGGATCAACTCGAGGAAATTCTCTTGCAGCTGCTTCATGGGCTCACTGTGTCTCGTTCTGACAGTGACGGTCTTACTTTATTGGAGCCCGGTCCCTTCCAATGTGAATCACACTTTGTGTTAGTGAGAAAAACACATACACAAAGAACAGCAAGGTTCCCTGTGCCCATGTGATCCCAGAGCCCAGAGCTTGGGGAAACTATAGGAAATAGAGCGAGCACCAGTAAAAGAGCCTCACACAGTCTGTTAAAGATGGTTACGCGCTTTATTTTACCCATTTTCATTGCCCGTTTCTCTGACTTTCAAGTTAATGGTCTTGAGAGTCAGACATGGAGGCCGGTCTCAGCAAACCTAGTCATTGGGTTTTCCAAAACTTGAATAACCAGGAAGAAGGAAGAGAGGAAGACAGTGCGATCTTAGCCAGGGAAACACTTAGAGACAAAGAAAGAGAAAAAAAGGCAGAAATTGATGAAGGCAATTTTATGAAAGATCTTTACCCTCAGAAAATTCTTCTGAGATAAATCATCAGAGACACAAGAAGATATAAAGATAGCACCAGGTTACAAAACATGGGAGTACTGTCTCTTAAAATACCCCACAAAATAAATGATAAGTAACTACTGGATTCTTCTTACTGAGCTTGGATAAACTATCTGTACAACTTTGGAAGTGAGGCATCGCTCCTCGCTCACCCGAGCACAGGGAGCTCAGGAATGAGCTGCGGAGAGGCAGAAGTACCTGGGGCAGTAGGGAGCAAGACCGTTTTCCTTTCTTCCCACAGAAAGCATTGGTCTTTCTTTCCATGGCACTAATGCCTACATCGTCCCCTTTGCCTGGTGACATAGGTGTCTTCCTGGGTCTCTGGCTATGCCTTCTTCTCCCTCTTGCTTTCTCCTTTCTTTTCCCTCCTTTTCCGTCCTGTCTTTATCTCTTTTTCTGGGACTTTGGCTCTTCCTTCTCCTCTTCCTTCTTTCTGGGTCTGTAGGCATACCGATAAGCACAGTCCAGTTTTGGGGAAATCCAGCCACCAGCTTCAGTGTTTGTTTGTCTCTGAACATGTGTGTACGCCGGACCTGTGAGGTGAGCACGACTTCCTACCCTTTCAAGGGATCCCCATCTTAAGTGTCCCCCTGCCACCCTCAATTATGTCCCAGGATTTATGTCTTTCTCTGCAGGAATTCCTGCCGTTGTTGACCTCCACCTTGGACCAGTGGTCAGTAGCCATGTATGCACCCCATGTCCCTGAGCTGGTTTCTTGTTGAGCCTAGGACATGCCTATCCGAGGCCCAGCCTGGGTGGTGAACATTAATTCAGGGCTTCTCGCCCTCCCCACTCTTGATGTTTCGGGGGCAGACCACTCTTAGTTATGGGGTCTGCCCTGTTCCTTGTGAGTGTGCGGTGGTGTCCCTGGATACCCGCTAAGTGCAAGTAATCCCTCTGACCCAGTCGGGACAACCAAAGATAAACCAAAAATGTCTTCAGACATTGCCAGATCCTGACATGGTGAAGAATCCCTACTTTATTTCCCCAAATGGTGAATGTATTGGCAACTTTTACATGGTCCATTTCAAGTGGTTCTCCTGTTTCATCTAGATCACATTCATTTATTTCAGACTTTTTCAAAAATTGCAATTTCCAGGGGTGCCTGGGTGGCTCACTCAGTTAAGCATTCAACTTCTGCTCAGGTCATGATGGTTTGAGCCCTGCATTGGGCTCCGTACTGACAGCTCAGAGCCTGGAGCCTGCTTAGGATTCTGTGTCTCCTTCTCTCTCTGCCTCTCCTCTGCTCATACTCTGTTTCTGTCTCAAAAATGAATAAGCATTAAAAAATAATTTTAAAAATATCAATGTCCTTCCCCTCTCTGGCCATCAGTCTCCTCGTGTCCCTTATGTGTTTAAGGAAAATGTCTGATTATTAACGTAGCCAACGTTTTTCCTACTTAGAGTCTATGAGTCAATAATTTTATAAGAATGGATGCGGTAGCCTTTTCCTAACAGGTCATTACTACTCGGAGTGAAAAATTGCTTCTGCTGAATCAAAACTGACCCATGTTTTGCCTAAAGCTATGACCACTGGTTGTTTGGAGCTTGGAAATGAGGCAAGTGAAAATCAGAAACGAATAGGAAAGGCCATTTTTCATTCCATTAGGTGATGGGCCCTTGATTGACATGAGGGATCAATCATGACTATCCTCGGCTGAGTTTTCTGAAACACAGAAGGCAAATGACTGTCCGGTGAAATCAGACCCTCAAGCTCCACGTGTTTCTGGTTTCAATGGGTGAAAAACAACGGCACTTCTCCGTAGTTATAAATTGATTCAAATGGCATTCGTAGATGGGATTTTTTAAGAAGACTGTATTGACACAGATGAGGATGAGTTTCAACTGCCAGGGGCTCAAGGAGAGATCGCGCGTTCTTCCGGGTTAAGTATATTGATAGACCCCTACGCACTTGTCAACAATGTGTGCTTGGCTGGAATGGAATTTGGTTGTGTGGCCAAACCGTGTGCAGTAGAAGTTCACGTGCAAAAAATAACATGATGGGTTTGTAGAGGCACCAGCCTAGGAAGCCCTGCAGGGGGTGTCCTCAGGCAGGGAGAGCAGAAGGACATCCAGCCTCTTTTTCCTACTTCACTCGCTCGTTTTTCTCACTTAGCATCGCTCGTACTTTAAAAAAAATTTTTTTAATGTTTGTTTATTTTTGAGAAAGAGAGAGACAGAGTGTGAATGGGGGAGGAGCAGAGAGAGAGGGAGACACAGAATGCGAAGCAGGCTTCAGGCTCTGAGCTGTCAGCACAGAGCCCACTGTGGGGCTCGAACCCACAAATGGTGGGATCATGACCTGAGCCGAAGTCGGACACTTAACCTACTGAGCCCCCCAGGCGCCCCTCCCTCCCTTCTTGTCATCACATGGGCATCTTATCATCTCACACCATCTGGAGAAGAAGGGTGATTGCAGCCCAGTAAGATATTTTGAGGGAGAGAGAGCCCACATTCACGAAACTCGTACTGGAGTGTATTATTATAATTGTTACATTTTGTTATTTGTTGTAACCTCTCACTGTGCCTAACTTCCAGATTAAACTTTATCATAGCTCTAGGGCTTGGTACTAACCATGATTTCAGGCGTCCACTGGGGGGGTCATGAATGAAGGGCGACTGTTGTAACATCTACTTGGGGGAGCGGAATTCAGGCTTTTCTTAATAGCCCTGAGTTTAGAAACGAGAATTCAGCGATTTCATATGTTTTGTTTGTGCAGTGGTGTGAGGACAACTCACACAGAATTACAAAGTTTCCCTTCTCCCCGAAATGAAAAGAATAATGCAAAATGTGACATCTGGAAAATGAGAAAAATGCCAGCCATTTCGAGTGAATACATTTTTGTTCTCTCTCTCCCCCAAGAACAGTGGTCTGTCCCCGCACAGTTTATCCAGGGCCGGGCACGCCAGGCGCGGGCGAGGGGGCTGAGCCCGTGGGCGGTGCTCCCCGGGCCCACTGGCCGCTCTGCCTGGAACATTCCTCAGCCGGCTGCAGGGCAGGGGAGAGGAAAGTTGACCCATTTCCCCGCCTCCCCGGCATTGCTGGGACCCACACGGGCACCGTTTCACGTGTCGTCCATTCAACTGACAGTTCACGGACTCAGGTCAAGAAAATGTCACCCAGTCTTTGATCTGGGCCCATTTAGAAGAGAAAGGAGGCACTGAGGCTGCCAGTTGTTTGTGAGGTTTGAGTCCAGGTGTATTTATAAAACTTTCAGGGCACCTGGGTGGCTTGGTCAGTTAAGCATCTGACTTCGGCTCAGGTTAGGATCTCGTGGTTCTGTGAGTTCAAGCCCCTCATCTGGCTCTGCCCCGACAGCACGGCGCCTTCTTGGGATTCTCTCTCTCTTCCTCCCTCTCTCTGCCCCTCCCCTGTTTGTGCTCTCTCTCTCTTTCTCTCTCAAATAAATAAACTTAAACATTTTTTCAGCTCACTTTGAGGAAAGAACATGACATCACCTACAACGACTCAAACATTTCATGCGTTAAAAGGGGAAGAAAAACCTGTTTTTCTGTGTCCTCAAACTTTTAATAACAAAATCTGTTGGATTGTTTTCTTTCTGAAATGCCAGTATAGAAACTCGCTTCGAGAATTATTGAAATGTCTTTTTAAACAACTATTATTTTAAACACAAACAGGTGATTCCCCTGTGCTCTGTCACGGGTTCCTCCTCTGCCTGGGGTCACAGTGTCCCCGCCGCAGCCCTTCCCGCGTGCCCTGCAGGAACCACACAGGCTGTCAGGGAGTGAGGAGCCACTTGGCGTACATGTCGGAGTTTATGATTCTCAGAGTTTTCTTGCTTGGGATCTCACTGCAGTTGCTAGAATTATTTAGTGGGAGAGTTCTGACTGGAGTCCAGGGCTCTGTGTCTGGTTCTCCTGCGGCTCCGTTACCCATGTCCAGCTGTGCAAGGACAGGGAAGGAAACGTGACACCATCGTGCCTGGGATCCTGGTGGCATGTGGGGGGGGGGGTGGCGCCTGGACCTTCTCACCCAAGGTGCCTGCATTTGGAATTCTTGAGCTGATGCATGGGGGGGGGGGTGGCGCCTGGACCTTCTCACCCAAGGTGCCTGCATTTGGAATTCTTGAGCTGATGCATGCAGCACGCTACCGACCTGAATTTATTCCATGGAATTGCTGCAGAAATTGAGGATTCTTTGGGTGAGATGCTAATAACCTGTATAGATTCTGTGCAGCAACTTTGGGTTTTTTTTTTAATTGAGGTGTCCCCAACGAGTTTTCTGTGGAGTCCGTTCAGTTGAAAATAGTCACATTATGTAAATATATGTATAATAAATACACTTTCATATGTCCATATCTTATGTATAATATGGCATACAATGATAGGCTAATATATATTCATATACAAATGTATCTATTTATATCTATGTGTTTATAGATAGGTATATCTATACATAAAAATATAGATATAACAGCATGTCCATATATTTATTTGAATTTCTGGGGGCACCTGGGTGGCTCAATTGGTTGAGCATCCCACCCTTGATTTCGGCTCAGGTTGTGATCTCATGGTTCGTGAGATCAAGCCCCATGTCACGCTCTATGCTGACAGTGCAGAGCCTGCTTGGGACTCTCTCTCTCCCTTTCTCTCTGCCCCTCCCCTGCTCATGCTCTCTCTCTCAAAATAAAATAAATAAGCTTTTAAACTTCTGTAATGTGTATGGAGCTATATACATGTGTAATATATGTGTATCTTACACACATATGCCTTACATATATGTCTCATACACACATGTATGTGTGTGTATATATGTGTATATATATATATATATATACACACACACACACATCTGATTGGATGATACAATTTCTCAAGATTCACCTGGTAATCTTGACTTTCAGTAAGTGTACATTGAACATGAGAGGCATGTGCAGTTACTATAAATTGCTCTTTGGCCCCCAGGATGCTTGCAAAGGTGACGCATCACTAAGAGAGACGCTCTGCTATCAGTGGGAGCGCTCTCATCAGCATAAACGCTGCCAGACTCCAGCCCTTGCCCCCCACTCCTAACACTGATGGGCCGGCCTCAGGCTGGGTGTTGCTGAGACATCCACCCTGTTTACAGGTCATCTTTCTACACAGTTATGGTCTTTCTTCAAGCAGAACATATCTTTCTGGGGAAAAAATGATGAAATGCTATAAGGCAAAACCAGGTAATTCATTTAAAAAATGGTCCTAAACCATGTGTTTTCTGTCCTGGGGTCAGGGCCATATGTCCTTGAGACTAAGTGGGCATTGGCCTGCCTCTATCTCAAAAACTCTTTTAGCGAGTCGGCAACTATGCATCCCAGCTATCAACTCAAATAAGAATTGCTTCGAAGCCAAGGACAAGTTGACCCGCCTGTGGGATCACAGGCACACATGGGTCGCTTTAATGTTCAAGTGTTATTGTCTAAATGTAGATAGACAACCCTCCTCCTCAACAACAGAGCCCATGCGGTGGCAGGCTGTGAGTGGCCTTGGAAATGAGCACTATGGCTTCTTGGAAGACCAGAATTCATTAAATTCCCTTAAACCACTTTCACGATACAGAAGTGGGATAAAAAGAAAAAAATCTTAGATGAGAAAAGAAAACTCAAAGATATTTAGATACGTTGATTTACAAGACAAACTTACAACAGAATCTCCTAGCGGGACTTATACATCAAGCCTGTGCTTTAAAACAAGCAGTATTTCTAGAACGTTTAGATAACCCACGAAACGGCCACGTGTGTAGCTATGGCCCACGATGCAATCCACCAGGAAGGAGATTTTCCACAGGAGAAATTGGGTCTTAGGCTCACCAGCAGCAGGAGACTGATTATTAGAGAGCCTGACACTCGGGCCATTTCCTTTCATTGGTAATTCTGACTTTCTGATTCCTAAATATATCTGCTGCTTAAAAGCTAAGTGCCTTTACTTTCTTCCATTCCTGTATTTTCTACATTCTCTTTTGTCTGAACTTATGCCAATTTCTCTTAAAAAACAAAACAAAACAAAACATTGTCTTGGATGCACTTACTCATTTAGGATTCACATCCAACCTGCTTCTGGAATCAGTTGAATCAGTCTGTGAGTTAATCATGAGGCGACTTTTAAGGCAGTGTGAGCAGGGAGGCCATGAGCTGAGCTTGAGCCAGACTTTGGACAATTGAATTCAGCTCTTGACAGTTAAGAAACACAGAAGTACATTCGCCTCCGAAAATCGGACACAAGGGGTAAACATGCCTTGTCCTAGCCTCACTGGGGATAATGCAGACCTCCTCCTCTCTCCCTCCCCTCCTCCACATGGTGCGTCCCAGCATGATACTGAGCTCATCTAGAACATTACCGTGGTCAGATCCCATTTACAGCAAGGCTGGTTCTGTCCTCCATCTTTGAGACAAAGACTGTGGGGCCTCATGTCTGATCGTCCTGGTCCCTGACATCTTTCTCCTTCCTGCCTTGCATGCTCACTGAGCAGGGGAAGCTGATCAGTGGCCCATGGGCATGTGACCATTCTGAGACTGTAGAGCCCCCAAGCACATTCTCACATGGTCCTGGTTACAGGAATAGGCTTGTTACAATTCTCTGTTCCAATTGAAATAATATGGTGCCCCCCCCCCCATTTACTTTTTTCCAAGATTAAAAAAAAATGAGTTGGATTTGTCCTGCCTCTCTGGCACACTTCTGCAGGCTGGTTATCACATTCCCTAACCTGCTTCATCAAGGTCGTGATGGGCCTTCACAAATGTTAATGACCTCCAGTCCTATTTTTACTTTGTCTTTCTTTTGGAAGATAAAAATAAACATCCATTTGTTACCCTGATTGTTTCCCTTCCCATAGTTGATTAGAGGCACTTGCTTTCTCTCCACCCATCTGTAGGCATCATCTTTCAGTCGGGATCTTGGAATAACATACCCTTGACTGTGTTCATGGCTATAGGACTGCTTCTGGTACATTCTACCTTGTGTCAGTCTCTTGCTTTAAGCTACAACAGAAAAGTTATTTTACGTCTTGACTCCTTCTTGAAAGAATTCCAAGAGCACAACAAAGAACAAACAAAATCCTCACCTTTCTCCATTGTTTGTAATTTTCCATCTCATACTGATTACAGTGTCAATTTTGTGTCTGTTTTATCTGTTAAGGCACCAAGCCTTCTCAGCCCCTGTTCTGTGTTCTCCAAGGTTGTATTTGTTTGTTTGTTTGTTTGTTTGTTTGTTTGGAAATCTCCCTCAGACATGCTTAGGCTTCAGTTTTTGTCACTTGCCTTTATCTTGTCTTTGCACACTCCTGTGCCCCTGTGCTGTCTGATGTGGGCAGCCCTCCGTGCCCCTCCTCATCATCTTCCACGTGCTCCCTGAGCCTAGGAATGGATAACCATGTGGCTCTTTGAAGTCTTGTTTTGCGCTTTCTCTTTGGAACTCTTTCCTTAGTCAGAAAAAGAGAACAGAACAGAACAAGTCTCTTCCCCATCTGATATACCTTTCTCAGTTACCCAGTTTACTGCCTACTGTCCATACGCATTTCTTAATTCTTCTGATATTTAACTTAGATCTTTCATTATTTTTCCCCCTCAAGGCATGTCCAGATTAGCAGCCAGTGATCTTTTGCCACTATTGCTAGTAATGGTCTTGGGAGAATTATCTTCCCTTGACATTTCACTTTACATTTAGAGCGGAGATCCCAAAACTTAGCTCTTTTCAACATCCTCATGGCCGGGCCACCAAGCAGACTGAGGTATGACAAATCAACACCCCCTGGAGATTGGGGTTCCAATTGATTGAAGAGAGCATTGCTATCCGGTAAAAGCAGAGGTTCTTATGTGGGGCAGCGCGCAATTCAAACTGTTGGGGATCATGCAGCCTCTGCTCTGTCCACCTGGTTGATTCCTCACCACATCTGGTTGGTTCACTGCATTCTGGCTTTGCCCTTTCACACTTCCTGCCTGGTCCAAGCACTGAATGGCAAGGGACCCAATCAAGGAAGTGGTTTTTTTTTACCTGTCTCCGGAACTGTAATGTCCCTATCTCAAGCTTAGCTTTCACATTGATACCTGAGTGGCCCTTCAACCACAAACATTGGATCAACGTCAGACTTCATGCAGTGCAAGCCCATAATGAGTCCCTTCACTTCCGAGTAAAAAATCACATGCATGAGGCACAGCTGGCTCATGTCAGGCTCCCCCAGGTTATGTGTTACCTCTTCCACACACAATGAGAGCACCATGCCTTGTCTAGCCACGGCGCTAAAGCACGGTCTACTGCCCCTGCCTGAAATGTCTTTTTTTCCCCTTAGGTCACTAAAACCCTACAAATGTCACGTGGAACTTCCTCCAGGAAGCCTCCCTAAATTCTGTCCTTCCATTAAAACTTACATTAGATGTCACCTCCCTTGGGAAGCCTTCCTACATCTTTTCCCTTCCCCTCCCCTCTGGAGGTAGTAATATACAGTTCTCTGGAGAGCTCCATAGTACTTGCTACGGCCCTGTGTTTTCATTTTCTGCTAAGTGCCTAGATTGTGACCTCTAGCACAGTGCCTACGAAAGGATATCTAATCAGCAAATGCTTGCTGAATGAATAAACAGCTTCGTAGCTCAGAAGTCTATGCAGTATTATGACCATGCCCCAGGTTTTCTATGCATGTTTTGCAAGCACAAAACATACTCAACTCTGGGTCAACACCCAGCATGGGGTTTCTTTTGAACATCTTTTCCTTATTAGTTACATTTTTACTTCTGCATCAAGAATCAAGATGATTATAGATTCTCATCACATAGGTAACAACGGTTTGAAAACTTTATGTAAAACTTGTTGCAATTTGTATACGAGTTTCACACGTGACCCTTCCCTTTGGAGAAGCATTTGTAACATTTCTTTTCAAAGTTCTGGAGAAGTTTTCTAAGACACTGTCTCATGAACAGCATCCGATAGCTTCCTTTTATTTATTCTCCTAACACATGTCAAAGGTGATTTAAGGTTTGCACTGTTAACAGGTACAATTCAAAATGAAATCACATTCATCAAAAGAAGACATGTGCTTTGAGATTTTAATTGAGTGTATATTTATCTTCAGAAATGTCTTCTGTTGAACAAGTAGTATGCAGGTAGAGAAGGTCAGATTATTTAACAGTTTTGTTGTTATTTTTTGGTCAATATCTAAGAGGGTTTTTTGTTCTCTTTAGTGGTCAATTACCATTTAATTTATTAGTCAATCAAAATATATTCAGATTAGCCATTTCTTTGGTGCTCAGGACTTGTTAAAGTGTTTCTTGTGGGTTTTTTTCCTTCTCAGGAGGAATGTCAGAACTACATCCGGGTGCTTTTGGTGGGTGGCGACCGGTTATTTACCTGTGGGACCAATGCTTTCATGCCTGTCTGCACCAACCGCTCGGTAGGTCTTCATCTTGAGCCTTGACAAAATTGAATACCGGGAAAATCCAAACATTCTATTAAAACTGTAGTTTTACATCCATTTCTATTCCCTAAGGAGTCATTTTTTAATTAAAAAATAGTTTTCACACTGAATAAATATTCAATGTATTGGTTTATTACTAATCATGTTATCTATTATATAAAGAGCTGAACACAACTATAGCTTGTTTAATTAAATGTAAATATGTTTCTAAACCGTTTCTATCAGCTTTTTCCCCACCAGCGATCCTGATTCCTCAACATACTCTTCATTTATCCTGATTTATTATAGAGATACCAAAAGTATATAAAATGGCCTTAAGATCGTAATCCAAAGGAAGAAAATAGAATTTACAAGTTGGATGAGAGCAGTATCAAAAAAATGAAAGCAAGCAAACGAACGAATGAAGCCCTAGGCAAAGTGAAGTCCCATCCTGTCCTCTTCCTTCTCCTTTTAACCTGTCCTTGTGGCGGGGAGTTCCCGGCATTCTCATCTGACACCTCTAGGTCAGAGCACACATGCAGTCTTCCTAATTCAAAATATTAGTTCGATGTTCCGCAGGGAGCATAATGAAGAAATGCCATCATGTTAATTTCCTGGTTACACGACTCCTCTCAAAGCCTGAATTTATCATCGGCAATATTTTCAAGCTCTCATTCAGTTATTGGAAACATAGGAAGGACGACGAGGAGAACAGAGAGAGCCCCTCAGGGTCACACCCTGTTCTAAACGCTTTGCACCTGCTTGGTTATTTAACCCTGACATCTACCCCATGTGGCAGTTATCCTTTGGGTCCCTGATGTGTTAGGAGTGTCTCTCATTCAACGATTGGTTGGGGATCCAGCATTTGAGAAGCTGGGTTCACACCAGATGCCGACAAGGCACGGAGTTGTCTGTCTGAAAACTGACATAGGAAAGTCTTGGAAATCTGGGCCGTGTGGTACAAAATAGCACGCATCCTTACCTGCGAGCACGGTTTTGGGCTATTCAGAACATTTTAATTCACTTCGAGTGATAACATTTGCCCATAATCTTTATTGTGGTTTATATTTCTATAAATATTGAAATTGGCTTCATTAAAGTGGAAAGATCTGCAATGCCCATCAATGCAGATAGAGCCCACGTACGGGAGTCTTAACTTGGTATTTTCTGAATTTAGTGGCACGCAGTCCAGCCACTCTGAGGGGACGACGAAGGAGACTATCAGTGGCTTCTCTGTCCGTGTCCTCCGCACGATGCTTCCATCGGTGCCGGAGCGCGAACATTTGTCGTGTCTTCTCCTGAGCCCCAGAGAGTGTAGTGCACTGTGCCTTACGTGCAGTTCAGGCAGACAGAATCCATTAACACTATTAAAGGGCTTTCACGAGGGATAATTGGTTTCCTTTGTCTTGCCCTCATCCATAGTTGAGCAACCTGACCGAGATCCACGATCAGATCAGTGGCATGGCCCGCTGTCCCTACAGCCCCCAGCACAATTCCACGGCTCTTCTCACGGCCGGCGGGGAGCTCTACGCTGCTACGGCCATGGATTTTCCCGGGCGGGATCCTGCCATTTACCGAAGCCTGGGCATCTTACCTCCTCTCCGTACAGCACAGTACAACTCCAAGTGGCTCAATGGTGAGTCCTGTGGGCACCGCTGTCCCCACCTCCTTTGTCTGTAATGCCTGGTTGCTTGGTGCTTCGAAAGCAAACTGTCACCGCTTCTCAAGACAAACGATTTCTTGATTTTCTTTTTTAAGTGTTTATTTATTTGTTTTGAGAGGGAGAGAGAAAGAACATGTGGGGGAGTGAGGGAGGGGCAGAGAGCGAGGGAGAGAGAGAATGAATTCCAACAGGCTCGATGCACTGTCAGCACAGAGCCTGACGTGAGGCTTGATCTCATGAACTGTGAGATCGTGACCTGAACCAAAATCAAAATCAGAAGCTCAACCAACTGTACCACCCAGGTGCCCCAATTTCTTCATTTTCTAATGAAATCCAAGTGTAACTTGTTTTGTACGTCTGTGGGGAAGGGCATTGTATGTGGCTCTGGAGTGGTAGAACATCACCACTGTGGACCAGAATAACAGGGCTAATGTTGACGTACCTCTTCATGGACCTTAAGCTGCTTTTTACGCTATTGTTTGATGTTCAAGAAATTTGATGTTGTATCAGAGATAGCTGTAGGTTCATATGCATTCTTTCTTAATTTCTTATCATAGATCTAAAAAAGGGAAATTACTAGCATTTTATGAAATTTTCAGGCACCGTGTAAGAGGATGCGTTTGGCCACAGGTAGCTCGAAAGAGCTCGATCGATCTCAAAAAAAAAAAGCTGTCAAGTCAAACAACTAGACCATTGGGGTAGATGTCTTCAGAGTTCTTTCCTTTGGTGGCTCGAGAGTCAGTAAGCACCTCCGCCTCGTCACTGGTGTCCCTGCCGTCCGTGTTCCATGTGGCCCTCAGGCTGGCTGTGCTGGGGACATGCAATCAGTGCTCCACTTTCAGGCTCTGCATCCAGATATGACGGGATCCAGGGAAAGAAGAGGCCATATTCCTTGTGTCTGTTTTTTGTTTGTTTGTTTGTTTTTGTTTCTTTGGGTTTTTTTTTTTTTTTTTTACAAAACCAGAAACCCCTAGAAGACCCTGGAAGACTTCCTTTAAATCCTGGACTAGAACTTGGTCACTTCCTCACTAAGCAGAGAGAAGGTGGTGCCATCCGTCGACATTTGTATGATGTCCTGACATGTGCCAGCTGAAATTCAATCCTTTGTATGTGTGTGTGTTCATGTGTGAATGTGACCGCCCCCTCCACACACACTGTGTTATGGATAGATCCGTGCACCACCTGTAATGCCTTTATTTGACAGTTTGTACAAAGATGAAATCTTGAGATTACCAGTATAATATTTATTATTTTAAGCTTTCAAGTTCTATGAAGATTTACTGGTCTTTTGTCAAGTACAAGCTAATTATGGAGACCAGAATCAACTTCTGCACTATTGACATTTTGGAACAGATAATTCTTCGATGTATGTGTGGCAGGAGCTGTCCTGATTATCATAAGGTGGTTAGCAGTATCCCTAGCCGACACCCACTAGGTGCAATAGCATTCCCTCCCCTCCCCCACTTCATTATGACAATAAAAAAATTCCAGAAGTTTCCAAATCTCTCTTGGCAGGGTGGTGCCTGTGGTTGAGAATCACTGGTTTAGACTCATGATTTATGCGTATTTATATGTCTATGTGTATACAAACAGGACACAAGCATTTTCCCAAATAATGTAGTCAAACCAACCATCAATTTGCCTTTAAAGAACTCCTTTGTAGAAAAGAGAATATCCTCATCAACTTTCTCTAGTAATTTGAATGACTGTGTGCCTCCAAAGGGCAATGTGAGTTGTTTTCCAAAACTGAAGCTGTAACTAGCTTTTCTTCATTAACATTATTTCTGTTGAACTAGTTTCAGTCCCCTTCAGGCCCTGAAGCTTTCATCTGGGGAGCTTCAAGTTCCTCTTTCTATTCATTTGTTGGTTTTTACTGGCCAAGCAATGTTTCCAGCGAAAAATCAAAATTACCTGCCCCCCAACCCAAAGGCATTATAATTAGGGTTTGTCCAAAGCAAAGTAAAAAGTAATCAGGAATACCATCTACCGTCTTTTTTCCCCCCAAAAGTGACCCCCTGAAAGAATATTCTGGAAACCTAACTCAGGTCATGGCATGAGTTATAAACATTGACTGTTCCCTTTGCATGTGACTCAGATACCCACTGGCTGATCAGACGGTCGGATTCTATTGACGTCTGGGCAGAACCCTTTCTGTCTGAAAGTCAGGTGATCTGAGAAGGGCAGTGGGGAGCCAAACTGTTTACCACAGTCACTGTGGGCATGCTGTCATTATTTGCGGAACATACCGAATAAGGTTTTGGGTTCCTCAAATGTGCCGGTGTATATATGTCATATGATCCAACAACTGCAGCAATGGAAAACAAGTCCAAGGTCAACATGGTGGAGCTATCCCTCAGCCCACCTTATCCTCTTAGTTCCTGTGGCAACAAATGGTCTGCTGCCCTCAGCTCCACCCACCCCCACCCGCCAAGGAAGGCTCCCACTCTCGAGGCAGAGAGCAGAGAGTTCCTACATATTGAGTGTTTCTTCTTTCTCCTGTTGGGGCCCTGCCTTCTTCTACTGAACCCCCCGAGAAGGGTCCCATTTCCTGTTGTGATGTTAGGGACCTGTTCAGCGAGGCTCTCATATTATTCTCCAGAGTTTTCAGCTGATTGAGAATCAAGGCACGGAGTGGACACATGGAGAGCAGAGCTTTGGATTTAGTTTCGCTAGAGCGGAGTGGGTGTGCTGGGAACCCGAGAGCCAGTGTACTCAGTGAAGAATGCGTGGACACGACCTGCCCCCTGAGGAGGGACAAACCTGTCTCACGGGGTTGACAGGCAGCTCCCCCCGGAATCCGAGCTCCCACTTCGAGGAGAGGAGATCCCGGGGCCTCTTGACTGAAGGTGTGGTTTGATTACACTCATTCACAGAAGTAAACTCACAGGGTTTATGACTTATGCATCTCAGGCCGTCACTCCGCTAACAGCTGCTCACATGTAACAATAACCAGAGCTCGCTTCTTTGTTTTGGACACTCTTCAGCTTGGGGCGACATTTTTGTTTGAAAGAAGAGAAGGGTCTCAGCAGGAGAGGTCTGGAGGATAGTACCTATTAACTACGGTCGGCACAGTTTATGTGTTCAGATTCGGTGCTGCGGATCAATGTGTGCAGAGGACAACTTGCCCACACACAGAGGTGGCCCTTTCCATAATTCAATTAGTTATTTTATATCAGGAAAACTCAGTGGTCTTCGAAGACTCCAGGAGGGGACCCTTCCTTGCCTCTTGCAGCTCTGGTGGCCCCAGGTAGTCCTTGACTTGTGACCCCATCACTCTAGACTGTGCCTCTGTGTTCACATGGTCTTGTCTCTGTGTATCTTTATGTCTTCACTTGGCTATCTTCATGTAGGAACTGGTAATATTGGATTAGGAGCCTGCCATACTCCAACATGACCTCATCGTAACTGATCCTGTGTGTCATGACCCTATTTCCAAATAAGATCACATTTATAGGTACTGAAGGTTTGGACTTCAACATACCTTTTTTGGGGGGAGGGGCGGATACTATTCAACCTCTAACAGTGCCCTGATCAGGAAATGCTCAAATGTTGGGTGCTTGGGTGGTTCAGTCAGTTAAGCGTCTGACTTCAGCTCAAGCCATGATCTCATGGCTTGTGAGTTCGAGCCCCACATCAGGCTCTGTGCTGACAGCTCAGAGACTGGAGCCTTCAGATTCTGTGTCCCTCTCTCACTCTGCTCCTCTCCCACTCATTCTCTCTCTCTCTCTCTCTCAAGAATAAATAAACATTAAAGGAAATGCTCAAATATTGACATCTTAAACTCCTGCACCTTATTTCTGATGACAATCCTAGCTCTCTTTCTGTGCTATGTGGGTAAATCCTCTACCCACTTCTTAGTCTCCTTTCTCAGAGGAGACATTTTTAGCAGACAGTGCTGTCTTCTCTTTACTGAAGACACGGCTATTTTCCACCTGTTTCTTCCCTGTGTTCTCCAGACCACTAGTGTCCACTTATGCCTTCTCTGTCCACTGTGTGTCTCTCCT
Source organism: Cryptoprocta ferox (assembly GCA_028646485.1). Taxonomy (NCBI): domain Eukaryota; kingdom Metazoa; phylum Chordata; class Mammalia; order Carnivora; family Eupleridae; genus Cryptoprocta; species Cryptoprocta ferox. The sequence continues at coordinate 137,859,128 of CM053572.1, forward strand.
CCATCCCATGATCTCTGGGGCAGGAGTGCCCCCTCCTAGGCAGTGTACTGAAATGGATTGGACCTGGCTTATTCTGAGTCTGAACTATTCCCTCAAAGGACTGAACAGAGTCAAGTGCTCTGACGCTCCATTCTAAGCATGCAGGCACAAAGGATGTTCTTTAGGATTTCGGGACCTGTAGACAGAGCACACCCTTTGGCCACCCCAGCCTCTCAGAAACCTCCGTGCTTTAGGGTAAATCTTCAGCCAAATGGTGGCATTGGGCTGTCCAGGCTCACTTCCTGCCAGGACACAGGGAGCCCTGAGTAGGGACCCACCACACCTCTAATGTCCCCAGGAACCTACCACAAACACCTGCTATAGTTGCAACAATCTTCCTTGGGCAAGCTAAACCCCTTGGATTGAATACCAGAGTTCCAGATACACCCCCAACACTGATTACACCCCCAACACTGTGGGCAGACGCCAATGAAGGGGTGCCCTAGCCACACCCCAGAACCTGTGCAACAAGCCCTAGCTGGTGGGATGTGCTCTCAGCAAGGGCTCGCATGGAGCAGAGGAGCCGGCTGGCTATGGACACGTTCTTCCGGTTCGTCTCTTCTCTCTTTCCCAGCCCGTGCCATCTGGCACCACCTGCTCTTTCTGCCCCGACTCCTCCTACTTTCTCCATGTGCACCGTCGGTGTCCTTGAAGGGCAAGTGTGAAGGGCGTGCCTTTTCCACCACTTTCCTTTGCACATGCTACTCATGTGGACCTCACTTCCCTTGAGTTTTCCCTCCTCCCAGATCCTGGCCGCTCTTAGCTCTCGTTAGAGTTTCAGTTGGATCTCCCATCCCTTCTTGGCATTTCACACGACTGTGTTTGTGTGGCAGTGCTGGAGCTCTCGGTCATTCTCCTGCTGGGCACCTACAGGGTCCTCATTCCACCTGCAGAGAAAGCCGAAGCCCTACCCTTGGCCTCCTGTTTGCTCTGTGTCCTCACTCCTTCCCACCCCTTGCTCCCTCTGTTTTGGCCTCTTAAATGTTACAAAGGGCCACTGGCCCTTCGCTCTCTCTCCCCAAGATCTGAGAAGAGCCAGAAAATAAACATCTTAAGCTTTGCAGTCAACTTTGTCCCCATTGGAGCTTTTCTTTTTTTTTCTTTTTTCCTTTTATAGTTTATTGTCAAGTTGGTTTCCATATAACACCTGGTGCCCACTGGAGCTTTTCAATTGTGCCCTTTTCGCAGCCATCGCCAGGGCTTACCTGATTGCAGGTGGCTGTGTGCTCAGAAAATTTTATATATAGCTAGTGGGTAGGATTGGCCAAAGATTAGTTTGCTGGCTCCTGTTTTATCTACAAAGCTCTTCCCACCAAAATCCACCTGGCCAACTGGTCCTTCCAGTCTTTGTTCAGATGGGGCTTCTCGATGGGATGTCCCCCCAATCACCTTATTTGAAGTGACACTCTCTCCTATCTTGGCTGCTTTGTCCCCCTTAGCATGCTCAACTTTTATCCTTAACTTATGCCTATTAGTGCTTGTCTCCTTCCTACCCTAGAATGGAAGTTTCCCAATGGCTGGCTAATATGTTTTATTCACTGATGTGCCCCACATGCTTTCAACAGTGCTGGACACATAGTAAACACCATATTTTTTTTTCCTTTGACAGAGAGAGAGAAAGAGAGAGAGAGAGAGCAGGGGAGGGTCAGAGAGGGAGAGAAAATCTTTAGCAGGCTTCACGCTCAGCACTGAGCCTGATGCAGAGTTCGATCTCACAACCCATGACTGTGAGATCATGACCTAAGCGAAAATCCAGAGTCTCAACTGACTAAGCCACCTGGGTACCCCAACACCCATAAATATTTTTTAAATAAATGAATTACTAGATGAGTAGTTTGCTTCTGTGTTTTCCCCCACAAGTTTATGAATTCCTCAAGGGCAGGGATGATATGTGAGCCATCTTTGTGTGCTGGGTATCTCACTTCATGCTTGAAACAGTTGATGCCCTATTAGTATTTGTTGAATGATTGGGAGATAAGCACATATCATAAAGAATAGAAATATGAATGGTGTTGTTAAACAATGCGAACATGTTATATGACTCGTAACCCCTAATTTAAAAAATAGATTTGTATGTTTGAAACTGATTCAGTTCCAAACATTTGAAAAACTCGTCCTTTGTCTCTCATTTAAACACTCATTTTCAACCATTATTTATTCAGTCAGTTATCAAAGCCAATGCAATTGATTTGATGGTGAGGAATTTGAAGCATTGAGTTACGTGTGTGGTAACAAATGTAAGTTTCAACATCAGATTTATCCCCTCGTGCCAAAATCACTCTTAAAACAAATTTATGTGTTTAGAGAGAGACCTTAACAGCCTTGATGCATTAAAATACTAATCGTTAATAACGCTTATTAAATGATTACTGTAAGGAAGGATAGTAAATGTTTAACGGTCAATGACTAAAATAGAGAAGCTGTAAAACTTGCTTTCAAGAAATTGGCAATCAATTTGGGGGAAACAGTAAACCTATGAAAAAGGGGAAATGACATTTCCAGATTAATAGCGTGCAAATTGAGTTTGTGGGTTCCGAGGGAACTATATGCTTTCAGGTAGAAAAAAGAAATTTGATACGAACTTGGAAAAACTAATTCATAAATAAGCCTTGGAGCACCTGGGTGCCTCAGTGGGTTGAACGTCAGACTCTTGATTTCGTCTCGGGTCATGATCCCAGGGTATTGGGATCAAGCCCCAGGTTGGGCTGTACAGTGACAGTAGGTAGCCAGCTTGGGATTCTCTCTCCCTCCCTCTCTCTCTGCCCCTCCCCCATGCTCGCTCACTCTTTCTCTCACTCTCTCATAAAAACAAACAAATAAATAAGTAAGCCTCAGTAGGTCAGCATGGACATCTACGTGATCATATCTTATTAGCACTCGGTGACTTTCGAATTGTCCTCCTCTGGGGAGAGGTGCCTGCCCGTCCATGGGGTTGCCCGGATGAGATCCGCATCTCCTTTTATTTCTGCAGGTTCCAACCATGACCTCATGTGGAGGCAGACGGGCCTTACCATCACAAGCCTTCTCATCTTAACAATGTCATCTCCCAGGACCTCTTATGTTTCTAGCCAAGAAAACTCTTTTTGTAACAGCCTCAACATCTCCTGGTTGGAAACACAGTACTTTAATGATGTTCTCCACCCATTAAATAGACTGTTTGAGGTCTTTAAAATACAATGATTAACCTCCTAATGATTAAAGATAATTTACTTGGAGGGAGAAAATCCCCTCTGTGCTTAACTCAAGGAGAAATTGTTTCTCCTAACCGTGAAGACAGGTGCCTGGTAGAGCCGCTCAGGGCTTTGCTCTGGGACCAGATGCCGCCTCTCAGAGAGCCAGGCCTGGCCAGGCCAGAGTGACTCTTTGGGGCTCGTCCTGGGGACAGTGAGCTCACTTCTGGCAGAGTCTACACAGCACAGTCCCTGAGGGTGTGAATCATCTGCTCTAGGGGCTCCCTCGATGGGAGACATTTGCGTGAGCAGGAAATTCATAAATGGAAGCAGCGTTCACAGAACAAGCAAAATCAAGACAAGTGGAGCATAGGAATGACGTGCTGTTGTGCAGGGAAAGTCAAGTCTTTTTATTATTATTTTTTAACGTTTATCCATTTTTGAGAGACAGAGACAGAGCACAAGTAGGGGAGGGGCAGAGAGAGAGGGAGACCCAGACCCTGAAGCAGTCTCCAGTCTCCGAGCTGTCAGCACAGAGCCCGACGCGGGGCTCGAACTCAAGAGCTGTGAGATCATGGCCTGAGCTAAAGTCGGACGCTTAACCGACTGAGCCATTCAGGTGCCCCCGAAAGTCTTTATCAAAGAAAAGAAGCTCAGTAAAACCAGAACGGAAATCACAATTGTATAGTCCAGAGTCTAGTCTTATATTAAACAAACATCTGGGGAGATGCTTCAAAGGGGTGTCATTGTGAACGGTGGGATCCCTTCAGTGCTGCAGCTGCAGGGCTAAAGCCTGTCATCTAACGCGTGCAGTTTCAGCTGCTAGAGGATGATGAGTCGTGGGCTTAGAGCACACAGGCTGTCAGGTGACGTGACCCAGCACAATTAGAGCATGCGCGCAGTCGGGTGACATGTGACCCAGCACGATGAGCCGCCTTTTCTAATTGGCGAGACACGAGGCAGATTGTCCATCTTGTGGGGGATGAGGATGTATTGGAAACTGTGGCGAACACATAGGGTTGATTGTCTTCGTAGGGTTACGGCGATTCTTTATAACTTGTCAGGTAGATGGGAGACTCCGCCTATGCACCAGGTGGAATACTCCACACGATCCTCCAAGGGAGACGACATTGTTTTTATTTTACAGACGAGAGAGCTGGGGTCAGGGGGACTAGCTCCCTGAACCGGAGCCACTTGGTTGAGGTGTCCATGAGCCAGGATTTGGAAACAGACCCACAACAGAGCTGACATCCTCCACCCTCCACGTTTAATCTGCATCCTAGCAACTATCAACGTCATAACCTGCCTTTGTGTCTCTCCTGATGTCCACATTTTTATGCACAGAAAAGAGAGAGAAGGACTGTAGAGAAGGTTGGGAGGGTTTCCTAATGGCCGAAAACTTAAAAAAGGAGATGAGATGAACGGGGATTATTAACCTCAAGCAGAAGAGCCTGTGACACATTTTAAAACAGTCTTCTATAGGCACAAAAGTTTGTTAAGTGACACAAAGGAATCCATTCTTATGATGCTCTTTGCAAGCGGTGTTGCGCTCTGCTTGGTCTCTGTGTCGAGTGCCTGAAAGTAGGGGAGCGCAGAATCCCTTCTGTCTTGGGGTGACAGCTCTGCACTTGCCAGTCAGTCATTTGGACTTTTCAGTGTACACATTTCGGAAGAGAATGGTTGGACGAGCCCTTCTCTCCCCCGGCAAAGGTATGATTTGGCCAAAGGCACCTACTGTATACAGTAAGTTGAATGGAGACCTGCATCAAACAAAACACAAATCCACATGGAGAAATTCCATCCCATTGTAGAGAATACAGTATCTTGTATAGACAATTTCTCATACTTACGTAACCAGGCAGGAAGGTGGCTCATTGTATTGTCTTGAGATCATGAGCAGTTTCCTTGCAACACTCTTGGATCACTCCTGCCACCCTGGCATGATTATAACATCGCTCCCTGTCCCTCTCAAAAGTGCCCCCATTTGGCTCATAAATCATATTGTCATCCTGTTTATAAGATCCCCCGCAAATCTGTCTCCGTATTATTCTGTTAAACTCTTTGTACGCACTCAGTGGCTTCTCATGTTTTTATCATCCACTGCTCCGTATTGGGTAGTTGACTCTGTGCTCTGGGTTTCTGGCCTGCCCTGGCCCGCGTCAGCTCAGGAGACAAAGGCCACGCCGTCATACAAGTATATGTGTTCTAACTGCACACTCTTACGGCCCAATATCTTCTGCCAGGGACCTCTCACAGGTTCTTCTCTTTAAAACTATTTTAGTAAGTATTCCAGTTAAGCATTAAAATATTTCTAATATCTGTGTTTTTTTTAATGTTTATTTTTGAGAGAGAAAGAGACAGAGAGACAGAGCATGAGCTGGGGAGGGACAGAGAGAGAGAGAGAGAGAGAGAGAGAGAGGGAAAGACAGAGTGTGAGCAGGGGAGGGGCAGAGAGAGAGGGAGACACTGACTCTGAAGCAGGCTCCAGGCTCCGAGCTGTCAGCACAGAGCCCAACGTGGGGCTCGACCCCATGAACTGTGAAATCATGACCTTAGCCAAAGTGGGGCATTTAACCGCCTGAGCCACCGGGTTGCCCCAGAGATCTTTGAATTCCAGTTAATATCCCAGTTTCTAAAAATTCCTAAGTTTTGACTTATGATTCTTCAAGTTAAGCGTTTCATTCCTAAAGGAAGTGAACCACTGCTTTGACTATAATCAGGAGAAAACGAACATGGTAAATTGAAACTTTCTTCTTCAAACCTGTTTGGAAGTACATATTCGTGCAATCAGTCTGAACGGATCGAGCCTAGGAACGTGTGATGTGGCAGACACTTCTAGAAGGGCTGCGGAGGCTTTGTGCTTGGAAGAGAGTGAGGGAGAAGCACAGACAAGGGCGTCTGTGTCACTTGGATCGAGAACATAGAGACAAGAGCCAGTAAGGAAGTCCCTGCAGACGTGGAGGGAGACTTCCGGGGAGAGACCTGGGCTGGCGGGGTGCGTGCTCATGTGGAGGCAGCAGATCTCCCTCAGGGAGAGAGGGCACAGGTCCACGTGGTACTGGTCACTGTTGCGTGGCTCCACAAATCCACGGAAGTAACGCATTTGCAGCAGGTCATAGTCCCCTTGAAGAAAGAAGGAATCAAGTTGGATGGAACCATGTTTCCAGTTTTTGGCGATGCTTTTCTTTCTGCCAGGTGCTCAGTGAGTGAAGGACCTGGGCATCTGAGGCTCACTTCACTCAGTGACCACTTAGGACACACTGCCACCACCACACCCACAGGAATGTGGGTCATACACTTCTCTTTAAAATTCCTCGGTGCCTGTCCAGTGACAGCTGAAATCCAAACTCCCCTCCTGGTTGCTGTCCTGGCGCTTCTCCTGTCCTGCTGATTCCTTCATCCCGACACTAGTCCCTTCCAGTCCTGGCCTCTCTGAGCATCTTCTCTCAGCTGCTGTGTCTCCAGCTCTTGGCCTGGTGGCCCCTCCCGACTTTTCATCTGCCTGTTCCCTGCCCCTCTCCTTTCTGATTCTTGAATTCACCCTCATTGTTCTTGTCATCCTTGTGATTACTTGTTGGTCTGATTGTTTCTTCACCCTGTCCTCAGGGGCATGGGGTATATCTGTCAGTTTACCACGTATATGCACGCAGTGTTCAGCACAGTCCCCACGGTGGTTGCAAGTGCCTGATGATGGAGGGGTGCTCTGGCTGGCATTCAAGGCTCTGTCTGTAGCACCTCCGCCATGCTTGGTGCCAAATCTGCTGAGGGGAACAGAGACCTTAATTTGATATACAGAATGAAAAGTGTATGATTTAGCTTATTCAGTAGAAGTACTGAGGATATGTTTACCAATATGTGTGTTAATATTAATTTACGTATTTTGTATGTACGTATATATTTCTTATTTTATTTTAATTTACATATGCGAACGGTGACCTATATTTTGGTGAGTAACAATTAGGTGCCAGGCACTTGACATGCATTGCCTTTGATTCCCCCAGTGATAGATATTGGGTATTGTTAGCACCTTTCTAAAACGGAGGAAACAGAATGGGTGCTGTTAAATAACGTGACTAAGTTCACACAGCCAGTAGGTGGAAGTATTGAGCCATATATACATATGCCTCAATACTATATGTATATATGGGATGCACATACACACATATATGCACACGGACACGTATTATCTGCCCATCTGTCTGTCTATCTTGTACTGGAAATCTTAGGAAAGGCTTAGTACATCAATGGCTTTTAAACCACATTGTACTTAATTTAATTTCATTTTAGCTTAATTATCCATGCCTACTAAATACCTAGATGAAATTAGTTTACTCTGGAATACTCTGTAGCACATTTTCATGTAGCTGGAACGAGGGGAGATGTGCACGAGAAGAGAGTGTATGGAATCTAGGAATATATATGGAAATGGTTTGGGTCGTGACTGACCCCCAAAAATTAGGGAATTAAAAATATCTGACTCACTGTGTCATGTCTAAAGATTGTTCCCATTAATTCCTTTTTTTGTGTGTGTGTAATAGCTTGCCATTTTAAAAACTTGGCATGGCTTTAACTGTCCCACATTTTGATCACCTTTAAGCTTAGCATTTGCATGTTTGGCAATTCATTATCATTAGGTGAGGTTCTACTAAATATAAATTATTAAGAGAGAAATCAAGAGTAAATGATGAAATAATCATTATAGGCATCATTTATTGGGATCCTACTGCGTACCAGTCTCTTTAATCCTTACAGCAAAGTAGGTCTTTTGGGCCCTGAATTGTCATCCAGGATGAAAGAGCATTCCAGATGTCCATGGTCCAGCCCAGGGTTTCAATCTGGAATGGGCAGAGCCACAGCCCACAGGGGCCCCATCCCCAGGCATTTTCTAGTCTGCTTTGGGCAAATGTGTTGCAAGGTGGCCTTTGATTGAGAAAGGATTTATGATAGATTGTGATTCTAGTAAGATTTTTGTAGAGTTGGAAAATTGGAATTCCTTTCTCTCTCCCACATCCGTTCTCGTCAATGGGGACAGATATTTCTGTATGAGGAGCCTACCAATGATCTGGTCATTCTTGAACGTGAGGTACCATGTAGATGTTGCAATAGAAAGAATATAAAAAGGAAGGGTCCATGTGGATGTTCAGCATTTGATTTTACATGGTCCAAATCTTCTCAAAAATGTTGATGCTTTTGTTCTTCTCATTTACTCACATGTATTCTATTATGAATCTCTGCTCTTACCCCTATCCACATGGCCACTAATAAGTAAATGTAGAAAATAAGAGTTCTGATATCATGAAACATACCTCCGCTTATGACGTGACATATTTTGTAAAATGCTCTGTAATCCGTAACTCCATATGTTTTACAAACATGAGGGAAAACAGCTTCTCCGTGCGTATATTTATAGTAAGCTGACATATATTCAGGTCTGTTTTTTTTCTGAACTAGCAGCACACCTACTATTCATGTATAGCTCTAATGACAATAAAGAATAAAGGACCACTCACATCTCCCTTTCAGGCACTCACATTCATTGTAGACAAGAAGACAGTGCCTGATTTATGACTTGTTCGGTTCACTCAGGAGTGACAGATTACTAGTTTGTGGTGAATTGCATTTTAACGAGAGACAGAACTTAAATAATGGGAAGGAAACAATATGCATCTTATTGTAGTGCCTGGTGAGATTCAAACATCCCCTACCTCCAGATTTACGTCTCCAAATGAGAGAGATGTTTGGCTGTCTGTCTAACAATTTTTCCTGCTTTCTTATTGTCTTTGGAAAAGGAACGGGATGCTGGCTGAGTTTCAAAAGGCTCCTCTTTCCAGGAAATGGAGCTTCCTGATTTTACAGCAGGTCACACAGTCAGGGACCCGTCAGCATCCTGAAGGACCACAGCGGGACCGCAGGATGTGTTTCCAAATGTCACTTAGCTCCCTGATAAAATTGACCTGCCTTGTGTGGTGGGTTAGGGAACAGCATCCACCACACACTAAACACAAATCCTTCCCCATTTTCTCAGCGGAAAAAGTGCGTTTGAGCATTTCTGTCTAAAATGTGCTTCGTCACCCTATCGTAGAATTGTTTCAGGGTGGTTTGGAGAGATATCAGAGGTTCTCTGTGGAAAGAGGAGGCCGTGGGCCAGTGTGCATGGTGTTACCCAGTATTCCCCTTCTAGGAGAAATCTGAGTGAGGTGGTCCAGTGGCGCTGACTGTGAACATGGTGTAGACACCCTCACAGTCACTCCCGGGCTCTCTGGGGCTGTGGCGGTGCTATCTGAAATATCATCTCTGGAGCTGGGCAAACGCTTCCCAGCAGTAATCTTGCTTAATAAGCCCTTGGACCGTTGGCTCCTTCCTCCTGCTTTTTCTTCTCTGTGTCACTCCTGATGTCCCTGATAGCTGCAGGGTAAATTTCACCTGGGCATTTGTCTTTCTGAGTAAACTTACTCCCCACTTTGGTTTCTAAAGCTTTGTCTGGAACACTAACTTTTATTCTTGAATGTGACTAACACAGAGTCAATTATTCTTTTGTAGCCCATTGTGTTTGTTTGTTTGTTTGTTTGTTTTTGTCTGTTTTCAATGGTCAGTGCCTACGCTCTGTGGTCAAACTGTCCAGATTCAGGACATAGCCCCCCCGCCCCCATGCCCATTGCTAGTTGTGTGAACTTGGGCAGTTTACCAATAAGTAATAACACAGCACCTACCTCTCTGGGTTTTGTGAGTTTAATAAGCATATGAATATGAAGAACCCAGCATAGAGCCCGGCACAGGAGCATTAGAACTCTGTAGGTATTTTTAGAATTAGACTCAACCTTGACTGGAAAAAACCATGATAAATCATTTTTACCTTTGGATCTTCCCATTTTCTTGCTCAAGACTTCCTAGACACATTTACTCTGGTTTCCATGCTGTTTGTCCCCACATTAGTAGTGGGAGTAGGTCTCTGTGGGGGTGTTTTGATAAATCCTGTGGACTCTGCCCATACCTCATCCACGTGTATTGGTAACCATAGACCTAGACTAGACACACCCAGTCCTCTACCTTCTTTCTTTATTTCCTACATTTTACTTATTTTTTATTTTTTAAAGTTTATTTATTTACTTAGAGAGAGAGAGAGAGGAAGCATGAGCAGGGAAGGGGCAGAGAGAGAGGGAGAGCAAGCAGGCTCTGTACTGTCAGTGCAGGGCCTGATGCGGGGCTTGAACTCATGAACTGTGAGATCGTGAACTGTGAGATTGTGACCTGAGCCGAAACCAAGAGTCAGACGCTTAACTGACTGAGCCACCCTGGCACCCTTATTTTCTCCATTTTAGATAAGCTTTGTGGTCCTTGTTGATGATGATGGTGGTGATGATGATGATGGTGGTGATGATGATGTTTTTTGTCTTTAGTACAACGATCAAACTATACAATCTGGTTGTGGCGCCTGGGTGTAGGATGTATTCTGAAATGATTTAGTCTTCTCTTTTGAATTAAACATAGAGGTGAATATTTTCTTACCAAATACAGTTTTGCACGTGTTCCATATCTTTGCTTTTGGGGTCTCTTCAATGAGTAATTCCCTTTTGGAGGCTCGGTGAACACAGATTCAAAAATCTCCCCGATATTTTGCTATGTGTTCCCAAAACACAAGTCAGAGATGGGTAACCTCCTGCTTTTGTGAGCATCTCTCTCCGGTATTAAAGCATACCGTACAGACAGTATATCTGACTTCCATCTCCTACATTTGAATGCAATCTAGTTTTCTTTATACCCATTTCAGGTTAAAGCAGAAGTAACATAATACCATGTTTGACAGTTTATAAATTAAAATCAGTTCTTTTTGAATTCTGTATTACTTGATGTGCTTAAATAACTTAACAATATCATGAACTGAGGAGGAGAACACATTGCATGTACAACTTATACAACTTAGAATATTGTTACAGCTTTGCAGTGTAAAGTTGAAATAAATGAGATTCTGTGGTGATATCTAATAATATATGTGTTAATTGAAAACTGGCAACGGTTTTCTGGACAGAATGGTAGGGTAGTCAATGCCACCTCTCAATCAGTGTCTACATTTCACATCTGAGGTGAGCTTGTTGTATGTCTTACTCTTAACAGTAATGGGTTGTCTTGTAGCCAAACATACTTTAGTTGTTGTGCCAGTAACATGTCTGTTGACACAATCTAATTGGATCTGGCAAAGTCCAGGGCCAATTGAATTGCCCCCTCCCAAAACTAATTGTCCCTGAAATATGTCCTTGTGGATCTGGTTGTTGTGTGGATCTTTCCATTTATTTTGAACACAAAAGTTTATTGCCGTATTATCTTAATGGCACTGTAAAATTGAGACATTGGCTAATTGAACAGAAAGCTCCTAGCAATAGAGGAAAGAGTAAGAATCAAACCTGGTTATTAGAATTTTTATAAAGATAAATGTTAGGGCATATCGTGTCTGAAAGTGTATCATTTCTATCACCAGTGGGTTCAAACAAGAAGCTATGAAGATAACACTATGAATGGTTTATATGAAAGTCAGTTGACAAACTATAGAATTCTTAAACTCTTAACAAGCTTGGTGATTGAGTAAAGGTTTTGCCATAATTTTATCCTTTCTGAATCCCTATTTTTAAGCTAATTATGAGACCAGGAAGCTGGAAGGCAATGACCCCATCTCAGCACAGTCCCCTCTTCTACATGGATTCCCCAGCAACCCAGAAATAAGAAAATAAGAATCGAACCTCACAGTTACATGGTCACCATAGTAACTGTGATTGCTAAAGCTAATTCAGGACACTAAACTGATAGTTTCAGTTTTTATTTCAGTTTTCACAAATGAAAACCATCTTAAAGTCCTTGCAAAAAAAGCACATAAATTATGTCAGTCAAACTCATGTATACAAGTAAGATCAAAGACTTTTGTTGTCTTATACACAAACATGGTACCAGGCTCCTATATTTTGAATCACATTACATATTTTTATCTCATTTTCTCCCACTCTTTATTTTTTTTAATATTTATTTATTTATTTATTTTTGAGAGAGAGAGAGAGAGAGAGAGAGAGAGAGAGCACAAGCAGGGGAGGGGCAGAGAGACAGAGGGAGACAAAGAATCCAAAGCAGACTCCAGGCTCTGAGCTGTCAGCACAGAGCCCAACGTGGGGCTCGAACCCAGGAACTGTGAAATCATAACCTGAGCCAAAGTCAGACGGTCAACCTACTGAGCCCCCCAGGCACCCCTCTCCCACTCTTTCTGAAGGGCACATGCAGATATGCAAATGAACTAGTATATGTTGCTTTAAAAGTCTATTGCAAACATTGCTGCCCATTTTTGATGGCATGAATGTCCTGTGACTTGGGTGCTGTGTTAATCCAGGATGCTTACGTGTGGAATAACGTGCGTGCTTCCTTGTCACCGAGAACTTGTGTACAGAGTTCTGTCCTTAGCCCAGGTCACCGAGCTGCCCATGGAGCTCCCATTGGTCCCTTAGGAGGCAGGCATTGTCTGCACAAAACCATGTCTCCTTAGGAAAACTACTGAGGAGGCAAGATGCAAAAAGATTCCGTATGAATGTTCACACTTTTCTTCTTCTCTCTTGTCTCCAGAACCAAACTTCGTGTCATCTTATGACATCGGAAATTTCACCTACTTCTTTTTCCGAGAAAACGCCGTGGAGCACGACTGTGGGAAAACCGTGTTCTCCAGAGCTGCCCGGGTCTGTAAGAATGACATCGGGGGGCGGTTCTTGCTGGAGGATACCTGGACCACGTTCATGAAGGCTCGCCTGAACTGCTCCCGGCCCGGGGAGGTCCCCTTTTACTACAATGAACTGCAGAGCACTTTCTTCCTGCCCGAGCTGGATCTGATCTACGGCATCTTTACCACCAATGTGTAAGTAACTGGAAGGAAGTTCTTTCCCTGCTCCTCCCTCCATTGCACGTGAGTCTACTGTTCTTTGACCTTTGAGGTTGGAAAGTGGCTTTAAAGGAAATCTTTCTTATTTTACTGGGCTAGCGGCCAAATGAATGTTTGAGTATGAATTACATATTATGCAAAGATAATGTGATTTCTGAGGCTGGTATTAGGGAAATAAAGTGAAGCAAAAAAGTTTCAATCTATCCTTAGGTAATTGTAGCATTAAGTTATTCGACTGTAATTTTCTCCTTCCTGATTCACCAGTGTGTTCTGGGCACTCTCTGAAATCCTGGTACATATTAGATGCATCTTTTTTCTATATGCAAGTTATGCATTTGTGCATAATGAAGGCAGTGTTGTCTGAGTCTGATCTTTGAGGTAGTATAATTCGTGCCCGCACCTCTGCTCATAAGTGAAATGCACATTCTCACTTTGCCGTAGCTGCATTTTCAACCGTTATCCCAGGAGATAAAAACCTGGGCACGCTTTTCTAAAATGATGATTGTACTTTAAAAATATGATTGAAAAAAAAAACTATAACATCTTTTTTTTTTTCTTTTGGGGAAGAGACACTCCTAGCTCCAGAACTGATAAATTTTGGATAAGGGAAAGCATGTGAACTTTCCCGGTTCACTCCTACTCTGGTGGCGTGTAGCATGATCCACACCTATTTCCCATTCTTTGCTGGTGTGCGGTGAAAGATTCAGTGGTTCACAACCTGCCCCAGGGGTGACAGATCACCTTTTCATACTCAGACTCTGGACTGCCTTTCATCAGGGGTAACGGTGGTCTGCAGTGTGGGCTCTGCTTTGGACCATCTTTGAATCTCTAATCTGCCAACTTAACAGTGTGGAGAGAAATGGAATCAGGGCAGGTTGAAAGTGCTGATAAAGCGTGTGGGATGGCCAGCGATCCAGATTTCTCCGGGATCATCTGGCTTCAGCATTTAGAGCAGCCCCCCATCCCAGGGAAACCTCATGGTCCTATGAGAATGGAGGAAGCCTACCCAGGAATTGCTGGAGAATCACTTTGTCTGCTCCTTCCTTCCCTGTTACATTTTCCCTCTGTCCTCTCCCCTGCTGAGCTTAAGTGTTAACGGTCACTCAATAATCACATTGACTCGGTGAAGAGTCCTCCTTCTGACATGAAGTTAGAAGAAGAAGGCTGAAATGGATGGCTCCCCATCCACCCCCACCACACCATGACCACCTTCATTGTAAATCTGGTTTTCAACCCCAGAGCTTATTTTCCTTCCTTGATACGTTTCTTTTAAAAAAATCAATTTATAGTTTCTGAAGTTGATTTGCTTTCTAAAACCTGGTTTAAGAAATCACGTCGGCTGCACAAGATGAATGTTCGGTTGCTGACTTGACATCAATTTTACACACAATGGGAGCTGGGCTTACTTAGCTGTTCATTCCCCTGGCTCTAGGCAAAGATGAACAATTTAAAAAGTTATAGAAGAATCTGGACCATTCCAATGGTAAATGGTCAATTTAGACACTCACAAAAATAAGTTTCAGACTATTCCGGACGATAGTGTTGCAAGTGCCCATCATATTGGACATCACCCAGTATATAGCATCTCTGTCTGTCTATCTATCTATCTGTCTATCTACTTATCTACCTATCATCTATCTATCTATCTATCTATCTATCTTAGAGATAGAATCACTAGATCTTTCCTTTCTCTCTCGAACTTATTCTCTTATTCTCATCAGCTCTTGGGAAGAACTTTCTGATCCATCCATTTCTAGTCCCACAATATGGCCCACTACTCTTCCCTCTCATGTCTCAGCCTGGATCTTACCTTCTGGACAGATGACCACATTCTTGACAGACTTGCGCCAAACTGAAAGAAAATGATGATGGGAGGCAGCCAGCTATAACTTGTCTCCACAGTGGACAAGTACATCATACTGTGGCTAAGTTCTCTGGTGTTTCTGCTCATAGTTTTGGTTTGTCTCTGTATATTCGTCAAGGTCTCTTAGCGCTGGGGAGTGGCGATGAAGATCACTCTCTTCACTCATTCTGCCCTAGGGTTGTGTGGTTTTCTCAGCCCCTTGGCCATAAGCTGGGCAGCAGGAAATGGTGAACTAACTACCATGTGGAGTCTCTGAAGGTCTTACCTTTGTGTTCCCAGGTGTCTAAAAATGGTGGCTCACAGATAACAAAAACCAGAACATTGGTCAAAAAAGCAGATATTTAACCAGACCATATTTTGCTGTTTCCACAGTTAGCAAAAGGGCACTGAACTCCTGAGAGCCTCTCATTTACAGCTGTCTCTGCCGAGCCTGAACTCTGATTTAAGGTTTCGAGATTTCCTATGACAGTGCTATGTCAAATTTTTCTCCCTGACCCTTTGATCTTAAAATGCTTTTTAAATTTAAATATATATATATTTTTACAAAATGCTTTTAGCTGATTATGTTTGGAAGGCTTACAAACAAACACAACTCTCTGGGAATTTAAAAAAAGAGAGAATTCAACGAAGTTTGCCCCACCAGCATCTAAAGGAACCCAATAAACAGTTAGCTTGAGAGCCACCCGGACCATTGAGAGACTCTGGAGGAGAGCATCTTTTTCCTCCCAAATCTAAAAAGGCCGAACATACAACTCTTCACAACGCTCTGTCCTCTTGTTGTGGCTGAGTGAATTAATCCCATCCAGCAGGATTAGAAGCGTCATAACAGCTAAATAGTGTTGATTCTACACTCAAATGTTTGTTCACCCATGAGGAAGCCATAGAGGCACATCAGTCACTGCTTCGACTTCATCACTGGGGGGACTTAGGACACCGTGCTCCTGAGGTTTTGGGGAAGGTGCCTGCACTGCGCGGGGTCCCCTAGGCTCTCTGACCTTCCTCCCCTCCTCTCTCTTCCCTGTCCCCTCCCCCCAGGAACAGCATCGCTGCCTCGGCCGTGTGCGTCTTCAACCTGAGCGCCATCTCCCAGGCATTCAACGGGCCCTTCAAGTACCAGGAGAACTCGCGCTCTGCCTGGCTGCCGTATCCCAACCCCAACCCCAACTTCCAGGTAAGTTCAGGGGGGAGGGGGCAAAGGGCACTCATTCTTCTGGAAAACACAGCCTTGTGTAGACAGCCTGGGACAGTGTAAAGCCCGGTGCACGCACAGTGCAGCTGGGGCCTCCCCTGACCCTCCAGGACACACCCACACTCAGCCTGGCTCATGGAATATGACCGAGGCCTTTTGTCAGCTGAGGTACCTGGGCTGAAAGGGGGCCTTTTGTCAGCTGGGACGCCCAAGGCTGAACTGAAAAAGGCCAGAATAAAGCAGCAGGCTGGGAATCCAAGCTTCAATTAGTGCTAATGATGGTGGACTCTGTGTCCCCAAAAGCTCTGATCCCTAATGAATGACGCCGTAGTGAAAGGAGCCCAGGGCACAGAGCAGTGGAGACGCACAAATAGAATTAGAGCACTAATTGGTGAACGTGGGGAAATTTCCTGTCGGGGTGGGTGGGGCATGATGGTGCAGCTTGGGGGGAGAGCAGAGCAGATGGTGGCCATTAGCTTATGAATCACAAAATTACAGGATGTTTGAGCTATAAGGGGCTCTATACATCACTTACTCTCATCTTCCAATGTTCAGAAGAAACTGGGACCCAAAGAAATGCGATTTACTCATGTCTGGTCCATCAGCAGATGTATGAGTCCGCTCAGGCTGCCATAACAAAATACCAACGACTGGGCGGCTTGAACGATGGACATATATCTTGTCACAGTTCTAATGGCTGAAGTCCAAGATCAAGGTTCTGGCGGATTCAGTTTCTGGTGAATCTCTTCCTCTCTTAAAAATGGCCACCTTCGCACTGTGTCCTCACGTAGCCTTTCCTCAGTGACCGGAAGAGACCCTAATCCTGTGGGATCCAGAACCCAGCCTGGTGAACCCATTTAATCTTAATTACTTCCTTACAGACCCTGTCTCCAAAGACAGCCACCTTGAGGGTTGGGGGTTCAAGATACGCATTTGGGGAAGACACAAACATTCAGACCACAGCAGCAGACTTCCCTTGAGGGCCTCCCTTCTGGCAAGGACATTTGTACGATCATCATCATTGTCATCATGTGTGTAATTTTTAGTACCACCATGTTCAAGACTCTGTTCTCCCCGTGTTGCATGCCTGCAATGGTGCCGTGATCAGTAACAAATTCTCCCACAGACAGAGAGGGGCGCTGAGCCTCAGTGCCGAGAATCAGGCCAAGGACACTGGCTGATCAGTAGCTGAGCTGGGCTCTCAACTCCAGTCTTCAGATGCAAAGCCCCAACCTCTTCTGGCCAAAAGA
Organism: Cryptoprocta ferox; assembly: GCA_028646485.1. Classification (NCBI taxonomy): domain Eukaryota; kingdom Metazoa; phylum Chordata; class Mammalia; order Carnivora; family Eupleridae; genus Cryptoprocta; species Cryptoprocta ferox. Next base: position 137,876,547 of record CM053572.1, read on the forward strand.
CCATTAGTTACTGCAACTAATCAAATCAGTGTCAGAACTGGGTTCTGTACCCAGGCCTCCAACTTCTGGTTGATTTATCATCCCAGCACCTAAAACTTTTGGCTTTTGAGAAAACTGGGAGTATAGAAAGGGTTCAATTATTTATCCTTTCCTTGGACATTGGCAGGGACCGTTCAATTCTGATTGTTTTGAAAGAATTTTTTAAACTAAATTTTTGGTAATTTAAGAGCATGGGATTGGGGAAAGATGGGTGGTTTTTACAACCTCTTTACCATTTGCTGCTTTACTGGGGCATTCCATCAGCATCTTCCGTCTCTCATTCTCACCAATAAGATGAGGAAAGTGGGATATGAAGGCCCAGGAATATTTTAGGAATAAACTTTGGTAATAGTGATTAATGTGCCTTGCTGACTATAGAATGTATTTGGAGAAGACGACTCTTAGGGACCATTTATTGGGTGCCTTCTGGGTGTCCCACATTGTGTCAATGCTTTATATACCTGCCCTGCTATCTCCTCTCCCCAGCTCTGTAAGGTAGGCATCGTCAACCACACTTTAGTAGTCAGGAAACCGAGTGATCCGATTTATATTTATTACCCCAGCCCCGCTACCAAGAAAGTTCAGTACAGGTTCAGTACAAAGAGATTCCTATTACAGGTCAGGCCGGCTAACAGCTTAGTAGGAACCAAACCTGAACTGGCCACGGCTCCTCATGGCATAGACGGTTTGTGCCATTATTAACTAAACACTGACTCTTTGCCCCTTTGTTGAGTCTCTGCCTCTGAATTTCTCCCTGTCCTCAGATGATGGGGTACAGCATAGCGTAACTGTTTATGATGGCCTTCCGTAAAATCCTGAAGGTGGAATATAATTCCCTTTAAGAAGGTTCTTTGTAAAGTCCTCAGGGTTAAACACAATTAACGAAGATGCTTTCTATATTTATAGTATACTTTTAATGCCTTGATGTTTCTATTGCAAATGTCTTCACAATGAACAGTGACTTAATAAACTCGTGATGCCTTCCCACCTCCAGGCGGTGGATAACTTTTAGCCCCTTTGTCTTAATATATTTGTAGCGCACAGCAAAATCACTCATTTCCTAAGGCCACGGGCATCTGGTTTTATAATGCCAGTGTCACACTGAAAGGCTTACTCACATTTATGAGTTGGAAGTAGGTTCATGTCCTATAACACATGAAGCTGGCACAAATGTGGCACGCGTGTCAGGCAAGAAGCTTGCTTAGCTGGGCTTAACTTGTTTGGGTAGAATTTAAGATTTACAGCGAACTAAAATTTTAGATGATGACGATTCCTTGTGTAATTGCTGTTACAAAAATGGTTTTCTTTTGTCTACCATATTTGATAACCATGCTAGCATCGGCATCCTTACTGATGAGACCATGTAGCTGGAACAGGGTGGGGATACATTTTGAACGAAGGATCCCTGCACTAGTCATGTATATAGGGCCTTATGTTTGCAGTAACCAGCCGTGAGAAGTGGTTCCATTTTTTTATATTCTTGTTTGCCTAGTGACATTTGGAATTTTATGCAGCATTTATAATGAGAACTAGCAAGTTAGAGGAGCAGAAATATGATTCAGGTTCAGGAAGAAGAATGAGTCAGGAAAGACAATGCATCACTTTGCAAGATTTAATATAGAAATCTCAATCGAGGACAATAACAAAACAACAAAAAAATAGCACTTTTATCAGTTGCAATCTAGAAACCCCTGTAAGTAGCTCTATGAAAGCCTACCCCATTAGAGCCTGTAGTCCAAGTCATCCTGGCCCTGAACTTCACAAGGAAAAGCATTGGTCAGTCATAGGAACCACCATCCAGACCTAGTGGACAGACTCTGGAATTTTCTGTGCAGTTTTGACAACCACCAATCAGAAATGATGGAGCCAAAATGGAAAACAGACCCTTAAAAGTGATCAGACGGATGAGGAGGCCGTTGTTGGTCCAAATGAAGGGGTTGACCAGGTCCTCAGGACCCTGTGATACACAGTGCATGTTTTCAGCCAGATGGGAGGAAGAGGGTCAATAAGATCGGATGCTCTGAGCACGAGGCTGGGTGGTCACAGACCCCCACCAAGCTCCAGCAAACTGGAAAGAGGATGGGATCTCTTGTCTCTGCCACAAACAAAAATGCAAGTATTCTAGCATTACAAAATTAGTAGAATGACTGCCTTTATTACTTTCAAAAGTGTTAGCAAGACAACTATTGTGGTTTGTAACCCACTTGAGGACAGTGACCATTTGTCTTGTTTCCCGTCTTGCACAGAGTCCCTAAGGTGTCACACAGACACCTGTGGGAACCCAGGGTAGAAGGCACAGCTAGAGAATTTGCAGTGCATTAGAGAGCTAGGTGGGTTACTTACGACCCAATAAATATATACTGTAAATCTAAATAGCTTTCAAAATATGAAAAAGAATCCTTGGGTGAGATATTTATTACAGGCTGGAAAAATAAACGAAGACGTTATAGAGTATAGTTCAAAATTAGTTCCTGGCCAATGATTTTGTTTGTTACTCAATTCCAATGTGTAGGAGTTTTTCCCATACTGTTAAGTAATTTCCCAGCACTGTCTGGGTGTCCTACCATTCAACTCAATTCTGACACTATTTACCAGGAGAGAGCATCAGATCTCCCAGGCACCAGGATCAGTTCGACAAGCTTCCGGCCCATCCCCTCGCCACTTCAGGCGCTGATCTGAAGTCCAGTGCCTCACCTGTGCTTCCGAACTGTTGGTTATCAATGGAAAGTTCCAATGATCTCTGCCCCAGGTTCAATTACTTTGCTAGTGGGGCTCACAGAACTCAAAGAACCATTTTACTTACTAGATTACTGGTTCATTATAGAAAGACCTAACTCTGGAGCGGCTAGCTGGAAGCGATGCACCGGGCAGGGTCTGGGGCAAGGCACGGAGCTAGGCCATGCCCTTTCTGAGCCCTAAACCTCCACAGGTTCACCCACCAGAAACCAGCTGAACCCTGTCCCTTTTGGGGTTTTATGGAGGCTTCATTACATAGGCAAGATTGATTGAATCATTGGTTATTGGTGATTAAACTCCATCTCCATCCCCTCTCCCCTCCCTGGAGGTCAGGGGTGGGCTGAAAGTTCCCTACCCTCTAATTATGTGACTGGGTCTCCAGCCAGCTGGCCCAGAGTTGCCTTGTTAACATGACAAAGGGCACCTTTACTGCTCTTAGCACTTAAAAAATTCCCATGGTTTTAGGAGTTCTGTGTCTGAAAGAGGACAAAGACCAAATATGTATTTCTTACAAGTCACAATATCACAATGGCAGTTCAGGTTGACGACTTAAGTTATGGGGTCCAGGGTAAAAAAATGATAAGCTCTAGTCCACAGAGGTCTCCCGGGTCTCATGGACCTCCACATTCCTCGGGGACAGCACAAGGTCCTCAGTTTTATGTTATGACTCCTGATTTCTGCAATGCATTAAAACAAACAAAAAACCCCACTATGCATATGACACAAAACCTGTGTGTGAAACTTTACCCAACAAGTAGATAGCTAAGTGCCACCTGTGCTTAAGCACTGCCGTTGATTTCAGGAAGAGCAATCTGGCAAACACACAGTCACTCTCAGAACCAGAGCTCACCTGGGCAGACCTCAGACCGAGGCTGGGAGAGCGCTTTCATTTTGTAACACATTTGTTAACAGGCAATGTCCTGTCCCATAAGTGCTACTGTTAAGTGTGATGGCTGTGTGGAATCTCCTAGCACAGCCGCCTGCCCCACTAGCAGCTGCTGTGTATTCACCCATTGATTCCTTCCTTTATTTATTCATGCGTTTCCCTCTGGCCACTGAAACTCAGTGGACCATGGAATTGCCGTCCCGCTACAAGACAAATTTACCATTGGTTGAATGGCTTCTCCGTGCCAGGCACGCTGTTTTGTTCCTTGGCATTTACAAGCGCCTTCAATTAATTTACAGATGCCTTCTACTGATGATCTCAGTTGGCCTCACAGCTGCCCTGTGAATTGAGTGGAGTGTTTTTTCCAGCGACTTCATAGGTAGAGACAGAGGCTGAGAAGTAGCGTCTTACCCGAGATCGTGTGGCTCCCGGCAGAGCAGAGCCCTTCACCTGACCATGACCCCATCACCTGTGGACCCATCACCTGGCATATGGGCTGTCCCTGCAAGGAAATGTGGCATTATGCATTGGACAAGACTCGAAATCCATTTCTCTCTGATACTCTCTAATTTTACAAACGTCTTAGCATTTTATAGCATGTAGGGCATTTTATCAAGTGCTACAAAACAATCATCTATTTTTAAAAAGCCCTTTCCATCTTACACCTTTGCCCCTCTAACAAGAATTAGAAATGACGTGTTACAAACGGCAGTCTCAGATGGGATGGACAGGGAAGTTCATTTCCATCAAACTTGCTTATGGGAAGTTCTGCTAACGATCAGCCTTTGTTGGCCCCAGGGTTCAAGCTTATGAAAGAGCTGAGAAATGTTGGTGGGGATTTTCTGATTGTGTGCTCTGCCCCACGAAAGCTTTTCTCTCTTTCCCACCCCGCTTTCTACCTTATCCTTGGCAAAACTCATCCTATGCAGTACCTGCCCTTCTCTCCACGCACAGCTCTGGATTCCCTTCTCAGCAATTGCCAGGCCGGATTTTTCCCCCTTTCATATACCAGACTCATCTTCACGGTGACTCTTCTGTCTGAACATCTCTTTCCTTCCCTTCTTCTTTTTCCTGTTTTCTTCCTTTACCCTCCTCTTTCCCCTCTCCCTTCCTCCCTCCCTCTGGCTTAGAGAATGAGCACAAAGCAATGAAGCCACCAGTGCCTTGTACCCATATGAAATGTACTGGAATAATATTACATAATTTACAGATTAAAGTGGCTAATTCTATCTCCACGGAATCCATATCTTGCTTATAGACCCACCATTCCAGTAAGGATAGTAATAGATATGTATGATGTTCTCGACGGCTGCGTTTTCAATTTTGGCACCTGATTTATCAGACATGTAATAGTGTGCACTTGGCCAGACGGCATCTGTGTAACTTCAACAGGTGATGGGGAGTGTTCATTCATATGTGTTTTCAAATTAAAGTCAGCACTGGTTTCTACTCGATTGATTTTTAACATCTGATCATATCTTTCTGTAATGGAGTTGAGAGACTACCCAGATGTGACAAGTTCAAATCTAGAATGGGAGGGACACTAGGGATGGGGACCTTGGGGAGAGCAGAGAAGCACGCATGTTTGCACACGGAAGTTTTTGACCTTCCAAGTCCCCCTCCTGCCGGGGTGGCCAGGATCAGCTGTGCGTGTCCAGTGGCCGGTCCCCGTAATGGCCTGTTTTCCCTTGCAGTGTGGCACAGTGGACCAGGGCCTGTACATGAACCTGACGGAAAGGAACCTGCAGGATGCTCAGAAGTTCATCCTGATGCATGAGGTGGTCCAGCCCGTGACCTCGGTGCCCTCTTTCATGGAGGACAACAGCCGCTTTTCCCACGTGGCCGTCGACGTGGTGCAGGGCAGGGACATGCTTGTCCACATCATCTATCTGGCCACAGGTAGGAGTTGGCGCCTCCTCTGAGGAGTTTCCTACCATCTTTTGCTTTTGTGTTTTAAACCCTAAACATGTGATTTCTATGTCAAGCTGCGAGTCAGTCTTCTTTCCTCCCCCAGCAAAACCCACGAAGCAATCTCGTCTTCGTCATCCTCTGTGTTTCTCGTAGAAAACTTAATTTCACTCTCTTTTTACATTACATTGATCATACTTTTAATTGGGAAGACAATGCCTGATTTCTTAACTATCATTTCTTAACTACTCATAAGCCTTTTCTTGGCAAGACCGTTTGCATTTGGATAGTTGAAGGCCATGCAATTGGAGGGCATTGTTGGGTGCAGTATTATTCTGGGATTGTCATAATGATTTCCAATTGATTCAAACAGTGCTCGCAAGATATTCCTGGTGTAGAATGTAGATAGAAGACTTTTGAAGAATATGTTTGGAGGCAATAACAACAAAATATTTTGAAGAAAAACTGGCAACACTATTTATCAAATTATCAATGACAGCTAGCCATGTCTAGTTTCCAAGGTAACCAGCATACTGGAGGCAGGTTTCTGGCACAGAGAAGGGTGCTTGAGACCAGCCTCAGTGACCATGTCTCAGTTTGCACACCTGTTCAGCTTTTCCTTGCCTTCAGGTCCTCTCGTGCAGAGTCCCCTCACCATGGAGCCCGTCCCCATCCTACATCCTCTGTCCAGTGCCCTGTTTAATGACCACTTTCTCACAGAACACAATTTCCATTGTTTTTGTTGTTTATAATGTCTTGTACCCATCTGTTGGTTGATTTTATTCATAAAGGCACCAACATTTATTGAATTTTTACTATTTTGTGGTTCATATGAGCTCTGATGAATCAGATGGTGAACAGAGTGGCAACATCCTGCTCTCCTGGAGACAATATATCATCAACCAGCCACTGAGGGGAGTGACAGAGAGGGTGACAGGCTTATGCAGTGGATATGAATAGAGCCATGGGCTAGCGAGAGGCAGGGGGCTCCCATACTTGGCTGGTGAGGGCTGGCCTCTCCCAGGAGGTGACATTTAAGCTGAGAGCTGACTAAGGAGAAAGACCTGGACTTGCAGGAGGAGGGACACAGAGAAGGTGCAGGAGGGGTCAGCTGGGGGCAATGCCCCTGTGTCATCAGGTAAGGACAGAGATGTGACTGTGGGATTGCCAAAGGAGGCCATGAATGCCTCTATGGTCAGGAGTGGGGAGGGAGTTAGGTGAACATCCAATGATGAATCTGGGGGAGGAGCAAGGAGGAATTTAGGTGAAATATCCATGATGAGTCTGAGGGAAGAGCCCGGAAGAAGTTAGGTGGAACATCCATGCTAAGGCTTATGGCTTGGAAGACTGTTGATGTGGTAGCCTGAGGCATTGGGAGCTCAAACTTGTGGTGTGTTTTAAGGGAAGACAGAGAATTACCATTGCATTATGTGTCTTGCTCGTTAGAGCATAAGAAGAAATCAGATCTTGGTTTCTGCCACTTTTATCCTTAATGCCCCCACAGGGTGCCTGGTGTGTGGTAGGTTGAGGAATGAGTGAACTGGACCTTTCCACAAGTTTCCCTAGTTTTTCTTCATAAGTGTTCTGGTTGGTGCCATGGAGAATAGAGTCTTCTTGGAATTCCAGGAGGCTGTGGGTCCCTTATCAGCACCTGGGGGTGGGGATGGTGAAGGGAGATGAGGCTGGTCAGTCCAGAGCAGCCTGGGGCCTCAGCCTGAGAACCCTGACATCTCCACAGCCAAGGCCATAAGAAGGTGGTATTGCTTCCCTGTGTCGACGATGGTTTTTAGTGAGATTCTGAGGCTTTCTAAGGACATTCTCCTTGTCTGTTCATTTTGTCTGGTGTCTTAGTTCAGGCTGCCATAACAAAAAGCCGTAGATGGGGAGAAAGTGCGAGGCTTAAACCACGAATCTATTTCTCATCCTTCTGGAGGCTAGAAGTTCAAGATCAAGGTGCTCGCCAATTTGTTTCCTGGTGAGAGTCCTCTTCCTCCTTCAGTCTTCATAGATGACCGTCTCCTTGCTGTGTCCTCACATGCTGGAAATAGATCATCTCTCTTGTGTCTCTTGAAAGGAGCACTAATCCCATTCATGAAGGCTCCACCCTCTTGGCCTAATGACCTCCCAAAAGCCCCACCTCCAAATATCATCGCCTTGAAGATCAGGATTTCAGCATGAAGTTGGGGAGAAGGCACACATTCAGTCATTAGCAATGAGCAACTTTTCTACCACTTTTTAAAACTTGCCCACAAGAATAAAATATTTGTAGATCTCTATTTTTTTATGTTTACTTATTTGTTTTGAGAGAGACGAGAGAGTGTGAGTGGAGGAGGGACGCAGAGAGAGAGAAAGAGAATCCCAGGCAGGCTTAGCCCAGTCAGCACACAGAGCCCAACATGGAGCGTGGACTCACGCCACCCTGAGATCACAGCCTGAGCCGAATTTAAGAGTCAGACACTTAACTGACTGAGCCACCCAGGTACCCCTTGAAGATCTTTACTGCAAACAAGAACCTTGTGCAGAATCTAAATCCAATCAAAACAGAATAATTTGGGTGCATTATAGATTTGAGATGAAATTATGGTCAACATCCATGGCTTTTTAAAGAGTACATCTTTCTAGAAACTTGTTTGCCCCTGTCTGTTTCGAATGACCTCATTTTTGGGCTGCTGCTCTCCCCTGAACCCCCTCCCACCGCCTCCCACATGGTGGCTAGGGGATTCACTCACACTGCAGTCACTAGGGACCCCAGGTGGTCTTGGCTCCAGATTTGCAAATCTGATTCTCATAATGATACACCACATGCCATTCAGAGTATAGGTCTTACAGAGGTTCACTTTTTTGTTCTACACACGTGATTCAGATTTCAATCTACAACTTACAAATCAAATCATGGCATACGCCAAGATGTTGCTAACTGGCACCACAGGCTGGGATTATGGGGGAAGACACCATACCAGAGAACGCTCCTGCAACCTCCACGTCTTACTAGTCGGGTTTTTGTTAAACTCAAAAGAAGAGAAGTTTCCAGGGGGTGAAGTTCCCTTCCAACGGAGAAATAACCATGGCTACATGGGGTCCTAAAGTGAGCAGTCCTCAAACCATGTCCAGGGGTTTGGGGCAGAGGTGCCCAGACTTCCAGCGGTGGCTCGATGCATAGGTGGTATTTACGTTTGTTTAGATGAGCTTGATAATTCTCACCATAGGACTTCTATACATTACAAATTTCATGTCTCACCCAAGCTCTGGATCTTTTCGTGTATCTCTTATAGCACTGACTAATACATTTCGAAAGAAATACCCTCTCTTATAGGTTTTAATTTAGAATAAAATTTAGTTTTAAACAATATTATTTTTAATGATCCAACATATAGGTTTTTTTTTCTTGGTTTCCAAGGAATTGAAATGTAAACATGGAATATTAGAATATTCCAAAATGCCAGTCTGTTTTTACTAAACTTGCTAAGAGCTGAGCAGTTCCTGACAGGGATGACAAAGATTAGAGATTTTGACCTAAAATTCTAAAGGCTGATGTTGATGTGGGCTTTTATTTACATTTTCCCAGTAGAGTTCCATCAAGGCAAACCGGAGCATTCCTCCTCTTTGATATTAAAGCTAATACTGATCATGCGTGGCTGGGATCCTTCCAGGCCTTTGCAGCACCTTCTGGACCTTTACCCAGGACTTCATAAATGCTCAACTGGTATAACGCGATGGTAGCACGCACAACTAGAGAAAATGAAGCAGAGTGCTTCCTAACTTGCTAATAAAATCAATTTGATAGCTTGGGTTTGGGAATCCAGGTCTGGTGGTTAAGTGTGTTTTCCCCCTCTGCCCCTCCTTGATTTTACTTGAATTAACAGGAATTGGAGACAACCAATGGCCATTTGAAAGTTGGTTTATTTTATTTGTCAGCATTATCTAAAAATCGAAGTGAAATAGACCTTAGCAATAGGGCAGTTCATGGTGCTTCCTGCAGCTCGAATGGCTTATCCCTGCTGCCCGCCACCCCACTGAGTCACCGCCTTTTCCAGACAAACCCTGGTCTGTTAGCTACAACAGCTTCCGTCTCTCTCTCCTTATTAAGCCAGCCAGGGCTAGGCTCGTTATCTGGGCCATGACTGTGCTGCTGTTTTATAGGTTATCTCTTTGAAGGTCTTCTCGGGGGAAGAGGCAATATGGCACATGGTAACTCCTTTAGAAACTGTACGCCTGGGCTTTATAAGCGACTGTGTCTCACATCCACATGGCTGCTTCCCTCCTCTCTGCAACGATAAAATTAGAGTCCTGTTGACCACTCATGTGTTGCGTGGCTCTCCTTCTTACTTGATTCGCAGAACGTCATCTCTTCTGGCACTTCTGCCTCTGTGACCTTCCTTTGCTGGATTCCATCTTTCCTGCTTGCCCCTCAGGCCCTGCCCAGAGTCACGGTGATTCTAGTCTATGCTGCCTCCCTGGCAGTACCATTCATTCAGTTTCAGGCTTTCTACCATCCCTTCCAGGATACAGTATATTCCTTGTATTTTTCCTTTGCCTCAGTTCCAGCGTGTCTGTAGTTGTATGTGTATGTTTATTGCCCAGATCTGCTTCTGCTCCTGTAGTCTCCCTCGTTCTTGTTCAGGCTGCACATCCTGGAGTTTCGAACCCTCTGCCACCTCTGCGAGCCATCCGTGTTATTCTTCCAAAATTACTTATTCCCTTAATTCAAAACCCTTATTATTTCTAGAGAGCTATTTTTTTTGTTTATTTATTTTGGGGGTGGAGGGACAGAGAGAGAGAGAGAGAGAGAGAGAGAAAGAGAGAGAATCCCCTAGTGGAGCTCGAACCCACGAACCGTGAGATTATGACCTGAGCCGAAATCAAGAGCTGGCTGCTTAACCGACTGAGACCCCAGGTACCCCTAGAAGTACTATTTTACATCAGTGTGTGTTCAAATTGAGAATGGGTAAGACCTTGACTCTGATTTAGTGTAGAGAGCTGGGATTATTTGGAATCATAAGAGAACTAATAACAAATGACAAATTTTATTTTATTTTTAAAATTTTATTTTTATCATATTTTATTCAAGTACAGTTAACACACCCCGTTACATTAGTTTCAGGTATACAACGTAGTGATTCCACTCTTTTATAGATTATGCAGAAAGCTGGGATTTCTAACAGGCTCCCAGGTGAACTTAACGCTGTCCGTTTCTGGACCGTATTCGAGCCGTGCAGTTCTGGGTGAAATAATTATTTTCTTGACCTGGAATCTCTCTATAACAGATGCACCTCACCTCTCGCGCCGGTTAGGCGCTGACATCATTGTGACTGGCTTCTAATCGTTTGTGATGCAGATATAAAATCTGTTACCCAACATGCACCTAACGGTTGTGTTCACTGTTCCTTTCAGTAGCTGCTGGTATGATCTGCTAACTAGTTTGAAAACATCTGGTCCTTGATTTGACAGAAAATGTTTAAGATGCAACAAGCTAGTACAGAATAATTAAAATTACCAGGCAAAAAAAAAAAAGTCAGAAATCATCTATATTAGAACTTGGTGGTCTAGGCGAGGGGCCGGCAAAGTTACAAGGAACAATTTCTCCAAAAACAAGGAAGATTGGGTCTGAAAATTTCAAAACACACTGGGTGTGAGCATATTGATTTGGAATAAATAAGCACTGGATGTATTCCAAAGATAAAGAAAGAATTATTGAGGCATTGAGGAGAAAAAAATAACTACAAATGGAAACGAAGAAAAAAACTTAGGTGGTCCCAGAATGCACTCCAGCTGTGTGAATCTGTGAACCATGGTCAAACATATTCTGAGACAAAGAAAATGTGAATCACGAATATTATGCTCAACCAGAAATAGAGAATAGGCAGACACTTCCCAAATGAGAAAACCTCAGGCAGCAGAATGCCAGGGGTCTCTTTTACAAGCACAGAACCAGACTCGTTCCTGCTTAGATTCAGCCAAACAAATGCTAGAGAAGCTTTGAGGAAGAATGGAAAACAAAAGAAAGCCGTGGAAGTCTTAAGATTGGAAGCACAGCAATAGATATGACAATTGGAGGGAAATTAAGTGTGACTCAAGGGTTTTATTCTAGGATAATCTTTCTTCAAAAGTAAAGGAACAAGGAGAATTCAGGGGACCCAGTGTCTGTGATTCCTACCTTAAAAACAGATTTCTAGCCTGGATTTCTAGCCAAAGAAAAAGTAACAGAACAGAAACCTCAGGGAAGAAGTCATGGAAAAAGGATGGGTGTTGGGAGGAGAATCCATTTTAATTTCAGATAGAGACAAATGAAGATGCCCTATAGAACTGGACGGTAAGCAAGTGCTCTGAGAGTTGGTGGAGCCCAGGATGTTGGGAAGACGTAGAGAAAGCCTGCGAACTGGACATCCCTTGGAGCATGTGCTCAGCTTCTCTTGGCCTTACTTTATCCTGGACTCTCAGGCATTTGCTCTGTCTCAGCCACCATCATGGCTGATAGATTCCTGGCAGGACTGTGGGATTCTTCCAACTGAGCCCTACCGGCTGGTGGCCAAGCACCCCCAGGCACCTCTGGACCCGGATGGGACATTGCACCACTCACATGGCATCTGGCTTCTCGAGCAGGTGCAAGAGGGACGGGGAGATGCACTCAGAAAGGCATGGAGCTCAACTCCCTGTGAGGTGAGCTTCAACCCATGAGATGCAGGGCATGGGAAGAAACGAGCTGATAAATTTTGCTTCCTCTAAATGTGGTGCCATCCATCCTGGTGTCTACAGAGCAGCCCATTTTCCTGCTCTCTTCTTCTCTGCCTTCTTTCCTCCCAACCAGTCGTGTTAGAGACCCTGATGAGTCTTCTAATCTTCCTCTTGTTTGTTGCACATGATCAGCAGTGATTGAAAGTTGCTTCGGGCAGTAAAGCACTACGGTCTGTGGACAGAAGAAATACACACCATTTCTCTTCACCCCACCTTTTCATATAAATCCTGGCTCATGCTCGGTTTGACGTATCTCGTTAAGGTTTCATGGTGGTTACTAGGGTTGAAGTACAATAGTCTCCCATTCCCGGACCTGCTGTCCTCCTGTTTATACTCATATCTAGGGAGCGTGCCGTTGTTTCTGTGGAAAAGGATATCGTATCTCCAAAGAGGTTCTAGTGATGTCCGTCCAGTGCCCCACATCTCACTTCTCCAGGGGGACAGAGGTACCCTTTCTCCCTGGAAAGTTTGCAAGGCAATGACCTCAACAATGTGCCATCTCGTCTCTGTCTCCTCCTTCCTTCTTGTGTACCGTGACCAAGATGCATGTTGTTTTCCTGACTGGAGGGACAAACACACAACCTGTCAGGAGAATCTTCCTGTCACCCTACAGGTGGTGAGGTGACTGCATCTCTCCCCCAGGAGGCGCCACCTCTCTGACTTAGTTGTTCCAGACCCCTGGGGAGCATCCAGGAGACCCTCAAGAAGGAACTGCCCGCTGCATGGGGTTGGCGTGGACCTCTGAACACAGAGGATCGGGAAGAGGTTTTGTGTTTCCTTTGAGAATGCAGGGAGCAGCGCACGTCCCCATTACGGGTGGACATTAGAGTTATTTGTGAAGTTGCTGTCAACGTGTCTAACAGAGTCATTGTCTCCACTGTTCAATCAGAAACAATAAGTTGTTCTTAGTACTATAAAATCTGGAATGGTTTGATTCTGTTAACTAATTGAATCTGTGCACTAGGAAAACCCAGGTTCCACTCAGATGGCCAGAATGGCTCGTCCTTTGTCCCTTGAAAGGGATGTTGTTCAGGGTAAATCTTTCTGCAATGATTTCATCTAAATAATGGCCGTAGTAATGGGGGCTTTGCAGAGGTGGCAGGTCATGTGGGCCAAAGTGGAGCTCCATCTGATCAGGCAGTCAAATTAGTTGTAGGGTTGTCTATGCCTTGGTTTTGAACATCTCCCCTTTTTCAAGCACCTCCTTGCTAACTTGTAGAGACAATGTTTGCCCAGCAGTGATGACCAGTCCCTGCTGAACAGATTTAAGCTTTGGCCTCTAGGCCATTAAATTCTAACAGCAGATAGCACGCACTCAGAAGGACTAGGGAGGACTAAGTACAGTCTCCACTGCATGATAAAATGTCATTAACAATGACATTATATATAGGCTTTCATCCTGAAATGGTCACACAGCAGAGTGGCTGGAGGAAAAAAAACACCCCATCATTTCTTTGCAAATTAGTCTTCTGAAGAGGAAATGTGGGTAGAAAAATCGCTTGGTGTGAAAGGGATTTGACAGACCTGGGAGTGAGAGAGCGCCAAGGTAGAGGAAGCAAGGGTACCTATTAGTATTCCCACTGGAAGCCATTAGAAAAGGTGGGCTCTCCCCAGATCATCAGGGCAAATTAACACCGCACACTCCCTTCCACCAGGAAGCCTGCAGAAAACTGTGATTTGGGTAAACAGCCTGATACCGCGGTGCAGTTATTGACAGTGCGCAGGTCTTGAAACAAATCTGTTGTGGACAGAAGGAAACAGTATTTATCATTTGCAGAGATGCCAGCAGAAAATTTTCTTTTAATTTTTGTCTTCCAAAAAATAGCATAGTTTCCCAGTGAGATTAAAAATCTGTTCAGTTATTGGTTGGCTTATAGAATGTTCATCCCTCTCTCCTTTTGAAACATAGAGAGGGGCACACTGATGTTTCTTAAATAAGGCATTTTATCGTCTTTAAATAGAATTGCCCATGCAGAAAGATGTCATGGGGTTCTTATCAAGGAATCATACAATTTGCATGGTGTTAAGGATGGGGTGGTGTTCCAAGCTGATGTCCTTACGGGCCCCTGCTGCCCCGACTTGATTCTGACTTACCCATTCAGTAGATAAGTATTTGCTCAGAGAAGCTGAGGATGTGACTTTTCCTGATGGAACCTTGTACGAAGAATGGAGACAGCCGAACATAACCAACCCCTAAATCAAGAAAACCTGAAATGATAATTATGTAATTGAAAATAAATTTTTTAATGTTTATTTTTGAGAGAGAAAGAGAGAGAGAGCATCAGCAGGGGAGGGGCAGAGAGAGACCTACACACAGAATCAAAAGCAGGCTCCAGGCTCTGAGCTGTCAGCACAGAACCTGACGCGAGACTCAAACTCACAAACTGTGAGATCATGACCTGAGCCAAAGTCAGATGCTTAACCAACTGAGCCACCCAAGTCCCTTCCTCAGTTTGAAATTTTTTAAGATTTTTGAGGTTAAAACAATATCCAGGAGAGCGGTTCTTGTCATCTGTATTTAGTCTAACTCTTTTTAAAAAAAATGTTTATTTAGTTTGAGAGGAAGAGTGAGTGGGGGAAGGGCAGAATGAGAGGGAGAGAGAGAATCCCAAGCAGGCTCCACGCTGTCAGCACAAAGCCCAATGCAGGCCTTGATCCCATGAACTGTGAGATGATAACCTGAGCAAGAGTCAGAAACTTAACCAATTAAGCCACGCAGGTGCCCCATGTTTTTAGTTTAACTATTGTGCTCCAAACGGGGTATAATGAAACTTATTGAATATATGACCTTTTTTATTTAAGGAATGAAATTTGAGTTGAAAGAAAGGAAAGGAGAATTTGCTCAAGGAAAATTTGTTTCTTCAACTAGAAAATACGTGTGCAGCAATGTTACCATGTGACGCTAAAATACTGAGAGTTGTCTGCAATCAGTAAGAGTTCCTTAGAATGACCCT
Source organism: Cryptoprocta ferox (assembly GCA_028646485.1). Taxonomy (NCBI): domain Eukaryota; kingdom Metazoa; phylum Chordata; class Mammalia; order Carnivora; family Eupleridae; genus Cryptoprocta; species Cryptoprocta ferox. The sequence goes on from CM053572.1 coordinate 137,891,802, forward strand.
GAACTAAGAGCAGTAGAAGTTGGTTTTCACACCTCAGAACAGATAGGAGATTTTAGAGGCCTTGGTTTTCATGTATTTGTGCCAAAAAGTAAAAAGTCCACTAATTAATTGCCTAAATACTCAAATACATTTATGGGATTTTGGAATAATAATGAAAAAATTCACCCTTAGTATTGAAAGAGATTAATTATCAAGGTAGAAGCATCATCGATAGGGTCCTCACTGATATGATTACTTAATTAATTTTTAAAATCTGATCTTGCTTTCCACAAAAGCACACTGGTTTAATGTGAAAAATAGTGGTCCTGACTTGTCCTTGATAAATTGGGTCTTTAAAGCCAGTCTTCACAATGAGTTGCTGCTCTTTCGTTTAAACAATAATTTTTTTCTTTCATTTAGAAATTTTATTGATTGCACAATGTTGGCATTTTTTAAATACTGGCGTTCAGCATTAGTTTATTTCTGCATGGGCTGGAGAAGAGCCCGTTTGTTCAGGTCTTTAGTGAACTGCTGACCTGTGATTCGCCTGGAGCCTGTCTTCAGGAATCTCTAACTTTCGAAGGTGGGTCCTTAACCCACCCCTCTGGGTTCCTCAGATTCCTTCCCGGCCTTGGGCACAGAGCATGCTGGGAGCGAGAAGGCACAGGCTCAGTGCCACTCATCTCACCCTGGCTGGGCTCTGAACTATCTCCTAGTTTTAGTGACAGAGCCTTTGACATCTTCTCTCCTGAGCGGTGATCCAGTTCTTTCTCCAGCGTCTGGGTTTCGTCCTGCGTCCTCTGACACATTCCCCTCCCAGGAATCAGGCCACTGCTCCTATGCCCTGAGGCTGGTCCTGCCCCTGTTGCCCCTCATCCCCAGTCCTCTGTTTCCTGCTGTCTGATTGGGACACCTGACCGTGGCCTTTGTAGTTGCACGATGTATAACTGGTGTTAGGTTTAGGCTGTTTCTCAAGTCGTCAAATCCTAGTTACAGAAAAACGGTGAATTTTGTTAAGACTTTAATTTGCCTTTTGTGTGATTGAGAACTGGGCTGGGACGCCACATAAATCACAAACTAAACCCACGAAAGATTTGGGGAGCCACACTGGAGAGGCAGCACGGAAGCCAGCAAGCTGAAGGGCACTGGAATCTGCCCATCAAGGTGGGGCCTCTGATCTCGGAAGTGTCACAGTGTGAACCCATTTCCCCACATAGGAACAACAGAAAATATGCATCACACCTGCCCATTGGATCCATCTGGGGCTTTCCTGCCCCTCGGGTATTTGGTTCCTTATCTCACATTCCAGCTTCATGCCTTTGGAGGTCCACACTTGTCTCCTGTTAAGAAAATCCCTGGTCTTCCACTCACAGAGTCCTGTCTGTGTGGGGCGGAATATGTCCCTCGAGCTGTCAGCGCATCTCGAAAAGTAAGATGGCTGCCTGGTGGGGAAGGACGGGTGGGTCTTCTGAAGAGAAAGCACAGAACATGGAAAACAAAGCTATATATAGAAAGACATGGGGCATTTGAAAGGTGAGAAATTTAAATTTGCTGGAGTCGTGGGTGGAGAGACAGGAGAGGAAGCTGAAAGATAGAATGTGTCACATTGAAATTTTTATCCCAACAAATGAATTCCGGATTTCAGATGCATGAACAGATTTGAGCCCAAGGGGCAGAGACATGGCTCCGTTTTGAATACGGTGAGTTCCAGTTGCATGTGGGCGTTCTGGTAGTTGGAAATCCTTTTTTAAAGCGAAAGGGAAACGTTTGGGTCAGTAATAGAGACTTCAGCTCAGCTTTGAGGCCATAGGAATGGATAAGGTCATGCCTGAAGAAAGTGCATAACATTGTAGCCACCAAATAGCTTGAGGCATCAGCTCGTAGTTCATAATTAGTATAATGTAGCAATTCAGAAAAATGACAATTTTTATTCCACTGAGTAGCGAGCTTTTTTTTTTCCTTTTAAATTAATGTTGCAGAAGTACAAAAGTGCTTAGCATAGATTTTTCTCAACCGTCCCGACTCACACTAACGGGACCAGACGCAGTGTAAATTTCACCAGTGGGGTGACAGGGTGATTTAGACTCTGTGTTCTTGCCTGGTGACTGTCAGAGGAGGGCTGCCGACGCTGCCAGCTGGGTGGCTGGCTTGTAATTTAGATACAATAAATCTAAGGCAAGTAATTTCCTTCTAGAAACTTGAATTGCCTCCTTAGCGGGAAGATGAGAGTTAGATTTAAGTGGTGTGGTCAGAGGGGAGTTTCGAGAGGACACCCAGAAGGCTGGATTGATCGCTCTCATTTTAAATGTAATACTGTTTTTATTCACAGGAAACTCCAGTGATAAACTTCCTATAAGCATCAGCTTATGATCTTGC
>CM053572.1:137894656-137972006 GCA_028646485.1 Cryptoprocta ferox
CCATATGTTTTCACTCATAGGTCTAACAGGAGAAACCTAACAGAGGACCATGGGGAGGGGAGGGGGAAAAGAGGGAGAGGGAGGGAGGCAAACCACGAGAGACTCTTGAATACTGAAAACAAACTGAGGGGAAAGGAGAAGGGGAGTGATGGTCATGGTGGAGGACACTTGCGGGGAAGAGCACTGGGTGTTATATGGAAATCAACTTGAGAATAAACTATAAATTAAAAAAAAAAAAAGAAGAAGAGCAGGGACTAGCTTGACCCCCTAGTTAAAAGGAAAACTCTACCAAGCAAACAAAGAACTGTGGCAGTCCCTAGGTTTCTGAAATGATCTGACAAGGATTGCATACTCTCTCACAGGACATCTGTCCCTTCCCTGTGGTAAATCGTCAGCTGAGTGATGCCAAATGGGGGAGATGAGGAATTAGGGGCCAGGTATAGTCCCAGAGCTATCAGTTAACGTATAGGGACCTGGATTATCTTACCTGCAATAGGAAACAATTGATTCAGTGAAGGAATTTTTTAAACATTTGTGGTTGGGAACTCTATTCAAAGGAAATCATATGACAAAGTTCAAAATGTATAATGCAGTCCAATGAAGCTTGTCATACTGTGAGTGAAGTAAACCCCCATGAACTTACTGACTATTTGTGGGGGCATGTAGGTAGACACCTGGGTCTCCAGGGCACCACCAGGATAGCTTTGTGCATCCCTAGGCTGCCCATGGCCACGGCTACAGCCTCAGGGGGCTACTGGACACCTGAAAGGTGGCTAGTCTGAATCGAACTTGGATTTTGAAGACTTCGTATAAAAAATGCAGAAAATCTCAGTAATATTATATTAATTACATATTATAATTTTACATATCATCATATTTTGGACACATTGGGTTAAATGCAAGTATATGATCAAAATTAATTTATCTGTTTTCCTATTTGCTTTTCCTTTTTAAAAGTAGATACCAGAAAAGTTTTAAATTTCATAAGTCAATTGTAGTATATTTCCATTGGGTGGTGTTGGGCCACACCAACTCTGTCAGCTCCCACTTGCATGCGTCCACATTGGAAGGTTTTGCGGATTGTAATCATTTTGGCTGCCTCCCCAGTTCCCAGGAACAAGTCATCCTTTCCCCAGCAAAGGCGTTAGGGAACATCCTGGAAGGTTGCTTGACTGCCACACTTCTCTCTAAGGATTTTTTTTTCTTTGAAACCAAAATACTTGTTAATTTCCTGCTAAAAGAAACACATTTATTTTTGTTTGCTTTTGTTCTTGTTTCATTTACTCTTCGAGTGGGGTGCTCTACACCTTGGCAGGGCATGTGCACAAGTTCCTGTGGCATGAGGCTGAGGGAGCAAGATTCAGGCTTTCGGGGATCAATTATTTTTTTAAGTTTATTTATTTTGAGAGAGAGAGTGAGAGAGAGAGAGAGAGAGAATGCATGAGAGCAGGGCAGGGGCAGACAGAGAGTGAGAGAGAATCCCAAGCAGGCTCTATGCTGTCAGCACAGAGGCTGACATGGGACTCGAACTCACTAACCATGAGATCATGACCTGAGCCGAAATCAAGAGCCAGGCACTTAACCGACTGAGCCACCCAGGTGCCCCTCATGGCTCATTTCTTGTGCCTGTCATTCTCTGGAGGGATTTCTTTATGTCCTTTTCAAGTTACACTCCTGTCGTTTGATAAGCGTTACATAAATATTCCAACCCCAGCAATCCCTCATTCATTTTAAAATTGAATGTATTATTTCTTCATGTGGTGATGTTCCCACTTTACCTCGGTAAGCCATTTTATTTACCATCTTTGCTTTTTCCTTTCGTCATTTTCCTAATGGCTCCGACTATTGAGGTCGAAATGAATATCTCTGTTACGATAGTAATCCAATTTCACCTCCATATTTTCTACTTGCCATCAGACTCACTTCTGGTTTTCCATGGCTTCATTAGTCACCAGCAAAAATCAATATTAGGGATGGTTTGTATGTACATTCTAATGATTTATACCCTGGAGCGTTCTGTTACCACTGGCAAGCAGGTCAGTGAAGCCCTTTATGTGTGCAAGGTCTGGTCTGGTGACAGCACCTTGCATGGTCCATGTTTCTTGGGGTAGTTTTCCCTTTCTCTTATTCCCAGAAACACCACCTTTTAAGTGTACGTACAGCCTCTACTCATCTATAGGCACTTATTTGAATTCGGCCCTGTGTGCCTCGCTAGACAGATGGCGTAAAGGATAGGGCCAGTCATTGTGTTTGCTCCACTGTGCCCATGTCATCATGGGGCACGTGAGAGGCTGGCATCGTGTTCCTGGTGACCAGGGGAACGCATGCCTTCTGAAGCAGGCGCCTCCTGGGCGTGTCCTCTAGGCATCGGGCGACAGCTCCCATTGCATCAGAATGTTGACTCTCTTCTTGTTACCTCCCAACTGGTCAGGTTCTATGACTTGTAGACAAGTTCTTGTATAAAAAGAGAGTGCAGACAAGCCACGTAAAACTACCTCTTCTTCTTTTTTGGCTTTCATATAATTTATTGTCACGTTGGCTAACGTATGTGTGTACCGTGTGCTCTTGGTGTTCTCGCGAGATGCCCATGATTCATCGCTTACGGACAACACCCAGTGCTCATCGCAACCAGTGCCCTCCTCAATGCCCATCTTCTTAGGCACAACACTGCTTCCTTAGCAGTAGCTTTTTAATTAATGTTTACTTTGGAATTCTTTGTTACAATCTTTGATCTCATTCATTAGCATTGAAGTGAAAACTTATTTCATGTCTGAATCCCTTATAGGATTTGGAAAATACAGCTTATCAGAAATATATATTAATTCTTCTACTCTCCAAAACTCCCATTTTTTCATTTATAAAATAAGAATAATCACGCATCGTGGTGGATCCTTGAATAACAGGGGGCTGGGGGAGCCCACACCCTGCACATTCAAAAACCTGCATGTGATTTTGGCTTCCCAAATACTTAACTACTTCTGGCCTGCTGCTGACTGGAAACCTTACCGATAACATAAAAAGTCCTTAACACATATTCTATATGTTATATGTAATATATATTGTGTTCTTACAATAAGGTAAGCCAGAAGAAAGAACATGTTATTATGAAAAATCATAAGGGGTATGGGGTGCCTGGGGAGCTAAGTGTCAGGACTCTTGATTTCGGCTTGGGTCATGATCTCACAGTTTGTGAGTTTGAGCCCCGCATCAGGCTCCATGCGGACAGTGTAGAGCCTGCTTGGGATTCTCTCTCTCCCTCTCTGCCCCTCCCACATGCTATTGCTTCCTCTCTCTCTCTCTCTTTCTCTCTCTCTCTCTCAAAATAAACTTCAAAAAATATCATAAGGGGGCACCTGGGTGGCTCATTCGGTTGAGCGTCTGACTTCAGCTCAGGTCATAATCTCACAGCTTGTGGGTTCGAACCCCGTGTCGGGCTCTGTGCTGACAGCTCAGAGCCTGGAGCCTGCTTCAGATTCTTCGTCCCTCTCTTGCTCTGCCCCACCCCTGCTCATGCTCCGTCTCTGTCTCTGTCTCTCTCAAGAATAAATAAACATTAAAAAAAATCATAAGGAAGAGAAAATACAGTATTGTACTATATTCATCATACTGTTATTTATTGAAAGAAATCCACATGCAGGTAAATGTCATCAGTTCAAACCTGCACTACTCAGGAATCACCTGTATCAGCTACATCTTAACTAGCTTGCTGAGGAGCGCCTGGGTGGCTCAGTCGGTTGGGCGGCCGACTTCGGCTCAGGCCATGATCTCATGGTTTGTGGGTTCGAGTCCCACATCGGGCTCTGTGCTGACAGCTCAGAGCCTGGAGCCTGCTTCAGATTCTCTGTCTCCCTCGCTCTCTGCCCCTCCCCCACTCATGTTCTGTTTCTGTCTCAATAATAAATTAAAAAAACATAAAAAATTTAAAAACAAACTAGCTTGCTGATGATCAGATGAAATGTGGGCATAATAGGGTTGCCAGAGTTAGCAAATAAAAACACGGGATGCCCACTTAAATTTCAATTTCACATAAAGGATGAATACTATTGAAGAGGACATACCAATACTAAAAAAATTATTCATGGTTTATCTAAAATTTAAATTTAAGCAGGCATCCTGTATTTAATCTGGTAACCCCACGAGGATATGAACACGCTGCGTGTTCTGCAGAAATGAGGCAAATGTAAGTTACTCAGTTCAATATTTAATGAAATTTTCATGTGATTACAACTATTCATGTTTTTCAAATAACAGCCGTACTGTCAGCTTTGATCCAACCTTCATCATCCTGCATGAGCTCTGTCTCTCACGGCGCGCAGAGTTTTCAATTTGAGAGTAAACCACAGAACTGTGACTCTCAAATTTGGGTCCATGGCAGAATTCGTAGCTGACGCTTTCAAGAAGCAGCAGCTATTAGGAGAGTTTGTGCCAACGCCGTGCCTGTCCCATGTAGGAACCGTTAGCTCCCTGGGGACCTGAGCCGCAGCTGACACCAAGTGCCCGATTTTTCTTTTCTTGCTGATTGTAGAATTTTCAAGAATGATTGAGAAAGTTGTGTTAAAATAGAATTTTCAAGAATGATTGAGAAAGTTGTGTTAAAATAAAAGGCAAATGGAGACTAATCTTGAAAACTCCCTGAACAGACAAAACCCGTTTAGTCATACAAACAGAACTTAATTTGATTATTTTGCAAGGCTAACTTGCCCTGGGTTATTCCTTGCTTATGCCTCTGAAAAATCCTAAGAAAAACTTGAACTGTTTCCCAAGGTTGTTATAAGGTAACCGCTAACCAATGGCTTTGTTGTTTAAGAAAATTCTAATATAATAACCAATCACTTTGAAGAATAAAGCCGCTGCCTTCCCACTATATAAGCTGCTTTACAATATACCCCTGAGCCTTGTTCCATGTAATGATCCGAGTGCCCTGGTTTGCACACTGTCCTTTTGGTGTGTGCACAGTAAACTTTTACTAATCGCTACTTGAGTGAGTCATTGGTTTTACGTCTGTTATTTCTGAACTTTTGACACTGACATCTGGTTTTTTTCCCCGGCAACTCACTTTGAATAGAGTATTGAATTTTCAGTGCGTGGAAGGTATATATGGTTTTATTTTTAATGGCAAATCTTCAGAGTTAATATTTTATCAGATGAAACCAATTAAAATGGTTTTCTTCGTTCCCATTTAGTTTATGACACTTTTAGCCAGAATCTATGCAGAGTAGGAAAATAATGTTTCTTGTTTTCCCTTCACCCTGACTGATAACATAACTCTCATTAAAGGCCACAATGGAAAAAATATTAATCAGACTTTTTCTAGCCAATGCACTAATGATGACATTCTCGTTCCTTCTTTCTCCCGTTCCATCCCTCACCCATCAGTGGGCCTCTCGCCCAGTATGTGTTCAGTAATCTTCCCAGGTTATAGCAGTGGCCATGCTGCACACATCAGAGGACAGAACTGACATAGTATCTTCTCCCCATAGTGCTTACGGTCAAGCATAGAAACAAGGAAACAAGGAAATGAGTAATTCCACTGTGATAAATGCTATAAAGCAGAAACAGCAAGAAAAAATTAAACACTCTCTGGGACCAACCAGGATCTTACTGTTCTTTGAACAAAATAGTTGTTTGCCCACTGGTCTCTTTAATGGGCTAGGCTCTGCCTTTCCGTCCCAGAAAGAGACCTTGCCACATCCTTGTAGTAGTGCTTCAACCAAATACATCCAGTAACTAGGAGAGAACATTCGTCTGGACCGTGAGGCAGCATGGAAGGTCTGTTTGCCACTTACCAATCAAGTGGCGGCTGGTGGGGTTTCTCTATCTGCAGAGTCCCTGATTAAATCCGCTTAAAATAGCAGGGTCACCTCAGTGTCGTGGGATTCAGAAATGTCGCTCCTTCAACCCGTCCCTTCTCTCTTCTGAGATGCAGGATTACTCAGGCTTTCTTTTTCTTTGCTCTAATGTACTCCAAGGAGAGAGAGATTCCTTGGAATTCCAAGATTGTTTCGTATTTCAAAATGTATCTGTTTGTAGTGAAATCCTGTGACAGGATAGAGGTGTTAGCTGAGCCTGTGCTAGGGTGGGGATCATGTTGCAATATATACATGCCTCAAATCAGCATGTGGTACACCTTACACTTACACAGTGTTCTATGTCTTGATTAGAAAACATTTTGGAATACAATGATGATATTCAGTCATTCATTTAAAAAATGAAAAGTGATCTTGAAGATGGGAAGAAAAAGATGTGAACGTGTCCCCAAGAAAGGGCTTCCCCTGGGGGCAGAGAGAGCAGGGAGAAAGACAAATGGGCATCCTAGACCCCGGGAGTAAGCGTCTGCCTGGCAATGTGTGGAGGGGAACAGAGAAAACCCCCAGCTTTCTGAGCAAGGGCACAAGGACAGCAGTCCGAGCAAGGTGGCCAGACAGCCACTCTAGGCAGAGAACCTGTGTGTGCAGGGCTGGGGTGCTCCTGGGCTCCCAGAGTCACAGGTGCCCCCCGTGACTCATGCACTGAGAGGCGAAGGTGCAGGGGAGCCTGAGATGAGGCCCAGGGGTGACTCGCCACCCTGGTAGCACCGGTGCAGAGCATCCAAGGCATGTGCCACGTGTGTGTCCTGATGCTCATCCAGATGCAGTAGAAGAAAGCGTGTGTTCCAGAGGCATCCACGTTAGGAAGGGGTCCCACCAGAGGTGACAAGTGTGTGAGCTCAGCGCAAGAAGAAGGCACAGACCAAGGAAGGAAAAGCTTCACAGAAACAGAGGTTCCTGGGTGCCTGGGTGGCTCCGTCGGTTAAGCGTCCAGCTCAGGTCATGATCTTATGGTTCCTGAGTTCAAGCCCCACGTCCCCGCATCGGGCTCTCTGCTGTCAGTGCAGAGCTGGCTCCGGATCCTCTGTCTTCTCTCTCTCTCTCTGCCCCTCCCCGACTCTCTATCTCTCTAAATAAGTAAATAAATAAATGAATGAATGAAAACATTTTAAAAACTAAAAAAAAATTGTCATGCGTGTGAGTGCGTTGACATTTGAACTAGTATTCTTTTGGGTAGGTGTCTCAGACGAGCACTCCAACAACAGAAATAATAAACAGCAAGGAGTCTTTGTTCAACTGCTGAATAGCATTTTGTTCCGTAACCCCTATTCCCTGTGAATATAGTATGACAGCAGTCCAAGGATGACGATTTTCCTGCTGGACTCACATCCCCTCTGCCCCTGGGCTGCCCCCCACCCCTTCCCTCCATTGCTATAGAATGTTCTTGTTTCATCCCAAGGGTTTCTCACTTAAGCCCTCACACCAGCCTTGCTGCCCGCTGGGGGGGTGGCGGTCCTTGGCTTCCCCTCTCCTGTCCTCTGGCTTGGACGATATCTTCTGTTGTCATGATGTCCCAAAGGGTGGCCGGGGCTCCGTGCCTGTCACTGCCCCACGGGAAGGCTGGCACTTACATCTGCTGGTGAGGACTTGCCCTCAGGGTACTGAGGCTGACACATCTGTACTGAAGTCACCTTCCCTGAAGCTCCCGTCTTGTCCCTACTGTGCCTCGGGGCTGTCTGTTGATGCTTTGCTCTATGCAGGGTAGGAAGACCCCAGAATCACTGATGTTGAGTTTCCCACCAGCTGGGAACTGCGGTCACCAAGTCCAAATTAGGTTGACTTCTGCAGTAGAGACATACAAATTTTCTTGCACACTTAAATCTGTGAGATGTTCATTAGTTAGACTGCTGCCCTGTTGTGCGGGCCTGTGCTCACTCTCTCTCTCTCTCTCTCTCTCTTCCCTCAAAGACAGGCACCATGTTTTTCATCTTCCCAACATATAGCATCATTCCATTTGTGCTTGAACTTTCTCGGAAGTAGCACATTTATCCAGATAGCTCAAAATAAAATTAAGCAATGGTTTACCAAGGCTGCCTACATTATTATGAAGTCAGCTCGTAATCAGTAAGTATTCATTGGAGATGTTTCAGATAGACTTTTAAAAATAAATTCAGGATAACATATGTCTGTGCATGTATTTTCTCTTTAAATGAAATATTCTGAGTCTCTGAGCACTTCCATAGGAATGGAAAACTGAAAAATATTCCTGTCCTACGTCTTCTTGAGATTCATGGATTGATAGGAAGCCTCAATGCCAAAGATTTAATCCTGGTTTGGGGATAACTTCTTAGCCTCCATTTTCTGCATTTACAGGATGATAATTATATTTTGAGAGTCAGGATTCTGAGGGGTTGATTTTGGGAGCTTGATGATGGCTTCTGGTGGGTTTGCTGTCTCGCCCGGATTTGGAAACCGGCAGCATGGACCTCACCATAGCACCAGGGATATTAGCACGCATTTCAGGTCTGCATCCTGAAATCCACATCCACAGTATTGGCCATGCTGTGGCTCCCACTGGCTAAGAGAACTCTTGTCTGTGCTCTTCACAACCCGTCTGGGGAGATGCCTAGTGCAGAGGCAGTATTTAGAGCCACGCTTTTAAGTAAGTGAGCACCAAGACGCGGTGACTAGAAAACCTGGGGCGGGGAAGAGACCAGGCCAAAACAGATGTTCCATGGTACAGGAGAGAAGAATTTGGGACTTCGAGACAGAGAAGGGCATCCCAAAGAGCACCCTTTAGAGAGAAAGAGGAAGGTGATACTCCAGACAGAGGAGGAAGAGAGACAGAGAAGGATGTACTTCCAGGGCAGGAAGGAGAGGATGCATCCTTTGCTGTTGCCCTGGGCGTGGTGTCTGCCCTGCGGGGGTGGCCAGGTCAGCACCTCTTTCTGACACTAGGAATCCAGGACAGTCTCCTGAGGATTCTGCTCACCTATGTTTTCTGTGGGACGGAGCAAAGCTGGCTCCTGGGAGCCCCAGTTGCCTGGACTGTGCTCTGGGTGTCTGGATTTGGGACCTGGACGAGGCTGAGGTAGCTGAGTGGGTCTCCTCGCTGGCTGCAGGGTAGCTGAGAGCTGCGGCCAATGCGAGCGCCTGCCCCGCACCCAGCACTGGCAATTGAAGAGGCCTGGGGTGGAATTCGGGTGTCAGCATTAAAAAAAAATTTTTTAATGGTTTATTTATTTTTGAGAGAGAAAGAGAGTAGGAGCAGGGGAGGGAGACACAGAATCCGAAGCAGGCTCCAGGCTCTGAGCTGTCAGCACAGAGCCCCATGCAGGGCTCAAACCCGTGAGCCATGAGATCATGACCTGAGCTGAACTCAGAAGCTTAAGGGACTGAGCACCCAGGCGCCAGTGTCAGCGCTTGTGAAAGCTCTGCGAGCAGCCGGGTGGAGAAGCCTGGCGGCTCAGCGGACCTGACCTCCCTTTCCCTCCTTCCCTGTTGCCCCCCCCCAGACTATGGCACCATTAAGAAGGTGCGGGCGCCCCTCGTCCCGGCTGGCGGCAGCTGTCTGCTGGAGGAGATCGAGCTCTTCCCCGAGCGGCGTGGGGAGCCCATCCGGAGCCTGCAGCTCGTCCACAGCCGGAGCGTCCTGTTTGTGGGCCTGCACGGGCACGTGGCCAAGATCCCGCTCAAGAGGTGCCGGAGCCACCCCACCCGCAGGTAGGCCACCCCAGTGGGTTCTGGCATCGGGCCCCTCAGGTCCTCGTGGGCCAAGCCTGCGTCACCCCAGGGTGCAGTGCTGCGATGCAGCCCGGTTTACTGTGCTGAGAACCACCCGCTGGTGCTTGCTGTCGGGGAGCCGACTTATGACCTCAGTAAACATCAGTCAGGGGAAGAAGAAGTTACTCGGTGCAGGAGAACACTCAGTGGTCGTGCAGATATTTGGGGTTCCCGCATCGTCTGGTGCAAGTTTAGTTTTATTGGGATATGTGTCATGTATGTACAGAGTGGGCCAGAATGGTAGGGAGTGGGTCGTATCTTCCCAGAGCTCATTCCCTGAAAAAGAGCGGTGTGGCACCCCTTCCTGGGGGCAGTTCTCACCCTGGTGGCTCTCTCCTGAGGCCCCAGGACCCCACAGGCTGGGAGGAGGGATGGAGAAGGAAGCAGGCGCAGGGCACCACAAGGGGAATCACACCTTTCTTGCTCCTGCTCCACTCTCGTTGGCCATGGGGTGCTCACTATGGACCAGTGGCGTTTGAAGCTCAGTTTGGAAAAGGGCTCAAGAAACCGTAAGGTACTGTGCACACTGAATGCTTGACCAGCACCTTAATGTTGGAGTAGTGCATCAGGGCTCTGCCCCCCAACAAAAGATTGCCCTTGGGGAAATCATCATGTCAGACGTTCTGGGATCACTGATGTCAGTAACCGCATCCCCCAGCATAGTGCGTCATAGCGGATTTGGCCTAGAAATGGACTGTTTGAGTGCATCACTCACAGATACTGTACACAGGCCATCCTTTCCCCAACAAGGTGCCTCATGGCATGAGCTTTGGAACTCAGAGACTGGGAGTCACATTACAGGCTGCATGTGCTATTTCTTGACGTGGTCACTAAAGTATTTCAAGCCTCACTTTCGCATTTAACAGGCAAATTGCTATAGATATAAGCGGTATCATGTGTATCACTTAAAATTCAATGCGCTTTACAAAATGGATATAGAAGATGTGGTATACGTATCACAATGGAATATTATTCGGCGATCAAAAAGAATGAAATCTTGCATTTGGAACAACATGGATGGAACTAGAGTGTATTATGCTAAGTGAAATAAGTCAGTCCGAGAAAGGCAAATACCATATGATTTCACTCGTGTGGAATTTGAGAAACAAAACGTGGACATAGGTGAAGGGACAGAAGGATAAGATAAAAACAGAAGGAGACAAACTATAAGAGACTCTTAAATGCAGAGAACAAACTGAGGGCTGCTGGATGGGAGGTGGATGGGGAGATGGGCTGCCTGAGGGATGGGCACTGAGGAGGGCACTTGTTGGGATGAGCATTGGGTGTTCTATGTAAGTGATGAGTCCCTAAATTCTGGTTCTGAAACCATTGCTATACTATAGGTTAACTAACTTGGATTTAAATGTAAACAAACAAACAAAGCAGGTATCCCCTTGTAGAAGGAGAGTTTTTATGTATAATAAAAGTCACTACAAGATTCCTTTCTAGATGATTCTATACAATGAAGTATATTATATGGTGCCTCCTTTGGTATCAGAGTGTTGGGGACTAACATAAAGGGCTTTCTACCTAACAATGATGATGCTGTTGTGAGCAATAATAACAAATAGTGATATTTATTAGCAACTATCTTTCTGTAACACCTTTTTCCTAACGTCAACCAATGGCTGCTTGAAATTTGTTCTGATTTGTGTTTCCTGCAAGACTAACCTAGCACAGGAATGTCTGCCCACTTTCTGATGGTCAGTGGGTGACTGGGAGGGTTGGCGGCTTGCCAACAGGCATGTCACAAGTTGGAATGCCCCTGGAAGGATTCCAGTCTCCCAACCGCAGCCCAGCAAGCTCTGAGCTCTAACGGATGTCTGTGGGCATGACACAGGGTGACACGCAGGAAGACACAGGCCTGTGCTCTCTGTAGGGTGTTTTGGGGACCAGAATGAGAGTTCGTGGCTTGCAAAGTGGGAGGCAGTTCATCCTTTCCATGGTGCTTTGCCTCGTTGAATGGGGATTACAACAGCCCAGCTCCTCGTGAGTGCGGCAGCGGAAGCTAGTTCTGCATCATGTCAGGGAAGCAAGGCATCACCATGCACACCTCATGTCCTGGCACGGCTGCATGTGGAGCCCAGTTGGGAGCCAGCCACCACCACGCACAGCAGCCTGGGGGCCGTTCCCAGTTCCCTCGACAAGGCCACTTGTCTGTCTTCATCATGTTCCTGGGAGGAGGAGATGATACAGTTATATCAGAGCAGAACCTTCCTGCTGTTTCCTTGTCTGACCCTCTCAGAGAAAAGCCACGAGAGATTAGAGCTTTATCGTAAACTGATCGGCTGTGGTCTTCTGTGTCCCCACACTCAGAATGAGTGAGACTGTGATTGACCCTTAAGTATTTGAGAAAAGAAAAGCTGAAGACTTAAACCCAAGCATTTCTATTGGTTCTTTCCAATGTGTTTTTTGCCATGCTTCCTACAGAAGGACAAGGAAACCTCCCGTACTAACACTCACTGCAGAAAAGCATCCATTTTTAAGACACTAATATCTACATGACTAGGGTTTTTTTTTTTTTTTGATGAATTATGGGGAAAGGTTTTTTTTGACAAAAGCAATTTTAATTTTCTAGACATATGCCTAAAGAAGCACATTGAATAGGAACAGGACACCAGTGGAGTAACGATCGAGTAGTACTTTCTTTGTTAAATATATTTTCCATAGTAGAATATAAGCAATTTCATTTGTTATTAGAAAAATCAATTTCATAAATGAGTTTTATAGTGTTTGGCAAGAGAAACTGAGCTTAACTAAATTACCTGTCTCCTTCCAAATCATATTCACATTTAAAATTTTTTTAATATCTATGTTTCAAAGGCAATGCACAGTTTGAAGTCTGCTAAAATGTTTGTAATTGATATTGATACACTTCCACAAGTTTCTTTTACGTACCTGGCACTGTCCTGGAGCCTTTTATCATTTTTCTTAACCATTACACCCTGAAAGTCAAGTCACCCATCATCTCCATTTTTCAGTGGAGGAAATGGTGGCTCAGATTTTTGGATCCTGCCCAAGGTTACATACCTTGTGTGATATGAAACCCAGGTTCAGGGCTGGGGCTCTGCCTCCATGGCCCAGGCTTTCTCTTTGGTTCACTGTGCTGTCCCTGGGACAATGGGGACATCAGATCAGGGCTCAGATTTCAGTGGGAACCAGTTGCGCCATGATGCTGACCACGTGTGTCTCTGAGCGCCGGAGCTAATGAGAAGGGCATGAACTCAGATGTCCATTGATGACAGTTTAGCCCTGGCCCCTTCCCATTATTTCTTCTTTATTATACTTGTTTGTTACCAGGCTACACCCAACATACCAGAAAGAGCTTTGATATCCCTTGGTTATTCTACAGTGAATTCCCAACTCCAGTTCAGAGGTGATCCCGGAGCCCCAGGAGAGGCTGAAAAAAGTGCTTGCCCGTGTGTTCTTTTCTTTTTTTTATTTTTTAATATTTACTTATTTCTGAGAGAGAAACAGAACATGCGCAGGGGAGGGACAGAGAGAGAGGGAGACACAGAATCCGAAGCAGGCTCCAGTCTCTGGGCTGTCAGTACAGAGCCTGATCCGGGCCGCAAATTCACGAACTGGGAGATCATGACCTGAGCCAAAGTCGGACGCCCAACCGACTGAGCCACCCAGGTGCCCCATTTGCCTGTGTGTTCCAAGCTGTGCACACATTGTGTTTTAAATGAGATGTAATTTTTTTCCTCAGAAGGTTATTTTGGAAGAACAAAATTTAAAAAATACATTTTAGTCAAGTTCGACCTCAAAAAATGACTGAAAAGGTTTTAATTTTAGCTTTTTTGTTTCCGCATAACAATTTAGTGAATAGCATAGGGAAATTACGTAAATGACAAATCCAACTTATCAGAAAGGGTGGTTATGTCTGGGCATGTGAAGTACAAGAAAAGTTTTTCTTTTTCTCATATATCCTTTTGTACTCCAGGATTTATTTACCATATATGTGTATGTGTTTCCTAAAGTGAATTACCATTGACTGAATTTTGAGGAATGTGGGGATCTTGACATTCCCCAATGTGGGTACTGCGTGTGACGGTGGAAGGTAGGTAAGCCAGTGCCATCCCATCGGCCACATCATATGCACCTGGCACAAGGTCAGGTCTCCCCAAAGCAGCGTGAGGTCTTTCAAATCTGGAAAGGTCTCCATAGGGATGCAAAGGATGGAACAGCCAAGACCTGCACGACCTTAATCCCTGCCTGATGTACGAGCATAAAGTCATAAACTCTCCCTTGAAGGAGAACAGACTGTGGCAGACAGCTGAGGGGGTCTTCATCTCAGCACTTCAGGAAGGAATGCGTGATCACAGGACCTGGGCTGTTAGCTTTCCCCAGGAAATACCGTGGCCTTCCAATTGGCCCAACTGATTGACACTCTTCAGCAAATGATTGACAGTCTTCAGCCTCAGGAAAGGCGAGTCATCATGGGAAGTCCTTTGATTCAGACTTTAAAGTCAGTTTAAAGATTGTGCCATAATTAGATCAACGGGCCAGCCAACTGTTTCTGTAAAGAACCAGAGAGAAGATGCTTTCGGCTTCACAGGCTGCACAGTCTCTTGCAGCTACTCAACTCTGCCCTTGTAGCATGGAAGTAGCCACAGACCATAATGAATGAGTGTGGTTGTGTGTCAGCGAGGCAAGCAGATTCATCAGGGAAAGGAAGGATTCGCTTTTTGGTGGCATTTATTACAAGGAAAATAAGGGCAGAAAAGGTGTTAGCTACTACCCACGCCCCTTGTCCCACAGGATGATGCCAAAACAAAGGGACCAGATCACCACACAACTTAGAACTAGGGCGCCATGTTGCCAAGCGACCAGCTGTCCTACAGCATAGCAGTTTCAGAACTTGTACCTGTACCTTAGTGGGGTGAGGGTAGGGGGCAGAAGGCCTTTAACCTCACTAGAACCTGGGAGACAATGAGAAACAGTCTCATGACAGCCATCCTGACATAGGGCAAGTGAGAGGCAAGTGGCCTTGTAATAGCCCCCATGTGCCACGATTGGGGCGATCGCTCAGTATCCCGCCAAAGTTAGGTCGGCTGTGCTTAGGTCCTCAGGGTGCCGTGGCTGCACAACAACATTGCCCTGCACTGTATTTCAGGAAAACTTTAGGCGCCGGGCTGGACTTGGCCCATGGGCTACCATTTGCTGGCTCCTGGTTTCAAATTTTTTTCATATATGCCTCAATCATCATATCTTGTGATTTATAAAATTATGTATTAAATATATGAAATTAATAACTAATAAATTATAAAATGAATTATTAAATTACATGAATTAACTATATACCTTAATATTTTCTAAATAACATGGCACTTTCTTCTCTTCAGACCCATATTCTTTATTTTTTTTATTTGGAACCCACCACAATTAATGAGGTAAGGTAAACCTGTCAGGTTGTAGGGTTAACATTTCATAGATGAGGAAGTGGTTCGAATCACAGAGAGACTATCCTGAGAATCGTCAAGCCTAGAACAGAGACTAGAATTTTGAGTACTGCATGCCAGTCCAGGCTTCATTCAGCCCATCGGACCAGAAGACAAAAGCTGGGCATTGTCTATCTCTCCAGGTCTGTGCAGCCTCCAGCACGGTGCCCAGCCCAACACAGGCTCAGTAAACACTTGTCCTATTTACAAATGGATACTACTTCCCCCCCTCCCTATTTTACTTCATCATCTATAATGTAAACTTAAATTCTTGTGAAACGCTAAAACTCCTTTTACGGAAAAGTGTAGTGATGCAAGACATTAGCTAAGGGATCGAAAACCCGTGGACCTTAGGTATTTATTGTTTCACTTTTGCTTTATTATAAGAACTTATTGGGGAGCAAAGAAAAGATGGAAACCGGGAGAATCCTAGTCTACATATAAAACAGAAGAGATGTGTCTTTTAAGTTTCGCTTTACAAAACTGGAGGGAAAGATGGGACCATTCAGAAAGAGATTGGCTCCATTTGTAAATGGGTATCTGGCCATTCTTAATTCAGTTAGCTTGTAATCATGTCATTTAGTTAAAGAAATTAACACTTATCAAGAAAATTAGTATGGAGATTAGGTTACTGCAGAACATTTATTGCTTGGAAGAGCCAAGTTTTGAGGAATTAATATGTTGGCACCTTTATTAATTAAATATTTTCTATCAACAGCATCTTCCTGGTGGGAGAAATACAATGTATAGAGAGACATTGCACGATTTCCATAAGGTCTTCCAGCAAGACAACTTCAGCCATTCAGTTATGAATCACATAGACATTCAGAAGGAATTTTGATATGTACTAATTTTACAAAGTAAATATTATCCCTTCAAAATGAATTTAGTATTTTCCAAATCTCAGTGTCTTGAGTTTTTGTTTGCATTGACTTTGGATTCGCTTCTAAAGTCTGGCTTTGCCTTAGTTAATTCATTCATAGTATATTTATTGATTTTAATAGGTGCCAAGCACCAAGCAAGCCCTGAAGTGTAGGATGACAGATGAAACATCCGTGACCCTGTCTTCACAGGGCTCAGAGTATAATGAGTAATTCTGGCATAAATAAAATCTCCTGAATATCTATTATGGATTTGAACCAAAGAGCCTTAGTGTTACCTTAGACTATCCCCAAATCAATTTATCATTAGAGTCTGCTCCTGTATTATATTAGGACCTAATCTTCGAGCCTGACATTCCTATCCAATTATTTTTTAAGCTATTTTTGAATCACAACCAGTGTTCCAATCCTAACTTTCTAATGCACAATTAATCACCAAAGTATAATATATTTACTCAATGGAGTATTCACACTATGGGCTATTCTGAAGCTATTAAGTGATGACTATGAAGACATATGCATGATATAATAGTAATTGAAAAAAAAAACAGCAGTATGTGTTTGCCAACATCATAGCTCTAAAAATAGGAAAAGACAAAGTACATTCACCAACATCTAATTATTACTATGAAGAGCACACTAAGAGGGGCTTGAGCGAAATGCTGTTTTTTAAGTGAAATCACAAGTTAACACCCCAAGTCCTAGGCAGTTTGGAAAATGAACAGTTGAAACATGTTGGGTAGAACATGAACATACATTAACTTGACTAGTAATTTAAAAAACAGAAACCATACTGTTTGTTCTGTAATAATCAGGGAGAAATGTAGATTTTGTGAGGTCTGAAGCTTATACGATTTGGTAGTGGTTCTCACTAAGGAAAAGGATACAAAATGATTGGGACCCATCTCAGGTCCTTAGTGAATTTCATGAAGTGAAGAAGTTTAAGTTTCCTTAGATTCGTGTCAAGACCACCTTTGGTGATAATATAAACGCATATTTGGTTCAAGTACACAATAGAAGCAAAGAATATAGGTGAACACCATCTTGCAGAGATGCCGTGGGCTGCCTCTAGAAACATGAGATTATGAGTGCATTTTTTTCTTCTCTGTCTTGGTGAAATATTTTAATGTAATCATATTATTGTAACCCAGGGGAATATGATTTCCAAGAACAAATAAGTTTGCTAAAAATATTCCATAGGTCAAATCTACTAGTATAGGTGCTCCTTTCCTTGGTTATGCTTTAGTCAGCCAACAGTTCTGGGGTCTGCTTTATGTTTGGTTTCTTCAAAGAGCATGTTTCTGTTTCCTAAATGGCAATGTGTGTTCCATTCACTTGGTTAACGTCAGAAAATCGATGTCATTACCAACCTTTTGTTCAGTTGGGTTTGAGAAACACAACTAAAGAGCTCACAATGTGAGATTTCGTTACTTAGTGTCTACTCTACAGGCTTCCTGCTTTTGCACATCCTGCTTTAAAGCTGTACAGAGAATTCCTTGGGGAAGCTTGGGCTACAGTGGTTTTCTCAGCTCCGGGTCCTTGTGCCAGAGCTATCCTGGCCAGCAGCGCCTTGGCTTTTATACACCTAGCTTCCCCTAAGATTTTTATTTGCAGTATAATCCAATGAATTAATGATTCTTAAGGAAATAGCCATCATGTGTCTGCAAAACAGCTTGAATATGGAAAGATCATGAATGAACTTCAGATTCAAGTGGACTCTAGATAAGCCTTTACTTTGTATCTGATTATGATCAAACCACTCAGTATGTTTCTGGAAGCACGAAGACAGTACATAATGCATCAGTAGAAGATGCTTCTCTTCCTTCCCTGCTTTAGTAGTGTAGCTAGCTCATGTAGGTCATGCTGAGCTGACATTGCCAGTGAATGATACATATTCACTCCTTCATACTCTGTCAAAGGCTTGATTTCAAAATTTTTCTGTCCAAATGGAAGTAAAAATCAAACATATGAAGAAAAAAAGAAATAAAGGGAGAAGGGAAAAGAAAAGAAAAGAAAAGAAAAAGAAAAGGAAGAATGGAGAATGGAAGAAAAAAGGGGAGAGGAGAGAAAAGAGAAAAAAGCAAAATAGCTCTTGTATATGTGCTTTGCCTTCTTTGCTGAGGTATACTTCACATTGCCTCTGGACCAAACCAAAGGCAAATTGGCCTGTCAAGAATTTGTTTTTTCCTGTCTTTAAACAATTTTACTTTATCTGAGAGTTACACAGCCTATCAGGCCAGACTCTTCTCCTTGTATTAGATTATGTACCTGGCTCCCGTCTGTCTGGAAAATAAATTTTCTGGCAGTTTGTGAGACTCTACCCTGACCACATTCTGTGTGTAAATGAGTGATGTCAACATGTCTCCATCCAGTTGGTGGGAGCATCTGTCAGTGGCTATTCAGTAATTCCTTGTCTCAAGTCCCTCATTGTCTCATGTTTCTAACCATCCAGGAGAAACTGAAACTCAACCATTGATGGAGGGAGGTTGGGCAAGGCCAGATGTGAGGAGACCCAAAAGCTTACTTCCTTGCTGCAGTCAACACTTTGGGGAGGGCACCAGAGAATCCAAATTCAGGGTAGATGCCACCCTTACCATAGCTGTTCTGCTGAGATGGCAGAAGTTCTTCCCTCGGGCTTGCCTGTGCCCTCATGGCCTTTAAACCTCATTCACTCAGTACCGGGCAAACTGTTAGGTGGGGTGAATTATAAGGAGTCAGAGTAATATAAATGTTTTCTCTGGACTTATTGTCCTCTAAAGTTTTATGCAAAAATTAAGATGTATTACTTGACCCCCTGTTCATTCTTCACATGTAACTGATGACTCTTCACACTCTCCTCTGTCTTCTGTTTCTGCCCATCAAATCCTCGTCCACAGAAGGGTTTCCCTTGAAGAGCCCTGAGAGGGGAGGAGAGTAATCCTGTCTTCATTTTTATCTCTGATTAGCAGGGAAGGAGAGGAGACTGTGGACAGTTCATTACATCTGTGTTATAGAACAGAGGACATGGAATACCAGAAGTGCAGGCTTTTCCCTGAATGAGGTGCCCTAGGATGCTTTTCTTTTCCGTTGTGGACACAGCAGTTTCTGGTCCTCACTCCCACCAATTACTTCAACATCTCTGAGCTGTGAAGGACTTGTGTTGGGCCATTGATACTCCCCATGTCCTCTTTGTCCTGGTTTTTGGTCCCTCAGAACAAAACTGCCTTCCTTGGAGAGATTTGTCCTGGGGGGTGGACTTGACCTCTCCAGAAAGATTTTATGTTTGTTAAAAGACAAATTTCACAATGATGGAGATTCACTGAGAGGAGAAGTAAAACAGCTCAGGGTTCTGTGCGTGGTGAGTGGGTGAAGCAGGACTGTGTCATGTCAGAAACCAAAGTTGATGTCCCAATCTGATCACAATTGCTAGATTCCAGAGAGCACTTCTGTTTTGCTTATTTCAAATACCCTCTACTCTTGTAACTATTTCTTTTCTACTATCAGTTTTCCCAGAATGCGTCACTGTAAAATGTTTATCAATCTTGTTCAGTTTTTTTTTTTAATTTTTAAAAAATGTTTATTTTTGAAAGAGAGAGAGAGTGCAAGCAGAGGAGGGGAAGAGAGAGAGGGAGGCACAGAATCTGCAGCAGGTTCCAGGCTCTGAGCTGTCAGCACAGAGCCTTATATGGGGCTCGAACTCATGAACTGTGAGATCATGACCTGAGTCAAAGTCAGACACTTAACTGACTGAGCCACCCAGGCACTCCCCAACCTTGTTCAGTTTTAAAACAGATTTTTCAGGAAAATTTGACTGCTATATACACCTAATAAGATTTTAATTAAAAAACATTCACTTACTATGACTGGCAATGCATGTTGATTATTCTAATATAATATTAAAAGCACATTTAAATGTAAAAAATCATCATTGTATTTAATCAATGTCATTTAGTGATGAGTCAATAGTGAATAGTTTTTAATGTATTAAAAGTTTGTAACTAATTGAAATTCTAGATCACTAATTTCATTTATAAATCATAACATGTAACATGAATTACTATAAATGTCTTTAGCAAGTGATGCATAATGAGTATAAATATGTATTTTTACTAGTAATTATATCTTTCTTTACTTGGCATGTGTCCTAAATTTAAAAATTCCATGACAGTGTAGTTCTGTCCTAGTTCTTCTTGGGAATTATAAATTAATCTAGTAGATTTCGCTACCTGAAACACACTATACACTACAGCCAAATTGTTCTTGCCTAAGCAGAACCCCAACATTTTATTCACATCAGTATACGCTTTCTGGGAATCTTAAGGAAAATGTGGCCCAGCCATGCCCTTCTGCTTATCTTCCTGATCATGCCACATGCACATGACTGTCATCCTTCCAGGGGCCATCATAACCAAGGAGGTAAATTCCAACTTCATTCAAAAGCCGGGCTACACATGACATCTTCCTGGAACTCCCCTGGCCAACCTCTCTCTCCTCTGACTCCTGTGGCACCACTGTCTGAGCTACTCACTTAGTAATTGACCCTCCTTACATTGTCCCGCAACGTTCATAAACATATTGTTCCTCCCTCAGGCGACCACAGGTTCGTTCCTGGTCTTTGTGTCTTTGACATATAGCATTATATCAGGTAATCAAAAAACTGTTGTGAAGCTATCCAAACGTGTAGTTAAAATACTTTGTACCACTTAACTACAATACACTGTGGTGTGTCACGTTGCCTGGTTAAATAAAGAGCCCGTGACATTTACAGATTTAGTATTTTGGGGATAGAATGTTTTCAAACACCCCAGAAATCGATATCATATAATACAATATGCAATGGTGCCTAGAGATTAATTAGAATAACTATATGTATCCCATCCCCCAAGATAACTTTTTGTTATTTACTACATGATGTAACTTAATCCTTAGTAACTACTAAGTTACATGATGTAACTTAATCCTCAAAACATTCCCTGTGAGGTGATTATTACCATTCCAGTTTCGTGGAAGTACAAACTGAAGAAAATACGTGTTCCAGGTGGGTTTACCAACTGAAGGACGTGTGGGTGTCTTAGAATGCATTCCTCAAGTGGTTTATTGTCTACTTTGAATTGTTTTTCAGTCTTATTTCTAGTAAGTGTTTTTAATGCAAACCTTAAAATAAAAGCAGATTCTGAAGTATATAATGATATTGGTCATTAGGAATGAGACACCTCAGATTATTTTAGGAATTGGTAAAGATCATTCATAAACAGATAAATCCATCTATCCCACTACTGTCATGATAATAGTAGAAATAAGTACTGATATTTGACACATGGTTTTTGCCCAGTATTTTAAAGTTTGCAGCACTTACTAGGAAATGCTAAGTCTTAAACGGGGCTCTGGGCTCTGCCCATTCTACTCCTCAAGCTCCAACCAAAGTCTGGCCTCCATTTATCTTCCTTTAAATTCTCCAATTCCCTCTCACATAGGTGCCTTCCCCATCCATGTCCATCTCGCTGCCAAATGTTCTGTTTTTCCTAAGCCATGTGAAATGGACCACTTCTATCCATCTCAGTGTAAATGCCACTGGGGTCAGGTATTTACTGACCCCCGACCCCTCCAGCTAAAGAGGGCTCCTCCTTTGGGATTTTCCTTTGCAAATGGTTCTTGATATATCAGTGTAATTGTTTATTGCCTTTGCCAACTGATAAATTCTGTGGGTGCAGTGAGTGTGTCTGCTTTGCTGACCAGGACAATGCCTGCCCCCCCATTTTCAGTCTGGTTGGCAGGTGCTCCTAAGAATGCACCAAATGGAGGATGATTGGAACACTTTTAAAATCCCATGTTTAATGAATGCATTTTTTTAATACAGCCAAAATTCTTAAGATCAAAAATAAGCTGATCTAATGACAATTAGTGTAACAGAAACAAGTCAGATAAAGTCATTGATACTTAGATAATCTAACATGCAAGGGGGTCATATTCAGTAATTAGCTCCCGCTCTCTAGAAATACAGTGAGAAGGTTTTAATGAATACACCTCTTTTCCCTGTTACTCAAATTAGCAAATAGCATAACTGCACACTTTAAAATGTAAAGGAAGAGTTTACAGGAAACAACAGATGCTGGCGAGGATGTGGAGAAAGAGGAACCCTCTTGCACTGTTGGTGGGAATATAAACTGGTGTCATCACTCTGGAAAACAGTGTGGAGGTTCCTCAAAAAATCAAAAATAGAATTACCCTATGACCCAGCAATTACACTAGGAATTTATCCAAATGATGCAGGAGTGCTGATGCATAGGGGCACATGTACCCCAATGTTCATTCATAGCAGAGCTATCAACAGTAGCCAAATTATGGAAAGAGCCCTAATGCTCATCAACTGACGAATGGATAAGAAGATGTGGTTTATATATACAATGGAATACTATTTGCAATGAAAAAGAACAAAATCTTGTCATGTGCAAAAACGTGGATGGAACTGGAAGGTATTATGCCAAGTGAAATAAGTCAGTCAGAAAAGGACAGATATCGTATATTTTAACTCATATGTGGAATTTGAGAAACTTGACAGAAGACCATCGGGGAAGGGAAGGAAAAAAAATAATTACAAAAAGAGGGAGGCAAACCGTAAAAGACTCTTAAATACAGAGAACAAACTGAGGGTTGATTGGGGGGTGTGGAGGAGAGGGGAAATGGGTGATGGGCATTGAGGAGGGCACTTGGGATGAGCACTGGGTGTTGTATGTAAGCAATGAATCATGGGAATCTAATCCTGAAGCCAAGAGCACACTGTATACACTGTACATTAGCCAATTTGATAATAAATTCTATAATAAAAAATAAATAAATAAAGGAGGAGTTTAGTTAAATATTAATATGACTATCTTAGAAAAGGGTACAGTAGTTTATCCTTTGAGAATTAAGGCCTGTCTCTGAATATACATTTAGCTCTAAAACATATTCTTCCATAAATGTGCTTTTAAATTAAACTTGAAGATTCTGACCAACATATTTTCTGAATTCAGATACTTTCAGACACCAAGGAAATATATCAAATGAAGATAATCTAAGGTTATTAACAAAATAAGGAAAAATTTTTATTAAAAAGATTCATCATGCAAAGAAAAAACATTTTCACAGCCGAATGAAGAAAAGCCACTTTCATATGACCACATTAGTAGGACATCTGTGATTTTTCCATGCAGTGTCTTTAAAAGACCTACCTTCCCAAAGTAGTAAGTTATGATGATTGGTTTTTCTGAAAGTATACTTTAGTGGAAAGGTAGAGCTCATCAGAATTTTGCCACGGTATGAAATATTTTGACTGAGGAAAACATATTTATATATAAACGGAATTTTTAATGAATGGGCATTTGTGCTTGTAGAGGAGTTTTAATAGTTTAAGGGATAAGTGGAACGTTAAGAATGCGCAAAGCCTTCAACATTATCGGAAGAAAGAGATGTTTTTACAAACAGCTTTTCATTTAAAACAGCTTAAAATAGCCTGTGTAGCCCTGTGACATTGTTTCACTTCTGCAGGCAGATTTGCAAAGAGAAGCTTGGGACCAGGGTAGAGGGTCGGTGGGATTTTCCCGTTTTCAGAATTTGAATTTTGTCTAATGCTTTAATAAGAAACAGGAAAGGGAATTCAGGCCCTTTGGATAATTCTGTAAGGGTAGCTCTGTCCTGTTTCCTCACCACTTTGAAGATGGGATTGCGCCCAGACAGAATTCTGATGTGTGTTAGATACTGTGGCATTCCAGCAAAATGGCCAGATCAGCAAGACAGGACACCGTGGGTCAGATCTCGTCTTCACAGCCAGGGGAGGTCGCCGCACGAAGCAGAAAGGTTCTTAATCCTCTCCTGTGTCCAGGTCTGTCTCACAGTTGAGGGGGCTTCAGATCTCCAGAAACTTCCTACAGAACATCTGCACAGGCAATGTGACTGAGGACTGATTTGCTTTCACTGAGCTTAGTGACAATACATGAACTATCTTGTACATACAAAAATGCACTTTCCTCTCTCTCTTACACAGTCTTTGGTTTATTCTCCTCTTTCTTATTCCCTGGAAAAAAAAATGTTATTAAGTCAATTGTGTGTCTTTAAAATGGTAAGTTCTTAAAATTGAGAAATTTGGGATATACTTCATATACTATAAATACAGGGCAAATTCTACTCTGTGGAACTGATCATTGAAAGGACTTTTTACTTAAAAGTAAGTTATTAAAAAATTATATTCCCAAACTTCCAGAACTAGAGAGTTCGAAAGGCAGGTGCTCATGCTCCATGTTAGAAACTTGTGTTTGAAAAAGATGTTGTCTGAATTCGATAGAAAAAGGAAAAAGAAACCATCCACAGCTTTCTTGTTGTTACTCCTAAACCCTGGACCTGTTTGTGTTGGGATGAGGATTGAGAAGTTTAGCTTAAAAAAATAGGTGTCTTTTTTGTCATTGTTACTGGTTTTAATTTTTAGGAGGGAAGAAAAGAGATTTACGAGAAATACGTTTCTGGTGGATCACAGATAGGGAGTCAAATGAAATGACTGATCAAATACGAAAGGGCCAGAAGGAATCCTTCGTAAATGTTTTTATGATTTTTAAGCACGGAAGCTCTTTGAAAGTATGGCACAAAATCCAGATGCTGTGAAGAAAAAGACTCATAAACTGTACTGCATAAAATTTTAAAACATCTGTATCTCGAGAAAAGAAAATATTTAATGACAAGTAGGGAAAGTATTTGAAACATTACTGACAGAGGGTTAATCTTCTAATACAGAAATTTTTGCTTGCAATGACTACATAAAAACAGTGGAACCAGTTAATCAAAAAGAAGCATAAAGGAGGAATCGGCTACAAATAAATTTACACGAACAGAAATAAAATAAGCCATAAATGCGCACGCGCGCGCGCACACACACACACTAAATCTTAATCTCACAACTGAGTAAATAGAACAGATGAGTAGAAAAGTGTTTTGATCTATCAGAAAGGGCTAAGTTAAAAAAAAAAAAAAAGCAGCATCCTGCATGAAATAGGGAGAGGAGAGTTAGCCTCCAACTCATTGACTGGTACAAAATTATTAATACCCAGAACTTCTATCTCATCAGCTCCACATATAGAAGTTTATCATGTAGAAAATACATACAGGAGCACCTGGGTGGCTCAGTCGGTTGAGCGTCCGACTTCAGTTCAGGTCACGATCTCACAGTTCATGGGTTTGAGCCCCACGTTGGGCTCTGTGCTGACAGCTCAGAGCCTGGAGCCTTTTTCGGATTCTGTGTTCCCCCCGCCCCACCCTTCCCCTGCTTTCTCTCTCTCTCTCTCTCTCTCTCTCTCTCTCTCTCTCTCAAAAAATAAACATTAAAATATATTGTATACAAAAAATAAAATACGTACAGAGATGTGCATTACAGCTTTGCGTTTAAAGGATTTAAACAAACGTTCGTTCATCTAGGTAACAGAATACTCTACAGCCAATATGGAATAAGGTAGAGCCATATATACTGACAAAAGAAAATGTCACAGTATATTTTTTAAATTTTTTATTTTTTATCTTAGAGAGAGAGTGTGTGTGATGGGGAGGAGGGGCAGAGAGAGGAGAGAGAGAATCTCAGAGGGGAGCCCAACGCAGAGCTCGATCCCACAACCCTGGGATAATGACCTGAGCTGAAATCAAGAGTCAGCTGCTTCACCCAGGCGCCCTGTCACAATGTATTTTTATGTGTAAAAAACAAAACAGGAAGCTGTGGGTACACTCCCCTTTGCATGTGTTATATATAATTGTACATATAAAAAAACAAAATATATATGTATATATAGATATATCCATACATGAATACGTATTTGTGCAGAGAAAATATCCCCCAAATATATAAAAGTGTGAATAGTACCTTTCTCTGGGGAAGGAAAGCATATATTTTCTCCTTTATAACTGCTTTGTTTGTGTTTTTGCATGAAAGTACTATATGCTTGTTAAAGTAATTAAATAAGAAGCTCCCTTAGACTGGAATAGCCCTAAAAACCTTGAGGGCTGACCTAAGCAAACCAAAACCAATGCCAGGGTCATTGCACTTGAATCTGAGAATGTGAAACCTTGGAACGACGGATCTCAGTCAACCAGGCTTTCCCAAATAAGGCCACCGCTTAAGCTGTAGCCAATCAAATGATTTCCTTGGTTTGCTTCTGAGTTTTCTCCATCAGATTCTCTCCCCTAGCTCCTGTGAGGGGAGCCTCCTAGCCTGGTGCTATCAGGTTCACAATTTTAATGTACCTCAGTTTACCTTTTAACATGTGCATGACGACTTAGGGACATGTTCTAATGAGGCTATGGTGACAGGCCATTGTTTCACACCCCTTCCCACCCAACTGAGTCCTGCTGTGAGAAGCACCAGTTTTAACCATTTCTCTGTGAACTTCTTTGAGTGGTAAATATATATTACATAGCAACAATAAATAATAGTTTTATACCATTATTGCTTTATTTATTGTCTTTAGAGATATCATCCGCTGCTGTGGGACTTCTACTTCCTCTTTCCCTGCTTCGGTTTCTTCATTTTAAAGTGATTGCATTTATTTCATTTAAAATAAATGCAGTAGCTAATTGAAGTGTTGTATTTGTAAGGTTCTGTGTGGTTGGAATGAGCTAATAGAGGTCAAGTTCTTGGAGCAGTGCTTTATATGTGGTTAACATATTTGACGTGTTAATTACTATGCTTTTGTATCATTAATATTAACAACTTAATATTACTTATAGCACCTCCTTGGCCCACATTTGATAGTTATGCTATGGTTTCTGGTCCTAGTCCTGATTAATTGGTAATCCTCTAACAGATTTTCCCTGCCGTAAGGGGCCCCTTACCTCTAAGAAGACATTAACACTTCCCTGCTGTACTAGCCTGCCTTTCTTTGCTTCCACTTCCTGCTTGCCTGACCTCTTGGCCCCTTCAGAGAGAGAATTCTCCAGTGTTCAATGCCCTGCCTGCCTGTGGGGTCATCTTTTGTATAATTTTGGCTCTCTCACTGTCACTCTGTCTGCTTCCCTCCACCCTGAACCTCTCTTGTATTTATAACATATGGGCCAAAATCTTCATCTAATGATGCCCCTGTGGTGTATGAACTCTTTCATCTAGACAAAGCCAAAATAAAATACCCACCATCTATATAATACTTTTGATTTAATGTATCGAATATAGTTGGAGCTATATTAAACAACTATTGAATTGAAAGTTTTAATTCATTTTTAAGCTATGGTACCCAAAAGAAGACTTCCCGAGTATATTAAATTCAAAGTAACCAGGTTGAAGGGTTTTGGGTGTATTTGCTTGTCCTTGTGCCAATTTCTTAGATCTTCTCTGCCTCAGTTTCCTCATCAATAAAGTAAAAATAATACTACCTTCCTCATTAGAGCTAAATGTCTAAATGATACAATAATTTGATATTTTATAGTAAGTGTTCAGCAAATGACATATGTAATTGAGGTGATGATGATGATGGTGGTGGTGGTGATGATGGTGATCATGGTGTTTCTGATGGTGATGATAGTAATGGGGGTAGTGATGGTGATGGTGGTGGTGATGATGATAGTGGTCATGATGATGATGATGGTGGTGGTGGTGGTAGTGTTGATGATGGTGATGGTGATGGTGGTGGTAGTGATGGTAGTGACGATGGTGGTGAAGATGATGAGGGTGGTGGTGATGGTGTTCGTGATGATGATGATGGTGGTGGTGATGATAGTGGTGATGGTGGTGGTGGTAGCAGTGGTGATGATGGTGGTGATGGTGGTGATGATGGTGGTGGTGATGGTGATAATAATGAGGGTGGTGTTGATTATGATGATGGTGATGGTGGTGATGATGATGGTGGTGGTGATGGTGATGATAATGAGGGTGGTGTTGATTATGATGATGGTGGTGGTGGTGATGATGATGGCAATGATGATAATGCTGCTAGTAGTGGTGGTGATGGTGATGATAATGATGGTGGTGTTGATTATGATGATGGTGGTGGTGGTGATTATGACAGTGATGATGATAATGCTAGTGGTGGTAGTGTTGATTATGATGATGGTGATGGTGGTGATGATGATGATGGTGATGGTTGTAATGATGATGATGATAATGGTGATGGTTGTGATGATGGTGGTGGTGATGGTGATGATTATGATGATGATAAAGTGAAAATAATAATATACCTTATAAAAGTTATAAAAGTTTTCAGCAAATACTATCTCGTTAAGAGGATGAAGATGCTGCTGGTGGTGGTGATGATAGTGATGATGGTGGTGGTGGTGATAACAACATATAGTACTTTTGACCATTGCATAATTCTGACTAGCTTTATTCATGATACCAAAAAGCTCATATTGGCACAGTCATTTAGTTGCTTCCCCTGTATCTTAGGATAAATATAGATATTTCAACCAAAATTAGTTATTTGATTTAATCAGATGCTTACTGATGTATGTTGATGGCTCGTTCTTCAGTGTGCAGGCTAAAACCTAGTTTCTCGTAACTAGTTCCCATGTCAATCCATAAGGGCCAGACTCACCTAAGCTTATGTCTCTTGTAGTGGGTAAGGCTGCCTCTCTGTTGACCTTTGGGTGTGTGTTTGCAGCGCCTGCATTGGGGCCCAGGACCCTTACTGTGGCTGGGACATGGTGATGAAGAAATGCACGAGCCTGGAAGAGAGCCTCAGCATGATGCAGTGGGAGCAGAGCGCCTCCACCTGTCCTGTAAGTGCCCGTGTCCTCCGGCCTCAAGGCACTGTCCATGGGAACCCAGCTGTCTTAAATCCCAGCCCACACCTCAGTGGTGGCCACACATCTGGGACCTTTAAGAGAAAACACTGTTGATTTGAAATGGGGTGCAGTATGTCTGTTTCATTCTTGGATTTTCTCTACAGAGATTGGCATAGACTATTTTGTCCTTTTTAGCATTAGTAAAACAGTGACTTCCACACCCATCAATTTCCCTTAGGAGCTATAATTCTAGAAACTGAGATAAGTAGAGCTTTTAAAAGAATAAAGTAAAAGATGTTACTATTGGACTCCAGGTGGGACAGTCTTCCGGATCCTGCTCAGGGTCCCGGGAAGCTCTGGGAGAAACAGCATGATGACCATTCCCACTGTGACCCCACAGAAGGAAGAGAAACTCATTTCCATTTGGAGCTAGATTTTCTGAATCTAGCAAGGAAAACAATTTTCTTTGCCAATTTATTTCTTTGAAGCCTCGCTTGTAAGAACCAGTTTAATTTTTCCCCTTTGTCTTTACAACCCCTAGTGCAGTGATCTCAGATTCTTTTTTATGTCCTCAGAGAATATGAGCAATAGCTATTAGCCTCTATATATTTAAAAATGATGACGTCACTGTGCTGTCACATAGCTGCTGATCTCTCTGTCAGTTCGGGCGCACCTCTGCAAGACAGAGGTGAGAAGAGAAGAGGCACGTTCCAGTATTTAATGTCCATGCTGTTTCTTGGATGCAGATGTCTGGCGCATCTGGACACACTGTTTCCTGCGAAGGGACTGCTCTTTCCATTACCTAAACCACACATTCATGCAGCCTGTCCTTCCAGGGGAAGGGGATATCAGGCAGTGACCGGGGAAGGGAGAAGTCAGGCAGTGACATGGAGAACGGGAAAATCAGGCAGTGACATGAGGAAGGGGAAAACCAGGCAGTGACCAGAGAAAGGGGAAATCAGGCAGTGACAGGGGAAGGGGAAAATCAGGCAGTGACATGAGGAAGGGAAAAACCAGGCAGTGACCGGGGAAGGGGGAAATCAGGCAGTGATTGGGGAAGGGGAAATCAGGCAGTGACGTGAGGAAAGCTAGGATTAGTAAAACCAGCATCGTCTCCCAAAAACGGGCACGAGATTGAAGCCTTTTACAGCAAAGGTATGTGATCACTATATTGAGGTTCTGAGCAGAGCTTTACAGAGGGATTCGCTGCTAGTCCTCTAGGCTATTTAGTTTCAAATTTTCTCAGTGTTCCTTGAAGTTGATTACAGAAATGCCAGCGTTTGTGCTAAGTTCTTTCTCAGTTCTGAATAATGCTTTAAAAGTCCAAAGTGTTCACCTTGAATCTCTGCAACTCGAGAAAACATAAATATCTGAAATGTAGTTCTAAATTACGGGCATGCACTTCCCAAGAATCAATACATCTTCTCATAGATGTATGACCTGCCATTGTTTATGGCAAAAAAGGGCAGAAGAATATACTAACTGTTCTTATAGTAAGAGTTCTTCTTAAGCGGTAAGGCCATTTCTCTAAGACCCATGGTTTCGTGGATACCTGAGACCTGCTTAATTATCTAATGGAAAATACACACTCACCACTTGGTTCGTAACAAATACATGTGTTGTGTATTTCTTTTTTTTTTTTAATTTATTTTTTGAGAGAGAGAGAGACAGCGTGAGCAGGATCAGAGAGAGAGGGAGACGCAGAATCTGAAGACAGGCTTCAAGCTCTGAGCTAGCTGACAGCATAGAGCCTGACGTGGGGCTTGAACCCACGAACATGAGATCATGACCTGAGCCGAAGCCAGACACTCAACCAACTGAGCCACCCAGGCACCCCATGTGTTGTATATTTCTAGAAAAAAATGGAGATGACCTAACATTTAATAGGTGGCCAGAGGGTTGTTCCTAAAGTTGTCACTGCTACTGAGAGCACAGTTTCTGTTATAAATTCAAAGAAGGTTACAGGGTGTATGGACTTGCCCTGATGGGAGGGCGGCCCCTTCACATCTCCACTTTACAAAGCCATCCCTGTTCTCTGTCTCTGTCTGTCTGACTGTCTCTCTATATATACATACATGTCTATATATGTCTATATGTGATGTATAATATGTACACTTTTGATAAGTTAAGAATATGCAAAGCATCCAACAGATAATAAATTATGTCACCTGGAGCAAAATGCAAGAGAGGAAGATATATATTTGTCTGATTTAGATAGGCTACCTTACAGAAAATAGGAAATCCCTATTACCCAACTACTTGTCAAAAGATAAACTGAGACATATTAATTTTAAGAGTTCATTTGAACCAAACCCAATTCAAATCAGGCGGCATCCAACCCAGCAGATAGAAAGGAGCTCCGAGGAGCGGTACAAAATGAAAGACTTTTATAGACAGAAATAAGTGGAAACAAGGATGTTATACTAAGCAAAAAAGCAGGCTGGTTCTTGCAAAGTTACTTTTCTTTACCGGGTGGCAGGGGTCTATGAGGCAGATGACCTAACTAGTGCTGATCAGGCATTTCCTGATTGGTTTAAGATTTCCTTTTCTGGGAGAGCCAATACTGTAATTAAGTCAAGTCTCAGTCTGGTGACATGGAGCTTTTAGCATAAGAGATTGCATTTTAGGTCTGTAGTTTTGTTTTTTAACAACTATAGTAATTGTACATCTCTTTCTAAAAATCTGTCTCTTAGAAAGAAATGAGCCAGGGGCACCTGAGTGGCTCAGTCGGTTAAGCATCCAACTTCGGCTCAGGTCATCATCTCATGGTTCGTAGGTTTGAGCCCTGCATCCGGCTCTGTGCTGACAGCTCAGAGCCTGGAGCTTGCTTCGGATTCTGTGTCTCCCTCTCTCACTGTCCCTCTCCCACTCATGCTCTGTCTGTCTCTCCCTCTCTGTCTCTCAAAAATAAATAAACATTAAAAATAAAAAAAAGAAATGAGCTAGATGAAAAGTATTAGCATTATTACAGAGAAGTCTTAGGTATTTTTAAAGGCTATTAAGATGTAATTTTGCTTCTATTTTATTTTTTAATTTTTGACTAAAATAGAAGAAAGGTTTAATTTTATTGGCCAAATCTACTGTGTCTCTATCGTTTCTGATATGCTGTTGGTTGTTTTATAAAGAAAAAAAATGCTGCCATGGACTGCAAGATGAAAATTGATTTCAGAAACGTTATTATATTTATGTATAAACACATATATGTATGTGTGTTTATGTATAAATAATGTGGATACATATTTTTATATATGTGGATACAATAAGGTAACACCAGTGTCTGTGGGAAACTACCACGTCAGTCTTCACAGACTTGAGACCAATGACTTAGCACAACTGAGTTCCCCCAAGTCAGTGTTGCATTCAGAACATGGACAGATCCTCTGCTCTCTAGAGAGTTCCACTTGGTGATGGAATCCAGGAAGCCCTCCCAGGGTTTCCCCAGGGACATAGTGCCCGAGAAGACTATTTTCTATTAAAAGATCCCTATTTTAAAACATTTATGGATCTCTGTTGTATAGGAGACAGGGCAATAATGACTGACATATAGATTAATGTTCTGGTGGCTTGTATAATTATAATTGAAAACATTATTCTCAGTTTAAGAGATTTGAAGTGCTCAAGCAAGATCTAAATTTACAGATCTGGAGTGACTTGAATATTATTTATGTCCTGCATAATTTACAAAGTTGCTTAATGAGGATAGTGTAGTCTTAAGAATCGACCTGAGCTTTATTTATGCCCAAACACCATCCACATCCTTTGTGGATACATCCTTGCTAGTATACATTATACAGTGAGTCCCTGTTCCAAAATACATCATGCAATAACTAGCAAAATACGTATACGAAATAAGCACCTCGATGGCTTGCAATAACTGGCTTCTTACACAGTCTCCTGGGAAGAAGCGTTCCCAGGAGACTGTGTAAGAAGCACCTTTAGAGAGAAAAGATCCTCTAGCAATGATTGAGCCCAGAGACCTCCATTTAGATAGCGGCACCATAGACCAAAGAGTTGATAGAAGATTCTAAAACCACATTATAAAAGAAATAAGGACTTAAATCCAGTGCTCTGACATTATCCTCAATCTACAAGACAATGACAATCCCAGCTGTCAGAGTCTCCCCAGAGCAGTGGCTGATGGGTACACCCATTGACAGGTGACCCAGTGGTCACCTTGCATATTTTGCTTGGATAGCAGGTAAGATGTTCTTTGTGAATTTTGTAGTGAAATCTACTGTAAAAGAAGGAAAAGGGAGCTAAGGTTATTGTGTGTCTACACCATGTGCTAAGAGTGATGTGTTAGGCCATTTCAATGGATTATCTCCTTGGATATTCATGATCACCCTAAGGGAAAACATCACTGCTTCCATTTTATGGGTGAAAGATCTGTGTCTCCAAGGGCAAAGATAAATAAAGACTGCCCCTATTTGTCCATCCTATCAGAGGCTACATGGTGCTCCCACTTAGTCCTCTTCAAAGGTGCTATCTTTCCCTTGCGTAATTAATTCACTCAAGGAGAGAGACTTAGGGATATTAAATTGATGTTGTAACATGGAGATGGTCCTTTCCAAGGAGCAGATCCAATATCCTGTTGTGTTGCAATCTCTAACCAAAGGTACATGAAACTTTGAAAATGCATGAAGGAAGATCTTTTGACTTCTGAAAATACATCCCAGTAGAAAATATAGGAGTTCAACTTAGTTATAAGAGAATAATGGTTGGAGTACAGTAAGAACTTAAAGGTGTACTTACTCCAGGGATTTCTGTACCCATCAAATGCATCTACATGCTTGGTTACCTGGGAATTAATGAATTGGACATGAGTGATTTAAACATGGGATTAGAGGTTATGTTTGTTAGCAAAAATTGCGTCTTACTTAGCTAGAACTTAGAAATCTACTATTTCCTAGGTAAGGGGACTTTTGCTATTACACAATTATGGATAAAAGTGTAAGTGCTGGTTTCCACAAGACTCTCATCAAGGAAGGATCTATGAATCACATTACAGAATGAAGTGGCTAAGATCGCAGGCTCTTGATTAGTTTGTTGACACTGATTCTTGGGTCCCTTGCAACCAATGTGACTGAATAAATTGAGCCTAATCTGAACCTCAGTTCCCCTCTCTGTAAAATGGGAAGTAGATACCAGGGACATTGTAAAGATTCCAGAGTTAACACATAGAAATCACTCATCACAGTGCCTGGCATCCACTAAACTACCTACATGTGGTACGTGTTTTACTATGGCTTAATAATTATATTTCATAAAGTGAAGCACATACCTCAAATAGAAAGTTGCTTGGCAGAAACCTGGAGATAGCACAAGCACAGATAATATATTCTAGATAGCTTTATTTCCGATTTCTAAAGAAAACCAACAAAGTATAAAAATACCTGTATGGAAAAGGGAAGCAGCAGAGCCTATCCCATTATTCGTGATCTGTTCCCTAGGCAGATTCTCGAAGTAATATACTCAGCGTCAAAAGGAGCATGTGGTTGAAGTGGGTGAAAGAGCCCTTGGCCAACTGCCCACGTGCTTTTCTGCATGTCACAAGTTCTTCTTGCTCCAGAAGTTAATAGAACCAACTGTAATGGTCCTGGATTGAAAATACTGTCCCTCAACATCTGCAGCTACCCCCACTCTTACCCTGCAAAGCCATCACCATATACTCTTAGGAATGCCTGGCCAGTGGTGTTACTTCTCCTTTCCAGTGTATTTACTGCAATAACTATTCTATTTTTTTCTACCTCATTCCATTCCATTCTTTCATTTACCACCACTAT
Source organism: Cryptoprocta ferox (assembly GCA_028646485.1). Taxonomy (NCBI): domain Eukaryota; kingdom Metazoa; phylum Chordata; class Mammalia; order Carnivora; family Eupleridae; genus Cryptoprocta; species Cryptoprocta ferox. The sequence goes on from CM053572.1 coordinate 137,929,060, forward strand.
TTCAAGTTCTTCCTCTTTTTCTCTGTCATATTAGTTCATCTTTTCTCATTCTTACATTTGGAAAGAAAGCATGTGTAGCATTTCTTTGCCTGAAGACTACTATCTTATTCCAGTGCTCAAAAGGGAAACAAAAGGATGTCTAGTGTGTTGGGTTCTTTCTTTCCCTTTGAGTTCTACTGAGATATAATTGATACAACCTTACACAGCACTGTGGGAGGTTAAGGTGTGCAGCTCAGCGACTTGCATATACTGGGCAGTGATCTCCACAGAGAGTTTAGTTAACACCCATCATCTCCTGCAGATACCCCCCCCCAAAAAAAGGTTTTTTTTCCCCTTGTGAAAAAAAGGATATCCTCTCTTAGCAACTTTCAAATGTCCCATCCAGTGGCTGTGAACTATAATCATCATATCATACATGGCATCCCCAAGACATATTTATCTTAAAACTGGAAGTTAGTACCTTTTTTTAAAGTTTATTTATTTATTTTCAGACAGCATGCATGGGAGGTGGGGAGGGGCAGAGAGAGAGAGAGAGAGAGAGAGAGAGAGAATGAGAATCCAAAGCAGGCTCTGCACCACGGAGACCAATACCAGGCTTGAACTCACAAACCGTGAGATCATGACCTGAGCCAAAACCAAGGGTTGGACGCTTAACCGACTTGGACGCTTAACCGACTGAGCCACTCAGGCGCCCTCAACTTCGTACCTTTTGACCTCCTTCCTCCAGTTCCTCTCCCTCCCCCCCCACTCTATACATCAGGTAGCCACAAGTCTGATCCTTTTTTCTATGAGAATGGGTTCTTTTTAGATTTCACTTATATCTGATATCATACAGTATTTGTCTTTCTCTGTCTGACTTATTGCACTTAGCATAATGCCCTGAAGGTCCATTCATGTTTTCCCAAATGGAAAGGTTTCCTTCTCATTTATGGCTGAATAGTATTCATATATGAGCACTTGTAGTATTCATATGAGATATATATGAAGTATATATTATATATATGAGGTAAATATATGAGATATCTCATGTATATTTTTATATATACTATATAAAAGTGTGGTTTATATAACACATTCTCTTTATCCACTCCTCCTTCGACCGACACATATGTTGTTTCCATGTCTTGGCTATCATAAGTAATGCCACAGTGACCGGGGGGGGGGGGGTGCTGCTAGTGTTCAGCATAGTAATTTGGTTTCCTTCAGCTGTAAACCCAGAAGGAGAATTGTTGGATCATATAATCCAAGAATTTTTAACTCGTTGAGAAATAGTGGTTCTTAACTGGAGGACATTTTGCCCCCAGGGACATCTAGCAAAGTCCAGAGAAATTGTGGTTGTCACAACCAGGGCTGGTAGGGTACTGGCATCTAGCGGGGGGACAAGGGAGATCACTGATGCACGGGGCAGCCCCCACGACAAAAAATCTTCCAGCCCAAATGTCAATGTGCTGAGGTTTGAAAGCCCTGGTCTCATGGAAAGGAAAATGCTGACCAATATTTCTAATTATACCTTCCAAATTGTGAGTTGGGTCATCTTTGGCCAGTTACAAAATTTTCTTTCATCTACATTTGCTTTTTCTGTAAAAATAGTCTGTAATGATCGTGTTCAGCCGTACAGCGCTTATTATCTAAACAGAACTGAGTGCCCTGCAAACAGGGTCTTACCGAGGGCCAGTTTCATCCCACAGCCATGGGGAAGCAGCAGTGTCAGGACTGGTCCTCCCCTCCAGTATGGGGAAGCTGTGGGTGAGCAGCTCTCTTATTTCCTGGGCCTGCTTCTCCACAGGGGCCCCAAGCAGCGAATTCTCACGTAACAGTGTCCACAGCAGAGAGAGAGCATTCTGCTTTCATCTGGAGGAACGTCGTTTCTGGAATCCTCTTTCACTCTCCTCTTGAGTCCCATTGACCAGGATCTGGTCACATGTTCTTTCGTGGGCCCAACACTGGCCCAGGTGAGTGGGATTCCCATGACAATCTTAGACCGTCCTGCTAAGGGCATGACTGGTGATGCCCGCGGAGCCCTCCCCAGTGACCTACTGTTTTCCAGGAATGGTGAGGAATGATCCCCATGATGAATGCAAAACCCCTTTTATTCAAAATGATTCTTTCATAAACACCCATCCACGCTGGCTGGTGTTCTTGCCCTTTGGGCTGAAGAAACAGATTCTCAGTGTCCCACCAGGACTGGAGATTTAGTTCAAGAGAGCGTATGAATTGGTCAGGAACCTCGAAGTTGTTGGGAAACAGGCAGTGCCTCTGACTCCTCCTCTCTGTGTCTGTCTGTCTGTCTGCCTGCCTGTTTCTGTCTTTCACTTGTATCTGCCCTAAATTGATTTATTTTTGAATCATTCTACTGATGAATTCAGCTTGTATGAAGTTTATTTTGGTTGTGGGTTTGACTCATGACCGTGCAGTCTAAATAAGTTTTCCATCACAAACTGCCCTCTTTCAACATCCTAGGTGATTTCTGTCTCTGTGTTCATTCCTTTGTCATCATCCCAGTGGATTTCTCCTGGCTTCACACATCTTCAGTTTCTCCATATTCTGTGGGTTTCACGTTTCCTCAAAACTCCTGTAGCTAAAGAGACCCCAATAGTCTCCACGCCTACTTCCTCATATGTTAGACAAAGAACCAGAGGTTGAGAAGAGAGGCAAATGGAAGGGACCACATGTCTCACAGAGTGTCGGTCTCCTGGCAGTGCTCCCTGCTGGCAGTCTTCACCCCCCTCCCCAACCACTCTCTGCCCCATGGGCCTGTCCTTCCCCACTTCCAGCTTGCCCCTCACCCAGGCTTTCCCCATCGTCTTGGGTTTAGAGAGTGGGTAACCTGGGCAGGAGCAGAGAGACTGGGGTATGTCTTCCTTGCTGTCTTCCAGCACAGGCTGTTGCCCTGTCAGGCCGCCCTTCCCCAGGCTGTGTCCCTCACGCAGTCCCCATAACCCATTCTCTTTCTGAAAGGCCAAGGACACTAGCAGGTTTGGATTAATAGGCACATGGGGATTTGTTTGGATTTAAAGGCACATGGGGGGATTTGTTAGCTTGGGCTCCATGTTAAATCACAGTGAAGGCAATGACTGATCCCTCCCTCCCTACATTAGAGCTCTTTGGGAGGAGGCAAGAGGGAGAGCTGGTCAGTGGGTAGAGGGCGGATGTGGGAACTCCCAAGTGGCAGGGCCTTTGCTGCTTTAAGAACATTTTGGGGTGAGTAATTAGTGGCTTCAGTCACCTTGTCATGTGGGGCTCGGTTCTCCAAGAAAACACTGAAGGCTCTGGGGAAACTTATGGTCAGAGTATGAGCTGTGTTTTCATCCTGACTGGACATGGTCAGGGACCTTGGAGATGAGGACATTTTCCTCTTGGGAAAAGTCTGCCTTTGGTTATTCACCATCACTCTGGGTCAGGTCCAGTGAGTCGCCTCGAATCCAGCTCCATTCCCTCCTCTTTGCTTCTTCTGGAAAGAGCTAGACATGGTAGGGAATTCTGGAATTTCATCCACCCAGTGGATTTAAAAGGTTGGAGTACTGACAAGAAAGGGGGGCGGCAGAGAGTCAAACTGTGGCAGTTGGAGGTGACTCGCCAGCCGTGTCAGAGCAAGCGGGCATGTTTCATGCGGGTTCTGTCCTGCGGCCTTTGGAGAAATGATGGAACAAAAGTAAAGCTCACCTGTGGTTTTCACATGCAAACTACGGCGTTGGCACGTCTCTGAAATGGGGAAGTACGGGTAGAGTCCACAGCCTGGAAAGAACGAATTGTCTCGTCCACCGAGTCCTGTCTTGTGTGGATGGTGAGTCTTCAGAAGTGTCACGACTAGTGTAGGACAGGAGCGAGGAGCTGGGTGCAGCAGAAGGGAAGTGAACGCTCGCAGTTACTTACAGTTCTCTTCGTGCATCACGCTCCCTACAAAACACCGAAGTCGCCATATTAAATTTAGGAGTCTGGACTCAAGGCCTCCTTCCGGCCCTTCAGAGGGAGGCTGCTTTCTCCTGCAGGGTGACTGAGGACTCGGCCCCAGGAGCCGCAGACAATAGGAACACCCTGTGGCTCTCTTGTCAGAGGTGACCTGAGGTGGTCCAGTCTTCCGTGTCTGTGGGGAGCACCGTCCGCCCAGGTGGCAGCCGGCGCAGGCCCCAGCAGCCTTCCCAGATGGGGGGGGTGCTGGTTGGACAGCCCGTCTTTGACCGCACACTCTGCTCAGAGCCCAGAGCCCCTGCCTTGCCCCGACCTGTGGGAGTGGTTTCCTTCCAGGCCCTTCCTTGCTGGGAGGTTACAGTGTGGCTCTGAGGAGGATATGCCTACCCGCTAGTACGGTCCCGGCTGCTTTAATGGGCTATAAATTAAATGTTGGCAGTTTGCATTGACATTTGAGCTAGGCCAGGTCTTAAATGAAACTAATTGGCCGATCTTTCTTTTAAGGGACATAAAAATGCAACCCAGTTGCCCATCTGTGATTTCTCACTCCAGTTCTGCTCGTTCTTTGGGTCTCTCACATGAGCAGACAATTCTGAGGTCAGCTGATGGCCAAGCCTTTGGCACCCTTCACTCCCCTCCCTCGGCTCCCCCTCCCCCACCTCCCCATCCTCCCCTCCCTTCTTCTCCGTCACTGCCTCCACCAATGACCTCTGCAGCCTTATTTTGAAACACCTCCCTGTTCATCCCTCTTTAACTGTAATGCCAGAATATTCTAGATGTGCCCTGACTGTACTGTGAGAGACCTTTCAGTGTTTCTCTCTGTTTACAGCCCTAACCCTTCCTGACATCCTCACTTGTGTCTGCTTCCTAGACGAGGAATCTCACTGTGGACGGGCACTTCGGCGCATGGTCTCCGTGGACGCCCTGCACGCACACCGATGGCAGCGCCGTGGGATCCTGCCTGTGTCGCACCCGCTCCTGTGACAGTCCGGCCCCCCAGTGCGGAGGCTGGCAGTGCGAGGGCCCCCGCATGGAGATCGCCAACTGCTCCAGGTGTGTCCCTCCCGACAGTGGTGCCCTTCCGTGTGTGCAAGTGGACTGCAGAGTGGGGGGACATCGTCTTTAGTGTACCCCTCCCCTTTTCTAGAGAAAGGTGGCAAAAGACAGGGGCACTTACCACTTAAAAGTTACATGATCAGGGGTGCCTGGGTGGCTCAGTCGGTTCATTGGCCGACTTTGGCTCAGGCCATGATCTCATGGTTCATGGGTTCAAGCCCCGCCTTGTGCTCTGTGCTGACAGCTCAGAGCCTGGAGCCTGCTTCAGATTCTGTGTCTCCCTCTCTCTCTGCCCCTCCCTCACTCACACTCTGTCTCTGTCTCTCTCTCAAAAATAAACATTAAAAAAAGTTTAAAAAAACAGTTACATGATCTACTGAAGGAGATTTTCTTTTTACTTATTTTATTTATTTTTATTTTTTTTTAATGTTTATTTTTGAGAGAGATGGAGCATGAGCCAGGAAGGGGCAGAGAGAGAGAGCGGGAGACACAGAATCCGAAGCAGGCTCCAGGCTCTGAGCTGTCTGCACAGAGCCCAACGCGGGGCTTGAACCCACGAGTTATGAGATCATGACCTGAACTGAAGTCAGACGTTTAACCGGCTGAGCCACCCAGGCACTCCTGGAAGGAGATTTTAAATTATAAATTAGATTATAAATATAAGCATGTTTAATATGTTCATCATTAGATTAGGAAAACTATTTGCAGTGTGCACAACGTTATTCTCTTCTTCGAGGGAAACGTCCGTGTCAATTAAAACCCTCCTCTGGAACATGTAGGCTAATAGTCCCTCCCAGTAGAACAACACATTCATTGTGAACTGGCCTCATCCAGGTGGCCCTTCACGGTCCTCCGTTTCCCTTGCCAGCGTCAGGGAACCCAAGGGCTCTGCACCCTGACCTGGCCATTGGGCGCCTCCTGAGGACGAAAGCAAGTCTGAAATCAGATTTGGCCACACCCAGAAAACTGTGACACAGCCAGTTCTTGCAGATGATGGAGTCCCAGCTCCCTGTCCCTCAGGCTTGCTGAGAAGCACGCACATGGAGGTTCACATGAAGCAGATGTGACACTTCTGGCCGCAGATTAGCCAACCGTTTAGTCAGGACGGGGAAAGGCAGCCTGTGCTATCAAGGCAGACACTACAGGCCAGAGAGCGCCTGGCCTCGCCCCCAATCCATGTGAGGACAGAGGTGCGTGCAGGGTGTCAGCCCACCCAATCCTGACCTCACTTCCCGCACCAAACAAATTATCCCCAGTAGCCCACATACTAATAAGTGTCCCCTCGTGCAGATTCGGAAAGTGACATGCGCTGCTTGCAGCAGCCTCCTCGGGGGTGTGAGCAGCAAGGGGGGATAGTTCCGTAGTTTCAGAGGCCACCCATGGAGTCGATATTCCCGAAGCTGTAAAGGACGGATCTGGGGTAGCAGCCAGAGCTCACATGCTCACGCGTGTACATGGCACATTCACCATGTCTGTCCTTGGACAGTACGAGTTTCCGGAAGCAGCGGTCTTCACCAGAAGTTGCTCATCTCCCCCCATCAAATAATGTGGATAAACTAGATGCCCCTCAAATACTTGAAGGTCAGCATCTAATTGTTTCTCATCAAAAGTTTTAGTAGTTGTGGGCGTCTGGGTGGCTCAGTCTATTGAGCGTACAACTCTTGATTTTGGCTCAGGTCCATGATCACATTTGGGAGATCGAGCCCCGCCCACATTGGGCTCTGGGCTGACAGTGTGGAGCCTGCTTGGGATTCTCCCCTCTCTCTGCTTCTCTCTCCCTCTCTCTCAAAATAAATAAATAAACATTTTTAAAAAGTGCTAGTAGTTGCAAAGATATAATTTCTGTTACATCCCTATTTAAATGTGTAATGGAATCTAAATGCCTTAATGATTTGATAGCCACTTGCCCATTTAAGAAATTGATAAACAGGCTCTAATTTAACATTTAGAACATTTACGTTTTTCCTTCTTTAATTTCTTATTTTTATTCTCTTTCCCTTATAGAATCTTGTCCTAATATATTACGCTTTTATGTTTAAAAGTCTTATACTGGCCACCATGTCATGCTTATCTGCAACTACCAGAATAACAAATTGTATAAATGGAATTTAAAAACAAAATTTATATTTCTGATAACCATAGGCTTTATGGTTAAATATTTTAAATATGTATTTTGAAAATTAGCATCCAATTAATCTAAAAACCATGAATATTACATATTTTGGCCCATAATTTTTTAACACTTTAATTTTCTATTTTATTGGAAATTCATTCCTTCAGGCAATTTTTTTCTTAAATTCCCAGTTACTTTTCCTCTTTAGGCATGAGTGCAACTTCTTGCCTGATTTGGGGAAGGCTTAGCATTGATTCCATTCTTACATTTTTATTTTTCTAGTTACAAGTACTGACAGGTATGACTCCTGTAAGTAGACAGAAATATAAGATCATGGCATTTCCACGCAGTTCCCTGAATTATTTTGAAGTTATCTACCGAAGGCATGGTGATCTAATGCCAAAGAATGTTTTTATAGCCCCATATCAGTTGATAACCTGTTTATGTTGGCCTTCAATTTTGTTAGAAGCAAAAAATTGCCACACACCTAACCGCAAACCCCCATTTTTGCGCACTCACTAGTGTCAGATGCTTCCTCGGTGTGTTCAGAGCACATCAGAAGGCCTTTATGAAGGCTGATCAGAGGCTCCCAATTACACCTGCTATTCTTTATTTATAGGCACCTTGTTTAACCCAATGTAAGTGTTGGGAAATTCAAAATACTGCTCATTCACTACATTTTACAAGTATATCTTTGATTAAATGCTATTATCACATCACATCATTAAGTATGTTTTTTTCTCAATATCTTGGAGCTGCAATGACATTGAGGTCATTCAATGTGTTAAATGAAATCCACAACATAAAGGAATTAGCTAAGCCAGACTTTCAAAGCAGGGCTGAGTCAGACTTACAAGGGATCGGGAAAATAGGGTTTCATTTTACAATTAAATTAAACATTTGAATGTGCATTCTCATGACACCATGTCACTTCTGAATCTTAATTCTTAGGGAGGAGAGAGGAAGCCATGGAGAGAAGGAGGAGAGAGAAATAAAACTAGCCAGTAGGAAAGTGGAAGGTCAAGGGAAGGTCTGGATCCTTGACAGGAGTTTGTCATCTAAATGAAACAAGTTTCTACAGCCTTCCATTTTCCTTACCTATATCTTCCTTTATGGGACTTCTCTCTAGGAGGAAAGGCTGTGCCTGACCTGGGTTGGTCTGGACACAGAGGCTCATGTGCAGGAAGGAGGTTGGGGAATGACCCAAGCATCAAAGCCTGTGAGGGCAGGAAGGAAGGAAGGAAGTGTGGGCCAAGGGAAGACTGACCTGTGCCGCAGCCCTGAAAAAGGACTCAGCCGATGGCACAGGGAGCCCTGTAGCTGGGACAGCCCTTGAGGGTGGTTAGATCCTCTCAGCTGCAGGTCCCAGCCCCCCAGCACCCTGAGCAGCTGGAGACACCAAGGCCACAGTCCAGTCCGTGGGGGGCTTTGACAGTAGCTGGGGGAAGGAAGAAGCCAAGTCCTTGACCAACAGCTCTTTGCTGCTCTGTAGCAAATATGAGCCCAGAACACCCCATCCCAGTACTGAGTAATTAGGAGACCGATTCCAACAGCTATTCCCTGGGTTGGTTTCCTGTTTCCTCTGCCTATTATTTTGTCATTGCCAGATTGTCTGTTTTACTGTAGTCAGCTTGCTCCTGTCCCCTGCACCTACAGCGCCGTGACCACAGCAGCCTCTCAGATTTTAAAACAAGCATCAGGAAAGCTTCTCAAATCAGCTCCAAGCTCCCTCCTCACTTGCTTGTTAATTTACAGTATTTCTAAAAAGTATTATCTTGTTTCCACGAGCCTATTCAGAATGCAGGAACCTCTGGGCAAGTCTTCTGTGACATCCCTAACACTGCACATAGCTCACTAGGGAGGCCCAGAGCATGAGCGCGCTTCCTGCCCAAGAGGAGAAGTGGTTGGAGGAGGAAGGGCGAGGTGCAAGGATGCACTCTGCCCTCTGCTCCCCTTCTCTGGCAAGCCCCGGTCACTCCACAAGGTTGCTAGGAGACCGCAGGGCTACATAGATTAGATTATTTGTGTTATTACAGAAAACAGAGGCACGTCAACATGGCATTATGCATGGCTTTCTTTCCACAAAACTAAGATGGTTTCCATCGAGGCAGGGGAGAAACGTTCTACAAGTTACAGAGCTGTTACTGTTTGAAGATTATGATCAGTGATGGATATTCTTTTTTATACTGTTTAGTGGAAAAAAAGGACTATCAAGTGTGTGACTGCATCTTATTTATTGATACCTCTTTGGTTTTGGTTCTAGTAAAATGTCATCCTCTAAACAGATCTGCGATGTAATTAGTGGTGATTTTCAGATTAGTAATTGAATAACGGAACTCATTTTAGTGGTGTTTTAAATGCACGAGTGGGTTGTTTTGGACTGATTTAATCCTCAGAATGATTCATCGGCTGATATATGCTTACTTGGTGCTGCTAAGTGACTGCCACAATGTTATAAGACTGCAAACCCGGGTGCATATGACAGACACACACACAGACAATTGCTCTCATTTCCTGACTTACTATATTTCTGTTATTTATATACACTTCCATTTACCCACTTTTTCTGTATACAACATGTCCCCTATATTATAAATAGAGTATATCACAAAATGTCATGTTTGTTAACAGGTTTGGGAAATTAAGAATTCCCAAACAATTTTGGAAGCAAGGTTTCCTTCACTAACAGTTTTGCTCACATATAAAGAAATTTTGGAGGTAAAAAGATCCTTTTATTTATGTTACACTAGCCATTTTTGTATAGAATTCAATGCACTATTTGGATTTCTTTAAAAAATTGTGTAGGTAACAGGGTATAAGATACTGATAACCTTGTAGAGCAACTTGCAAGGATCTGTTGTTTTTTGTGATTACTTGGTTAAATTATCATGAGACAGCTTTCTTGTAATATCATACAGTAAAGTATCACTCTATATTTCATTTATATCATGAAGAAGTTTCAGAAAATAGGGAAATATGAAATATACCGAGTTTTCTCAGAGGAATTGTCACTTGAAATTATTTTAGAAATTATATGTTTGGATTATTGTTTATACCTTGAGCTTCATGGCACAGGGTTGGGCCTGCATGATTTTAAAGGATTGTATAAAATTAAAAAAACATCGGTCAATTTTTTTTCAGGGGAAATGAAAGCCCAATGAGGTAACATCTCTATAGAAAAGCATATGCGATTAGAGAAATATATTCCACATGCAGTAGACAGTTCACATGGGAGTTTGGATTCTGGATTTAACAGATATTTTAACAAATATTTAAAGATTCTAAGGATTTAATAAATCCTTAAAAATGCCTGCAATTTGTTCTTTAATAGTCAGGACTAACTACTAAGGAAGATATTTAAATTACAAACATGCTGAATACAGGCATTTCAAGGGAAAAGTACAATATTAAACAAAAAAAAATCCTCTAGCTGTCAGCGGCAATTAACTTTATAAACCACTTTTATACACGCTGTTTCTTTTTATTTTAATTTTATGTTTTATATGCCTATGATATTATATATGTAATAACATAAATAGTTATGTGCAATTTGCACTCCTGGTTTATACTCTGTATCTTTGGCAAATTGTAAGAAAATAGCCAAGAATCTGAATTTAAAGTACCCTTCCTTCATGAGTTTAAAAAAATTTATTTATTTATTTATTTATTTATTTTGAGAGAGAGAGAGAGAGAGTGTGTGTGTGTGCGCGCAAGCAGGGGAGGGGCAGAGAGAGAGGGAGAGAGAGAGAGAATCCCAAGCAGGCTCCATGCACCGTCAGTGCAGAGCTCCACACAGGGCTCAAGGTCATGAACTGTCAGATCATGACCTGAACCAAAGTCAAGAGTCAGACGCTTAACCAACTGAGCCACCCAGATGCTTCTGGCTTCCTTCATTTTTAATAGAGTTTGTTTTAAAGCTTTGGATATTACAGAATTCTTTATCAATATGAATGCTATCAAGAGAATTAATTGCTGATTTTCGTTGATACTAATAGATTTAAAAAGTAAGTGTTATAGGTGGTTTTAGATGATACGTTGTTCAAACGTGCACTTTTTGTAGATTATAAATTATATACGTCAAATAAGTATAAACCCTAGAGGTTCAGGAATTCACCTCTGATTGCTTTTAATAAACTTACTTTGCATTAGTTGAACATCTTCCTAACTAAACCTTATTAGTAGTTTCTAATATAGCCCATTTTAAATTATTTATCGCACACTCGAAGCTTTATTCATAAACACAAACGTTGACTCTGAAATCAGAGACCAAGGAGAAGGTCTCCCAGGGACCAGGTTTCCCAGGACACGGCCCATCCGGTTGGGTCCTGTGTCTCCTGCTCCCTTTCCCTTGCCAGCCGCACCCCGACAGCCCACGGTGGGGGTTGGGGGGAGGGGAGGACTCCGGAAACTAGCTGGAGGTGGGTGCACACAGGGATGGACTCCGCCAGTTCGGCCGGGTGACCCCACTGCTTCTCTCCCCAGGAACGGAGGCTGGACCCCCTGGACCTCGTGGTCCCCCTGCAGCACCAGCTGTGGGATCGGCTTCCAGGTGCGCCAGCGATCGTGCAGCAACCCCACCCCCCGGCACGGGGGCCGGGTGTGCGTGGGGCAGAACCGCGAGGAGAGGTAGGCACCGCTCCGCCCCGCACCGCCACCCTCACGCTTCCTGCCATTCAGTGTGGCCCCGCTCCCTGCGGCCTCGGTCGGGGACGTGGCTGAGCTTGTACGCGGCATCCCTTTCTGTTGAGCCTGCTCGCCCTGCTCTTTTCCTGACACCGTTTAGCGTCACTACCACCCGGGTGCCTGCACAGTGGACTGGCTGAGCAGTCCCCAAGGGGGCGGGGGTGCAGGGACAGCGGGCACCTTGGGGCTGGGCTCCCTGGGGACCCAGAAAGAGAGTCCGCTGGGGAAAATCTGTGCTTAGAATTCAGCTAGACCCGGCCTCAAAACCTGCAGCTCCTGGGACGACCTAAGGCGCCCCTGGTCCCGATGGCAGGGGTCAGGTGAAGTAGGGTTTTGCTCAGAGCTAAATCAGGCAGCTGGAGCGGGGTGAGGACTTATTCAGGACCCGGGTACACATTTACACTTATTCTGGCAGCTCCTCTGCACCGATCCCCTCTGGAGGCTGCTGTGTAGCCCAGAGCGGCTTCCTTTTCCAGGCTGGACTCCAAGCCTTCAGCTCCTCCGGGAGTTTTCATACAGCCAGACGTTTGGCTTTGGCTTCATAAAATCTACAGTCGGGATGGTCGGCTCTTTCTTGCATATTTAAGGTACATTCTAGTTCATGACTGTTGGGAGGAAATCCAGGCAGGTGAATTTCACATCACTCAGGATTCTTACTCTGCCACACTCTCCGAAGCATATTGCATTGGCCCCTGTGAGACAAAATGGCTTTCGATACCTTTTAATTAAAATGTAGTGAGGATTGTATCTGGCGACATGGGTTCACTGTGAGCCTCTTATAAAAAGGCTGTATGCAGGTATTTGCTATGTGATCAATATTTATACAGACAGAACCAACAGGTTTACTGCGCAGATAGGTCCCTGCGAGGTATTTATTACAACCTCAAAACAACCTGGGAGAATCGTTCTTTTCTGTCTTCACTGTGGGCCGAAATTACCAATTAAGATTTCATTCCTTCTGACCCAGAGGAAAATGAAAGACGATCTTTACAAAGCAAGGTTGGTCGTTTCTGAAGTAGTCCCGAAACGGTCTTATACAAGTCTACCGTTTCCCATCCAACACTAGTTGGTAAGTGGGAAGACCGATTTTGGGCGAATTGTCTCCCTGCTTTTTCTAACCTTGTAAGATTTAAAACTGGTTGGAAGTTTTAAAATGCTATGCACTGCCGCATAATACAGCCCTTCCAGGCAAAGTCACCTTTCTCAGTGCGAAGCTGCCCCCAAATTATAGCACCCCTGAAAATCTTGTTCCTGTTGGCACCTTTCCAAGGCTGAGCACACAGGAAGGAAGATGCTATCGAACTCTGTGGCTAACATGTATGCGCGTTCTATGTGCACTTAGCGATTGTTTGTAAAGCTGCGTTTCCAGGGAAGACTGTGTTTAGGGGACTTATAATTAAAATGTTCTCTTTTTACAGAAAAAAAAAAAACCCTGCTCATTTGAGCAAGAGAAATATCTGGTTAATGGAGGATTATTTGACTTTGCATAGTGAATATGTGGATGGTGAGATCAGGGACTCTCAAAAATTGAAGCTTCCCTATTGAACAGCCCTTCTTAGGGGCTAATCAAGCTATCAAGAGGCTAATGAAATCGAGAAAAACCAGTACATAATGTCTGTTTTTTGGTTTTCACAAGCAAACAGCTCTGAGATTTTTTTGTTGTTGTGTTATGTGCAAGGTCTTTCCACTTGTGTGATATAAGAGAACACCATCCCTTATACATATTTGAGCACTAAACTCAAAACTCGGGGAGACTCTGGTCTTCATGGGAAGACACGTGACTAGGCATGTACAGGGTGATTCCACTGCACCCTGCTGCTCTCATTGACCCTAAAGAACTCCTGAGTGGCCGCAATTGAATAAATTGATTCCCCCAGAAAAGTCCCTAACTTAAGGCCAGGATTAGAGTTAATGACTTCATAGGATCAGAATGTCTAGGATGTGGAGTGATTCAATGGGAGCTTTATGGCAGCATAGATCTCAGAAATATTCACATCATTTTTTCTTACTGGATAAAGAAAATAATCTACCTTATCTTTTACACACGCCTCAGAAGGTATAGACACTGTTTTCCTTTTCTAAAATTTACTGGAAAATGATGTTCTTGAGTCCCAAGGACCAAGTGGAACCACCAACAAGGACGGAGCAGTGGGCTGATAGTGTGTCAACACTATCAAAATGCAGGTGTCATTTTCTGTATTAGTTTCCTCCTCCTGTGTAACCATAGTTCCCAAAATTGATGGTGGCTTAAAACAACACACATTGATTATTTCACCGTCTTACTGGGTCAGGAGTTTCAGTGTGACTTACTTGGGTTTCCCTGCTCAGCCAGAGCTGTGGTCTCATCCGGGCACCGACTGGGGAAAGAGCTATTTGTAAGATTGTGGGCCTGGTTGTCAGCGTTTAGCCTTGTGCGGACGGTCAGACTGAGAACGTGTTCCCTGCCAAACGAGCTTTCCCAGCACAGTCGCTGTCTTCCTCAAATCTAGCAAGGAAGAAAGTGTCCTGGCAGGATGAGCAGGATGGTTTTACACAGTGTGGTTGCAAAGTGACATGCCATCACCTTGCCACATCTTACTGGTCAGATGTAAGTCACAGACCCTGTCTACACTCAACAGGGGACATTACATGGGACATGAATGCTGGGAGGCAAGGATCATTGGGGTCACCTTGCAGTCTCTGCCACAGTCAGTTATATATCCCTCAGTCATTCACGGCCCTTCCATATGCAAGATGTATTTCACCCATTCCCAAGGTCCCCAAAAGTTTTATACCATTAAATCATATCCAAAGATTCCAGAACCTTATCGTTTAAGTCAGGCTCGAATACGAATGAGGCATCCTGGGTGTTGTTCCTCTAAAATCAGAGACAAGATATCTGTGCCATCAGCACACCCGATGTGTGATGGGGGAAACAGGCAGAAGGCTACAGACATTACTGTTCAAAAGGGAGGAAAATGGAAAGAATAGGACTATCACTGCGCCTCAGAAATTCTGAAATCCAGCCAGACAAGTGTTGGAAGTTGCTCGATTAAGTTTCAAGGCCTGTGCATAATTCTGCACGGTTCTTGGCTCTGCCTTCTCGGCTCTCATCGCTGCTTCCTGATTCATCTTTTCTTTTGCATGAAAGTTAGCATGTGCTTGCGGCTGGGTAGTTTGACCAACCTGTTTCCTGCCAGTAGAATTCTGGATTCCCGTGGTCTCACTTCATGTGTACTTTCTCTGTATGTCTCAGTGCAAGCTGATATTTCTGCGGACATAAACCTTAAGGGTCTTCTGTGGACTTCCTTGAGGTTGACTCTCGTAAACACATCTACACCCACGGATCTTTTTGAGATAGTCCTTCTCTAGCTGGGGATCCTCCTGATGGTTGAGGGACCACACCCTGTGGCCTGCTGGTAATTGAGACCGTCTGGGAAGCGCACCCTTGCTCCTGACCTCCTCAGAGCGCCCCGTGTGTAACCGAAACCACTCTGATCCCTTGGCCTTTCTGAGGTTTTAACAGAAGTTTGTACTGTCACACCTTCAGAGTTTTGCTCTCTGCCAACCATTCCTGACAGTGCTCAGAAGCTCTTACTTAATTTTAGCATTGCCATCAAGAGAGACTCAGAATTTCCAAAGTTATCCCGTCCTGGTCCCTCTTGTTTGTTATTCCTACCCTCATTTTTTTTTTTTCTTTCCTTCCTACATTTTACCATAAGCCACAAGAAGAAACCAGGCAGCACCTCCGACACTTTGCCTGGAAATTTCCTTGGCTGTGTAATTCACTTCACGCTGATGTGTTCCGCTTTCCATAGAAACCGCGGCGACAGCCTGGGAAGCTTTCCGCCTTGCCTCGCAAGGTCCTCCCTTCCCCCAGTTTCCAATCACGGACTCTTATTTTCCTTCCAATTTTGGTTGTGGTGAAATATATTTAACATGAAATCTGCCATTTAGCCCTTTTTAAAGTGTTCGATTCAGTGGCATTAATTGCATTTACTGTAATGTATAACTATAACTCTATTTCCAAAACTTTTTCGTCACCCTAATTAATACTGCAACCACTAAGCAGTGACTCCCCGTTTTTCCCTCCTCTCATCCCCCGGTAACCTCTAATCTATGTCCTTTCTCTACAAATTTGCCTCTTTGAGATATTTCATGTAAGTGGATTCCTATCATATGTGCACCCTCGTATCTGGCTTATTTCACTTAGTATCACGTCTTCAAGGTTCGGGCATCCCGGACTGTGCGTCAGAACTCCATTCCCTTCCGCAAGCTCCATAATACTCGACCGTGCGGCTGGATCATACTGTGTTTATCTCTTTACCCATCAATTACCAGGTGGGTTATTTCCACCTTTTGGCTACTGCAAATAATGCTGTAGTGGACGCTAGCGTGTGTGTGTATCTGTTCAGATCTGTTTCAGTTCTTCCGTGTATAACCTAAAAGTGGAGTTTTGGGGTCGTATGGTAATTCTGTTTAGTTTTTTGAGGGGCTGTTTTCCACAGTGGCCTCACTCATACATCCCCGCCAACAGAGTGTGAGGGTTCCAGTTTCTCCACACTGTGGCCTGGCACTCGTTTCTTTTTCTTTCTTTCTTTCTTTCTTTCTTTCTTTCTTTCTTTCTTTCTTTCTTTCTTTCTTTTTCTTTCTTCTTTCTTCTCTTCTTTCGTTCTTTCTTTCGTTCTTTCGTTCTTTCTTTCTTTCTTTCTTGTTCCTTCGTGATGGCCATCCTGGTAGGCATAAAGTAATTATCTTACTGTGCTTTCGATTCACATTTCCCAAGGACGAATGACATTGACCATCTCCTCCTGTGCTTATTGGCCATTTGTCTACTCTTTTGGAAATGTCTGTTCGAGTCCTTTGCCCATGTGCTAATTGGGTTGGCTTTGTTGCTGCGTTTTAGTTCTCTGTCCTGTTTTCCTTCTAAAGCCTCACTGACAGCATCCTCAAAGTCTCTCTGCGTGTTCTTCAAAATTCTCCTGGCTTCTACTCATTCCCTGGTCCCAAAGCCACATTCATGTTTTCAGGTGTTTTCTACAGTAGCACTGCATATCTAGGTATGAAAATCTGTGTAGGGGTCATTACATAACAATGTTAGCACTCACTCAGCGCCTGAAGCACTCTGTATTTATCGTCTCACAATTTCTGGGTTCGTAGCCTAGACACGGTTGACCCCTGAAGTGGGTCCTTCACTTCAGGATCTCAGGAGGTTGCAACATGGTGTAGACCATGGCTGTGGTCTCATCTGAGGCTTGACTGGAGAAGGTGTGCTTCCCAAATCCCATGGTTGTTGGCAGCATTCTGTCCCTTGGATGCTGTCAGCTGAGGCTGTGAGCCAGGAGCTCCCTGAATCCCTTGCCATCTAAGCCGTTCAGGCCTGACTACTTAATTCCTCAAAGCAGGGTGGGTGAGTTTTCTTGAAAAGTGGGATATTGCAGTCTTATGTCACTCACAGAAGTGATATCCTGTCATTTTTGCCGTATTTGGTTTGTCACTGCCCAACCTACACACGCACACACACACACACACACTGAGTGGGAGTAGATCACACAAGCTGTGATTCCCTGGAGGTAGGACCATGGGGACCACATTAGAGTCTGCCCACCACCTTATCAAAATTAAGAATCCCAGGAACCAATGGGAGTGTATTATATGATTTTTATTATTTGATTATTTTTTTATCATAAGATTTTTTATTATATTTGTCTTTGTCTCCATCGGTGTGTTTGCTTAGGCATGTGGTGAGCCAAAGTGCTTTTCCTTTACAGGTCATTCCTCTCCCTTAGTGGGTTCTCTTGGCTTTCTCTTGGAATAAAAATTAATAGTATTGGTGGGGTGGCAATGGATATATAGTTTCTCTTGTGCCAAGAGATTTGATTGATCCAGTATGGCCCAACGAAGAGATGGTCACTTAGAGCGAGGCAAGGAGAACATGGTTCTCATAGGGTTCTGACTGGTTCAGGCTGTCAGAGGTTGCAGTGAGAAACTAGCACAGACCAAAGCACAACAGAATGCGCTTATAGCATGAAGAGATATGACAAGAAACAATACAGTGCTGAGAATCTATGTGAGGCTATGAAAGGTAATTCTTTTCACAGGGACTAGGTCTGTAGACAAATTGATAATTTATAGAGAAATATTGCTGGGTTATTAGTTCAGTTTTAAATGCAAAATGAGAATGAGCAGTCATGGGCAAAATTAAAATCTTAATTTTTAATGCATCATGAAATGCATCTGTGACTTTCAGTGCTTTCAGATACTAGAGATCCAGGGGAGCCAGTAAAACTCCAAAAATGTTCAGCTGTTATTTGGCAAAAGCTAGCTGTATGTAGAAGACTAGAGAAATCAGGAACCACTGGCTGGTGCACTGTGTAGATATTTTATCCATAAAAATTTTTGAACGAGCAGAGTCTCGTCAAAGTAACTAACTTCTGATCCCCATTATGATTTATGAGCAGAAAGACACTGGACACCCAGTTGGTGGTTTAACAAGAGTCACTTCTGTCTGGAGCCCATGTTAGTTGGGGTGGGGGTCAGACCCCCCTCCCCTCAAGGGATTCAGAGGGACCCTACTTCCTTGAATTTGCAGAGAATCCAGTGCTTGGGGCTTGTAAGGGCTTTGCCTCTGAGGAGACGCCCTTCAGGTGGATTTGTGAATGAAAACCCAGACATCAAGTGACAGAGCTGGCTAGCTTAGCAATTTCGATATCCCTTCTGATCGCCCTTGCAGAGGGTGACATGGTCACATATCCTGGTATAGCTATTTCCTTAGGACTGCCGTAACAGGAGAAAGAGAGAAAATGGAAGGCACATGGTAGACAACTTAAAAATCCAGCCAGATATAGCACGTGTTGACACTGGCCAGAAGTTCTGTGCTCCATGGAGTTTTCAGGCTCTTCTGCAGTAGACCTTCAGCTCTGCTAACGTGCTGAGTGTTTTCAGAGGGGGCCTGCTCTAGGCAACTAGGAGGAAGTATTTGTGCGCTCTGATGTATTTCGCTAGGGGGAGATGGTAGCTCCCTTGCTGTGCTTTTTATTAAAAGTCAAGTGTTTTATAAGCATATTTAGCAAGATTTTCCTTTGCTCTCCCTATTCTTTATTGCCTGTTTTGTGTTTGAAAGCTAAAATGAGGGTAAGGAGGCCAGGTTGTCCATACCTTTTAAATGCCAGTGAATTGGCTTGGAAATGGGAAGTGGAATTCTACTTCTCGATCTATGCCCAGTGAGAGAAGGTACCCGTGGCTATTTTGAATCAAATGCAGGGAGTTCTGATGTTCTGAGTTTTCCTTTCTTCCAAACATGTTCTTGAATGGCTCCCCACTCTTGGAACATTCCATGTACCAACACCTATGTTAATAATCACTGAGTAGCCAGGATGTTCCACTTACTGCAAGTCTGCGTCTTTGCACACGCTTCCTAAGGTCAAATTCTTTCAGCCCGTTCGTTGTATCCTTGATTTAGTTTTGGATCTCCTAATTAGAGGTCATGAACTCTTACTTAGAAGATTTCTTTCCTTTCTTCCTACACACAAGAGCATCCATGACCTTGGAAGAGGGAAACCTAATGAAAATTGAGAAGATGAGAAAGAGTGAGGACTATTCAGTTCCATTGACTACTCTTCTATGTGAACCTTTAGAGAAACTAAAGCTTGTGCCTTATTGGTTCTCGCCTCCAGAGGCTTCTCCTGCCGTGACGTATCAGCTCTCTCTGGCCGGAAGCATGCCTCCCATGTTCCCCCAAATGAGAGGCTGACACGTGACTGTACTGTTTGCTTGTTCTCTGCACTCACACAGCTGCCACATCTTCACGCCACTATACCAAGCCCAAGTGTGCCCCATCCCTTTCTGTTTCCACTGCCATCTTGTTTGTCCAGCTTGGAACATCTCTCCCTTGCATTGTTGCAATCCAGACTCTTCTGGTTGGCATTTGCTCCTACTGCTCTTCCTGTTGGTGGGCTTCTTGGAGATGGGACCCCACACTCACACATGGAGAGCTCCTTAAATCTCAGGGAGCTCCAGGCCACCAATGGGATGAGACACCAACCCCTGGAGACCAGTCTTCACCCTCTAACTCTGACAGTACTGTTTTGTCTCTCAAGCTCTGTGGAACTTTTTTGATTCCTTGTAAGCAAATTTCAAGTTCTTCCTCCCCAACCATGAAGGTAGGTGCTGCTACTTCCTATCACCTTCTTCTGTTGTCTTCTCCCTGGTGACCTTTCTTATTTAACTCTTCCCATTTCTATATTCCGTTCTTTCCCAGGATGTCAGCCATTGCTTACTTTGCCTCATCCTGTGGACTCCCATCTGCTTGGCCCGGCTTTTACCTTTCATCTGTGCCTGCTTCTGACGCCTTTACATTCTCCATAGAGTTCTCCTGGTTTGGTGGAAAACCAGTTGAATGTTGTCAATATTTGCTGTCAGGAAACTACACTCCCCAAATGACTCTTCCTGGTTTCTGGAAACCAGCTACAATTTGTCCTTACTTTCTACTCATGAAGACAGTATTTTCTGTTGTGGCCTTGTGTCCATTTCCCTGTATTCATCTTGGGTTGTAAACACCTGTCACATGGAAACGCTCTTTGTAATGCCCTCTGTGTAGTGTCCTGCAGGATTAAGCATGTATTAGTAATGATGGCATCACATGTGACTAAACCTCACAGGTTGAAGTCTGTGCCTCGTGTCTGAATCCAGATGGGGTGGGGGGAGGGGGTCAGAAAAGGGCTTGCAGGTGACTGTCCTCTGGAAGTTAATTTCTGCTCGGTAGATGGAGGACGGAATTGAAATAGTCTTTTAAATTGCCAGATATGTGTGTCACAGGTTTGACTATGTTTAAAGCAATCCCTTCCTCTCTGGAGGCTGTAACCTATAGAATGCCAGGCCATTTCCTTCTTGCTTTGAGTTTGTTCATTTTCCCCACCTCGCTTTGCTTCATTTCACTTGTATCATTAAGGATTGAGGAGAAATTTGACTCATCTAAGGCTAAAGAAGTCTCCGTGTCATTGGCTAATAATTGACAATAGGAATGTATATGTGAAGTATGGACTATATGAACAGGATCAGTATTTGTAAATAGTATTTGGGTTATTCTGGGATAACTGGTGGTTTTTTCCAGTAAGGTGGGCTGATGTCAATTTGAGGGTCTACAAATAAATTTAAAAATATAATAACCTAAGTCGTGTAGGTCATGAAGCTTCATGCTAAAATCAGGCTTTCACTTTCCTTTAACTTACATTAATAGGATTAGGAACCTTATTTGATTCCAGAATGAGAACTGAATTACACATACACTGTTGCTGACTTTGTATCCGTAGCCTACTTTATCTTTCAGTATTTGTGTGTAGAAGATAAATGCCCTACCTAGATATTTTCTATGTGTTCTCATTTTTTGGGTGTCTATTTGAAGGGTTTTGTTTTGTTTGTTTCTCCTTCATTGGCTGCCCAGGAAGGTCCATCCTGCGTTGTGAGTTTAGCATCTTCTTCACTGTCTCCCGTGCATCCCATTGTCTGTGCGCGCACGGCATGGCCAGCACCACATCTGCCCCCTTGACTGCGCAACCACTCAGCACACGACACGCGCCCCCACGCGGAGCATGCCCATGTGTTCCACATCCTGGTGCAGGGACGGAAAGAAAGACCTGTGGCTTCAGGTTGCACTGAATGGTTCCCTTTTCCTTCTGGTTTTCCCACCACAGATACTGCAATGAGCATTTGCTGTGCCCCCCGCACATGTTCTGGACAGGCTGGGGTCCTTGGGAACGGTGCACGGCCCAGTGCGGGGGCGGCATTCAGGCTCGCCGCAGGACCTGCGAGAACGGACCTGACTGCGCCGGCTGCAATGTGGTGAGTAGAGTCCCGCTCATTCCCAGCCCGATGTAGAGCCGGGAGTCCAGAGCCAGCACATAGGAGGTGCTCTGCACACATGTGATACACTGCAAACAGGTGTTCTGCAAACTACATGCTCTGTAAACATCCTGTCTAGACACTGGATGCCTTGGACACATTTCATATTCTACATGTACAACATGCTCTCACATACCAGATAGTCTGCAAATGTTAGATTTTCAACAGGCACCAGATGCTCTGCAGACAGTAAATGCTCTGCAAACACACCATGCTCAAGCACTAGACACTCTGCAAACAGTAAATGCTCTGCAAACACAACATGCTCAGGCACTAGATGCTCTGCATGTACTCGGTGCCGTGAATGATGTTAAGTTTCTCTGGTTAAGGAGAATATTTGGAGGA
The DNA here is from genome assembly GCA_028646485.1 of Cryptoprocta ferox. NCBI lineage: Eukaryota > Metazoa > Chordata > Mammalia > Carnivora > Eupleridae > Cryptoprocta > Cryptoprocta ferox. Next base: position 137,951,045 of record CM053572.1, read on the forward strand.
AATACTGGAAGCTCACAGTAGCTGGGAGGCTTCCTGAATTAGAGATTCACTTACAGAAAGAGCTGCCCCAGGGGTTCTCAGTTCTGATATCTGAGCTACGATAAAAGCTTCCATCTGCTCAACTCTGGCCCCTATGTTTGGTTGGGAAAAGTGGCGTAAGGTCTCACACCCCCATCTCGAGTGCGGGATGAACCTGAGATACTATGAGGGTGGGGAAACTTCGTTCAGCTGTTGTTGGAGCACAGTGGGGCCAATTCAGGGGGAATAAAAGACAGCCTACGGTTTTGATTTTCTTCTGCCTTTGGCCATATTTCCTTTAACACTCTGAATCCTCCAATAAAATGCCACCCGTGCAGGCACCTTTCTCAAGGCCCGCTGTTGCTCGTCTTGTGGCATCTGTGGGAATGACTGAGTGCTCAGGGCCGCTGGCCTCCTCCCTGTCTGCCCTCACCGGAGGGCAGGCACCACAGAGCGCACGCAGTGGGGGGCGGGGGGTGTCCTGGGGGAGAAGTTCACCACCAGAAGCTCTGGTTTGGCTGATCTTCGCAGTTGCTCTCCTAACCTTGGTTCGTGAGGCTGAGTGATGTTGTTCTGTGCTGCGGTACAACTTGTTTTGTGACATGCAGAAGCCACACGCCGCAGATAGCCTTGGGAAGGTCAGGGGGAGGAACAGGGTAGAAGCATCTGGTCAGATATGCCCAAGCCAGGGAGATTCCTGTTACTGGGATTTGCAATCAGACGCCTTCCCCTTCAGATGCTGAAAGCTAAAATTATGTATTAAAACGTCAAAGGTAAATCTGAACATTCAGGCATTTGAGGAAAACAATTCAAATGAGGTAGCTTTATTCTGTGCGGAAATACATCATTTCATGTTTCTGGTGCCTCAGCGTCTGAGACTGCGATCTCCACTCCCATATCAAGGCCTGTCTCATCAGCTGGGAAACCACAGGGATGGATGGCCTGGAGTCGATCTTGCCCTTTACATTCCAGAACTTTTCAATACAATGAGCTCAGTAAACATTTCAAGTCATTTACTTTCTTATTGCAAATTGACTTCAATAATCACATTTATGAAGAGTTAAAGCAGGACGCCTGAGTGGCTCAGTCAGTTGAGCGTCTGACTTTGGCTCAGGTCATGATCTCACGGCTCATGAGTGCAAGCCCCGCGTCGGGCTCTGTGCTGACAGCTCAGAGCCTGGAGCCTGCTTCCGATTCTGTGTCTCCCTCTCTCTCAGCCCCTCCCCTGCCCACTCTCTGTCTGTCTCTCTCTCTCAAAAACTAAACATTAAAAAAATTATAAAGAGTTTAAGGCAAGAAAGAATAATATTAAGGAAAGTGTAGCAATCTGATTATAAATGTAAAAAACTGAATGTCTTCCTAAAGTGTTCATGCATTTATTGCTTTGTGTCCAAACTTACGGAATTATGGTTTATGAAACAAATAAAACATCAGTTTTCAAGTCCAGAAAAATGCCATGCGTGTCTCCAATGGGCCTGATGTCAGTTCTTACGTGTTTTTAGTTTGGGGGTACTTTTGTTGTTGTTTGTTTTTCCTTCGTGGCCGTGTCCTTTCAGGAAAGCATCATTGCGGCCAAGTGGAGCAACCTCCTCTTTTATGAGAGAAGCACAACGTTTGTTTTTCTTCTCCTGTGGCTTTTCCCACTTATCCAGTTCTTGTCTCTTCGAAGGCAGGTATGCCAGCCCCTGCCAACTGAGAAACATAGGCAGGGTGGAGGAGGGCTACGTTTTGTTGGATTGCTTAGAAAATGCATCCCATCAGTGAAATCCCTAAGACGTTTATTTGAAAGGGATCGTCACTTAAAGTAACATGTTGAGCTTATTCTTGGTACCATTTATAAATCTTGAGCCACAGAGTATGTTCATTTTTTATGGGGGTCTTTTATAAAATAATAGTTACGCACAGGTATCATTTTCTTTTTCATAGTTCATTTATTTATTTTGAGAGAGAGAGAGAGGGAGAAAGAGAGAAAGTGTGAGCAGGGGAGGGGCAGAGAGAGAGGAAGAAAGAGAATCCCAAGCAGGCTCCGTGCTGACAGCGAGGAGCCCAACATGGGGCTTGATCCCACAAACTGTGAGATCATGAGCTGAAATCAGGAGTCAGACACTCAACAGTCTGAGCCACCCAGGCGCCCTGGTAACATTTTGATTTTGGAGCTAAGAAGTTGATTAGCCTCTTGCCAGTATCTAGCTGGATGACGAGTCAGGTGACATTCGTGAATCCCGGTCTCCATCTACAAGAAGGGGACACCAGTGCCTCTTCCCTGGGGCCACTGTGTCAAAGTCAGTGATGCCCTGGGAGGTTCTGGTAGACACTCACCTAGATCCCTTCACTGTGAGCTCTCCTCACTCTCATTTCTGTATTGTCATTCCTGGACTCCCACTGTCCCACCCAGCGCAGGCTTACGGGAAACGACGGTATGCTCATGAAATGTTATTTACACAGCAAAGGACACGTCTGTGGAAATTAGCAGAACTTGAATTTCCTGAGTCCTATAGCAGTTTATAGAAAAAGAGTTGATTTCAAGTTCAAGTAGGAAAAAGATATAAAGACTTGAGAATCTTTTCTTGCTCCTCCATGTTACAATTGATATATTATGAAAAGATTTCCCAAGTGTCACCTGTGCAATTTATATGTTCTTCTCTTTGAAAAAAGCTCCAATCCTTTATTTAAATCCCAATAAGAAGTGTACCTCGGACAGTCCAGGGCCCCCTTTGACAGCTATTAGCTTTTTCCTTGAAAGCCTCCTCTTAAAATTCCAAATGCTGACATTTCTTCAAGATCTTGATTTCAGTCCTTTTGGATAAACATGCAGAAATGGGCTTCCTGGATCAAATAGTCATTCCACTTAAAACTTTTTGAGGGACTTCCATCCTGTTTTCTGTAGCAGCTGCACCAGTTTGCATTCCCCCACAGGAGTTCCGATCCTTCCATATTCAAAAGAATTGAAATCAGGATCTTGAAGAGATAGGTGCACTCAGTGCATGACTATTCCCAATAGCCAAGTGAGGAAACAAGTCTAAACATCCATTGACAGATGAGTGGATAAAGAAAATGTTCACATGATAGAACACTACCCAGCCTTTTAAAAGGAGGAAATTCCACAGTATGCAAAACACGGATGAATCTTGAGGACATCATGCTCTGTGAACTTGGGCAGTCACGGAAAGAAAAGTACTGCTTGGGTACACTTACGTGAAGTCTCTAAAATAATCAAATTCATAGAATGAGAGAGCAGAATGGTGGTGGAGTCAAGGAGCTGCCCAGGGGCTGGGGGGAGAAGGAAACGGGGTATTCCTAATCAGTGAGCGTAAAGTTTCAGTTAAGCGAGATGAGCACGTTCTAGAAGTCTGCTGTACAACGTTGTTCCCACAGGAGTGAACACTTACAATTTGGGGGGTAGACTCCATGGTCAGCATTCTCACCACGACAAAGTAAAATAGAAAGAAATAATTAAAAAACATGAGATTCGGGGCAAAAATTTCCAAGTGTTGAAGGCTTGGTGGCCGTCGAGGCTTGGGTGGTTTGGGGAGCTGATTGTCAGGCAGGGAGTGGGCTCCCGCATCGGATGCAGCCACACAACTGTGTGAACCAGAGGCTCACCGCTGTCTTCCTCTGTGCGGTTGATGGGAGTTCGGCTGGTGCTCAAGCTCCCAGGGCCCTGAAATCGCTGATTCTGTGACCCTGGTATCTCCTCTCTGGACCTTGGGGGCACATGTGTCCTGCTGACTAAGCGATTACTTCTAGCTAATGTCCCTCCCTAGAACCTGCATCTTCTTATCAGTTTATCATGAGACACTTGATGAGACATTAGGGCACTTCATGGACAGACATCTCCTCCCCGCCTCCCAGTAAGCTCTCTAGAACCCAAGGGGTATCTGGGCCTCTCTGGACCTCAGTGCTCCTCCACAACATCCCTGCACGCGTGTGGCCTCACGGAGCAGTGAGGGAGCGTGGAGGGGTGGAGAGAGGTGGAGCCTCTGAGTCACCAGGGCACTGCAGGTGCTGTTCCACATCTTCCAACAGTGTCCCTGAATGAAGTACGAGGCATGAGCACCCAGTGGTTTGGGAGATTCCACGTAATCTTGCCTAGAGGCAAACCTAACACAAACGTTCATAAACTAGAAATTCTCATCACCACCATGATTGGCAGCCATGTATAGCTTCTGGGGAGAAACGTTCTGTTCTTGAGTAATATTAACAGTAGCAACAGCTCTCATTTTGTATTTCAGATTACTTCCATATTAACATTAGGTACCCATATATAAATGTTATCCATATTTTATATTAAGTAAAATGTTATTATTTTATTTCAAAGTGTATTTATTTATTTTGAGAGACAGAGGGTGTGCCCAAGCAGGGACGGGGCAGAGAGATGAGGAGAGAGAAAGAATATCCCAAGCGGGCATGGGGCTCAAACCCACTAACTGTGAGATCATGACTTGAGCCAAAATCAAGAGTCAGACGCTTTAAAAAAAATTTTTTTTAAGTGGGGGGCACCTGGATGGCTCAGTTGGTTAAACTTCCAACTTCAACTCAGGTCATGATCTAGCAGTTCGTGAGTTCAAGCCCCATGTCAGGCTCTGTGCTGACAGCTCAGAGCCTAGAGCCTGCTTCAGATTCTCTGTCTCCCTCTCTGCCCCTCCTCTGCTCCTGCTCGCTCGCTCTCTCTCTCGCTCTCTCTCTCTTTCTCTCCCTCTCTCAAAAATAAATAAAAAAATTAAAAAAAAATTCTTTAAAGAGCCAGACCCTTAACCGGCTGAGCCACCCAGGCACCCCTAGAATGTTATTATTTTATACTAATTGTATCTGGCATGGCTGTCTTTTATTTCTAACCTGTTTTGATACTATCTAGTAACCATAATGATAGTTATCATAGCAAGTCTTACAAATTTTAACTTAACAGGTAACATCAAATGAATTATTGAAATGAAGCCGTAATTAAACACACTGGAGTTATTAGTTAGGCATGTTATGCTAGACTGAGATCTTGTAAAACGCTCGCAGTAACCCCGGATGCTGGTGCGGGGAAAGGAGAAGCAGCGATATTTATTGCATAGCTGCTGACAGCCAGGTTCTGTCTGTTTGTCTGTCTCTGGTTCTGTTACGACAGCCCTGCAGATGTGACTTTACTGTGCTCACGTTTATGGGCGAGGGACATGAGACTGCACAGGTAGGAGACCTGGCCGGGGGAGCTGAGCCTGTCTACAGAGAGGCAGGGACCCCGGGAGAAATTGTCTCCCTTATGGTGGCTTCTCCCATCCCACCCGTGAGAAGTAGGCTGAGGGGCGACAGTGTCTGTGGCAGTTATACTGGCAGGGTTTAAGCCTACATCACATCAGTGCCCTGACGATTCAGTTATAATTAATTAATTTAAAATAGTTAGCCAGACCGTTTTAGAGTAGCCATTTGGGGGTTAATTATCTTTAGCCTATTTTCATTTCATTTTTAACCTTTTTTTTGGATAATAACTAGTAACTATAATAATTGTTAAATCGAGTCCTCATTAATCCTAACTTCAGGGGCGCCTGGGTGACTCAGTCAGTTAGGCATCCAACTTCTGCTCAGGTCATGATCTCACGGTTCATGGGTTCAAGCCCCGCATCAGGCTCTGTGCTGACAGCTCAGCCTGGAGCCTGCTTTGGATTCTGTGTCTTCCTCTCTCTCTGCGCCTTCCCGCTTGTGCTCTCTCTAAAATAAATAAATAAACATTTTTAAAAAATTCTAACTTCATAATGTCAACTGAAGTACTGAAATGACAGTATGAGCAAGCTTAGCGGAGTTGTTGTTTAGGTGTGTTGCGCTCGGCTGACATCCTGTGTTACATCATAAAATAAGGAACTTTTATTGAACACCTACTGCATGCCATAAACTAGACTAAGAGCAATTAAAATCTATCATGCATATTCTCCCTGTATTCCTGTGGGCCAGTTTTCATTATTACCTCACTTGGAGGTGGGTAACTCAACTTGAGAAAGATGAATGAACTTGGCCTATAACACGTGGCTTGTGAGCGCCTGGACCAGCATTTTGAGAACGGGCTCACTAGCACACACAGAACATAATGACAGGAGTCCATGCGCCTAATTTGCCAGATGTTAGATAATAAATGATAAGACCTTATTTTTCTTTACTTTTATTTAGTACAAAGCGTATCTTAAAAGAACGAGGACCTTTTGTCCTTCTGTATACCTCTCTTTCATCAACTGTGATCATGTTCTCTCACTCAACCATGAGAGCATCCATAGGAGATTCCGATGACCATGGACATTAACTGAAGATAACACGAGTCTTATTTCTATGTTGTGGCTGAAGACTACGACACATGAAAGGAAGAAAGATATACGACATTATGTCGTATAAATAGAATTGCTTCTCAAATTAATTTAACTCAAAATTTCCTCAAAAGTTTTAGCAGATGTGTGAAAGATTAGAGCTGAAGACGGGGTCAGATACAACAAAGATAATTCAAAGATGGGAACAGACTTGGTGCTGCCGGCACCGTAATTATTACTGAAATATCACACAAAGTGTAAAACAGTGGACCCAGAGCTGTGATCTATGCTCTCCACAGGGAGCAGAGGATAGCATCTATTTCCTAGATACTAAAGAGCTGGCCTAAGGAAGACCCTGAAAGGTCAAAGAAGAAAGACATGAAGATCAATACATCCCGTCAAAGGGATTCTGTGAAAGTTAATCAAAGTTGATAGAACATACTGGAAGTTGTGTCAAATAATGGCACTATCGATAACTTTAGGAGCAGGTGAAACCTGGCAATTGGAAGTTTAAATAGGTTGCGATGTTTGAAAATAATGGCAGTGATACCTCAGTTTTGTGTAGCACATTGGAGTTTGGAAACCATTTTGAAAAATGTCATCTCGCACTTTCCTTTTCTTCCAAATGAGAACATCGGGACCCTGATAAAATGGCTTACGTACCAGAATCCCTTCCTTTGGCCAAGCAAGAGCCCAGTCCAGGTCTTCTCCGCTGGAAGGGTCCCGTTGCTGTGGTCTCCTTGGAAAATCCTGGGCCAGGAACTCTGAGGTTAATTGGCAGAACCTTATCCCCCCAACCCACAAAGCTGGGGAGAGTAAAAAAGACTTATTAGAAAGACTCCTCTGCTTTCCTCCTAGATTAATAAAATTCTCTCGAGTGCCCTATTTATGTTTTAGTACTAAACCATCTTCACGAGAATCAGCACCTCCTTGCAAGGGCACCTGCCCCTGTTTGAACGGGCAGCTCGCACCTGCACTCTGGGTAAAATGGACAGGAAACACGACGGGAGGAAGCTAACGTGTGTGAATGCACACAAGTAGTTTCAAGTGTCTTCTTGTTGGTTTCTGCTTGTTAGTCTCCTTTGGGCTCGTATTTAGTGTGTCCCCATTTTTGAACGGTGGTTATCCGGATTCTGCAGTGGAGAAGATAGGCACGTTTTTATGAGGAGGTGCATAAGAGGTTTCCCCCTTATTCCATCGTTTTTGCTTGGTTTTGGCCCACGTGTGCCATGTACGCCCCGCGTAGGCGAGGCTGCAGGTATTTGGATGTTGCCTGTTGACACCAGGTTATGTGTGGTAAGGAGTTCCTTCACTTTGGACCAAGATCCATTCCCGCATGTTTATTTGCCGACACTGACTGTATCCTGAAAGCTCATCACTGGCACTGACCTCACGCCTGGGCTCCCTGGGAGGGCTGCTTATCAAGGAGTCTGGAAGCTTTGCTAACTTCACCAAGCTCACTGGCTCGTTTACAAGATACCACTAGTTTTAGTTAGTTGTATCAACCAGTTTTATATACAACTCATACGTACAACTAGTTTTGCCCATTGTTTACGAAAATACCATTTTATATTTCTAAAAAAACCAGTTTTCTTATTTAAAATTTAATAGATAAAATTAAGTAAAATAGTTGATTTCAACTCAATGGAAAGCATATAGAACTTTTATAAAGAAGAACAGTATTTTCTATCATCATCCTTGTTATCACAGTGATCATCTCTATAGGCCAGGCATTGTTGAATGACTTCTTAATGATTTTGTCATTTATTCCTGCCAGCGAACCACAGATGTGGTGTGATTATCAGAATAACCATTTTATACGTGTGGAGATATGACACTAAGGGACATGATGACCCAAATCCTTCGAGGGGCAGCCACATTCCAGGCCAGGCACTTGTGTTGATGACCCGCATGTTCCCCAGCAACATTCTGTAGCTGTATCTGATATTTGAAAAATAATTTGAAAGGGTAAAGTTTGAAAGCAGTTTTCCTGATGTTACCATAAACACCAATGTGCTTATAGAAATCTGTTTCACCTGACTGAATTTGATAAAGTGAATCATTCAAGCTAAAAGCCGAAAAGAAGCCATCAGCTATCACTTACTGAAAACAACAGACGACCTTTGGTGGCTTCCTGACAGTGCATATAGTCCAGAAGGACTAGATTCTTAGAGGAGGCCTGGATATCCAGATGCTTTGGGGAGGTGCACGCTCCAATACCTATCCTCCAAAGCCACTATATTATGCAGTACCCAACCGTTTTGCAGGTTGGGTACTGCATAATTCTAAGGGGCTGTTAAAGATCATCTAAATGTAAGTAGTGCCCCTTTAGAAGGACAGTGCAAAGCCTGGGTGCCAAATGTGGGGCTGTAGGGCCCCCCCCCCCCAGCCCTGGCCTGACAGCATGAAAACTACAAAGTTCTTCAAAGCCTCTGAAATATATAGGGCGACTGCCACCTATCGTTTTGACTTGTGTTCCGCATCGTAGAGGTGGGAGCTGACGGGGGCAAGCCTGAGCTCTGTTTAAAATAGAGCTTGATCGCATAGTTTATTCTGGAGATGAATCTACAGCAACAAGGTGAGGTGGAGGAGGGGGCATAGAGGGAAGAGAAAAAAGCCACATTAGAGTTTGTTGTCAAGGTCACCGCTGTGAAGGGCAGGATAGAGTCCCTCTGGGATAGCCGAGAAGCCTGCAGAAAGGCTCTCAGAAGCGCCGGGCTCCCTGGGCTCCGCTGAGACATGGCTCTGGGCTGCCCACCCCTTGGCCCAGCAGTCCCGGAGGCCTGAGAAGACCCTGATGGGGAAGGAAGGTCACAGGACGTGAGGCCGTGCCCTCCGTGGATGCTGCTGGCACACAGCCACCCTGCCTGCAGCTGGGATCATGGAGTGGGGGCTACCATGTGGGGCCGCCCAAAGCACCCGCTCCAGCTGGCTTTGTGAAGCCAAATCCTGAGCCCAGGGATTCTGGCGCTGCCACCCAGGAATCGGGGTTCAGCCCCACCTTCCAGGGTCCCCTGCTCTGGAACTTTCCAGACACCAGATGGCTGTAGATGCTTATTTTGGGGCAGATTGCACTTTTTTTCCATCAGGCGTTTCTGTCTAGCTCAGTGGTTCTCATCATGTGGACTAGTTCTTCCCTTGGGAAAAGCTGGTAGGCGGTCCTGGGAAAAGTCTCTGTATTCCGTCAATGAGGGAGGCAGGAAGGGAGGGCTCCTTTCCTCCTCTAGAGACTGGTGTGGGAGGAGGTGGAAGGCAGGAGGTCACCAGGTCAGGGCAGAGGGACTGCAGGAGCATGGCAGAGAGGCTGAGTTGGGGGCATCAATGTGCCCATCTACCTGGGCTCCGCTTGCTGGGGGCTGTCTGACATCCGAAATCCAAGTTCCCCATGATTTAGCTGGTTTGAGTCAAACTCATCTTAACTGCTGTGCCCACTCCCACCTCTCCTCCTCCTCCACCTCCACCTCCTCGGAAGCGCCTCAAATCCCAGATCCTCAAGGATGGGGAGGGAGGGAAGGAGGGAGGCTTCCTCCTTCCTGTCCTTTCTCTGGAAGGTGCTCTTAAAACCACTTCACAAGTAATATTAAAAGGCATACTTTTTCTTGACTGCCATATTTGCTGCAAGGGGTCTAAAATTTTCCTGTGATCCACATGAGCTCTACAAAGGCTCAACAAATGACCTTGACCTTCTTCACGAAGAAGGTCACAGCATGAACTCTTGCATCACGCTGCACTCGTAAAATGCATTCACTTGTATTTCCAAATTGTATTTCCAAATATTCTTCTCCAGAGAAATGATTGATCTCCCTAGCTGAAACTTGATGTTACACCTTCATTAGCATGGGAATGCGAAAATTGCTTTCTTTTGTTATGAGATAGCTCAGTGAAAGGCTTGCAAATACGAAAGATTGTCAGGGCAAAAATGCCATATTTTGTTAAAAGAGACTTGAGCATTTTGAAGAAGTTAGTATCAGTACACAAAATCAGGTGGTTTGGCGGGAGGCCACAGGAGTGTAAGATTTTCGAAATTTAGCACTGGAAGTTCAGTGATGGAGTTTAAGAACGGTGCGTGATGCAGATGGGGAGAAAAGAAAAATGATGGATTATAGGAATTAATCCATCAAGTCTGTCTCTAGGACGTATAAATTATCATCTACGATCTCTGGAAATGGCAATTGGTACGGAGATCTGGAATATTTTACAAAAATGTTTTATTTATAGTGTTGGAAGAGTCTGTTGCACAGATTTCTTTGACTTTACAAAAAAATCGAGTTTGTCTCCACCTATAATAATTCAAATCCAGTGATTGCAAAGTTAATTGAAAGGAGAAGCTTTATGAATAGAGATTTTCTGCCCTGGAAGGGATTTAGATAAAGGAGACATACACATACATATTTTTTTTTCTTTACAGTTTACCAATAAATTCCATGATAAAGATTTCCCCTGACATTAAAATATTTAGTTTATGTATGGAAACACCGTCCCGGTCCCAGTCATAAGAATTTCCATTAAACGGCCATGGGTCCAAAAATCTTTTGTAGGTCTGTGTGAATACACACTACATCCAGAACAGACTTTAAAAGGCATAGCAAAGTCTCTGAGGAAACTCAGGTCTCTGTTGTAAATGATGCCAGATTTGTAACTGCTATCGAACAAGTAATTAAATGTGACTGTAGGGATGCCTGGGTGACTCAGTCGATTAAGTGTCCAACTTCATTCAGCTCAGGTTATGATCTCACAGTTCATGGGTTGGAGCCCCACATCAGGCTCTGTGCTGACGGTTCAGAGCCTGAAGGCTACTTCAAATTCTGCATCTCTGTCTCTCTCTGTCCCTCCCTTGCCTGAGCTCTGCCTCTCCCTCTCTCTCTCTCTCTCTCTCTCTCTCTCTCTCATAAATAAGCATTATAAAATTTTTAGATGTAACTGTATAATGGAAAGCCTTAATAGAAACTCCTCTAAACCAGCCAGCGAGCATCCTATCCCAATTGCATCTCCAGTCTTTGATTGTAACCCTGTGGATGCTTGTGGACTAATCACGGGTTATCCAGAGAGAAGGCTTCAGGGATCGCTGAGTCAGTGTGGTGTCCTTCTGCGCGGTCAATTTCTGTAGCTCACCTTGTCTGTGTCTACTTGGATCAGGCCTTTGTCCTGCAATTAAAGAGAATTTTCTCTTGGGATATGAGCAAGCATTGCTTGTCCATAGTTTCTAAAACGCAACTAACCGCATTGTCCAGCAATGTTGGCCTCTAAAGGATGTGCTCTGAGGCCGTCCTTCTCATCGGGAGCTGAGGACTTCCTTGCCTGGTGGGGGCAGGGGGCAGTTGGGAGCATCGAGGATGGGCTCTTGCATTTATTTGCATCTTTGGATACTTCCATCTGCCCTCCGCTTCTGAAAATTTGTATTTCAGTGCAGACCTCGCTGCACAGGCCGGGGCTGTGTTTCCGGGGCTGCACGAGAAGAACATTCCACCCGCCCCACCATCCCATTCTGAGGCCTGTGGGCAAACTCAGCTGACTTATGGAAGAACTGGAGAGAAGCAGGGATCTGACCCGTTGCAGGTTCCACTTTACAGCGGTGGACGTACTGCCTCAGCTGACTCACTTCTAAAACGCTCTAAAATCAAGTTAAACAAGCAAACAAAAACCTGGGGAGAAATTCCTTCGCTCAAAGTCTTTCGCCATTTACTTAACTGATTGTGTCTCTTGTTGTGTGTCCTTCTTTGGGTTTACTCAGGTTGGCAAGACCCATATACGTCACAGTCTTAATAGATGTTGATTGAACTCACACTGATGTAACTAGAATCTAAGCATCTTGATTTTTTTACCCATTTTCTTTTTTTAAGTTTATTTCTTTTGAGAGAGAGAGGGAGGGAGGGACAGAGAGAGGGTGAAAGAATCCCAAGCAGGCTACACACTGTCAGCACAGAGCCCAACGTGGGGCTCGAACTCGGGAACCATGAGATCATGACCTGAGCCGAAATCAAGAGTCAGATGCTTAACGGACTGAGCCGCCCAGGCGCCCCTACCCATTTTCATTCCACCATGATATAATGAATATTAAGCTTCTACCCGGTGATGGGCTCTGGGGATAGCAGGGTGAATAAGGGAATCACGGTCCCGGTTCAAGACTTAGGAATAAGGCCTCACTTGTGAAGTTTAACCCAGAATCGTCTTCCGTACCAGTTTGTTCATTGCCTTATTCTTGTTTGCGGACACAGTTGTCACAGTGTACTTTGACACCTGTTTTCCCCAGAAAGGATGGGCTGTGTTGTAGAAGTAGTCACAGGCATACAGATGCAGCCAGAGGATTTTAAACTGAGTTTTGATCACACTCGCCTTGTCGTTTGGCTCACGGCACCGAGTCCTTCCTTTTGGAGAAGTAACATGCGTGTTTAATTATATCAACAATATGTTTTAATTTCTGTTTTGCTTAAGATTTGCATTTCCCATTTTTGTATCATTTCGTCTGAGCGCCCTCAATGGAATTATTAAATGTATAATTTTGGCCGTTAAAACAATTCACATACATAATAATTTTCAAAGCAACTTGTAATTAAGTAAGAAAGGGAAGGAAGCAACAGATGTTGGAACATGAAAAAATGGTTTTAGAGCATTGACTGTTTTTCACACATGCCACAGTTCCTTCCTCCCCAAGTGCTAGCCCTTTGACAATCCTCAAATGTTGAAGAACTAGATCCCAGGTCAGAACCCTTGTATGTGGATACATGGAAGACTATCAGGAGCTCCTGCTACATTTAAATTTGTTCTTTAAGGGCGCCTGGGTGGGTCAGTCGATTAAGCATCCGACTTCAGGTCGGTAATGATCTCGCAGTTCGTGGGTTCGAGCCCTGCGTCAGGCTCTGTGCTGACAGCTAGCTCAGAGCCTGGAGCCTGTCTTTGGATTCTATGTCTCCCTCTCTCTCTACTCGCGCTATCTCTCTCTGTCTCTCAAAAATAAATAAAAAACGTTAAAAAAATTATAAAAAAATAAATTTGTTCTTTAACAGTTTTAAACAGAAATACAAGGATATGTGTGCAAGCCTTCAGAAGTTGTCAGGAAAGGGGGGCCTGGGTGGCTCAGTCAGTTGAGCATTCGACTCGAGGTCGGCTCAGGTTATGATCCCAGGGTTGTGGGATCGAGCCCCACGTGAAGCTCCGTGCCGAGCATGGATCTTGAATGGGATCCTCTCTCTCTCTCCCTCTGCCTCTCTCCCCCACTTGTGTGCTCTCTCCCTCGAAAATAAAATTTAAAAAAATTTTTAAATTGTCAGGGAGGGAAAAAAGCTTAAAGGTTTTTCTCTGTGGTCTGACGGTGTGCCTCAAGGACAGACATTCTTCAAACACTTGTGTCTTCGTTTCACTCCACAACATGCTTTTTCAAGATCCCTTTGACCTGCAGAATCTCATGCGGCTGGTCTGAAAGGAACCGTGGCCATAAAGACTCGTACAGATAGAACTGGCCCATACCGTGTCGCATTCTTGGATTATTGTATAAGCTGTGCTGCGTGAGAAAGTAACATCCCACACACTACCATCTGGCATCTTGCTTCTGTCATAATGTGAAACATCTCCCACATCTGTTCCACTCTGTCCTGGTCCCATGAAATTGGCCCGGTTCGAGACTCTTAGAAAGTAGTCTTTGAAGGAACTCCAGAGTTGTCGTATGGGAGGACAAATGGGAGTGGTGGAGAGAAGGAAGCTGTGGAATCTACCTAATAAAAATATCCAGGCTCTGCGTCTGTGAAACCAGAGGAGAGACAAAAATCGCAGGGCAAACAGATGGGATCCAGGCATCAGGAGGAGCCCTGTGATGTTCGCCAGGCAGTTTACGTTATGAAGCTGATTTAATTGATTTCTTTCTCTTATCTTCACAACTGATAATGGCTTTTAGCGATAAGGCCCTGCCGTCTGTGCCCTGTTCCATGAGTCTTCTTTGATAATTAATTTCTCTAATGCTTGGTGTAATCTGCTGTGATATTGTTAATTTCTAAATAGTCTTACACATGGAAGAGAAGAAAACTCTCAGGGACTTCAGTCACTGATTCATGTCTGCCATCCTGTCCTTTGTAGAATTTTCAGAGCTTTTCATCTCCAGATCTGGTTGGCAAAAAAAAAAAAAAAAAAAAAAAAAAAAGAGTATCTATCTCCTGTGTGTAAAGAAGCGCGGTAGGTACTAGGGAAGATATGCAGATATGTACGACAAAATTCCTAACCTCAAAGAGCTGACTTCCTAGCCCAGGAAGAAAAATGTAGGGCAGATGGCTGGAATATAAGGAACAAGTCAGAAATGCCAATGGAACAATGAAGGAGAACCAAAGAGTCCAGAGGAGGCAGAGGTTGGGTCAAGGGCCCCACAGGGGGTGGCCAGGATCTGGCCAGGTTGAGATGGACTGGGAGCTTAGCTTGGAGGAAGTTAATATTTCCACAGTTACAACTCCATCAGTGACTTCAAACATTTCAGCTACATCACGTTTCCAATTATGGTTCCTTACAGTGTTGGTTTACTCTCTAAAAGAGAGATGGTATCGAATTGTAAATGCATATGTGATGTTACGGATGCAAATATGTGAGGGTACGTTTGTGTGTGGTCCTTATCCTGAAGCATATTATTTTCCCACAATCATTGCTTCAATCTTAGTCTGCTTGTTCCTCAACCTAAAACATTTAAATTTAAGGTCAGCATTGCCCCAAAATATGTTATATAAACTTGAGTTTAGTCTTATTTCAAAGAGGAAAGTCCCATCCTGCTAATATGAGAGGAACTAATTTGTTTTTAAACTGATACCAAAAAAAAAAAAAAGAGAGAGAGAGAGGATGTTTTAAGATTTTAAAGTCAGGAACAATATCTATATTATTCACGATTGTATCCTCAGTGTCTAACAGAATGTAGGTGAAGGAGGCAGATAAACCTAGTTATTAAATTCATGTATTCATTTTTTTTAAAGCGGTGGCAACTTGGGGAAATATTGCCAACGTCTTTTCAAATGAAGTGATTATTCTTGTGGACCTTATCACCCTTGTCTGCTCTGTGGTGTCCCCTCAGTCATTTACAACAGAACATATTTTGTGGTTGGTTTTCTCTTTCGTCGAGATTCTTCACAGCTCGGTGAAGAAAGCGACTGCCTTTACTTCACATTTAATTTTTCTTGCCATGATGTTTGCCTACGAACATTTTACTTCTTGTTTCTATTCTTAAATTATTTCAAATTCTTTCTTTTTTTTAATTTTTTAATTTTTTTAATGTTTTATTTATTTTTGAGAGAGAGAGACAAGGGAGGGTCAGAGAGAGAGGGAGACACAGAATCCAAAGACAGGCTCCAGAAGCGGGGCTTGAACCCACGAATTACAATATCATGACCTGAGCCGAAGCCGGACGCTCAACCGACTGAGCCACCCAGGTGCCCCTCAAATTCTTTCTAATTAGCTTTACAAGGCTGGACCAAATGAGTCAAGTTTAGCACTGAAAACCAGTTTGACTGCAGTAATAGTGTATGAAGTTCATTAAAATTGGTTTTGATATTAGATTATACTTGGTAGTGACCTTCCAAGACCTTATCAGATCCCTACAGGCAAGATGCGAGTACATATAACTAATGCAGAGCAACTAATTAGAAAAGAAAGTCTGAATTTCTTATTTTAAAGTGGCACAGATTCCAATATTTGAGCTCCCTTCTGTAAATACGAATTCAATGTAGTGGTGACCCTAAGCCCTTTTCAGACCATCCACCTTCCTGCTAATGAAATGTTGTCTTATTTCCCTCGGTGCACTGCATACACACCAACCCAAGTCTGGTCCAGCTCTGTCCCCTTAACAAACAAGTCTCACGTGACTGTAAGTGTGAGCCAGCACTTGGGATGCGGGCTGGGTGAAGTGTGAATCTGGGTAAGTTGTTGTCCTGGAACTCAAGAGCTCTCAGCCTGGAGGAGAACGAGGCTAACGACCAAATGACCTTGACTTCGGGTAGAAAGTGCCCAAGTTGAGTCCAAGCTACAGATGTCCAGGGAATGGAAGGAACCAATAAGTCTTCTGTATATGGGATGACTTTCTCTGGAAAAAGCCCCACATCACTGTTTCAGCAGAAGTCATTTGAGCATTACTAAGACATAGGAAGACCAGGGTTCAAGGGGACTTTGAATACAAATAGTGTCCCCAAAAGTTTGCTCCAACAAGAGGAGCTGGCTCTGAAGTTGGCTGAGCATCTGATGTTTCCTGGGGCGGGGCCAGGGGGTGGGTATGAGGGTGGCTTGCCTCTGGTCCAGAGGACTAGGAGGGTGGCCCCCACCATGTCCACTGAGGAGCCCCCAGGGTTTACACTACAGGGAGATTTGCCTGTGGACCCAACACCCTTGCCACTTGAATCTCATTGAAACAGGTGATTCATCTAGCCTGCCATCCAGTAAGCTGCCAGTGGAAATATTTCTGGCCCATTGGGGTTGATTTTATATTTTGAAAACACAATTTCTCGGGCTGTTCCGGAGATACTGGTTTCTTAGGTATGGCTTCGTGAAGGAGTTTGGCAAGCTTTTACTTGGGTGCCCATATTTTAATATTATCTTCTCAGGGCTTCTGGCCTCCCATAGTCTTGCCACCCTGGGCACTCATAGATCACATGGTTCTTAGATGTGTCCCATAGGCCACTGGATGATGAGAGGAGTCTGGCCCAGTGAAACCCTATTTCATCTTGATACAAATTGTTAATTTTTAAATATTCTGCCATTTTCTTGTACCTATTGCCGGAGTCTTTGCAAAAAAAAAAAAAAAAAAAAAAGTAACTAATGGAAATTGCAGCTTTTATCCCAGCAGACGTTTCTTCTTGTTCCTTAGCAAAATACGTAACCCCCCTGTTTGTTGCTTTTTTGCTGACATTTGCATAGGGAGGCCCCACCAAGCACAGCTGCAAGTTTCCTATAAACTTACTGTGTTTGCCTCATTTGTTTGCAAGGAATCTGAATTAATCTCCAGCATAAGTATTCACGTTCAAAAAGACAAGCTTCCCACGTAAATATTTATAGCAGGACCTAGTATTACAAAAGAAAGTTTTATAATCCTGGCACCTTGCGGACATTTTATCTGCATGTCATTGGAGGACGGATATTTGCTGGGCTTGGTTGTGATTGTGAATCAAGCGCTGTAACTATTCCAGGATGAAACCACTGGTGAGCCTGCAGGTAGAAAGCAGAGTGATGCTTGTTGGCTGCAGTCTGTCTGCCGGGTGACACAGGAATACGTTATGGGGGACACCGGGAGATTGCAGGCTCCCGCTTGCTGATGGCCGGTCTCTGTGGCTCTCCACTGCATCCTAGCACCTTCTCGGCACCCAGCACAAAGTAGCCGCTCAGCGAATGATGTGAAATGCATTGGCAGCATTCAGATCAAGGGAGAGCTGTTACGTTTTCGTCCCAGTAGCAGAGGTGACACGGTCTCTCAAGAGGCTCCACACTGTCTGCGTATTTGTTGACGTGCATGCAGGGCAGAGTCACTTCTTCAATCCTTTATTTGTGCCTCTCACCCTCACTTAAACACTCGGGTGCCTGTTCTCAGGGCCACCTCTCTGACAGGAGGAAAGGCACTGGAAGTCCCACAGCTGGTGTTGGCAGCTCACAGAGAGAGCGGGGATTCTGAGCATAGACAGAGTCCCACGGCCATTTCAAAGCAAGGGCTTCTGTACCAACTTCTCTCAGGCCAACCCATCCAGTGGTTGAGCTGCTGGGTAAATGGTGTTGGCTCCGAGGATTAGAAATGGTTCAGCGCCTGGGCGGCTGTCGGTTAAGCATCCAACTTCGGCTCAGGTCATGATCTCGCGGTCCCTGAGTTCGACCCCCACATCAGGCTCTGTGCTGACAGCTCAGAGCCTGGAGCCTGCATCAGATTCTGTGTTTCCCTCTCTCTCTGCCCCTCCCCATCTCACACTCTGTCTCTGTCTCTCAAAAATGAATAAATGTTAAAAAATTTAAATTAAGAGAAAAAGATTGAGAACCAGGATCACTGTTCACTTGGAAGGTGTCTCTGTGACTCTGAGCACGTTTCCCCTTCTGGGGGTCACAGCCCAGGTTTTGGCCGGCAGCCAGTATGTTTTATGGAAAGAACGTGCCTCTTCCTCTAAGTATAGACAGTCCCAGGTCAACATTCATGGTTTAGGAGACGATGCAGGTGGAATTTCCACCCTCACACACCCCCTCGGCCAGGATCTTACTTTGTGCGGCCTGCCTACTGTGCTGTCTTGTACAATGTCACTTCATCAGGCTTTAAGTATAAATATAAATTATAGCTATATAAATATTTAAATTTCACTTATATGCATATATTCATATTCAGGACATGACAGTGATCAAGTGGAGAATCTAGTAAATAAGACATTTTATGTTATTAAGATGAACAGACAATGTCACAACCATTTCTATAGATGCAGAAGAAATGTTTGATAAAATCCAACACTCTATTCATAATAGTTAAAATAAAAGTTAACACACTGTGGATGAGGGCTGCTTTAACCTTCCCGGAGAACCATAACCTGAAGAATACCTATTAAAATGTTATAGCAAATATCATCATAGTATGCGGTGAGAGATTAGAAGCTTTTCCGTTAAAGTCAAGAAAAAGCTGAGAATTCCTGTCACCACTGCCAGTGTTCAGTGTTGTACGTGAGAGTACAGGCGATTCAGCATAACAAGGCAAAAAGATGAAAAGTTGCAAGGTCAGGGATAGAAATAATTAATCCCAAGTGTTCTTGCTGGCTCTCTTACTTGTGTCTCAAAGGTCAGACGCTATTAGTTAGTGACTGGTCATTAGTTGGAGGGTGACATTCACTCATTGCTGCGTTTGGCCAATGGTGCCACGCTGAGCCCCAGCAGGTGTCAGTGGGGTAGGGGTGCTGGGCTGGATGGGCTCCCAGCCCCTGCCCTACTGGAACCCCAGCTGCTTGATCGTTACCTGTCTATAGATTATTGATTGACTAGAAGGTTCATTGGTGTTTCTAAAGATTTTGGACCTCAGTGAGGAAAAGTTATCAAAAATAACCCCAGGTACTGTCCTGTTTCCTGATGTGTAGGGCCCATTAGTGCCATGTTTGACTGAGAGGGTGCTGGGAGGTCTGATGCTGGCTGAGCACCCGCTGTGTGTGACGAATGACAGGTGTCCTTGTGGGGCCAGGCAGGGGAAAACAGGAAATAGGTAGCCCTGTCTTCACAAATCTCACAGTCTATTAGGGAGCCTCCTGTGCTGACAGAGGTCATTGTGGTCTGTGTCCTTCGTCCGTCACTGTCCAAGGTAGGGTATAGTGGTTGCACCAAAGAGAGAGGAGTATTTTCTGGTAAATTTAGGAGAATAGCATCTTACAGGTAAGGCAGCAGCAGCAAAGACATAAGGCCTGAAGTGTATGTTCCTGGGTCCTCAAGAGAGATCACAGGGCAGAGGGCTTGGGCCAAGGCGGTTGGCCTGAGTATCTGAGTATCTGGAAAGCTGAGGACTTTGGCTTTTAACTTTGGGTAACATGGAGCCAGAGAAATGCACTTAACGTTGATGAATTCTGTGTCCTTGATGGGCACTTTGATCCACTCTTTAAAATCTCTTACACTAGAGCCCCCTTGCATACTAATTTGGTTGTAATTTTGTAGAATTATATATATTATATCTGTAAGCATATCTTAGTTATAATAATATTTAGGCTTCCACCTGCTGATGTCATTCTTGCCTGTCCATGTGTGCTAACAAGCCTCACATCTCTCTCCCCTGCCTCACGTGTTCTGACCGAACATGGATCAGGACATTTCATGGAGCAGGACATTAAAGCCAACTAACCTTTAATACTGAGAAACGTTCTAAAAGAAGAAAACTAAAGGAATTCCTATCACAGTAAAAGAGAAAACTGAAAAAAAAAAAGTTACAGAGAGGGAGGGAGGCAAACCACAAGAGACTCTTAAATGCGGAGAACAAACTGAGGGTGGATGAGGGGGTGGGGGAGAGGGGGAAATGGGTGATGGGCATGGAGGAGGGCCCTTGTTGGGATGAGCACTGGGTGTTGTATGGAAGCCAATTGGACAATAAATCATATTCATTAAAAGAGGGAGAGAGAGAAAACTGAGATGTGTACATTTACCCCAGCGGATCACTTTTCTTTTTCTATATACTTATATTTGTAAGAAAATTCAACAACTTAGAGATACTTTAGTCATGTTTAGAAAGAGCAGACATTTTTATTCTGCCAACCTATAGAATTTTTGGCCTAAATGAATAGAAATTGAAGCAGAGAGCAGTCAATACTCTTGCTTAAATTTTGCAATGTTTCCTAGAATAGAAAAATGAGTTTTAAAGTTATCCACAGTACAGAATTCTACTGAATTCTAAATATTTTAACTGGGGCATTCTCCATAGGCCTGAAAGATGGCTTTGAATAAGAAACACTCCTAATTAAAGAAGCAACCTTCCAGAATGAGACAGTTGTAACCGCATTTGTTGGTTTAGATAACTTTCAAGCAACTTCCAAATAAGTGATCTCCATCATGAGTTTTTATATTTTCATGTAAAATATAAAGTATATTTATAAACTATAAAAGTGTTTGCATTTTATATAATGCCAATAAAGGGAATGGTTTGGATGGCTAAAAACCACAAAATGGAAATGCGGCATGCAACAGGATAAATACATACCTGTAGTTAGAAATAGGGGCTTGGG
>CM053572.1:137972506-138008188 GCA_028646485.1 Cryptoprocta ferox
AGAAATAGGGGCTTGGGAGTTTACCTAGTCCATGACCCAGTCAGCATTTTATATTGTAGGAATTTACAGCAGAATGATTTTCTCATCATATTTAAGTTGATGAAAATCCACAATGCTGTTTAGTCTTTTTCTTTAATTTTTTAATGTTTTATTTATTTTTGAGAGAGAGAGAGAGATAGCACGAGCAGGGAAGGATCAGAGAGAGAGAGGGAGACACAGAATCCAAAGACATGCTCCAGGCTCTGAGCTGTCAACACAGCGGTTCTCTCTCACATGAACCGCGAGATCATGACCCGAGCCAAAGCTGGACGCTCAACCGACTGAGCCACCCAGGTGCCCCAATGCTGTTTAAACATTAATTTGGACAATTATTTTTTATGGGAAACATCCAGATTAATAAGCAGTTTTATATCAGTGCCATATGTTAAGTATATTTGAGTCTAGAAATACTTAAATTTAACTTGTAGGTTTGGTTTCAACATCTTGAATATTTAATTCCACTGAAGTCCTCATTTGTGGGAAAATAGCCACATCAGACCTAGTGGCTAAGATCAAGGCCAGGTTTAGGAAACAAGTGAGTTACAGAGATTTTTTTTTTTTTTCCTAACCTTGTGGCAAAGACTGTGTCCTTGCAAAATCTTTTTTTTAATTTTTAAATGTATTTATTTATTTTGAAAGAGACAGAGAGGGTGAGTGGGGGAGGGGCAGGAAGAGAGCAACAATCCCAAGCAGGCCCCACACTGTCAGCGCAGAGCCTGGTGCGGAGCTCCCAGTCACAAACTGTGAGATCACGACCTGAGCCGAAACCAGAGTCGGCCGCTTAATTGACTGAGCGACCCAAGTGCCCCAAGAAGTCTTAATATTCTCTTGATACTTGCTCAAATAGGCTTGATCGTCTCTTGTCCACATAGTCACAGCGATGGGAGTACTGAGAAACTCATAATAAGTGGGGCATAAAGTAGTGGAATTGTGGCCTAAAACTTGGGTTATAGACAATAACACCAACAAGAAAGCAGATGCAAGAAATATTTTTTGGCTACGGTTGAAGGGAAGGAAGGACAGAAGGGAGGACCGAAGGAAGGAAGGAAGGAAGGAAGGAAGGAAGGGAAAATGTACTGCATCAATAGGATTGTCAGTAATAAGTAGATTTAATTATAACCCCTAAGAAATTAATTAAGTCATTAAGTTAAGATCTGAGAGACAAAGTTATAAATCTTAGAAATAAATCTATCAAACAGCGGCCATAGACAAATTATTGTTTTATGATGTTTTCACTTCCTTTAGACAGAATATTCACTTTTGTGATAGTTTAGTTGGGAAGGATCATATTAAAGCCGTTGTATATTTATATTACTGTGATTCTAGCAGGGAAGGACAAGGCTTTTATCCTCAGATTGGAAATGCATCTCTTTTGCTGGGACACTGGGGGCCTTCTTGTTAATATCACTCCCGGCTTTGAGAGGAAAAGCAATAGGACAGTGATGGAGGACAGAGAACCCACCCAGGCCTTGGCTCTTGGAATGAAAACAGCCATCCGTTGTGGCCACATGTCCTGGACAGGCCCTCCTAGTACTTTATTCTTTTCATTAGATTCACTGCAGGGACCCTGTGTCTATATTTAGAACATGTATAAAACTGGGGCACAAAAACTTTTAACCGTATTAAGAAAAAAAATAAGGATAAATACCCAATACTTTGACAACTTTTTCAACTAGTGGATCTTTTTATTTTCTCGGATCAAGACTTGAAACTTTTCTTCAAGTAGCTAAGATTGCATTTGGGTTTTCATTTTGCTTTGTATCAGGAGTGACGTTGTAGTGCAAGGGCATGGATAATTTCGCCGGAGCTGGTGGCCAAGGCAACTAAAGCATTGACTATGTCCCTTGTCTGGTGCTGTGATTGTGAGGCCAGCAACCTTAGGATGGGACTAGTCTGTCAGACGCGGAATCCCACACTGAGTGGCCCGTGGGACTGACCACAGTGCCTTAAGTTACTAGCTGTTTGTGTGGTTTCCGGTTGGTTCCTGCTGCATGTAAACTCCCATGACACATAGCTGGTGTGGGCTTACAGTCCTGCATATCTCCTTTGGACTTCCCCTGTTTATTTTCACTGCTAACATCTGGAATCCTGAAGACGTAGCCTAGCATCTTGCACGCAGTATAACTAACTGCTCCAACAGTGATCATTGAAAGACGGATGAATGGATGAGGGAGGATGGATAAATAACGTGATACTTCTATTTTCATAACTCTGTTGTTAATTGAAAATGTCATTTGGACAATATTACTTTGGCCCTTAATTTCAAAAATATAAATGTTACAAAGTTTGATTTAAGATATCTAGGTCATTAACCATAAGTTCTGGCAGGAAATATTCAGGAGGTAATAGGAATCTAATTAAGCCATCTGAATTATAAAAAGAAAGTCACTTAAGGATCTTTATTTGAGGAACTAATTATTTTCCCACAGTAAATTGGCCAAAAGAAGAGGAAAAAAAAATGCAGTCCCTTGTGATTTAAATTATCAGCAAAAGATGCCGATAAAACATGTTTTCTGTTTCCCAGACCCATTAATGATGGGACCCCAGCTTGGAAAGTTGCAACAACAGCCAAGAGTTCTAGCTGTTTCCGTACTGGTCAGATGAACTGACAGAAGGACTTTGGCCATAGCAGTGAATGTTACAAATATATCATTCATGATGTGAGGGTTTTAGATTAAATGGATGTTCTTATTACTATTTTTTAGAGCATGAAATCTTAGCTGATTATTTAAGGAACATGAACTGATTAAAAGCCAGCTTTATGTAAACTCA
This sequence comes from Cryptoprocta ferox, assembly GCA_028646485.1. Classification (NCBI taxonomy): domain Eukaryota; kingdom Metazoa; phylum Chordata; class Mammalia; order Carnivora; family Eupleridae; genus Cryptoprocta; species Cryptoprocta ferox. The sequence goes on from CM053572.1 coordinate 137,975,318, forward strand.
GATAAAAGCAAATTTTGAAGAAAAATTTCCACTAGATGATCACATTACAGAGGGAGTGAAATGATATATATACATGGAAAGTTGGATAAAGGTTAGATTTAAACTTGTTTTACCAGTTAGATAAATCCATCCCCCTGAGGGCGACTTGGCTGGGATAATGAGGGGTTGTTGTGACCATCTGCGCTGAGAGAGGATGATTTCTCAAGATGGCTAGTGACCAACCAACTTTGGAGGGCCCCCACTCTTTTTCTTTTCTTTTTTTTTAAGTTTATTTATTTATTTTTGAGAGGCAGGGGGAAGGGCAGGGAGAGAATCCCAAGCAGGCTCTGCCAGCGCCGAGCCTGACGCCGGGCTCGAGCTCAGGAACTGTGAGATCATGACCTGACCCAAAATCAAGGGCCCGATGCTTGACCAACTGAGCCACCCGGCGCCCCTGGAGTTCCCACACTATTTTCATGTTCTGCATTCCATCATCCTTTCCAGGCCTCTATGCAGACTAAAGATGCCCTACATCATAGGCTCACTTGATAACCACAGTAAACATACTATCTCATTAACATCCCCAAATCAACACAATGTTGATTTTTTTTTATATGCCCATTTTACAGATGAGAAAGCCAAGATGCTAGTTGAAGGGACTAGACCCCTTGGATGAACCTGGTGGCCTCTCCTCATTATCACATAGGGCCACAAACTTGGAAGTGAAGAGGCTTTCCCACAAGAACTGACCAGCCCACGTATGAATACACTCAGAGAAGAAATTGCTTGAGGAGAAGACTAATGACGTGCCAATGCCCTTTACCTCATACACTCGCTGGAAAGCCACCCACCAGCGGTCTTGAAGGAAGGGGATATTTTAGACGGCTTCCCCCATTCTGACATGGAGTCAAATGGGCTAAGGGTTTTATGAATGTAAGACTCCATCCTCAGTCTTTCGAATCCTAGTTAGGTTTGGCAGGAGAGGGGTGACTCATATAAGATACACTCCTATTTTCAGTTTTGAATCAGTGATGTCAACTGCAGAAGCAGTCGTAAACAATGAAATTGCTCTCACCTTTGAGAACTTTTTTGATTCTAGGTAGCTTCCTCCCCGACAGCATGTGCTAATGTGCTCTCTCATTCAGTTCCCTGAAATGAGCTCTGATCACTCCTGCTCTGAAGAAACCCCATTTAACTTTGTTGAGCCCACGGCTTCCATCTTTCCTGACGACAGATGCCTTTCTCTGTGGCATCCATCAGCATCCCACAGAGACATACTTGAGCAAAAGCTCATTTGTGGAATGAATACACCACCATTTTAAATTCTGCTTATGCCCTTAAAGCAAAAGGCATTAACCCAATATATTTCACTCAAACATAGTGGATTTCCATTAAATCTATAGCTTTAATGGAATTGGTGAAGTTGAAATACAATTTGATTGTCAATGCATGTGTATTGTCACTATTCTATAAAGCTGAATTAAAGTAAAATTAACTCTGGATGGTATTGGGCTTCTTAAATAAAACCTGAATTGGGGCATCTGGGTGGCTCAGTCGGTTAAGCGTCCGGCTTCGGCTCAGGTCATGATCTCAACGGTTGGTGGGTTCGAGCCCCGCGTCGGGCTCTGTGCTGACAGCTCAGAGCCTGGAGCCCGCTTCAGATTCTCTGTCTCCCTCTCTCTCTGACCCTCCCTTGCTCACGCTGTCTCTCTCTGTCTCTCAAAATTAAATATAAACTGTAAAAAAATATTAAAAAATTAAAAAATAAAACGTGAATTGTAACAACCAACCTCAACTTTAGTAGATAATCTGCAGGTCTCTTAATACCTTGACTTTCCTAGGTACTATTAATAATAAGTAATTGTCACATATTTAAAACTTTTAGCCAAAACTTCCTCCTAAGAGAATTGGAAGATCATAGCAGGAAGATAATGAGTTTTTCCATGAAGGAATCCAATCCTTTTATCTTTTTGCCAGAGGGAGACCAGATTAAGAGTCAAAGGAGGCCAGAGATAAGAAAAGTCAACTTCATTTGAATTATCTATTACATGGAATCCTTGGAATATTTAAAAAAAAAAAGCAGGTCATGGATTCCCTCCTATGTACAAATAACAAACAGATGTATAGTTACATAAGCGTGTGTTAGTTTTCTGTTGCTGTGTAACAAATGAGCATCAACTCAGTGGCTTAAAACACAACTAATTATGCCACAGTTCCATGGGAGGGAAGTCTCGGCCCAGTTGAACTGGCCCCACTGCTCAGAGTCTCAGGTTGAAATCAAGAGCTGCAAACACTTTCAAGGCTCGGGGGCCTGTTTCAGACTCTCTGATTGTTTGTAGAATTTAGTTCCTTGCAGTTTAGGGACTGAGATCCTCGTTTTCTTTCTGGCTATTGGCTGGAGGACATTGTTAGCTCCTGGTCACGTTCCCTCTCACAGCAGTGCAGCTAACTTCTTCAAAGCCAGCAGAGCAATCTCTCTATTGTCCTCTTCAAGGAGGATTTAGATTAGGAGGAATCTCATCAAGAGAGCCACTAAGCCATCATCTTCCCAAGACCCAGCCACAGTCATGGGGAGGGGATTACACAGGGCATGACACCCAGGTGATGGGAATTTGGGGTGCTCACTGTCACAGTACTCTTAAGATCACAGCTGTGCCATTATCAAGGTATCAGGGTACAAGTGACTAATGGAAAACAGAGCAACTATTCCCAAGCCTCCAGGTTGGACAACTCTCGTCAGGGGCCTGGAGATACAATCCTACATGTCTGATGAAATGCCCAAGAAAACCCAGTGCTCTGGATCTTTGTAAGATAACTTTAGGAATTTGGCCAAGTGAATCAGCAGATAGCAGGTGTTACAGCAAAAGTGGAGGGATGGAAAGAAAGGGTGGGCTCCTTGCTCAAGGTCACCCATTTCAATTGTCGATTTGGGAAGAAAACATTTTCCCCGATGATAGGTTTTCACTTATAGCGAAAAGTGGTTTTTCCTCTCATTGCACAGTATTTGCCAAAAAAAAAAAAATGCTGTCTGAATTCTTGATGTTCGCTCTCAGAGACTACGAATTTAAAGGCATTATAGTGAGAGAATAAAATAAATAAATGGATCTTCTCATTTGAGATGTAAGTTTATAGATTGCCCACAAATCACAGCCTCTATAATAAAGATTTCCAACGACAGCTGATTTTCTTATTCTCCTGGGCTTTCTACAGTGTTATAAAAAAGAATGCCTAAAATAATGTGTAAGGGGGAAAGTCAGCTCCATTTTTATATATGTACACACATATATAATCTAACACATACACAAACACTTATCTTTTTTAGTAAGACAGCAGAGAAATATTTGCTTGCTTTTCTGTGCTTAAAAAAAAAAGAAAGCCATGCGTAGGATGACCGTTTGTTGAAAGTGAATGGGCCCATTTGAAAGCCACTGAGATGTTCAGCCCAGTCCTCTCCCCCTTTAGAGCCAAGGATGGTGGCAGACACCCAGTGAGGGGAAAGTTGCATCAACCCCAGACTCAACTCTTGAGGAACACATGGGCTGGGGAGACCCCGTGCAAACAGCTGGGACAGTAAAAATTTACTCAGAGGAAGCCCACTGGCATGCAAACAGGTACTGCATGGAACAGTGGAATTTTCCTTCTTTAACATACTCACATTATCATGTCACTTTCACATTTTAAAAACATTTCCATTTTATTTCAACGAGCCTTTAAAGACTAGTAATAGTAATGGAAGGAAATCAGGAATATTCATACAAATCTCTAATTCATCGGCCTTCTCAGAGTAGCTAGTGAGAAGGCTACTTCTCAAGTAGCCTTGAGAATCAACTCTTGTCACCTTTCGTGAAACAGATTTAGGTGTACGCGCCGAGTATTATTTTGGGTCAGTGAACCAATCCAAAGCAAGACTATGGATGCCAAAATGTGTTTAGGATTCTGAGATCATCTTGTGTAACCCCTGATTTGGCATTTGTTGGGACATGTTCTATAGATTGAGCGTCTGTGTCCCACACCCCCAGCGCCCCCAGAATTCGTGTGTTGAAAACCTAATGCCTAGGTGATGGTATTAGGGGGCGAGGCCTTTGGAGGTATTGAGGTCATGAAGGTGGAGCCTCAGGGATGGAATTATTGGCCCCAGTCAGCTCAGCCGTTCTGCCATGTGAGAACGCGGAGAGAATTTTGTGACCCAGAAGAAGGTCACCCAACCTTGCTGACACACTCAGCCTGGCTCCCAGGCTCCAGAACTGGGGGAGACACATTTCCGTCAAACCAGTCTGTGCTGTGTTGTTAGAGCAGCCCGAATGGACTAAGACATGTTCCAAGTGTTTGCAGATTTGCAGAAGATTGGGCAATAAGGAGCTGACCTCGGGCCTGAGTTCTTCTTCCCCTAAGCCGTCCTGTGACTCCAAACCTTCTCCAGATGCCATGGAAGATGATTTTAACTCCTTCATGTTCAAAAGCCTGTATGAGCGTGACAATGCACTGCAGTTCAAGAGACTGCTTAGAGGAGAGATAAGATGATAAAAGCATACAGTTGATACATGTGCATCTATAGACTCTAGCAGGTAGTGGCTACATTGGTTATGGATAGAAAGTAGTGGGGGCGCCCGGGTGGCTCAGTTGGTTGAGCATCCGACTTCGGCCTAGGTCATGGTCTTGCCGTTCCTGAGTTCGAACCCGCGTTGGGCTCTGTGCTGACAGCCCAGAGCCTGAGCCTGTTTCGGATTCTTTGTCTCCCTCTTCTTCTGTCCCTCCCCTGCTCACGCTCTGTCTCTCTTTCTCAAAAATAAACATTAAAAAAATTAAAATAAGAATAAAAAAAGAAAGCATTTTGCAGGCATATATGATGACAAGTACAATTGGGCTTAATGGTGCACGCATTGCATTTAAAAAGCATTTTCATTGCCAGTACTCCACCAGGAAAGTTATGAAAAATAGAGCTCTAATCATAATATGTGCAAGTATGTGCAAACACAACTCTTTTGAATATCCCTTCTAATCAGCAAGGTAACCACCATTTATTAGAAAAAGACTTGTTTTTCCATGGACATACAATTTTAAATTGTTTTATTCAGGTATGATTGGCACAATACACTGCGTGTGTAAGTATAAAATTTGACAAGTTTTGGAAAATGTGCACATCCGTGAAACCACTGACACCCTCAAGATAATGAACATGTCCGTCAACCTCCAAGTTTCCTTGTTCCTTTTGTCACCCCTCTCTCCTACCTGTCGCCGATCCCAGGTGACCACTGATCTTTCTGACTCCACAGTTTTCATGTTCCATCATTTTACATGAACGGAATTACACACTATCACTCATCCCACTGGCTTCGTTCACTGAGCATTATTTTCAGATTCCTCTATGTCGCATACGTCGACAGTTCATTTCTTCTTACTGCTGAGTAATATTCCATTATTTAGATAGAAGGCGATTTGTTTAGATATTCACCTGCTGGTCGACATGTGGGCTGTTTCTATTTTGGGCTATCACCAGGAAAGCTTTGGAGAATTTTTGTGTACCAGTATTTGCGTGGACATACACTTTCTTTTCTCTTGGGTAAATATCTAGGGAGGAGATGGCAAGGTCACGTGGTAAGTGTATGTTTAATTTGTTAGGAAAGTGTCAAAAGGTTTCGAAGGGATTGTGCCATTTTACATTTCTACCAGCAGGGTAAGAGAGGGGGTCCTGGTGTTCTGTAAGCTCACCACTGATGTGGTCAGGTTTGGGGTTTGTGATTAATTTAGCCATTTAATGGTGTGTGATAATTGCCTTATGGTTTTAATTTTCCTTTTATCCAACAAATGGTGTTGAGCATCTTTATATATGCTTTTTTGATCATCTATGTATCTTATCATGTGAAATGTCCATTTCTATCACTTGGCAATTTTTATATTAAGTTTTTTTAATGTTGAATTTTCATTTTTTAAATATGTAATGGATATGAATCTTTTATTTGATTCGCAAATATTCTCTCTCAGTGTGTGGCTTGCATCTCTTTCTCTGCATGGTGTCTCTCATAGGACAGAAGTTCTTGATTCTGAATAATTGAAATTGTCATTGTTTTTCTTATAGGAATAATGTTTCTGGCATTGTAGCTAGGAAATCTTTGCTTAACCGAAGCTCACAGAGGGATTCTTCTAGGTTTTTCTTCTGGAAGATTTATGGTCTTAGATAAATTGGTCTATGGTGCATTGGAGTTTGTTATCAAAGAGGGGGCAAGTTATTGGTCAAAGGTCTTCTTTTCGCAACTGGATATTTAATTGCTTTTGCTTCCTTATCAAAACTGAATAAATCATATACATGCAAGTCTATTTCTGGACTTTCGAGTCCAGAATTCCTTTGCTCAGTGTTCTGTCTTGATGCTGACACCATGGCATGTCGGTTATTATAGTTCTATGAGTCTTGAAGTCAAATTGAAGTCTTCCAGCTTTGTTCTTCCTTTCCAAAATGTTTTTAATATTCTAGATACTTTTTAATTCTGTATGAATTTTAGAACCAGCTTGTCAATTTTTACCCCCCTGCAAAAGCCTTCTAGAATTGTGATTAAGATTGCATTGATTCTGTACATCATTTAGGGGATTTTGGTTTCCCTTAGTGTACAAGTCATGCACATAATTTGTGATATGCATTATAAGTATTTCATATTTTTGATGCTACTCTAAATGGCATTCTTTTTTTTATAAATTTTTTCAGTGTTTATTTTTGAGAGACAGGGAGAGACGGAGTATGAGTGGGGGAGGAGCAGAGAGAGAGCAAGACACAGAATTTGAAGCAGGCTCCAGGCTCTGAGCTATCAGCACAGAACTGTAAGATCATGACCTGAGCCAAAATCAGACACGTAACCAACTGAGCCAGCCAGGCACCCCTGTAAATGGTGTTCTTTTAATTTCTGATTGCCCATGCTAGTACATAGGGATTAATATTTTATATTGATCCTTTATTCTGAAGCCTTGATAAATTAATGTTACTTCTAGTAGCTTTGTGGTAGACTCTGCAGTATTTTCTACATACACAATCACAATGTTTGTGCGTAAAAAGATAATTACTTCTTTTTTTCCATTACAGATGACTTTAATTCTTTTTGTTCCCTAGCTGTACGAAGTGGAATTGTCAGTATAATATGGACTAGAAGTGGTAGGGGCAGATATCCTTGCTTTGTTTCTGATCTTAAGAAGAAAGCACGCATGCTTTAACCATTAAGTAAGATGTTGCTTGTATATTTTTAATACATGTCCTTTATCAGATGTGGGAAGTTTATTTATTTTCATAGTTGATGGAGAGTTTCTATATGGCATGAATGTTGGATCTTATCAAGTGATGTATTTGCGTCTTTTGACATGATCTTATAAATTTACTTTCTAGACTGTTAATAAATGGTGAATTACATTGATCACATTTCAGATGTTAAAGCAACCTTGCACACCTGACATCATCACCACTTAATCCTGAGAAATAACCTTTTCATGCAAGTTGGAGTTTTTCTTATTAAAATATCATAAAGCATTTTTGTGTCTAAATTCATGTGACATATTCACATGGAGTTTTCATTCCTTGTAATGTCTTTGTCTGGTTCTGATATCAGATTAAAGTCAACCTCAGATGACTTGAGATGTGATCTCTCCTTTTCATGTACCTGGAAATATGGTGTGTAGTTGAGTTTATTTCTTCTTTTTATCTTCTGTGTCTCTACTTCCCGTGTTCAGTCCTGCTTCTAGCTTCTTGAACACATGAAATACAGTTATCATAACTGTTTAAATGTTCTGGACTACAAATTCTGTCACCTGTGTCATTTCTGTGCCAATTTCCATTGATTGATTTTTTTCGCCTCATAATAGCTTGTGTTTTTCAGCAGCTTCTTTGTGTGTCTGGTCATTATAAATTAGGTGTGAGGCACTGTGATTTTTTTTCCCCTTGTTGTGTAGGGGACACTTTTGTGTTCCTGAAATTATGCTAAAGCTCTCCGTTGGGACATGATCAAGTTATGTGAAATCAATATGATCATTTTGGCTTTTTCTTAGGCTTTGTTTGTTGAGATCAGAGCAGAGTTTTGGGGTGATTTTTCCCACTGTGGAGGCAAGACCCTTCCTGGTACTCCAATGGATGCCCAGTGAATTGTAAGGTTGTTCACTCTTGCTCTGAGGATCGAGCACTATGCCTGGCGCTGTGTAAGTGATGTACTCTGTTCCCTTCGATCTTTGCAGGTGGGACTTTCCCCACTCGTGTGGTTTCCTCGCGTGCATTCACTGATTGGTACCCAACTGAGTGCTTGGGGTGATATCTCTGCATAATACTGGCGTTTTCTTTGTGCATCTCTCTCCTGAGAACTCTAGCCCCTTCGGCTTCCTCCACCTCTCAGCTTTGTTTCCTCAATCCCCAGTCTGTGTGCCTGGACTTCCCCTTCCTACGCCACAGTCTGGAGACCTCATCAGGGTTGTGTCACAAGTGGCAAGGTTGGGTCACTTGTGGGGCTTACCTGATGTATCCCATCAGTTGACAATCACTGTCCTTCATTACCTGGTGTCCAGTGTTTTAAGACCTGTTGTTTCATATATTTGTTAGTTATTTTTTGGTAAAAGGGTTAATCCCATTTCTGTTACGCCATCTGGTTAGAAGCAGAAGTCATTCTGTGGCCACGGAACTTCGAATCCATCATCTCGTGTTTACTTCTCTTCCTTACTGGGTACCACGAAGCTCATTTCCAGGATTTCCCATCACTCTGTGCTCTCTTTGGCACAGGGATCAGGGGTCACAGACCTACTGCTGTGCACAAGCTTGAGCACGTGGCCCTTTGCAAGCCAGACTGCATTTCTTCCTTATTTGTTTTGTGCAGAATGGCATTCTGTCTCAGCAAGACAACCTTCGTTGCTGGAAGAGAATTTGATAAATGCATCTGAAAACTATGCATATTCCCTATGAGAATAAATTCAGTTCATATCCTCACCTATTCATAAAATGACTTTAAGGATAATTTTCTTACTTTGTGCTGAGCGCATGCTATCAAAATTTTGCTTGAATTGTCATCATCTATTTTACTTTCAACCTATGGAATATAGGTATTGTAGTGCTTTTCAAAGGAAAAATACACAGAGCCCCTCTTAACCACGAAATGTGCTCCCCAGATTCATGCATATTCCCTCAGAATGCACTTATTTGTGAATTGATCAATATGATGTATCTGCTCACCCCAAGAATAAAAAAAGAAAAACTACAACATTTAAGATTGGTGATACAAAGTAAACACGACCAACGTCCTGTCTACTGGCAGAAGCAGGCTTAGAAATAGACAAACCTCCATGACATTTGTGCTTTAACTCTGTGAACCAGGGCTGAAGTGACAATTGCCTGAATTATGAAAGAGCTGATTCTGACGGGAAGAGAGGATAGACTCCAGGGGCCATTTTTATCTGCGCCTCCTAGCTGCTGGGTTAGACTTTAAGTGCATAGTTCTTTCAGCGTTGACTGGGACAGAGAGTATGTGGGGGCACACATCTGGAGAATTGTGTAATATGGCTTTAGTAAGCATTCTTGATTTATTTTTCTTAGTTGTTCTTGACCATTTATTTATGTTTTTACTTGCATCACCTGTTTCCTTTATTTATTTTTATGTTTTTCCAGTTTTATTTTTTTCCAGAAATAACTAACATATAACTTTGCATCAGTTTAATGGATACCTCATGTTGATGTGGTACATTTATTATTGAAAAACTATTACCACCATAGCGTTAAACTACTACCTCCATCCCATCACATAGCTACCACTTCTGTTTTGAGCTGAGAACATCTAAGATCAACTTTGTAAGCCATCCTCAGTTATGTGATACAATATTATTAGCTATAATCGCCATGCTATCCATTAGATCCCTAAACTTGTTAACCTCATGACTGGAAGTTTGTACCCTTTGACCGGTATCTCCCCATTTCCCCCATCTCCTCAACCCCCAGTAACCACCACACTATCTATGTTGCTCTGAGTCTGTCTTTTGTCTTTTTTTATTTTTTAATAATTTTTTTAAATAGTGTATTCATTTCGACAGAGACAGAAAAAGCATGAGCAGGGGAGGGGTGGGGGGAGAGAGAGAGAGGGAGAGAGAGAGAGAGAGAGAGAGAGAATCCCAAGCAGGCTCTGCAGGGTCAGTGCAGAGCTCAATGTGGGGCTCAAACCCACGAAACTGTGAGACTAACCTGAGCTGAAATCAAGAGTCGGATACTTAACTGACTGAGTCACCCAGGCACCCTAAGTGTGTCCTTTTTAGATTCTACATAGAAGCGATATCATGCAGAATTTGTCTTTCTCTGTACAATTCATTTCACTTAGCATAATGCCCTCAAGGTCCATCCAAGTTGTCGAAAATGGTGGATTTTAATTTTAGAACATCATTGTCACACCAGAGTTTTGACTCCAAACAAGCCTTTTATGCACTGTTTCCCCCCCCCCCCACCCACAAGACTTCAGAATATCCCCGATTCAATCATGTCCAACCAGCCTTGGGGACCCATTGGCTTCTGAGGTCCTGCTTGTTCCGTGGTCCAGTTTGCTCTCCCTGGCTTCTTCTCTCAGAGGTGCCGATATCTAGCTGCTGGATAGAGCAGCCTTCTCCCCAATCATACCTGCTCTTCTTCAATGAGGCTTTGCTGACTTTACTGCCCCTAAAGTTTATGGTATCGTTGCAAACACTAGCTGACAGTAGTGCAGTTGAAGGAACTGTTTCAACAAATATCTTCTGAGGGCCTAAGCTATACTGTGGCAAGAAAGAGTCCCTCTGAACATTCCCATTTGCTCATTCTTTTCTTTGTACAGAAAATATCATTTACTCTTTCTTTAGCCTTATTGCAGGGACTTTTCAGGGAACAAATTCCCATTCTAAATGGTAATACTGGGCTGATCCATTTGGTGAAATAAATCGAAAACAATACTCAGGTTTGGGGATCAGTTCTTTGCTTGAGGATTTTCTCAGTGGCTTGGGGTCAAGAAAAGTGAAATGGGACAGACTATCCATGTTAGACTTTGGTTTCCCCATAAAGTGACACCAATATCTCACATTCATATAGCTTCCCGTGGTTTACAGAGTGTTTGCATATTAATGATTTCACTTGACCCTCGTTACCACCTTGTGACATACACATGAAAGGTCTGTCATGGGAGAAGGTGGGGAAGACCTTCAAGCTTGGGTTCTGTGTTCCTTTACATGTTGCCTGGAGTATCGTGACACTGCCGGTGTATGTCTGTAGAAGAATTTGATTTAAATATAAGATGGCTGACAACCTAGTAACTGTGTTCCTCCTTTGTTCTTAAGGAAGGCCATAGAATGTTCTAGAATGAAGTCTATCCAGTGATAACTGTTATCACTGGCCATAGCCTTGACAGCCTCATAAGACCCAAAGAATCTAACTGGAGGCATAAAAGCCTGGATATGTGGAGGGAGTTCCTTCCCTTTTATGGCTGAATAATAGTATATATTATAGTATATATTGTGTATTATCCGTTGTGTTGTATATTACATATGATATTTACACAGCATACCACATCTTATTTATCCATTCGTCTCTGATGCACACTTAGTTGGCCTCCATATTTGGCTACTTTGAGTAATGCTGCAATAAACGTGGGAGCGAAGGCATCAGTCTAAGACCCTGATTTCAGTTTCTTCAGATATGTACCCAGAAGCGGGATTGATTTTAGTAACCATTCTTACCTGATAATTTCCACCAGAATATCAAGAATCCCATGTGGCAAGTAATAGTCATTAGCTCCCTGAAATGTCTTGGAAAACAATTTCTATTTTGAGCATCAAATGTAATGCCGTTCACATTCCATTCAGGGTCGGGTCATGTCGTAGGGGTTATCAGCACGTTGTAGCCTGCAGATTCAGCTAAGCCGTGAATCAAATCACTTGATAATTTTGGCCATTAATATAAAACTGACTGGTCCTACCATTTCTCGGCACTTCATAATTTGATATGTTAAATGAATGCATCACAATCAAACCTCAAAAAGCAGGCAGAAAGAGAAGTTCTGGGTCTCACGGTAAACTTCGTACGATGAAGACACAACAAACAGAAGAACAAACTTTGTTATCAGAGATTAGGTCTAAGCGGCCTGAAATGATCTTTATCTGGGAGCTGGGCCCACCTCTGGGGCTCGTGGCCCCCTGCCCCACTTAATGTGTCACCAGCACACAGAGACCACCTCATCTCCTTGAGCCAGCTTTTAAACATATTTGCTAGTCGCATATTTCAAAAATGAAACTTCACCTCCATAGAAAATGTGAAATTTCTAACGTACAGAAGCTAAGAGTTATTGAGAGCATCCTGTATGTTTGTTGATTAAGATGTGGGATCTTACTGTTTTATAGGTGACGTTGAACCTATTAAGGCTTAAAGACCTGCACTGTTTAAGCAGGGGTCCATAAACCACATATGTTCTGAGTCCGTTTTAGCACGGAGCCCTGGACCCTTGCCCAGCCAGGCTGGCACAGACCGATGAAGGGGATGACAGTGGCATGTGGCATTTTCAATCTGGGGATGGCAGTGCCGTCATGCTGTAAGCCTGGAAGACCCCAGACAAGGGTTTATTGTCTTCCTCTCGTGTGGCCTCCATTTCGAGAGAAAACGAGAGAGCTCACGCATGTTCTGTCTAGTTTTTCACACGACTGGGTTGATGGCATTCGTTGGGGCTATTTTTTCATTTTGGGAGCGGCATCCAAATAATACCGTAATAAAAGATGCTATAAACAAAAGAAAATGAAGTCATCTGTCTTCCGGGTGTGTTGGTGTGGAGATGAGGAACACCAGCCTGGGCAGGGAAGGAATGGCCAGAAGGTATTAAATCAGAGAAGCTCTTTCCAGATTCTCTGCTGAAGGCCAGTGATGTCACAAACATGAAGAACTCCTGAGTATTACTTATAAAATTCTTTAGAAAATGGATTATGAGTAAAGAAAAACAGAACAATTAGAATCATGACAAGATAGGCATTTTAATAGGCTTCCAGAGAGAGCTGGCAGTGTGGACACACTTGGCTCCTCTCTCCCCTATTGGAAACTCTCTAATATCGTATTAAAGGAGTATTCTTTCAAAGCAGAAAGCAACAAAGACAGTTCTTACTGGGTCTGAATCCCTGGTTGGAGCAGGGATGAATTAATGGTGAATTCATAGAATCTATACAACCACCCCCAAAAGGTGGGGGACCTGGATAAGAAACCATATCCGAGGGACCTGGATAAGAAACAGCAACCGATCAGTTTACCACCCATTTGGTTGTGGGTGGTATTCGCCTAGTTAGCAGTGAAAATGCTGGATCTTGATCTAACCCAAAGAACATCATAACTGCATTCAGATAATAGGAAATGGGAAGTCCTCAACAATGTTCCAGACACACGGGTGGGGAGGGAGTAAAGGGCCAAACCCTCTTTTCTCCATAGCACACAGTTAATGGATAACACCTAATCCTGGAAATTTCTAGTTGTTAGATTTGTGGGATATATATGCAGATATTCAGCTAAAAGATATGGGGGAGGGGCACCGCGGTGACTCAGTTGATTAAGTGTCCAACTTCGGCTCAGGTCATCACCTCGTGGTTCGTGAGTTCGAGCCCTGCATCGGGCTTTGTGCTGACAGCGCAGAGCCTGGAGCTTGCTTCAGATTCTGTGTCTCCCTCTCTCTCTGCCCTGCCCCTACTCTCTCTCTCTCTCTCTCTCTGTCTCAAAATTAAATAAGCATTAAAAAAAAGATATGGGGAAAGATAGAGTGGTTCTCTTTTTCATAAGAAAGCTTAGAGGGCTATTCAACACTAATTTTATATATATGTTTAACATTGATAAAAATGAGTTTAAAATATGGCCATAACTGGGTGTATTAAATATTCTGGGTTTTCCTCAGGAAACACCCTTTATTGTGAAATGGAAGAACATTAAGGTAGTGCTGTGTCCAAGGTCAAACCCTGTACCCCTCATATGTGGTGCTTTTTTATGTTTAGAATTCTTGACAAATAAATCTTTAAGAATTTTAATAATTGTAGTTCTGAATTCCACACCCCCCACCACCACACCCCATGCCCCATTGCCAGACCTTCATATGTAGTCTGTACGGTGGCCGGGACGCCACACCTGTGCTTACAAGGGAGGTGTCTGGTAGTGAGGAAAGGGAGGAGAAACAGAGGTGTATCGAGGGAAATGCTGTGAAACTTACACTCTAGAAGTTATTACAGGGGCGCCTGGGTGGCTCAGTGGGTTAAGCATCCAACTTTGGCTCAGGTCATGATCTCATGGTTTGTGAGTTGGAGTCCCACGTCGGGCGCTGGGCTGTCAGGGCAGAGCCCGCTTCAGATCCTCTGTCCCCTTCTCTCTCTGCCCCTCCCCCACTTGTGCTCTCAATAAATAAATAAATAAATAAATAAATAAACAAACATATATTTTTAAAAGAAGTTGTTACATATTTGTGTTTTATTTGGATACTCCACTACTCTTAGGCTTAAAATCTGTGATCCCAGAGCTTAAAATCCTGACTAAGTCTCACTGAGCATTATGTTGTCCAAAAAAAAGTTTTGGTCTCATGATTTAAACTTTAAGCTGTTTAAAAAAAAAACAGCTAAGCTTAACATTGGAATAATCAGCAGCTTTGGCTATTTATCAGGTGAAAGAAGGAAGATGATTTTTATGGCATCATCATTCTTATTCACGTACAGTTACACTTACTGTCTCATTCTCCTTGTTGACACAGGATAAACTGTGCAGATTCCTCGTGTTGTTTTAAAGTTTATTTATTTTGAGAGAGAGAACGAGAGAGAAAGAAAGAGAGAGAATTCCAAGCAGGCTCCGTGCTGTCAGCGCAAAGCCGGGTGTGGGGCTCCATCTCTCCAACCCGAGACCGTGACCTAAGCCGAGATCAAGAGTGCGACCCCTAACCGACTGAGCCACCCAGGTGCCCCTGAGCAGATTCCTTCTGTGCTTGACCTGAACCCTGAACACGCTCTCAAACGCCCAGTTTAACAAAAATGCATTTTTCACTTTGTAGAGTAGCGGGTGGGTGTCGTGAAGTTTTAGAGAGCCCTGTCCTTCATGAAAGGAAGGCAGCCCTGGACTCAGTTTATGCCCTGCAATAAGCACCTGCCACCCTCCTTCCCCCCCCAGGAGTACCAGCCCTGCAATATCAACCCGTGCCCCGAGCTGAAGAAGACCACGCCCTGGACGCCCTGGACGCCAGTCAACATCTCGGACAACGGGGGCCACTATGAGCAGCGATTCCGCTACACGTGCAAAGCCCGCCTGCCGGACCCAAATCTGCTGGAAGTGGGAAGACAGAGAATCGAGATGCGATACTGCTCTAGTGATGGCACCAGCGGCTGCTCTACAGACGGTGAGCCGCCGCCCCTCCGGGACTGACCGACTCCCACAGACGGGTCGGGAGCCCGTCTCAAGGCTCACGGCTGAGCAAGGGCCCCTTTGTCTTTTGATTGGTTTCCCCTCAGCAATCTAGAACAGCGATCCCACAAGTGCACAAATGCCTTTTGTAGCAAATTGATGGCAAAGGGTTCTATATGGAGGTGGTCCTGTGAATTCAGCCCTCAGAATAGCACTGCCTTCGTACTAGACCCAGAATAGTTTGGGGGAGGTTTATTTAATATCAGAAAATGCATTGAGGAAGCCTCAGTGGTCTTCCACGAATCCTCTGGCACTAAAGTGTAAGCTGCGGATAAGCTTTTCCTTTGATTCTCCCCAACCTGGACAAAGACATAGAAAGTGCATCTCTGTGTTTCTCTCTATAGAAGGCTCTTTCTGCTATAAAGTTCAGCCCGTGAGGATCCTTTGATAGTCTTTGAAATTGCTCTGCCCTTTTAATCCCTTCAATACCATATTCATAGCGGAAAGGAAAGGTCTGAGAGAGACCAGGAGAGGCACCCTCCACTTGGCCCCGCACCTGAGTGGGTGACTCTCCTCTGACAACTCACTTGCTCCCCCTGGAGCTCAGTTGTCTCTACTGTAGGAGATGGGGTGAGCCTGGCCTTCCCAGAGAGCTTCATTTCTGCTTTCTGATTCATCACTTCGTCTTTCTCATCTACTTTCACAAAATCTGTCCAATTCAGAAAAGGAAATCGATGTTCACAGACGGTTCTCAGAGCGTGATGGGATGAGAACGGCGATGGTGATGTCGTGCACCTGGAACATTTCTCCACACTTTTGTGTTTAGGACTCCCCCTTATTGTCCCAACATGAATGTGACGTAGAAAGAACAGTCACGAGCAGTGTCACTTTTAGAGAAGGCTCCCTAGACCCAGAGTGGGTGGCTTCGATGAGCCACTGAGGTGGTCGCCACCTTGCACTGACGTGGATGGGATAAATTCATGGGGGTGTGATAAGCGTCCTCCTGCACTGCCAGTGGGAAATGGCTCTGGAGCGGCTCCAAGTGAGGGCCACCAGTGGCACACTGGCCACGAATGTCCATGCCCCCTCCAAGGAACCGCTGGACAGCAGGGGCGGCTTGGATCTGCCAGCCCATGGGACTGTAGGCCTGGCAGTCGTCATCGAGAGCCACACCTGGTTGTGCGCTCTGACATTAACTATTTCCTGACCTCAAACCATCCTGCTCACTGTAGCTCACCAACTATATATAAGCTTGCTCGTTATTTCTTGAGAAAAAAAGCCTGCCTTAGTGAAAAATTTTGTGTGAATAGGTCAACAATTTACATAAAGCAAATACTATACATGTAGAAAATCAAGCAAGATGATATTCACTCGTATTCTGTGAACCCTGCTGTAAGAAGAAAAGACATATGATGGAATATCAAGAGAGACCTGAGGACCCATTTGAAAGATCTACATTCCACAAGGGATGAGCCTGTGATGCCACGTTAACATGATGGCATGAAATACAAAATCCCCAGTTAAAGATGAATTTCAGATATTTTTCAGAATTTTTTAAATCTAAGTATGCCCCATTGAATCTTTTTTGGATAAGTATGACCCATGCAATATTTGGGACATACTTACCCGAAAATATTACTTGTAGTGCATCTGAAATTCAGATTTCACTGGGCTTCCTCTATTTTATTTGCAAAATCTGGCAACCCTGTCTCCAAGTCATTCACTTCTTTTCTCATTTCAGAGCAGGCGGTGAATTGTCTTATTTCTTATGACATCTAAGTGAAAAAGAGACAATGAATGGCAGTGTGTCCCTACAGGAATGTCACTGTCTTTTCTGAACATTTAGTTTTAACCCTTTCATTCTCAGATACATATAAAACCAGAGCTGATATTTCTTTTCATTGATAGTAATATAATGTTTGATACACATTTATAAAAGATATCCCATATTTCCTCCAAACGTAATATCGTGGGCAAGGCTTAAAAAGTACTT
Source organism: Cryptoprocta ferox (assembly GCA_028646485.1). Lineage (NCBI taxonomy): Eukaryota > Metazoa > Chordata > Mammalia > Carnivora > Eupleridae > Cryptoprocta > Cryptoprocta ferox. The sequence goes on from CM053572.1 coordinate 137,992,651, forward strand.
CATCTGCCTTGTGTCTTCGGGGCTTCCAGTTCTAATGACCATCCACACATTTGGGTATTGACATCTTGAAAATACAATATTGGACTTCTTTGCCTCTGACCGCCCAAAATGAGGTTTGCTCGTGCATAGTTGTTTCTGTATTGATTAGCCACAGAGTACCGGTTCATCACAGAAAGACATTTCTAATCCATTTTCTCAAAAGAGCCTCCTTCCTAGGTTTCTGAGCCAGAGTTTTTAGCCACCAAGGAGCTTAAGCAGCAGGACTGTGAGTGCATTTGCCTTGTCACACCTCCCGGGAACTTCACGGTGCCCTGAGAGTTTTTGTTAAAACCCGCATCACGTTGCCAGCGTCTGAGAGAATTACTGAATATTTTTAATATTGTAAGCGAGCAGCCATTTACACCAAAGCCAACACGAATTTTGACTGTGGCTGATTAAATGACTTCCCCAGTGTAGGGTGCTCAGAGCAGAGCAGACACACGGTACATAGTCCGAGCCCGTTCCTAACAAGACATTTCCTCACTGCTGCTGCTGCTGCTCTCACCACCACATTTGTCCCTGAAACACACTTGCTGGTAAGTGTGCGCGGAACCTCATGGGAGCATGGCCACTGGGCGAGTTCATTCACGGATGTGTTCAGTTCCGGGTCCGAGCTCTGCCCCTTGCATGGTTCTTGAACAGACACGTGTCTCCGTGGCCTGTGATTCCGAAGCAGTTAACTCCGAATTAACTCTGAAACTTTCACCAGTGTTAATTCACTTTAGAAAGGCTCACCGATAAAGGAATGGGTTTAGAAAAATGTCTGAATCACGCCTCCATTTCTCCAGATGAATGTCCCCAACAGTGAGCTTCTCCTCGCCCTGGACAGTCCGGTTTTGTCGTAGGATCCCCGCGGGAAGTGAGAAAGTAGTGTTTTCTTTGGAAGAAGTTTCTCAGGAAAATAAGTGACCCACAAACCCAAGACCTGTCCCTTGTGTAAGGAAGTTACCACGTTTACAAATCTAGTTCTCAGCTGCATCCTATAAAATAGCTGCGGAGAAAGAAGCTTGAGTGGAGATGATCATTCGCCTGCAGCTTGGTTTTTGAAGCATCAAAAGTATTCAACCGATTTTGAGAGTGTAGTTCTAGAAACGAAGCAGGCAGCCGATGCAGTGAAGTTAGCTTGCACTGTGCTTCCTCTAACGACGTCTAATAAAATCACACTTGGGCCATTTCCTTGGCAGGCCTGTCTGCTGATTTCCTGCGTGCCGGGAGGTACTCCGCCCACACCGTCAACGGCGCGTGGTCAGCCTGGACGTCCTGGTCGCAGTGCAGCCGCGACTGCAGCAGGGGCATCCGGAACCGGAAGCGGGTTTGCAACAACCCCGAGCCCAAGTACGGGGGCCTGCCTTGTCTGGGCCCCTCCCTGGAGTACCAGGAATGCAACATTCTGCCCTGCCCAGGTGAGTGCGTCGAGTAATCTGGAAAACGTCTGAAAAATCAAGGGCCTTTGAAGACCTTCTAATTTAGGGAGGCTCGCTCAGATTCCCCGGCCTTACGCTTGAGATGATACGTATGTAAAAATCACAGATTGTATTTTCTAACTGCAGTGGTATAAAGACAGATATAACCTAGGCTGGATTGTATGTGTTTATTTCTCCTTACTCTTTTAATGTTTATTTATTTTGAGAGAGAGGCTGAGCGCTGGGCAGAGAGAGAAGAAGAGGGAATCCCAAGCAGGCTCTGAGCCGTCAGCGCAGAGCTGCCCATGAGATCATGACCCGAGCCGAAACCAAGAGTCGGCTGCTTAACTGACTGAGCCACCCAGGCGCCTCTATGTCTCCTTATTTAAAAGCAACGAAAACGTTCTTGTGAACACCAACAATGGTCCTGGGCTCTAGGCACTGTGCCTGATGAGAAGTCGGCCCTGATGTCATGGCTTGGAGAGATACGGTGTGTCCTCAAAACTGAAGGCTGACCTCCTCCCAAACTGATGGGCCCAGCAGTCCTGGGACCTCCCGCCACCCCCCTTTCATACCACAGGCTCCTCCCCTAGGGTGACAGGTATCAAGAATGACCCACCAAGTGCCAACCAACCAGCCCCTCGTGTCCTCAGTCAGCAGGCCTCCGCTTTGTGCTGAGTTCAGTCCTCTAAACACACACTCTTCCTCCCTGGAGGCCGACAGAAGCTGTGTTGTCTTATGTCCTGAGACCTGGTGGCACATTCCACGAACTCACAAACGCAACAATAACAGGGGTAATAAACGAGCTTAAAGAGCCTTCATCCTCCCAGACAGGATACTGTGTGCAAACACGGCCCCGAGTCCCGTCTGTCATAGTCATTGCTCCAGCCTCTCTGTGTCCCCCCTGCCTCAGACATGGCCCCGAGCACTGTCTGTCATAGTCACTGCTCCAGCCTCTCTGTGTCCCCCCTGCCACAGCTCTGGATGTGGCTCCAGCACCTGACTTGCTTCCCCCTGATGTTCCCATGGTCAGAGTCTGTCATCAATGTCACACGGCCACCCAGGCTCTGTCTACGGCTCTGTGTGTTGCCTTTGGCTCTATTGAGTGAAGGCTCGAGGACAGCAGGGACTTCTGTGACAGACCTGCTCCCTGTGGCGTCCCCGGCTCCCAGCATAGGCCTGGCACCCACGAAACAGCTCTCAGTGATCGTTCACAGAACGATGAGAAAACAAGCCCGTAGTTACTTGACCTCCGTCCCTCCCTTCCTTTCTTCCTTCCTTCCTTCCTTCCTTCAAGTGTGTTAGCAAACATTTCTGGATAGCCTACCTATCCAAGTGCACCATTCACAGCATTCCCTGTGGGCACAGTGATATGCTCCAGGGCAGAAAGGAACCTAGAGTTCAGTGAGGGGCACCATGGGAACAATGTCAACCCAGTATGGTCACTGGCTATTGGGCTAGGGACAAGATGTAGTGACTACTTCAGCCAAGGCCCCATTGAGCTGGAATCATGGCAGCAAACCTGATCAGGCGGCCCCTGAACTGGGTCCTGAGGGACAGAGAGGAGGTGGCCAACTAGACAAGCAGGGATGGAGAGTAGGGGAGGGTCATTCCAAACACCAGGTACAGTGTTTTCAAAGGTAGAGAAGCCTCTGAACATAGCATCGTTTTCCACAGGTACAAATAAGTTTCTTAGTTCCTTAAGCAAGGAAGTGGCTCCTTGCAGTGCTCAGTGAACATTTGTTGGATGGGTGACTGGACGAATAGATGGATGGATACATGATGGATGGGTGCTGGGTGAATTGGTGGATGGATAGATGAATAATGGATAGATGGTGGATGGGTGGATAGGCAGGAGGATGAATGGGTGATGGGTGGATTGGTAGATGAATAAATGGGTGAATGGATGATAGATGGGTGCTGGATGAATTGGTGGATGGATAGATAGTTGGATGGCTGGATGGCTGGATGAATAAATGTACATTAAACTGAAAATACATAGTTCTCAACTTTGTAGCTGAGAATCCCAATAATGCCCTTGTTTCTATGGCTGCTCCACTCCTCTTAGGCTGTCTCTGCCTGTATTTCTCCAGCCTCCAGAGACTTTTCCCTTCAGCCACTCAGCTCTCCCAACCAAATGATGCTGAGGGGGTGGGAAAGGTCACAGAGCCAGTTCTTTCCCACAGCCCCAGCACAAAAAGTAGGATTCCTTCCCGGAGCTGGGAGAGTGTTCGTTGGTGACATCATTAGATTAGGATCCGTGTTATAAACTGAACAGGGAGGGGGACAGGGGAATGTCAGGATCCCTCCATCCACCCCACGCCTCCCCAGGTTCCAGACATAAGCCCTCATCACTGTCAACAAGCTTGCAAATGTTTGGATGCCGCTCTGGTCCTTGAGTGTAAGGCTCAGGCCCGTTTTCAGAGACATCCCTTAACATGACTTGGGGGCTGTTTTTGTTTTAGTCAATTTGATGGTCAAGCCAGTATCATGTATACATAACCTTAATGTCTCGAAATAGCTCCATCCTCATTTTCTTTCTGAAAGCCAAAATTCCAGAGGGTTGTGGAAGTATTCAGAGGGGCCCCCGTCACTTTCCACTTGGGAATGAGCAAGTTCAGGGGACTGAGTTGGGCAAATGTCCATCTTCTCTCCCACCTTCTAGAAAATTCCTAAACGCACAATGGGATGGAACTTGGCAAGGAGGGGTTGGAAGCACTCAGGAATGTCGGTGCCAAGCTGTTCATCCAGCAATAGGGCTATTTTTACCTCATTTAGGACACTCTCCTCCCTGTGAATTTATTCATCCTTAGTCTTATTGGGTCTGTAAAGAACAGCTACAAATGGGCACGGTATCTTATTTAAAAATAAGTTTTCTCATTATGATTAAATTTGAAAATCAAAGGCTAGATGCATGGAAAATCCTTTACATCAATCAATGAAAAATTTGATCTCCCAATTCCAATTTGTATAATAAACTGCAATAAGGTTGTAAAGTCGAGATCATGTTGAAATGATTCTTTCTCCCCTTCTGTGGGTTGATCTGCTGGTAACTTTACCTACGTAATTTTCCTCCAACACTGAGAAATAGCTTGGTCTTTCTTCACTCCGTTTGTCAATCCATGTTTATTTCAGAACTAAGGATTCGTGGAATCAACAGGTAGTTCCTTGTTACTAAGGACTATTCACATTCAAATAAGATTCTATGTATATTTATGAAAACCATAAGTATGAGGGAGGAGGAACACTGAATGAGACTCCAATGCAAGGGCAGACTCTGAATCAAAATGATGAGTTGGGGCAGGTGTGCGTTCTATAGATAACATGTTAGACACCCATGATGCCTTTCTCTTCGTGAAGTCCTTGAGCCCACGCTTTGTTCTGTAAAGCACAGATGACACACACAAAAAAAAATCATGAGACATAACTTCTGTCCAGAAGGAGCACCAAGGATTGGAGTAGGGGTAGCTGGTGCAGGAAACTTCTGCCCAGGGGTCCCTGGAGGAACCCAGAGCACAGCGGTCCTACAGTGAAAGGCCTGTAGGCCCAGGCCTCAGGACACTGGGGAATCAGTGTCAAACATGCCCATGTCCTGGAGAACTATAAATGTAGGGCTTTATATCTCTGACAACCCACAGGATGCCTGACACTCAGACGCTAATCGTTTCATTTTGCTCTGCTCTTTGGAGCGCTAGTAATTGTACTTCCTATGACCGCCATTCTTATGTTCCCGTAGTGGGTGGAAGATTCAGCTAGAACACGAATTGGCATCCTCTCCTATGAAGTTTACATAATCTATACATTTCATTTGCTCAAAAACAATTCCCTACAATTAATTGCTTTGATCCTTGCAAAAAACCTGGGATCTGAGCTTTCGTATATTTGTCTGATCTTCCAATGAGTTGGTCTTTCACGGCCAGGAGGAGATTCCCACAGGAGTTTTAGCGACAGGACAGTAGTTACGGGAAGCCCTACACTGTGCCCAGTCCTGGGCTCAGCCCACCCAGCCCGCTCCCCACGCATTCCCTCTGCCCCCTAACCCCTCTGCGCTTCAGTCCCACATTTCTAGAATACCCCCCATGCTGGCGGTGAGGACAAGGGGCAATAGTGAGCAAGTTATTATTTCCACTACTGTAGTTGTTTTGTTAGCCCAGCCTAGTTTATGTAGTGGAAAAGGAAGAGGCTATGTGCTCAGCCCTGCCCAGTTCCCCTGGTGCGCGTGCCTAGCAGGGTGGCTACATTTCTGTGGTTTTCTTGGCTTCCAAGTTCCCGTTTCCCGACCAGGTTCTGCATGCTTCCTGGCAGTGAAGGCTATGTCGTGGAGCTCTTTAATACTCTATAATTTCTGTTTTGGAAATACGTGAGCCTTCCTAATATGAAATGGCTTTTCAATACTCAGTATCATTTTTCATCCAGTACAAAACACCATCTGCCTTATCCTCAGAGTCACTGCTCCCAGAAGAAGGTTGAGATTTGTAATGTCAGCACGAGGCCGAGATGGCAGGAAGCAAGGAGCAGGGTCGAATTGGCCTGGGGGCATCGGTCAGTGACAGACCAGAGCAACTACCTGATGGAATGAAGTGGCTGGGATTTTTCTTTGATTTCCTTTTGTACAGGAAGCATCTATTTGCCCTTAAATATCCCTTAGGGCAATGCAATTGTAATGGCAAGTTATAGAGGTACAATGTGATCTTGTGGCTTAAACTGACAAGTGGGAACGTTCTAGCCACTGGGTTCTGTTACAAATGTTCCCCCAAAATGTTCACATTTCGAGCAAGAACGACATTCTTTCTATCAAACAACAAATAGGCCTGTGCCCGGGGAGCTTTTCATGACACCCAGAGGACAGTTGGTGTGTATCGGGAGCATGGCATTTGTGAGATGAGATCAGATGAAACTTAGCATACCGGTTGAAATGTGGATGGGAGCGAATACTGTTTGAAATACCACAAGGTAGGTTGTGCATAGGAGCTCATTGACTCCTTGGTATGTGTGACTGTTAGATCCTGCCTGATTATAAAATGATCGTGATTGAAAGCACTTAATCTTTCGTTTGTTTTTAAAATGTTTAACCTTTTCTTATTGTAGTAAGGATATTTCACACGACAGCCACCCACATGAGATAACAAAGACATAACAATTCATTATTAAAAGATTGTACTGTTAATACAGTACTGTTCAGACAGCACAAGACAGTACTGTTAATTATAGACTCACGTTCCACAACAACGTATTGTTGGCTTGTGTGAATAGTGTTCAGTGGACATGGGAATGCAGGTATCCATTAGAAATCTTGATGTCAATCCTTTCGGATATCTCTACCCAGAAGCGGGACTGCTGGATCATACAGTAGCTTGATTTTCATTTTTTGAGGAACCACCGCAGTGCTTTCCCTCGTGGCTGCATTTGCACCAACAGTGTGCAAGGGTTCTAATTTCTCCAAATCCTCACCAACATTGTTATCTACTTGTCATTCTTTTTATAATCTCCGTCCTGGCACGGGTGAGGTGATGTCTTATTGTGGTTTTGAATTGCGTTTCCCTGATAATTAGTGATGTTGAGCATTGTTTCATATACTTGTTAGCCATTGGTCAGTAGGTCTGTCATGAGATACAAAAGTGAGGGGCGCCTGGGTGGCTCCGTCGGTCATGCATCCCACTTAAGCTCAGGTCATTATCTCACGATTCGTGCGTTCGAGCCCTGTGTCGGGCTCTTTGCTGACAGCTCGGAGACTGCTTCGGATTCTATGTCTCCCTCTCTCTCTGCCCTTCGCCCACTCACACTCTGTCTCTCTCAAAAATAAATACATTACATTTTTTTTTTAAAGTGAAGAATCCTCAGATCACCTGGTTGGTTCTAAATTGGGGTCTGGAACCATCTAGACAAGTCAGTAGACACTTCTGAGCTCCAGACTTTCCTGTATACACTCAGACACCCAAGCTCTTTGACACCTGTTATTCTAAGGCACTACGACTTATGGGCACCTTTCGGGGGGTGGTGTGCGGGCATATGCACTAGAGACCAAACTTCAGCTCAGAGAAGACCTGCCAGCAAGCATCCCCTCTGTAAAAATAGATGTGGGAGAGGATTTTTGAAACTTACACAATTCTAGGCAAACATATGCCTGCTTCCTTTTGATGATATTACAACCAGTGGCATATATCTGACGGGTTCTCTCTTATGCTCTAATCTAACTTATTGCCTGTTAAGTAAAATGTATAAGCTTTTGAATCACAAAGTTTCCAGTTAGGTCACAGATTCGTTTTAAAATTGGATTCAAATGGTTTGGATTTTTTTTTTCCATAATAAAAATGAGGGGGGCCTAGGTGGCTCAGTCGGTTAAGCATCTGGCTGCAGCTCACGTCATGATCTCATGGTTCATGGGCTCAAGCCCCTTATCAGGCTCTGTGCTGACAGCTCAGAGCCTGGAGCCTGCTTCAGATTCTGTGTGTGTGTGTCTCTCTCTCTGCCACTCATGCTCTGTCTCTCTCTCAAAAATAAACATTAAAATATTTCTTAATGAAATTCCTCTTATGTTTCTCAAAAAAGTTTTTTTTACCTATGCCTGTATCTAAAGAAAAATATTACTCCATAAAGACATATTAAATCATGGTGGGTGTATTAAAACACAAACAACGTGATTGTAACCAAAACAACCATGGGTCCTGAACGATGTTGGCATTTCATGGTAGCTTCTGTTTGTTTGCTTGGTTTTTTGTTTTTTGGTTTTTTGTTTTGTTTTTTCTTATGTAGGATATAGAGAACATGAACTATGAAACTCTGTACGTGTGGTCATAGTGAGTCTGTCATTAGCTTTTTAGTTAGCTGTGGTTATGGTTGTTTTTGCCCACTGGTGATAGTCATTGCTGTGAGACTCAGCAAAAACTGGAGCTGGCTAGCAAGAGGAAATGCTTCAGGAATAAGGTAAACAGCGGGTCAGATAGGACAATATCACAGACCGAAGCCGGGTGACGTGTCCGTTTTGGCAACAGCAGCCAACGCAAGGCGAGAGCCCTGAGGTCCCAGAGGAGGCGGGCTGCTGACTCCTGCGTTCCGGAGGCCCGGGCACAGGCATCAGGAGCCCAGCCTGGGGAGGACAAGTCATGCTCCAGGCTACCTGCAGACACGGGACCAGTTATGCCTCTTGGTCATACTGTAAAAGTCACCTGCGTTATCACCTGAAGTCTGGCCGCAGATGCTGGGATTCCTGTCTTTAGTCTCCTGTCCGTGGACTTCCAAGTCTGCATGGTTTATGCCTAGTTCGGTTGTTGGGTGCCCCCAACTAGAAGCATCCTTCACAGCTCCTGCCAGGACCCGTTAGCTTTCCTCTATCCAGCTGTCACGGAGCACGTCGTATGCAATTAGCAAGGAGGCCTGTGTCTGCAGCTGCTGATCCTTGTCTGTAGGTCGACTCTGTGGTTAGCAAAGGTGAGCGCTCAGTGGCCTCCCCGGTAATGACCACAGATGTGGTTCATCATCCTTCCCAGAACAGGGACTTTGTGTTACATACAGGGCACTCCCCGGCTGTCTGCATGCTTGCATATTATATGCTTGGAAATATTTCCTGAAACAGCAGGTAAGAGGAACTGAGAAAGCAGAGGGAGGAATACGCAAAACTGGCTTCATCACCAGAAAGAAGAGGCCGGGCAGCGCTGGGGACCGTCAGGGGTGCACAGATGCCTTCCCGCGGTGCACGCCCCGTCTGCAGCTGCATCGGGCTGGTCAGACGAGGAGTTCAGAAGTCCTATGCCTTTGTGTCCCTTCCCAGTGGATGGCGTGTGGTCTTGCTGGTCCCCCTGGTCAAAATGCTCGGCAACCTGTGGCGGCGGACACTACATGAGGACCCGCTCGTGCACAAACCCAGCGCCAGCCTATGGAGGAGACATCTGCCTGGGACTGCATACGGAGGAAGCTCTCTGCAACACGCAGCCCTGCCCCGGTGAGTGGCCTGGAAGATTCCATGACTCTGGGAAGACTCGCCTCTTGCCTCGATTGATTTAGAAACGGTGAAATTGGCGGTAGCCCATGATAGCAAATACTGAAAGAGAGGGACACCTCAGTCCCTCACTGTTATCCTTGAAGTGACTACACACCACACTGCTCTGCATTAAAACAGCTGCCACCGTGTCATAGTGTCACAGCTAGTAACAGAAACTGGTTATCGCAGTGTATTATTAAAAGGTGTAACCTGGTAGTGGGACCTGAAAATCAGAGTGGGGAGCAAGGAGAGCCCTTGTGAAGGACTCAGCCTCAGGTCCGAGGGTCTGGGGGTGGGCAAGCTCCAAGGCTGGCTAGCACGGATGCCCAGTAGATGCACTGCAATAGCCTCCCCACCCAACAGGGCCCACTAGGAATGAATGAGACCACCCTCTTCTGAGTCTAACTTAGACTCACGAATGAAATGCTCATCCTTTTTGTTTTTAACTTGCTCCTGCAGGTATTTCTGGAAGGTTCCATTTATACAAAAAAGTGCCTAGAAACCAGAGTCTCAGTCATCCCCAAACCTGACACTTGACACATTTTGGAGGAAAAGTATCATCTCTTGACAGTAAATCAAGGCACATATTTGACTTCCAAATTTTCCCTATAATCCAAAGATGATGCTTAAATCTAAAAAGAAGAAAAAAAGCAAACTGCATAGAAACATATCTTTTTAATGTGTTTAATATTTTCAAATAATACTGAGAGTTCTTTTTTTTAACCCCCTTAAAATATAAGTGTTGCTCCTCTCTTTTCACACATCCATAAGCCTGGGCGAATTTAACAAATCCTAGCAAATTTTCCACTTTGGGGTGAGGTGGCCTTTTATCACTCATCTCTGGGCCTCAACTCAAGACTCATGCTCTGACCTTCTGCACACAGGCAACAGTAAACACAGGATAACAGAAGTAGCCAAAACCCCTTTTCAGCATCCAGGGCTTTCTCATTCACACATTGTCATTTCTCTTGCTCGAGCTCTGAGGCCTGTAGGAATTTTGCAGGAAAGTCTTTGACGGCTGGGTTTCACTGGGGAGCATTGCCAAGTGGGAAATGGTGTTTGCACTGTTGATTTCTCTCCCCCCCACCACTGACCGTGTCTGCACAGCTAGACCTCACGAATTAGCTTACTGAGTATCTAACACAGTGACTTTAAAGCAGTAAAATAACATGGGTTCTAGAAAATGTGTTTCAAGCACATTTGATTTTTGATCAAGATATATCAGCCCTTTTATCCATGCCCGTGTGTAATGTACTTACTGGAGTGGTCAGAGGCTAGCTGTCCATCTTATTTACACACAGACCCGTTAAACATTTAATATGAAAATTTAAAGTAACATATGTGAGCTCCAGGACTTCCAGGTTGATCGATCTCAGTGGGCATTGTTGTCCCATCCCCTTCTGATCATTGCAGAGAGCTGGTCAGAGTGGTCAGACTGGTCTGAGTGTGACGTGTCTGGAGTCCAGGTCCGTGCCCGCCAGTGCATCCTTCTGTTCCCTGTGGGCAGCCAGTGTTCTGGAAATACCACGGAGAGCCGGCCGTGTGTCTTTGATTCCAATTACATCCCAGGTAAGGGCAGAGATGCTTATCACTGTGAACAAAATCATTCCCATTATGTAGAGGGGAAATGAGTCATAAGTAGGAGTTTTATCTGTCCTTGGAGCTCATGTTTGGTGAAATGGAGATGATCCTATCAACTCCTGTGGTTTCAAGGTAATTAGACAATAGATTCACAGATAAGTGTGGGTTGAATTTAGGCCATGAGTTTTAAGATTTTTTTTTGAGCACATGTCTTTTACAATTTACTGATTACAACACAGGGAGACGATTTTGCTCAAAAAAATTAAAATAGATTATTTTGTTATTTTAACATTAGGTTAAATGCTTGTGTAACGCTGTGTGCATGTGTTTGTACAGAGAAAAGGGGCCAACTCTTTTGCAACCTTAATATATTTGGGGAAGTGGAAATATACCATGGTGCTCATCTTGGAGAAGAGACTGGTTGGCCCTGAGGCAATAGGCTTTTCCAGGTGAAATCGATATTTAGTTATCGATGGTAGCAAATCATCTGTCGCATCTTCAATGTACGCATGGTGTGAGGTACTTATAAATCATTTTGTACATGTCCACTGGGGGCCTTAGGACTGATGTAGACCAAAGCAGACAGCAACCTCTTACAAGGTAATAATAGGTAATTACCTTGTTTTCTTCCACTTATGAAAAAGGTATTATATTTTACAGAAAATTAGTAGCGTTTGTCTTATAAAGCATCTCCATCATATATGGCATAGAAGCCAACATATGAAGCCATATAGAAGAAACACAAGTGTTTCTTGTGTCATGTTCCTTCTTAACCATAGACATATTGCTAATTCTTGTAACCCAGTGAATATTCAGGAAAAAATCACGTCTCTGGTCTTCTGCAATGGTATTTGATCCTTGTGGGTTAAAACATTTTTTGGGATCTGTTCCCTCATTGGCATTTTATTTGTGTATTTACGTGTGTCATGGCAAAGAGCATGAGTGAGCTCTGAATGGGGACTTTATTTGTTATGGCAATTTTCTCCAAGCTCCATTGAATTGGTCCCCTTCTGCAGGGAATTTGACAACACTGGCTTTGATGCAGCCAGAGCTCGGAGGTGGGAACATCAAGGCAGACACTGTGGGGCTCACAGCTGGCAAAATATATGGTAATGGAAAATCAGCACATCCTTGGCTTTATTTTGAAGTTAATGCCACGGTTTCAACCCAAAGGACCATAGCCTTTTCTTTTTGTGGTAATGAATCTCACTCCTTTCCAATCCAGGTGACCTTGACCAAATACAGCTCAGGTTGGTTAAAACAAAGAAACACGTGTACTTTTTTTTAACAATTAATCACGCTTTTGGAACTTGAACTCAAAGAAGACTCAAAATTTGGACATTTTGTGAATGAGTCATTAATGTTTTCTTCCTTCCCAACACCCTTTACCCATCATGATTTAACTTTTTTCCAGAAGTATCCGTGGCAAGATCCAGTAGTGTAGAAGAGAAGAGGTGCGGGGGTAAGTTCCTCTTTTTAACTAATGTTTTTAAACTTTTTTAAAACTAGTTTTTAATTGATTTCTGTTATTTTCCAATCATTTCTCTTCCCATACATTTCATATGATGTTTGGACCAAGAAAAACAGACTGGAGAAACTCTTGATCCAAACACCTTCCACTCTGGTAGTGTAACTACAAAGGGCCAGTATTTGACATCTGGATCAGTGGTTCTCAGGGCCAGTACCTAGACCAGGACCATCAGCATCACCGTGGAACATGATGGGCGTGCAGGTTCTCAGGCCCCACCTTAATCTGTAGAATCAAAGGCTCTCTAAGGAGGGACCAGCGCTCTGCGGTTTAATAGGCTTTCCGGGGGCTTTTGGTGGATGCTAAAAATCTTTATGAACCAGTAATCTTGATATTAGCTATACTTAATGTTTTCATGAGTAAAACCCAACTCCAGCATTTTGTTGATGTTAACAGTGCAAATAGATGGCAGCCAGCCTCAAACCTCCAGGTCGCTGGAGGCTCAAAATTATCAGGGGGCGTAAGGGTATACTGACACCTCTAGAGGTATTTTTTAATCTTTCTGCAAACCTGAATGACAAAAATCACATTCTCTGGCTCCAGTTCATGACAAATTTAGACTTTATTGTCTATGTTTAACTTGTCTGAGCAGGACGGGCTGACTGGCCATTGATCAAAGCCCACCCTCTGTCCACCGTTGCTAAACAGATGCAATATCCCCACCAAGATAGCATATTCATCACCTGTGGCTGGTGACCTAGAAAAACCCATTCCGGCCATAATCCATTCCACCGGGGGGGTCCCAGACAGCTCAGCCGCAGGCTTTGGTCTTTGTGTTCAGATGGAATCTAGAGCTTTGTGGGTATGTTTTAGGAATGTACTTACTATTAGTTAACTACATGAAGTAAGAGTCCACTCGTCTGTTGCATTCTGTATGTTTAGTTAGCCGTCGATCTGTTCATGCAATAATCTTCACAGACCACCCACTCTGAGTTTTATGAGGGACCTTGAGTTTATCATGGGGACACAAATAGCCCCAGCCCTTCTGGAACCAAGAATCATATCATAAAAGACCCCAGTGGCTGAGAAATGCACGGTCTGGTGTCTGACCTACATTAGTTCAGTGAGTTCACAGAATGGCAGTCACTAACTTGGGGTCCAGCTGGAAGATAAATATATACCAGCTCCCATAAAAATAATCATAGCTGTATGTATCCTTTAATATTTTTTAGGTCAGTCACTATATGCCACTGAATTACATGGCAAGAAGTGTTCCCTTTGATCTTCACAAAGCGTGTTCACGGAGGTGCCACAGCCCACGGTTGCTTTTAATGTAGAACCTTTGCAGATAGAGAAGGGTTTGGAATCCAGCATTCATCAGATTTCAGAAGGGTAACACGGGGCATGCAGCGTCCATCACATAACGCTCTGCAGTGCCCGGAGCCGTGTTCTGTGACCAGTGTCTTTAACGATGTTGTTGTGAGATGTGCACAAAGTGAAGATGCGAAAACTCCCCCTGCAGTTCTCGTTCGTTCTGCGGCAGATGGGGTCAGGTCAGGTCAGGTCATGCTTTGCTGTCAGGTGAGGGAGGAAAACTCAGATTCCAGAAACTTTGGTTTTGCAAATTCTAGGAAAGGGATAGCGGCCAGGCACTGTCGTCTGCATTAGGGTCGGTAGGAGTCGGAGAGAGGAGGCCACTGGTGAAGTTCCCCAGGCAGTCGCAACGGAGCCAGAGTCTGGACCCCGGCAGTGGGATCTGAGTGTGGGCTTTAAGGCCAGACGACCACAGGAAGAGGGTCCGGGTGGTGAGTGTCTGGGAGGATTGTGTCCGGGGGCTGGAGCCATCAGCCGCCCTGGTCAGTGATACTCTTGGGCACTCTGGACCCGGGGTCCGGGGACGTCTGCTGCCCTCGGAGGCAGCGTAGGTCAAGAGTGAAGCAAAGGTTTTAAGGAGTATTCTTGTGCTCTGGGAGGCCAAGACAGAGCCTGGGGTCAACCAGCGGATGCTTCTGCAGAGTTGACTGGCCCTCCGTGCCTGCCAGAGGTTTAACAACTATTTTCCCTGGCCAGCCCTCCCAGGGTTAGGGAGACCTTCAAGCACCTTGAGCACCTGGGAGAACTTGTGCAAAGCCCACTCCCAATCCTAAAATGCTGCTTCTGTGTGTCTGAGTCAGCTGGGCTAACTGGCTTCCCAACCCAGAATCAAACCTTGACACAGTGTTGATTAAATCACAGAGACCTTATAATCAGAACTGAGTTTTTGGATCTTCAGGCTGCTAACCTTGACACACCAGGTTAGGCGAGTCAGAGGTCCTATGGATCTGATTGTAGGGCTGAGAGATAAAAGGAATTACCTAGAAGAATGTTTTGGGATGTTTAGGGAAACAACACAGATGTCTTTTTCCCATTTGAAGAAAACTCCATCATATTTTGTACAGAAAATCAGCCAGTTGAGCCAACTGGGTACTTGGTTTCTATTCTAACGTTACTGACCAAAAACAACAGAAGAAGCATACTCAAAGGAAAGAGCCACACTAAGCAAATTAGAAAGAGATTTAATAGGCACTATTTTTCCCAATGCAGAAAAATGTAGGTCTATTGAAAATTTTTCGATTTAGCTATTTTTAGTTGCCTGAGACACGAAGACTATATAATCCTCATAAAGGCGTCAGCTGGCCCAGCCTTCCCCGGGCACCTGCAGGCCTGATTCACTGGACTGATGACGGAGCATCTGCATATGGAGGGCATCATACATCTTCCATGTGTTATAATAAAGTGTTAACAGTACAGCAGAAAGTACTTTTATCCATAGATGACGTTGACCCCAGGGAGTCGAGTTGGCTAAAGTATAAAACAGTGACACCATGTGTGAAATCCGCTCTTGCTTACCGTGAGCGCAGCCTCGACGTTATAGTAGACGCTTCTGGTGGTTCTGGCGGGAAGCCCCCCCCCCCCCCGCTCTGTCCAGCCATCCTAGGTTGGGGGTATCCTGCTCTAGACAAAATCGGGAGAGGCCGGAGAATGTGATACTTGTAGAATATTCTAGTAACGTCCGCCTGGATTATTCAG
>CM053572.1:138016531-138035419 GCA_028646485.1 Cryptoprocta ferox
TGTCCCCCGGGCCACCTACGGGGGTGCGCGCGTGTAACTGACGATCAGAGGCGATTTTTAAGTGTATGTGGAGTCTGCCCTCGGCTAGTCATCTTGTCTAAATACTCGTGTCGTGCACACTGGAAGTGCAGCCTTCGTAGTGCTTGAATTCACAAATGTCCTTATGCTTCTTTATGATCATTACTTGCTTTCAGAATAAATCACGAACATGTCCCCAATACTGTCAAACCACCTTTGGCAGGATATCTTTTACACTCCATTGGGTTTTCTTACGTGGCATTTGGGGGCAACTCCAAATTTAGCGTTTCTATCTCTAAAGATGGCCCTGGGGCACCTGCCAGGGGCAACAGGGACCAGTGGTGGATCCAGCAAACTGCTTCCGCCTCAGGGCAGCCATTCTTCACAGACCACGATTGTCCCTAAGCCTCCACCTCCAATAATCAATGTTCCTGAAGGTGGGGATTAAAATGGTTACCTTAAATCAACTCATTGCAAACTCTCTGCTCTTCTTTTTAGGATAGGATGAGGCAGAGTGGAGTTCTCAGATTGCGTTGGCATATCCAATGCATCTGTCCCTTGTATGTCTCCATTATGTTATGATCATTCCTGTTGACTTGGTGATAACACGTTGACGCAATATGGCAAGTTTGATTGCCTGTGATTATCTATTATCAGAAACTAGAAAGCCATTCTGAGCCCCCTTGCTTCTCTGGACAACGGGAATGAAATGAAAGAATATAAAGTAACAGTCATTCGGACCTGAGAAATGCACAAAAAGAAATGCCAATTACTGCATTGGCACAGTGTACCCCCGTGTGAGATAAAAGATGTGGAGGCCAGGAGCCATGGTGGAATTTATTTCTGCTGTTCTCCCCTATTGAGGTCATTAGTAAGAATTGATTTAAAGATGCTTTGTAACTCTACAAATACTGACTCAAGGTAATCATATTATCTGTTTTGATAGCCTGATAAAACAGGGAAACACATTGTTGGAATCCTTGCTTTTTTCCCTTTGGAAATTGACAAGTAATGAACAAGATGCATTGGTGAGTTTTTGGCAGGGATTTCTATAATGACTATTCTCTACTCTTTTTTTATGGACTATATTAAGGGTGCGTTATACATATTTTGGGAAACAGATGGATCAAAGTTTTTTCATATGTCGTATGTCACATTATCAAAAATTTGGTACATACTACAAAAGCATCAGGAACGGAGATTGTTTTCTCTTGAAAATACAGCTTATGCTGCACAGGGACTTGGAGTATCATCAAAACCAAAAGCTGAGCCTGACAGCGTGTTCGTTTCCTAGTGTAAGCTATCTCCTAGCATTTGCAAAAGATCATATTAGTTCTGCCATAGAAAGCAATCAAGCTTATTACCCATGACCAGAGTCGGAATCCATTTTTGTTCAAGCAAACAGGTTTTACCGTATTGACATGATGAGGATAAGTAGTCAAGGACATTTAAAAACCTGAAAGGAACAAAGGACAGATGGAAAACCACACTGTGGCATTTCTTAAACCAACATGTTGGACTGGCAATACCATCACTCCATCTCATCATATTTAGTAAGAAATCTGAGGCTGGTCATTTGACCATGACCCTATTACTTTTCAGCTTTGTGGCAACTTAAGGCCAAATAGTCCAAATGTTAGATGAACGGTGGTTCAAATGGTACTTCAGAACAGTTCAAATGCTAGATAAATACAAGCTGGGAGCAAACCCGAATAGTCCTTCTGTGACGTCACTAAGAAGAAGGCGTTGTTGGCCATCCTCTGTAAGTGCAGATAGTTTCATGTCCTATAAAAAGTTGCCTGTGCCTTGTTTACGATGATGATTAATCATCTCTGTCTGGATATTACTGGTTCCAATTCAAAGCAGAGGACTGACTGGCTACACTCTGAAGAAAATCATTCTTATATGTCTCTTTGAACTCAGGAATAGAAAATGACCAAGGAGCACATCCTAGTCCAGTGTGATGTCTGCCCCCACTGGGTAGGGCATGTGGCACACGAACAGGTGCAGAAAAGTGTTGTGCTCAGAGTTCAGGCTAATCTGGTCTCAGCCTTCCAGAAACTGACATCACCTGAATTTTACATCTTCCATAAAACACCTTAGTGTTTGGTCTGTAGCAGGGATGGCCAATGTGCTGTCTATAGAAGTTAGAGCTTTTGTTACTGACCCCTTTAAGGCAAGTCCAGGGAAATCAGGCTGGTGACAGCCGGCACAGATACTCTGAGTGGAATGAGAACCACCTAGAACGTTGCGTGTTCAGTATGGTTTTTTAAGTCAGTGTCACAACTGCTTCACAAGTTCTCAAAGTTGTCACCCTTAATTTGGGTTAGGAAAGTTAACAGTGTTTTCTCTACTAAAGGTGTTTTCTCTTAAACCATGACCGTTGGGCAAAATCAAACTTGAACTTCTGTACTTTGAAGGAAAGCACAGTATGAACCTTCAGCCCAGGCACTTACAGTCACCACTGAAACTCCACATCACCTGCAAAGAAATTGCACAAACTTGGTCCATTGTAGAATTCTTCAAAAGTGTATAACAAACCTTGCGTGTCACGCCCCTTGATGTGACGTTTGAAGATGTTATGAAATGTTAAGTGTCTCATTCTGTGTGAATTTGCTGTTGCTGTTTTGTGATACAAAATAAACTTATTTGGGATTGTTTCACTTTTTCACCGAACCTTCTCCAAAGCCAACTTTAGCCCTTGGTAAACTTGCAGATAGTTACTGACCTTAAAATTAGTTTTTAAAAGACAATATGTATTAATCATTATGGAGCTTCCTAGATGAGGTAGCACTGCCTTTCCCTTCCCCTGAAGGAGAAAACGGAGTTGCGATCGCCCAGTTGGAGTCCTCATGAATTGTGGGCGTGTCTTCACTGGGCCCTTGGGTGCGCTTTTTTTTTTTTTTATGTCCTTACATTTGTTTTTTCAAGGTTTCTTTTGAAACCTTGTCCTTAGTAATGTGTAATACAAAGTTCCAATAGTCTTCACTTTTATGGTTTCTGCTCATCAATTTGTTGGTCTTAAATGCTCACTGGAGAGAGCTGTCCAGTGCTATATCCAAGAATGTTGTTTAATAACACCTGACAGGTACACTGCATTCAAAAATCAGTTTGAGGTACCAGTTGTGGCATCCCAGGCCGGGAGTCCATCCGCTGCTGCATTTGGATCAATTATGGAAATTTTGAGAAGGGGCAGGTGGGGGAGTTACCTATCAATCAGCAGAAACCAAATCACACCTGCTTCAGGTCCCAACACTAAGGAAAGCAAACAGATTTATAAGATAAAATGAGCTGTTATTCCAGAAGGGGGAATGCCATGCTCACTCACTGCTCTTTGGTGAGTTGCCAGTTTCTATAATCCAAACCAATTCATCTTATTTTTTAAAACAATAAATTCATGAAGAATGACCCTGAGTGTTGCTAGGAGTGCCATCTTCCTTTCATCGCATCCCCTCCACACCATTAATATCTGCCAACATTTTTGGGGGACGAAATAAGAGAATCCCGATTATGTACAGTATAAATTGTATTATATTTTTTGTACTTATGTTTTATGTAAATAGTTTGATGCAATTGTATGTGAGCATTGAAATAAATCCTACCATTTAGGAAACAGTTTAGTGCAAGTCTTCTTTGCATAGCCACAAAGGGTCCATGCCCCCGGATGTGCTAGGGCGTGACAGCTCCTCAGAGGGTTTCATCAGAGTGAGACTGGACAGCCTTCTGTGCAAACCCCCTATCAAGCTTCCATTTGTTCTGCAGACCCTAAGGCCCCTTGAGTGGTGGCTGAGACCGGCCCCAGCAGCTTCACGATGATTCTGCAATGCAGTAAAGAAGTATTAGGAATGTTACTATGGGCAATAGGACATATGTGACAAGGAACACGAATCGGGGTTTTAATTTACTAGGAGTTGGGGGCGCCTGGGTGGCTCAGTCTGTTAAGCGTCCGACTTCAGCTCAGGTCACGATCTCATGGTTCGTGGGTTCGAGCCCCGCATCGGGCTCTGTGCTGATGGCTCAGAGCCTGGAGCCTGCTTCAGATTCTGTGTTTCCCTCGCTCTCTGCCCCTCCCCCACTCATGCTCTGTTTGTGTCTCAATAATAAATAAAAATATTTTTAAAAAGATTTAAAAATTTACTAGGATTTGGTATCAAGTCATGTGGAAGGTTAATTGATTAAGTTATATTCATTGCTCCAGCACACCATATTCTATTATTTCTTGCATAAAACATGGCTTTTCTAGAATGAACTGTCAGTTGGCATGAACACAGAAGATGCATGGCCCAGGAAACCCACTCTGTTGAGTGAGAGCCACATTTCAGATTTCAGTATTCATGATCCCAGTACCTCTTTCTCTCTTTCTCAACTGTTCAATACATAATTGAACAATACGGGGATTAGGGGCACTGACTTCTGTAGTTGAAAATCCGCATATAACTTTTGACACCCCCCCCCCAAAAAAGCCTAACTAATAGCTTACTGTTGACCTTACCAATAGCAGAAAGTCAACTAACACATGTATTTTTTTATGTTGTGTGCATTATATACTTTATTCTTATAATAAAGTAAGCTAGAGAAAAGAAAGTGTTATTAAGAAAATCATAAGGAAGAGAAAATTTACATTTATAGTCCTTTTCCATATTAAAAAAAAATCATGCATAAGTTCAAGAGCCAACTGTTTGTGTGTATATATGCATGTACATATATAATATGCACACATGTGTAGATAAAATATGTATAATTTCATATATATCTATAATTTTTAACTGACTAAAAAGCTGAAAAAGCCCATATAATATGGAGGCCAAAATTAACATAATAAAATAAAAATATAGTGAAGCATGTTATAAAGATTAAGCTGCTCTTAGCCACAGGTAATGAAATAATACTTTTTAAGTTTTTTTTTAATCTATATTTGCCCTGATCACTCAGGCTGCCTGCACGCTTACGACACCTCACTCCTATTACAAGGTTGGATGCCCGTTAGTGCTAAGAGTCCCAGAAGAAGAATTTCTTAAAGCTTCTCTGGGAGGTCTGCTTTCCCCCAGTTGAGCCCGTTGACAATCAAAAAGGTTATCAGCTCTGGCTGCACATTATCTGGGGAGTTCTTTTGTTTGGGGTTTTGTTTTTGTTTTTGTTTTTAATAAATGTCACCCAGACTCCATCCCCGACCAATTCAATTGGATTCTAAGCATCTCTATTCTATGAAAGATTAAAATTTTAAAGCATCCCATGAAGAGCCTACATTTGGCGGTCAGTTTAGAAAGTGAGGGAAATAAACAAGTGTTTTACCACAATTTTCTTTCTTGGGATTGTTTTCTAGAATCTTCGTATTCATAGAGATCCATTCTACACAATTTCACACATGCTTATGTATCCAGCTTTTCTTTTTAGAGTCTACTTCACTCTTAACAAAATAAAATTGAAATGCGATTTAAAGCACTTTTTTGGACCCATTTGAAATATACAATGCAAATTTCCATTTAAAGTGTCTCCTGGCACCCAGCTTGTGAAGAATAGCAGAAATGATTGAGCTTCCTGACTATATGACTATAGCTATTTAATGTAAAAGGAAATTGTCTTTAAAACAATACCCATAATAGTATTATTTTTCTGGAATTACACTTGGTTTATCTTTAAAGTAGGTAAGACTTTGTTTATAAAATGAATGGCTAAAATGGCTATTCTCTTGTTAATCAGCTCGGCATACATTTTCTGGGGAAATATTTGAAGCTCTCACCTCACCCCCGCAATCACAGTCAGAGCCAGAACTGAAACAAGATGGCATTGGGGCTCCTGGGTGGCTCACTCGGTTGAGCATCCGACTTCGGCTCAGGTCATGATCTCATGGTTTGTGGGTTCAAGCCCCGCATCGGGCTCTGTGCTGACCACTAGCTCAGAGCCTGGAGCCTGCTTCAGATTCTGTGTCTCTTTCTATCTCTTCACCTCCCCTGTTCCTGCTCTGTCTCTCTCTGTCTCTCAAAAATAAATAAAATGTAAAAAAAAATTTTGAAACAAGATGGCATTTGATAAACGTGTGTGTTTTGGGTGGTTCAGGTTCATAAGGCTAGCCACCAAAAGCATAACAGAAGAAATAAAGTCCAAAAGTAACCCTTGTAAAATTATTCCTCACACAATACACAGAATTGTAAGTGTTCATCTCTAGTTTGAAAAGCTTATATTAGTATTTTGAAAATGAGTCTCACTGTAGAGTGCAGAGAAGACTTTGCTGAATTATGATTTTCCAATCATGATGGCTGTGGGCTTAATTTGGGATGGTGGAAGAGAGTCAATTGTTCATCACGGGAGTGGTTTCGGAGGTCATCTTTCCTCAGAAAAGTCAGGAGTGGTGAGGACAGTAAATGCCCAACCACAGTTCTCTTCCTCTTCAATTTCCTCCCTCACCTCCACCTCAAAATTGCTGTCACTCCCCATTTCCTGCTAGTAGATGCTCCTTATAGGATATTTGTGCCCTCTAAAGTCATGTGTCCCCTGGTGGCCATGCCTCACCCTTCCCTGAAAGAAGGATGGTGGCGGCCACATCAAGTCACGAGGAAAATCCTGTCAGGAAGATAACCAGGCAGCGGTGCCCGAACAGCCCTTCAGAAAGTGGATTCAAGGCAACCCCACAGCTCACAGGACCCCCTTCACCCAGCACCTCAAAACGCCCCATTCTCCTCTGTGACTTCGATATTTTTATCCCCTTTCCTCTGTTTCTTTCCTTGCTAGAAGTTCCAAGAATCTAAGGTTTGTGAAAAAGTGGGGTTTTTGAGTGTGAAGTTAACTTTGACAGAAAGTGGTGAAGTCCCCTAATTTTACGGAGAGGAAAGAGCGTCCTGAGGACCCCAGCCGGTGCAGCAGAGACACAGGTTCAAACCCGGCTCAGCAACTCCCCACCGAGAGTGCTTTCCTCTCCGGCCTCACTCTCTGCAGACTTACCTTCACCTGGAAAAAACTAAGTGAATTTCATACTCCTGCTGAGAATCTCGTCATCACCTTTAATAACTATAAGCTCTTTGGAAAATATTTTGGTGATGATACATTAATCCAACTCCCTCTGCTCAAACAGTGTCTTGATTCTCCATGCAGGGAGTCTTCCCATTCTTATTCTAGAATCTAAAGATTCTAGATAAACAAGATAAACAAGACAGAACAAGACATTAGCAAGTTCGCACATAATTGGAAATCACACGATATTCTACCATTGTGCCCAGAATAGGGGATGAAATGACAGATGGTGTGGTTCAGGTCAAGATCTATTCCAAGTGCCTTGTGTCTTCTGTGGAGACAGAAGTATAAGGAGGTAAATGCATGAGATCAGAGGGGACACAGCACATACACACTTTCAATGAGATTATCATCATCTTGTGTTAAAGATCATCTGGTGGCCCCAAATTTGGTTAGAAAATAGATCAGGGGAAACACGCGTATAGGCTTCGCTTCCTATCTTCCTTCTCCTCACCCAGCTTCCTAGGTCTTCAACCTTCCCCCAAGGGGAAAACAATCTGTTTCTGGTTCTTCCCTTTCCTGAAACCAGAATACATCATGAGGCAGGCTTAGTGGGCCTTTCTCAGAAGAAAAAGAGGGTGTCCTTCCACAAATCTGGGCAGTTATAATTCAACAACATAATTAATTGACACATGTTCCATCCCTTCTAAGTTTGGAAAAATGAGACCTGGTGTTTTAAGCCAGTTAATCCCATAAGCAGGGAAAAAGTTCATTCTGCTTGAAGAAAACGAAACAGCCTCTCTTTAGCAATGGTTAGCCTGCTAAAGGGAAACGATCCCATTACAACTGAACATTGCTGTGCTGAGTAACTAATAAGATTTGTATAAAAGTTATACAGTTTGGGCTTGTCATTCTCCTCTTTTTGTAAGGAGCGTTGTTGCCCATACCTGCAACTAATGAAGGCATAATTCTTTGGAAATGTTCGTTAAATCAGGCACTTAATAAAGATTGAAAAATAAGGGTAAATTACAAATATTTTGCTGAAACGTCTGATGTACTCAGGAAGGAGGTAACCCGGATAGAGGAGAAAATTGTAAAAGGCAGCTGTAAAGATTCTAACTGAAGCAGTTTTCCTTTGTTCTTCCTCCTCAGAGAGGCAGGTAGGAACAAACAAAGGACAGAAACCAGCCCAAGGATCACTCTTTCATGTCATTCAGTGCATACAGACCTTTAGCTGCTCTGCTTTTCTATCTGGAAAATGCAATACCTGCTTCTGAATGCCTTTCAAGAAACCAATAAATTGTTTTGTTTTTCTAATATATGTCAAAGATACAAAAAGCTTCCTCAGTTATAAACCAAAACATGGAAATGAATGATGGAAATTGTACCTGTGTTCCCAAAGTAAGAATTCTACATCTTCTATGTAATTTTCCAAAGATTTTTAAAGTGTTGAGTTATTATACCTTAATGATGAAAAAAAAACAGTGAGGTTGAAATTATTTGGGTCTATTTCCCTCAAAACACACAAAGGGCTGAAAAGAGATAAAGTATTATCCAGTACAGGCTGGCATGATGGATTTCTGTAGGGTCTGTAGTTATGTTGCTTTTAAAGGAGGTTGTTGTGTTTAAAGACTCTGAGCACAAATTTCTGAATCATAAAGATGATATAAACTCTGCAGATTTTCATACTCGTTAAAAAAAATCAGAATTCAGAAATTAGATGATGCTATACAGTTATCACCACTTGATTAGATAAGTTCAAAAACCCAGCCCATACTTCAAAATTTAAGTGTCTCTCATCTTGATTTCCACTTTGGTAATCAAATCAAACTATGGAAAACACAATTCACTATTTTCATCTAACATTTCAAATATCATCAACTCATCATAGAAAATTGCTAAAGAAATTTAGTCTGTCAGTTCCAGAAAGATGTGAAAACAGAGGTTGATTTTCCCCCTTATATAAACAGTAGTTCTAAATCATTTATATACCTTCTACTTTTTAAGTTTTTTTAACATTTATTTATTTTTGAGAAACAAAGAGAGACATAACACGAGTGGGGGAGGGACAGAGAGCGAGGAAGACACAAAATCTGAAGCAGGCTCCAGGCACTGAGCTCTCAGCACAGAGCCCGACATGGGGCTCAAACTCACAAACTGAGATCATAACCTGAGCTGAAGTCAGACGCTTAACCAACTGAGCCACCCAGGTGCCCTGTTTTGTTTTGTTTTGTTTTGTTTTGTTCCATTACAGATTATGTTCTTTAGAATTTAAGAAGGCTTGCTGTTTATCTCCCTTGGAGTTTTGACCACATGAGAAGAAAGGGCACTGAGGCAGGATACTGCTAATCCTGGTAGGCAGTGGAAAGGATGGTCCAGGATATCTGAGCTGCACAGGGAAGGACTATCAACAGGCATAAGCTGATAGGAATAAAAGAAATGTTGGATGAATGCCCAGAACTGAGGCTCCCAGATATCACTAAGTGTATTCCACTCCTCAGGATTCCCTAGTGACCATTGAGGGATTGTCTACTCCTTAAACTTCACAGTCTTTCCCTTTCTTGTCCCTCATCCTTGCCCTCCTCTCCTCTGGCTTCCTCTCCTTGCCCTGCCCCCTCACCTCTGTATTCCCCATGTTGAAATAAACAAATGTGCTTACGGTAGGTGTTTTAGTCAGGGAGCTGTGTTACAATCAATCATAAGATCTGGGATGACAGTGAGGCGGCATCACCTTCACCAGAAGGTGCTCCTGTTTGTTGGGGATGTGAGATACACTCTAAATTAGGTCTGGTCCTCTCTGGGGTGCCCTCTCTCAGAAACCTTCCAAGTGGATCAACTTCCTTCTGTCTTTACTTGATATGTTTTCCTGGTCGGCCCTAAGCTGAGACCATCACTCAGGGCCTTCCTGGTGCCAGTGCTTTTCTTGGCAAGGTTAGATGCAGAAATCCAACCTCGGAGAAGGGGAGGAGCAGGCCTGACTGAAGATTCGCCTTCACCCTCAGAACTTGTGAGACCTGTGTCTGAACGCTGTCAGGTCATGGGGTGTGGGCAGCAGCTCCTTCTTGAGGAGTCCAGCATGTGATATGCATGGTCCTTGGTCCCCTCCAGCTGTGCTGCCACAATGTGGCATCCATGATGGATTCCAGAGAGTGACACCATCGTGACGGATGGTATTCCATGATCCTCATCCCACACTTGTCCCAAGGCAGCTCCACATGGGAGTTACAGCCTGCTGGATACGTCTTCAAGACATGTGGGCCAAAGAGAAAGTAGTTTGAGCTTTGCTTATGGATATTTCCTAATTTAATAGCCTCTAGTACTTAAGTTCCCACATGAAATGTGAATGTCATGTCTTGGGTAAGAAATCAAATGAGTCTTCTTTAATTTCACTCCAGGACAAGTTCTCATCAATATGGACAGAATTCAGCTTAACAGCAGGGTTGTTACACACCAGCTTTGTGTGCTGGGTGACCAGATGTCCATCTAGGGTACAGGCGTTCCTTGATGAACAAATTTTAAAGACCAACACGCATACCCTGGTAATTGTTCTACAGATCTTGAAAAAGGCCATCCACATCCAAAGGTGTTGCTGTTTGTTTGAGAATTGTAAATTCAGTGAGGAATGGAATACTGGAAAAAAGAGAGTGTGAAATGAGTGTAAGTCTGGTGGACAGGTTAGTCTTGGCCTCTAATCTCAGGAGGAGCAAGAGAAAACCAACAAGAAAGAAAACCAAGTCAAATCTTAACCCAACATAGATTTAATAAAGTGAAAAATTGAGAATGCTGTTTTTTATTGAATTAATATATCACTGGGCTTCTGAAGCTGACACAGTAGTGGCTGAGGGAAGCTCAGGAGACAGAATATTTTTAGGCATGCACCATTTTCTAGACTTGAAAAGTTTTTGTGAACTCCCTCACAAGAGACTAAGGAAGATGCAATCCACAGAGTGATAGGCAAGAAAACTGTTTATTTTAAAAAGGTCTGTGCAGGGGAAGCAGCGTCTGACTGGATGGCCAGTTCCTAGAGCACAAAGTTAACAGTGGAAAGTCACTGGGGTCAGCATGACAGGTGGTGTCAGTGCATTCTCTAATGACCTGGGAGAGGGGACGGGTTTCAGGTGGCCAAACCTGCGAGGGCACAAAGGTGTTTAGGCCAGAAAGGACAAAAGGGAAGAAGAGAAATGCTCCCTAAAACCTGATAGGTCATAATCCAGGGAACCGATAGGTGATTGCAAAATAACCATGTAGGTGTTAATGCTCTTGGAAGGCATCTTCTAAGCTGTGTGCCAGGCTGGGGCATTTCCCGTCAGTTCAACCTCCAGGAAGAAGCTGTAGTCTTCACCCTCACTGAGGTTGGCATATGGCAGCACCTGGGAATGTGTGTCTGTGGTTAGGGATGGGAAGAGGACTAGGGTTGTACTGAGAAAAGAATAATCTAGAAAAATGTCAAATGCTCAGACTGAGACCACCCCCATCAGTGATAAGGTCCGTGTCTGGCTCTGCCTCTAAGTGGTTTTTTGACCTGAATAAAACTTGGGGAATTTGAAAAACAACTTGTACCAGCGATGTGCCGGGAGCAGTGGAGATGGAGACACACATGCAAGTCTCAGCTTGATGTGAAAATCCAACTTTATGTCTGATTCTGCCAACTTAGCTGTTATGGACCGAATGCTTCTTTCTTCCCCACCCCAAATCCGTTCACTGAAGCCCTAACCTCAAGTGAGGCTGTATCAGGAGATGGTTCCTGGAAGGAAATAATTAATGAATTCATAAGTGTGTGGCCCTGACCCCATAGAACTAGTGTTCTTATTAGAAGAGACACCGAAGAACTCTCTTGCTCTCTCCACATTCACCAAGAAGAGGTCATGAGAGGACATGGGGACAAGGTGGCCAGGCAGACAGGAGGAGAGTCCTCACCAGAAACCAAATTTGCTGACACCTTGACCTTGGACTTCTGGCCTCCGACCTTGAGAAAATGAATGTCTGTTTTTTAAGCCTCCCCATCCCCCCTCGACCCAGGTCTATGCTATTTTGTTATGGCAGCCAGAGCAAGATCATTGACCAGACTGGAAAAAGATGCTGGAAAGCTCCTAGCTTGAGGTATGTTAGGAGTGGCCAACTGAGTCCATTCAAATATGCAGACTTTTACTAGTTCAGGGGTAACAATGATGAAACATATGGAAAAACATTCAGTTCTGTGCCCTCAGAAAGTTCACAATGCAGGGAGAGAGAGGGACTCTGGGCATCAAACATAATACAACATGGCTGAAATCACACCACCATAGGAAAGTCAGTTCAGGAATGATGGGGTCACCCAACGCCTACGGTAATTTCCTAAATAGTTTTTTCTTTGAGGTGAGTTCAAGCCTTTGGAATATTTCACATTTTAATAGTTTGAGATTAAGTTCACATGTTCTGAAACATTTTCTCCAAACGTTTGTGATACATATTCATTTCCCCAAACTATATAGTTTACCATTCTTTGTTTAAATTATTTGAGAAGAAGCAAATGAAAAATTTTTTGCATGTCTTTGATAGCACTAAATATAATAATTATAGACAGATGGTAAGTATATGGATGGATGGACGGATAGATAATGGATGATTGATTGATAGAAAGATAGAAAGATTTTTAAACCTTTCAAAGTGCAGAATTATATCTTTTAAGGAATGGAATCTTCAGAGTATGGTTCATGGAAGGAGGTGTGATTGTCCCCTTTGGGAGTGAAGATTATTTGGTGACCTTCCTAAGGTCACACAGCAAACTCAAGGTTGCCTATGGCTAGATTGAAACTTCCTACAACTGAGCACTTGAACCCTGAACAATCCTGGTGTTTTAAAGCAACTGAAGTGCTTTTAAAGGTCAGCCTGAGAGTAAGAAAACAGGAAAAGGTGGAGGGAGGCAGAAAAAAAAAAATAGAGAGAGAGAGAGAGAGAGAGAGAGAGCCTGATAGACAGACAGATGGAGAATCAGGCAGTTTGAGCTCCAGGAATTAGAAACTTCCTCCAGAGCAAGAGGGAAAGGCCGGGTGGGAATGCACAGGAGCAAAGAGGAATGGGCAGTTCCCCTCAGCTCTGGCTCCTCTCTTCCCCAGGACCCTCATGCCTGCCGTAGCTTTCTCTGTGTGATCCTGAGATTTATGGCCCCTCTGTACCAAGAGGCCCTTGAGGATACCACCTACCATTTTCTCATCTCCACCCGGTGGCCTGCTGCACACCAGCACTGGAAGGTACCCAGGAGATGTTTGCTGGGTGGACGGGATGAGGAGAGAAGGCTCCCGTGTGTGTGTACACACACCCGCAGATAAGCCTGACAGCTGGAAAGTCTCTGTTCTGAATCTAGAACGTGCTCCTGTTTGCTGAAGGGACAAAGGGAACACACACTCGTTCACGTAAGCATGACAGCGAGAAGGGCTCCATTATGAATTTGGAGAAACATCTTTCATGGACTTGCAGTCACTTCAATATAACTCATTACAAAAGACACCATTTTTAATCACATACATAAGCACAGATCCCATTTTTAAAGCATCTGAAGCTTATATAATTCAGGGGTCCTTTTGAAAGGAAAGGAATACAAAATTCCCAGCACAAAATCAAACATGAAAAAAAATATTTAGATTAAGAAATCACAACAAATTTTAAATTAAAAAAAAAACCTGATAGAAACTACTTATCTGATCAAGTCAAGAAACACAACAGAGCACTTGTGTTAATTACCTGCCAACACAATCTAGAATTTCCCATATGTCTTGCTCGCATGCCCTTGGACCCACCATACGGTAACGTTGAAATATCTTTCTCCATTGTGAGAATAGAAAATAATTGTTCATCCAAGTTGATGTATCTTTATCAATAACATGTGTTATGTGGAATCCCAGGTAAAATTTGAGGATTTCTAAATTTTTCAAAACTTTTTAAAATTTCTAAAGTGTTCAGATTTTGGAACACTTCTATCAACGTTCATGTATGTGCGAGCTGAGATAGCAGATGATTACTTAACACAGACCAGATCTTTCTCCTCCACTACTTGCCCACTTCAGGGGCTGTGCACAGCAGGACAGCCTTCCCACCCCTCATCTCTGCATCAGGCACGGGGAAGACATGACCGAGGGAGGGGACACGGAGGTGACTGTCAGCCACATGCGCACATTTCTCCAAGCCCAAGCGAAATGTATCCCCACCTTTGTCGCCCCTCCAGAAATGCCCACAGCCACGTCAGCACCTCCTGATACAAGCGGAAATGTGCTGGAGAGAGAGGGAATCAGAATCAGATGGGAAAGAGATCTCACCTGCACTGGAATCATTGACGAGACCACATTCTAGAAGCCCACCCGGCCACACGCAGGTGAGGCGGCTGAGCACATGCCCACTGACTCCATGAGTCCCCACTTGTGCGCTGCTAGGTGTGAGGTTTGGGCTGGATATTGAGAAGCCAGAGCTGGTGAAGATAGCTAATTGTACATGCAGCTCCCTTCCAGACCTGGACCCCTGATGGTAGGGAGGTGATGCTGGGCTGGGTTCCCACAGCAGCTCTGCCCCTTACTGGCTGGTGAGTTTGGAGCTATTGACTTCTTTGTGCCTCAATTTCTCATCTGTAAATAGGGCTAATAAAAGCACCTATAACATAAGGTTATCTGGATGATTCATTGAGCGAATCCAAGGAAAGCATGTAGTGTAAGGCCTGGACACATACAAATTGTTCCACAAACACATCATTGCTATTATTGCTTTTATTATAAGTGAGAGAATTGTGTGAACAATATATACATTTTTTTAAATTTTTTTACGTTTTATTTATTTTTGAGAGAGAAAGAGAGAGAGAGACAGCGTGAGCAGGGGAGGGTCAGAGAAAGAGGGAGACACAGAATCCGAAGCAGGCTCCAGGCTCTAAGCTGTCAGCCCAGAGCCCAACACGGGGCTTGAACCCACGAATGGTGAGATCATGACCTGAGCCAAAGTCGGACGCTTAACCGACTGAGTCACCCAGGCGTCCCACGTGCGAATAACATATAAAGAATTTCACTAAACACTGTGGCAACTGGGGATGTTGTATAGTTAGTTTTTTTAAGCTTATTTACTTATTTTGAAAGAGAGAGAGAGGGGGAGAACATGAGCAGGGGAGGGGCAGAAAGAGAGAGAGAGAGAATCCCAAGCAGGCTCCTTGCTGTCAGTGGAGATCCGGACGCCAGGCTCGAACTCACAAACCGCAAGCTGACACTTAACCGACGGAGCCACCCAGGCGCCCTGGTTATAGTAAAATTGTACAGTACAGTTAAAAAATATTTTTAAAAATCCCATGGCATCAGAAGAGGGGAAATGTGCTTTCGTACGTGTCCATGATGGGGAAATAGTGAATCAGTTTGGTCAGAGGCATATTTCGGGGACTGTTTAAGAGTTTCGCAGCACAGAGGCGCCTGGGTGGCTCAGTCGGTTGGGCGTCCGACTTCGGCTCAGGTCATGATCCCACGGTTCGTGGGTTCGAGCTCCGAGTCGGGCTCTGTGCTGACAGTCAGAGCCTGGAGCCTGCTTCGGATTCTGTGTCTCTCTGCCCCTCCCCTGCTCATGCTGTGTCTCTCTCTCTCTCAAAAATAAATTTAAAAAAAACATTTAAAAAATAAAAATAAATTAAAAAAAAGAGTTTCACAACACATAAATAAGTTATGATTCTCTATTATAGAGGTGCCCGTGGGAAGGGAAACATTAGACTCTCGATTGTTCTGTGGAATAGAGAATAACCTGTTTGAACGGAGCTGTTTCTAGTCCTTGTATTATGACAGAAAGACTTGTTCAAACACACGCCATTCTTATAGGTCTTAGGAAAGAAGGCTTTCCGTATGCCTAAAGTAATATTCTCCTTTAGCATGAATTATTTAAACAAAGAGTATGTGATGCTTTAACTTGTTCAAGAATTATAGAAAAGATAGAGTTTCTGTGGTCAGGAGCTAAGGTTGCTAATTATCTTGAGCTATCAGCCTTTGAGATAATCAGAGAAAGAAGGTTTTTTAAAAGACAGGTGGTTTGAGGGTTCATTTCTAATCTCCTTTTCTTTTGTCAAAAGAGGATGGAAAGCCCCTTGGGGCAAAAAAAAAAAAAGAAAGAAAGAAAAAGAAAAGCCTGAAATCCAACCTCCGAACTTCCCTTCAGAACATGGGGACTAAGTTCCTCATTACTCCACCTCACTGCTCAAAAAAATGAGAGGAAAATCTGCCAATAAAACCATATTGTATAGTCAGGACTTATGAATTCTCACTTGATCTTTTAGTTTGATTTTTCACCGGTTCACATTATCAAAAGTTTTCCAGTAATCACGATTGGGAAAATTTGCAAAATATACCCAGATTCAGACTGCATGGGTCCTGGCATTTATCAGAAGGGTGTTACCGGGCCGGAGGGGACCACGAGTAAGAGACAAGACGTGAAAACATAAAGTCGGCTGCGGAAAGGAGCGCCTTTCGCTCACAGCCAGACTAAACCATCGGTGAGGTTGTCCTTGCACACGCTTACACACACATAAAGTAGCCTTCGCCAAATGCTGGTGTTCGAGGGCAGTGGAAAAAAAAATTTTTTAGAAAATAAAAGTAGAGCAAACATGCATGTTTGGTTGCTGTGATACAGTCCAAAGGAGAGCCACCAACAGAAGAGTCGAAAGTCTGGAAATCTGTGGCCAGCCAAGGTGGAAGCATGTAGACCCTCACGACACTGAGGCCATTCTCCCCAGGGACAGAACCAGATCCAGAACCAGCCTGAAGACGGGCAGCGGCACCGGCTTCGAGCCACAGGCCCGGTTGCCAATCAGCCTCGGCATCAGGGGTAGACCCCATGGCAAATGCCCGGAACCTGGGAGATGACATTTCTTTAGAAGGAGAATGAGCGCACCGCGGTGCCAGTTGTGGGATGAAGTGTGGGAATGTAGGTGAAACCCCTGATCTTGTGTCTAGAAAGGGGTTCGGCAATTTCTCTGAAAGAAAAAATGGAAGCTGGGTACTACTTTTGAAATGATTTTGTTTCCATGGTTTTCTTCCAGTTTTTCTGTTGTGGGTTTTTTTTCCCCCTTGTCATCTGTGCCCTTTGAACTGACACAGGGCTGTGATCCCTGTTGCCCCAGCCACGTGCAAACAGCTAAGGCCAGAGGAGGCCGAGTCCTTCCTGTGTCCAGCCTGCTGCCCAGGGCCACAGAGTCCCCCCCACCCACCCATACTGGCACCTGCTGGTAAAGTAGTGGAGACCCCAGGGACCTGTGCCCACTGTGGTGAGAAACCAGGTGGCCCCGAGGTGGGGCAAGACAAGCCGGGACAGAGTCTGCAGGGCTGTGCAGGTGGGAGAGACCCAGGTAGGGGTGGCCAGGTAGAAAGGGGCTGGATGGTATGTTGACCTTGAATCTCCAGTCAGTCTCCACGAGATCAGAGACCTCAGCCCCAGATAAACACAAGGCTCTTGTGTGTAACTGTGCAAGTTTATACATTTTTAAGTATTTTAAGGAAAAGGTGGAGATGCCTTGGAGTCTTGGCCATGTGTCAGGGAAGCTGGCAGGAGAGGGTGGGAAGCAGGGAGGCAGAACACAGTGGTACAGTTGGCCTTTGCCCCCTCTTCCCCCTGCCCCCCGCCCCGTCTGTCCAGGAACCGAGACCCCTGCTGGGGCTCCTTCTTTGTTTTTGTTTTTTTTTGATATAAATAAAATATTTTTTTATTATAGTTTATTGTCAAGTTGGTTTCCATGTAACACCCAGTGCTCATCCCAATGAGTGCCCTCCTTCATGCCCATCACCCCTTTTCCCTTCTCCTCCACCCCCCCTCTCCATGAGAGCTGTGGGAGTCTCAGTGGAAATTCAGCACATCCTCTAATTACAAATCAGAAGAGGATTTACAATTAGAGATTGAGAGAGAGAGAGAGAGAGAGAGAAGGAAAGAGGGAAGGTGTGCAGGAGTCAATGAAGGGCCCTGGGCAGGGCTGGGGCATGGGGCTAAGGAGGGGCCCTCAGTAGCTGGCAGTCAGCAGCTGTCCCCCCCAACAACCTGGAGAGCTGGATGCGGGGTGAGCCCAGTGCTTAGAAAATAGCCAGCTGCCTTGTGTATCTTCAATTCCATCACTATTAGCTTCTCAGTGCAGTTGAGCTATTTTCTGGAAGCTTTTCAGAAAACTAATTTTAAAAGTGTAATAAAATTAAAATGGGCCCTAGGTAACACTGATTCCTATCGTTGGACTGCATAAAAAGTTTCCTGGGCTTGTAAAGGTTATCCTTTGTGAGACGATGAAACAATGCCCTTTGAATCTGTTTCTAGTACCCTGAGGGGTGACAGCTCACCACCTTGCCAAGTTCAGTGTGGCTAATGAACAGAAAAGGATTAGATGCTTGGGAACAATGGAGAGGAAGGGATTTAGGGGGGAAATCCAGGCAGGTCTCACTCCTACATCCATACTTCCATAACTGGGCATTGTTATTTGCAAAATTTTGACAGCCTTAAGCAAGTTAAGACAGGAAGCTCACAAATGATTCATTAAATGGAATATTGCCAATACTTGGTCTTCTTTGAAAAAATAATTATCATGTTTGTTACATTACATTGGAAAAGCTGTTCTGCACTGCTTTTATAATACCTGAATAGTGTAACCAATATGTCCCAAACCACTCATTTTTTATGCTGTCTACTCTGGACATACTCAAAGAATATTTCTAAGGAAATTCAATAAATTTACAGAAGAACTTGTCATACTCAAGACTTTACTCTCCAGAAAGTTCTACCCAAATCCCTAATGTCCCTTAAATTGTTTTATTACACTGCAAGATTGTGCAAGTTCTTTGTTTAATTATTTATTTATAGTTTATTATCAAGTTGGTTTCCATATAACACCCAGTGCTCTTCCCCACAAGTGCCCTCCTCCATGACCATCACCCCCCTTTCCCTTCCCCCTTCCCCTTC
>CM053572.1:138035919-138144167 GCA_028646485.1 Cryptoprocta ferox
CCACCTGCTAAAGAGGCTATCTTTTTGCCATTGGATATTCTTTCCTCTGTCAAAGATTAATCGGCCGTACATTTGTGGGTCCAGTTCTGGGTTCTCTATTCTATTCCATTGGTCTGTGTGTCTGTTTTTGTGCCAATACCATACTGTCTTGGTGATGACAGCTTTGTAAGAGGGGCTAAAGTCTGGGATTGTGATGCCTCCGGTTTTGGTTTTCTTCTTCAATATTACTTTGGCTATTTGGGGTTTTTTGTGATTCCATACAAATTTTAGGATAGTTTGGTCTAGACTTGAGAAAAATGCTGGTGCAATTTTGATTGGGATTGCATTGAATGTGTAGATTGTTTTGGGTAATAATGACATTTTAACAATATTTATTCTTCCAATCCATGAGCATGGAATGCTTTTCCATTTCTTTGTGTCTTCTTCAATTTCTTTCATAAGTTTTCTATAGTCCTCATCATACAGATCTTTTACATCTTTGGTTAGGTTTATTCCTAGGTATTTTACAGATTTTCGTGCAATTGTGAATGGGATCAGTTTATTGATTTCTCTTTCTATTGCTTCATTATTGGTGTATAAAAATGCAACCGATTTCCGTACATTGATTTTGTACCCTACTACTTTGCCGAATTCATGGATCAGTTCTAGTAGGCTTCTGGTGGAGTTGGTCGGGTTTTCCATGTAGAGTATCATGTCATCTGCGAAAAGTGAAAGTTTGACTTCATCTTTGCCAATTCTGATGCCTTTTATTTCTTTTTGTTGTCTGATTGCTGATGCTAGGACTTCCAGCACTATGTTGAAAACAGTGGTGAGAGTGGACATCCTTGTAGTGTTGATCTCAGGGGGAAAGCTCTCAGTTCCTGATCTCAATGGGCTTTTCATAAATGGCTTTTATGATGTTTAAGTAAGTTCTTTCTATCCTGACTTTCAGATTGTGCAGGTTCTAACTGAGGTGGTAGATATCCTTGTGGAGAGGTAGGGGGCATAGCCAGAACCAGATGGTGCTTCTGCAAGGATTGTATTTTTGTGATGGAAGCAATTGGAAATGAATCTCTTGTATAGAGTCAAGAACTGAGAGGGCAGTCTTATCCTTGACCCAAAGAGAAACTACCTGTGTTCACTACATAGGAACCCATGTCTGTGTAGGGTTGTCCATGAGAAAGAAGAACCCATTGCCTGTGTGATGTGGAAAAAATATAATACAGAACTCAATGCCTAGAGCCAGTCAATAATGACAAGGTCTTCTCTGTACCCACCCTCATGACATTTTAAAAGCAAGTCCTGAAATGGTTAAGCCAATCTAAAATAACACAATTGATCAGGACAGGTCCCACTACTCTATACAGGACTAAAATAAAATTCAAAACTAAACAACACAGAATTGCAACTTTCAACACCCATTAGCAAAATGCCAAGCATGCAAAGAAGCAAGAAAATATGACTTGGAGCAAGGAGAATAATACATTAATTAAAAATTCCCCTGTAAATTACAGAGATAGGTAATAGAATTAGCAGATAAGAAAAGTAAAGCAGCAACTATAAATAACCCTTAATGCTCAAGATTATAAAGGAAAACA
The DNA here is from genome assembly GCA_028646485.1 of Cryptoprocta ferox. Classification (NCBI taxonomy): domain Eukaryota; kingdom Metazoa; phylum Chordata; class Mammalia; order Carnivora; family Eupleridae; genus Cryptoprocta; species Cryptoprocta ferox. The sequence continues at coordinate 138,037,497 of CM053572.1, forward strand.
TGTACTTGATGAGGAAAGTAAAATAAGTTATAATTGTAAGCCTATGAAAAAGATAGAAATGAAACTTCTAGATATGAAAAATATAATACCTGGAATAAAAAATATACTTCAGAAGAAAATATTAGTGAATAGAAGGTATCCAACATGAGGAAAAGAGAGAAACAAGACTGGAGAAAGAAACAAAGAACAAATGGGTTGTGCATCATATCAAATAGTCTATGTATACATAATCGTTGTCTGAAAAGAATAGAAAAAAAGAGGGGAAAGAAAAATATTTGAAGAAATAATGACCAAAAATTTACCACCTTTGGGAGAAATGACAAACCCACATAGTCAGGAAGATCAACAAACCTCTTGCAGTAGAAAGTTAAAGAAAATGACAAGGAATATCATAACTGACCATGAATAAAGACAACATCTTAAAAGCACCTAGATGGGGCTCCTGGGTGGCTCAGTCGGTTGAGCGTCCAGCTTTGGCTCAGGTCCTGATCTCGCGGTTCGTGGGTTCGAGTCCCACGTCAGGCTCTGTGCTGACAGCTAGCTCAGAGCCTGGAGCCTGTCTTCAGATTCTGTGTCCCTCTCTCTCTCTGACCCTCCCCTGCTCATGCTCTCTCTCTCTCTCTCTCTCAAAAATAAATAAAACATTAAAAAATTTAAAAAAAAGCACCTAGAGAAAAAGAAGACATTAGATAGAGGAAGAAAACTCAGAGAACAGCAGACTTTCTGATAGAAACTATGCAAACAAGGGGAATGGAAATGCTTATCTGAAGTACTGGTAAGAAATTTTGTCAATGGAAAATTCTATGATTAGGAAAATATGTTTTAAAAATAGAGACAAAAACCACTTTTTCATGCAAGTAAAAGAGGAGGAAATTCCTTGCCAATAAACCTTCACTACAGGAAATGTTAAAGAAAGTTCTTCAAAAAAGAGGAAAAGAGGATACCAGATGGGGAAAATGGTTCTAATCAATGGAATGTTGAGCATTAGAAATGATTAATGTACGGGTATTTGGAAAGATATTTTTCTAATTGTTTATTTCTCTAAAAGATAAATGGCCGTTTGAAGTAAAAATAGGAACCATGTGTTGCATGTTTATTACATGTGTAGTGATAGTATATAGCGTGATGGGCAGCATAGTAGAAGGGAGGAGTGGACACGGAAATATATTATTTAGGTCCAGAAATAGACTCCTAGTGAAGGTCTTTTATGAAACAAAGTTGTATAATCCTTTCCAAAAATGATCGTAGGACAATTGGATATCTCCGTATTGAAAAAGAAGCCACAATAATTAACTATACTTTATACATAAATTAACTTAAAACATATCAGACCTGAAGGCAAAAGCTAAAACTACAGAACTTCTAGGCTAAAATGTTTTGTGACATTGAGCTGGGCAAAAGATTTCTAGGTTGCAAAAGCAGAACCTATGAAAGAAAACTATAATAAATGATACTTTGTCAAAATGTAAAACTTACTATTTGAAAGACACGGTTAATGAAATGAAAGAGGAAAGCCATATTGTAGAAGAAAAGATCTGCTAAAAAAAATCTAAGAAGTAACTTGTATCCAGAATATTTAAAGCCAATATACAACAACAAATAAGTCTCAAAATTTGAACGTGCACTTCACGAGAGACATACCGGTGTAAATAACCACGTGAAAAAAATAGGTGACATCTTAGTTACCAGGGAAATGCAAATTAAGACCACAGTGAGATATTACTACACACGCACTGCAGTGTCTAAAATTAAAAACTCTGACCATATGTATTGGTGGGAATGTGGAGCAAGGAGAACTCTTTCACAGCTGGTGAAAATACAAAATGGGATAGCCATATTGGAAAATAGTTTGGCAATTATATTTTTATACAACTAAACATACGTTTATTATGAAACCCCAAAATCCATCCAAGATATTTACTCAAGGAGAAATGGGAACATCTGTCAATACAAAGATTTGTGGGCAAAATTCACAACAGATTTGTTCATAGTAGCGCATCAGTGAAAATAGCCCAAGTGTCCAGCAACTAACTACCAAATGTTAAACAAATTATGGTATATCTATAAAATGTAATATGGCTCAGCAATAGAAAGAAACTATGGATATGTATGAGAACATAAATGAATTTCAAGAACATTATACTAAGTGAAACAAGCAAGACAAACACAAGGACTTTACATGATCTATTATTTCATTTATTATTTCAAAACAATAATGACAGAAAGCAGATTTGGGGCTGCTGGGGGCTAGGGGTTGGAGTGGGGAGCCCATCATCTCCAAGGGAAATATCAGCGGTAATAGAAATGACTTTTATGGTTACATAAATGTATATATCTGTCAAAGATTATCAAAGTTTACCCTTAAATTTCATTTTGTGTTATTTGTATACTTCAGTAATGCTGGTGGGAAAAAATGTTAGTCTAGAACTGATAAAATATTGTGGGCTAGGCAGAGATAAGTGTAAAACTTTCTTACTACAAAGTCTCTACCACTAAAGACAAAGTGTATCTCCCTGAAACAGCCCCCCCAACCCCATAAGGTAAGGAAAGAACATAAGCACACAGAGTACATTCTTCCATGAGGGATGTGGCCTTCAGCTGGTGAATATTTGAGTTATTTCTAGTTTGCAGCTATTTCAAATCTCAAGGAAGGATTTGAAAATAAGTATACTTAATATACTTGAAAAGTTAATAGGGTAGAATCTTTAAGTCAAATAGTGCATATGGTGGACACAGAAGTGGGAAATTCAGAGAAATAATCGTAAAAAAACTATAATTGTGGAAAAAAATCTCAAAGCATAAATGATAAATTAGATATTACTGACAGGAAGTCTGTAATCAGAGGGTAGAACTGAGGACATACAGCAAACAGAACCGGAGGTAATGAGAGTTAAGAGCCATTACATAAGGAAGGAGAAGATTTAATGTCCACCTAAGGCTGAAGATGGGAACAGAAAGAGACCGTAAGAAGCGAGATCTAAAAACACTGTCAGGTACCAACTTATACTATCTTGCCTAGATTGCACGCAGTTAATAAAAATGAAACCACTGGACATTTGGAAAAAATAGAGAAGAAAAGATTTAGGGGAAAAAAAAATCCAAGACCTATCTTAACGTCCCAGTATATTCTAGAAATCAACCAAACAAATGACAAATTCTTCTAACAGTAATTTGACAAACAGGGATTACTATCTGTCCATCAAAGACTGCCATTCCCCCGTCCATAGGTTAGAATCATCCGCAGACAGTGGTTACCCAGGGAGGGGCCTTATTTCCCTGTCCTGGTGCCTTTAAATGGGGCCCAGGCAACTGGCCAGTGGAACGTGAGCAGTGGAAAATGATATGTGTCGGGTTCCTGGGTGGCTCAGTCAGGTGAGCGTCCCACTTCGGCTGAGGTCATGATCTCACAGTTCGTGGGTCCGAGCCCCGCGTCGGGCTCTGTGCTGACAGCTCGGAGTCTGGAGCCTGCTTCAGAGTCTGTCTCTACCTCTGCTTGTACTTTGTCTCTCTCTCTCTCAAAAGTAAATACACATTAAATAAATAAATAAATAAATAAATAAATAAATAAATAAATAGAAAATGATATGTGTCACTACTGGTATGAGTCACTCCCAGCCTCTCTCATGTACTGGTTGAAGGTGAGCTGTGAGTCCTTGGAAACTACACGTTGGCTGAGGCATTAGTGTTGCCACCAGGGGCCCTAAAAGACGCAGCATGACCAGTTTGAGGGTCATTTGTGTTGTTGACATATCAGCAGTTCCTCTCCCACCCCCGCAGCCCAACACCCACATGTTTGCCTGGAAGGGTATGTGTGCACAATAACTAAACTGTCATGGTGTTTGAACCATCATGCAGTTTGAGGTCTATATGTCAAATCAGCTTATCCTAAATGTGACCAAAACATCATTGAATGCTTCTATAGTTCTATAGAAGCGTGCTTTTTTAAAAAAGCAAAAGAAACATGCTTTCTCTATTAGGAATTTACCCTTTTGAACCTCTTAAAAGATAATTGTAGTCTTTTTCAAGGCTGTTGTTTGTTCAGTAAGTTTCTTCTGCTGTATCAACAGGGATAAAGGAGGGGAAATGGCTCCTATTCATAAGCAGGTCTTGATCGTATGTATTATATGTTTTTCCAAATGTTTGCCCAAAGTAATCAAAGTGTTTTATTTGAAAAAAAAAGTTATTTTCTTGAAGGGACCGAGATTCTATGTTATGGTTTTGAAACGCCTAAGGTCACAGAATCTACAAAGAATTCCAGGACCTAGAATGTCAAGCGTCTGTGAAAGATCACTGCTGGGCTCATGGGAATTATGCATTGATGAAAATGGAATAGTGGAATTTTCAACATCTACTAAGAAGATACTTTAAGTACTTTCAAGGAGGAAAATCTTTTTTTAATGTTTATTTATTTTTGAGAGAGAGAGACAGCATGCATGAGCAGGAGAGGGGCATAGAAGAAGAGAAAGAGAATTGCAAGCAGGCTACCCCAGCAGAGCAGAGCCGGATGTGGGGCTCAAACCAGTGAACCTGTGAGATCATGACCTGAACCGAAATCAAGGGTCGGAAGCTTAACCGACTGAGCCACCCAGGAGCCCCAAGGAAAAAAGTCTTCTAAAGATTGAAGCCATGATTTGAGATTTTAGGAACACTAATTACTAACTCTCATGGAAGGTACTAGATCTCACCATGTTTCTACTTGCTGCTGGCTGCAGAGCCTCCATGGCATCTACTTGCCCATCTCACTGCATTTCTCCAACTTGGACAAGATAGAAATGATGTCGAGTCACCGATGTAGCAGAAAAGAAGGTGTCTTTGTCTCTATGGGGAAATATACCAAATTAACAACAAATGTCAGTCATCTTCTGGCATTCCTTCAGTAGAGTTATGTGAAAATGTTGGGTCACCGTACATACAAATATACTGAAAAGTAAATTTAGGAGAGGGTCATTGTGAAGAAGGAGCTTTGGACTTGCAATCAGCAGATCCAGCTCCAGTCCTTCATCAGCTGGTGCAGTACGGGAATGCAAAATGGTACAGCTTCTGGGGAGAATGGTTTATCATTTACTTATAATTTTTCATTCTGTATATATTTTCCATTTGACCCAGGACAGCATTCCCAGAGAAATGAAAGTTGATGTTCACACAAGTACCTGGGCACAAATGTTTACAGCGCTGGTATCCGAAATGTTTCTGTTCTCCTTAGCAAGTGGTCTTTTCCCTGCTGCAACTCCCAGTGCTGTCTCTACTCCAGCCAGGAAGAAGGTGAGGGGGTAAGGAGGAAAGGGTGGTCCTGGACAGCACCAAAAAGTTCCTAAGAACCACAGTCACACTGCCGCACCATCTCATTTGGTTAAACCTCTAGGTGCAAGAGAGGTCGAAAAATGCTCTTTACCTGGTACATTGCAATTCCAAATAAAGGAAAGCTTCTTTGGGGAATAAACCTTCCATCCAGAGATGATTGCTAACACATAATGCTCATTTTATGAGTAAACAAATATTTTTATAAACATGGAAATGAATATTTTTCATATCCACTTTTCCTCTCTTAACATCAGGCCTGAATACGGACCAGGCAGCAAGCTGTTTGCTTCTCCATCATGATAATTGGCTTCCAATTCCCCTGTCAGGAATGTACGATCTCTGTTTGGGGGAACTTAGGTGGTTTCCAAGTGTCATTAGAAACAAGGCTGTGATGAGTATGTTTGTAAGTATGTCTGAGGATATTTCCTGTAAGCGGAGTTACTGGGTCAGAGTTAGGCACGTATTGGAGGCTTCTGATCTGATTGCTAAATTGCCCTTTAGAAAAGTTATCCTGATTTGTATTTCCATCCTGTTTCCAAGTCCCTTCACTAGTGCTGGGGTGGAGGTTCATTTAAACAAAATCTCCTTGGTGAATCCTTCTAAAATTGTGGGAGCTGCTAAAAAGATGTAGATACTTAAATAGGAGAAGCTGAGACCCATCTGCATGACTGGTGTAAACCATCTCGACTGAAAGATTACAGGAACCACCCATGGGGCAGTGCAAGTGGATGAAATATTTATCTAGTTGGCGAACTTTGGATTGTAGAACCCCTGCTATATTATTGATGGTGCATCATCCCTTTGCTCCAAAGACCCTTCCCATCCCAGTGATTTCTGGAAGTCCTCGAAGGAGTTCCACATGTCCCCACAAATGACTGAGCCTAACCCTTTGTCATCCTCTCAGGACAACCCCCCACTGTCCCATGAGCTCTTCCTGAGAAGCCCATAGAGGACCCCCCTTGCTGTCTGTCTCCATCTCCTGAGAACACTGAAGAACTCCCAGTAGATCTCAGAGCTGTAGGAGCTCCAGGCTGCAGTCTGGTGCAGAGTAGAGGCTGGGAGGGGAGAGGGGCCTTTTCTGTCACGGCGCTTCACTCTGCAACTCTGGACATAAGGTTAGATGCTCCGCAGCCCACGCAACCAAATGCATCAGACAGGTCAGTGATCTGGGATATCTGAAGTTCTCTTGTTTGTAGGCTTAAACCATCAGGGGAGACCCCAGGATGAGCAGGTGTCCCTCACTCCTCAGAGTTCTCTTCCCATTTTATTTCTCCCTCATTAGAACCTCTCCCCTCACCCTCCTCGTTTTCAAAATCGAGCACCATGAATATGAATGGAAAAGAAAGGATCCTACTGAGGGCTCGAGTGGACCCCTGATGCTTGGAAGCATCTGGAACCAAGTGCCCTCTCATGCCTATCTGCCCACAACTTGGCTTCTTCTGCCTCTGCGAATTCCTCAGATGCACTCGGCAAGTGCTTCATCCCAGGATTTGCCTGGCAAAGGAGCAAAGTAAAATATGGTGAACCCACAACAAATGGAGTCTATTTTAAATAAAAGAAGAGATGTGACTAGTGCTGTCATTTCACTGTGAAGCTACCTGGAGGTTTGATAAAGGCCACTGTGTAGCAGGGAGCCATGGTGAGAGACACAGTGCAGAAGAACCCTTAGAAGATGGAGCTGCCCTCTTTTACTCTTTCTTTCTCTTTTTTTCTCTTTCTCCCCTTCCTTCTCTCCCTCCCTCCCTTTCCTCCTTCCTCCCTCCCTCCCTTTCTTCCCTTCTTCCTTCATTTTTTTTTACTAGAAGTATAATTTTGACAAATTTTCCTAACATCTGTGTGTGTTTCCTTATCTACAAGATAAGGATAAAACTATAAGCTGCATCATAACATCTCTGGGAGGATTCCGTGAGCTAATGCCCGTAAACCTCCAAGCACAGTTTGACACCTAGAAATGCTCAATTACTATTAGAAGTTATTGTTTTTAGCTGAATTACTATTGAGGAAAAAAAAACAGTAAACCCCAATCTTTCTAGCCCTTCTCTCTCCTAGCTCATTTAGCACATGCCTCAGATCTTCTCACTCTGGGTCTGCAAACTTTCCTCTCCTAAAGTCCTTGTGTCCTTCAAAACCCAGGTAGGCAGTCCCCACTTTGTTCCTTCAACAGTTGCCTGCAAGCTGAATGCAGGCTTGCTCCCCTCCTCCTACATCCTTCCTCCCTTCTACAGGGGTTGTGGATGGAGCCCCCCTTTCTTTGAGCTGTTTCAGGATATTAGCCCAGAATAAGGGGCCCAGGTACAAACATCTACCTGCCTTGGCAGTTAAGTGGGCTGGGTATAAAAGAAGCAGAACCAAAGCTAAGTGGTGTTTGCCCATCACCTGGGGTGGCCACTTTTCAGCTTCTGCATGTTGTCAGCTTGCAGGAAAACAGACCAGTATTGCCAAACACCTATCACCTGATGTTTTTCTGTAAACAGTCTGGGATTCCTGATTTTTCAGTATTAACTGGGTTAAAATTTTGAAAAAAAGATAAAAATCACTCAGGGGAAAGAAGACATCTCTACGTGTCTTCAGGTCTGAAATGGCTGGTAGGACACTAGTTTTCAGTCTCTGGCCTTGAGCTGGACCCATGCATCTATGTGGTAATCTAGTGTTTTCTGGAAGATGTAAAAAATTAAATGCTGTCTACCTGCGGGTAGATTATGTTTATGGCAAAGTGGAATTAAGGTTGCAGATGGAATTAAGGTTTGTTAATCAACTGACCTTGAGATGGGATTACTCTAGATTACCAGATGGGGCCAATATAATCAAAAGGGTCCTCAAAAGTGGGAGGGAGAAGGAGGAAGAAGCGTCAGAGTGAGTATGTGATGTGAGAAAGATTCAACCAGCTGTTGTTAGCTCTGACGATGGTGGAAGGGGCCACGAGCCAATGGCTGTGGGCAGCTTGTAGAAGCTATAGAAGGCCAGGAAATGGATGTTCCCTTACAACTTCCAAAAAAGAATGCAGTCCTGCTGACAGCTTGATGTTAGTCCCATGGAGGCCATTTTGGACTTTTCCATCTCCACAACTGTAAGATAATAAATTTATGTGGTTTAAGACACTAAGCTTTTGGTTGTTACAGCTGCAAAAGGAAACTAATATGCCAGATGTTCCTCCCATCTTGTCCCATATCTAGTACTAGAAGTTTCTGATCCTCTGGAACTGTTTTATTTATTTATTTGTTTGTTTGTTTGTTTGTTTATTTTAAAGACAGATTTTTTAAAAATTTATTTTGAGAGAGACAGAGATAGTACAAGTGGAGGAGGGGCAGAGAGAGAGAGAGAGAGAGAGACAGAGAGAGCCACAGCCAAGAGTCAGATGCTTAACCAGCTGAGCCACACAGGTGTCCCAGTTTCTTATCTTTAAAATGGGAATCATTTCTAGTTCCCAGTTTGGAAGAGTAGGAAATGAGGTTATGTATCAGGAGACCATTTGCTAAAGATTTACAAGCTTGTTTATAGCATTAAAATGTACTTTCCTGACCTGTCTTCCTCTAGGTTGACAAAGACCTTCATTTGCAATTTTTTTCCTTTTGTGAGAAATACTATAGACTCTTAAAATGTGCGAGTTTGAGAAGCTGTATTACTAGCCTGAAGCTATATCTCCACTTTAACATTTAACAAATGGAGACAATAAATGTTATATACGTGCTTGGTAAATAAAACTGAATTGGGAATTACACAGTACCAGGCTATAAGTTGTTTCTCAATATTAACTCACATATGCTAATTTAATTCTTACATCATGCTTACTGAGGTATGTCTCATTATAATCCTCACTTTCAGATGAAAAAATTGAAGCCCCAAGATGTTAAAGAACTTTCCTGAAGTCACGTGGTTAGTAAGTGAGGCAACCAGGATCTGTACCCGGGCAGACCTGCCCTACAGTCAGTCCCTAGCCACAGTGCTCTGATACTTGGTTTTCCTGACCAGGCAGCTGGATTGGGTCTTGATTAGGACCAACATTCGTGGTCACCCATTCATTCCCCTTGCTGGGTATTGATTCAGGCTGGGCCCAGCCAATGTGGGTCATTGCGATGGAATTAGCTGATTATACGCAGTTTCTCATCTCAGAAAATGGAATTAATAATTGCATCTATTGGACAGGGTGGCTGATGAGTATTAAATGAGTTAATTGAGAAGAAAACCTGGCTCTAGATAAATGTTAGCTATTATTTCATCTGCAAATTAATAGCCATTGACAGTTACATCAGACTGAGCTTCATGCTATGTCTGATTGGAAGAAATATTTTGATATAAAAGCCACTTCAAGCAGCCAGTGGCACTCTGGAAACATGCCCAGGTAAGAGAATAAAAGAGAGAGGCCTTTGGAATTCTCCAGGAAAAACCCAGGGAGGGAAGAGGAGCCCTGAGGCCCAGGACTAGCAGAGCCCAGATTAGCTGGAAAAACTAGTAGAGTTGAGTATGCAGACAATGGACTTGGATCCTTAAATCTCTCACTTAGGGGATTTACTTGAAAATTCCCTTAATTTTAGATTGATTTGAAGAGACTGGTCAAAAATGCATTTGGTGACCATTGAGAGTTTACTCTGTGTTTAGAGATGAGTCGAGGACACAGCACCAGACTGGGATCAAAGGACAAACAGGGTCTCAAACAGGATTTAGGAGAAAATCAGAATCTAGGCGGTTCTTCATCATGGATAAACTTCATGAAGATATTGTCTCTGATTGAGGACGTGTAATAGTAATGGGTGACAGGGAAACACAATATTCTGAAAGCCCTGTGAAATGGATCTTAGGAAAAAAACTATGATTGTCACTTGAAGTAAACAGCGCTAGTCGCATATCTGGAAGAACCAAGTTTCAGTATGTGCATTTTTTCCCATTTAATGAGAAATTATTTTATAAAGTTAATATTGAAAACTATGATTATGCCAGGGTCTCAGTTGATGGAGCATGCAGCTCTTGATCTCAGGGCTATGAGTTCAAGTCCACGTTGGGCGTGGAGCCTACCTCCAGGAGAGAAACAACACAGTGTGGTCATTCCAAAGGCTGGGAGAACAGCTGATCCTTCAGAGAGCACAAGCTCAGTGGAAAGGTGGCATTCTTGTTGTCCCTTGAAGAGCAGCAAAGCTAGTGGGCTGGGTATCCCTCATAAGCTCCCCCAGACCTGGTCTCTGCCTTCCCCACTGTGCTCTGCCTTCTCGGGCTGATGTTTACCGACTGTTTCAATGGGCTCCCTTGTCCTCATGCTCCAACTGAACTTGTGTAACGGAGCAGATCATCATCTGGGAGAAGATTTGAATATTTGCTCCTACAGTTCCCTGCCTGCTCATCCCTTCACCGAAGGTCACCGCTTCTTTTAGGTGTTCCTCTTTGGGTTCTGGAAGCAGCTGTCTCCCCATGGCAAATGCCTATGTCTGGTCGTAGGTCCTTTCAGTTGTTAAACTCAGGGAGCTAAAGCATCCCTTTTGGCTTTATTTAAGCTTGCACACATCCTTATCAATATCCATTCTCATTGTGATACCTGATTCTTCTCGGGGACACCAACTGATACGGCAAGTACACACAGTGTCTCTGAAATATACAACTTACGTGCAGTGGTAATTTGTTGATTTCTTCAGAAAGATGTGTCCTCTGTCTCCATCAGTCATAAAGGCTCAATCATACGTAGTCTTGTACTCAATGCCAACCAGGACTTGGGGTCATAAAGAAGGCCAACCTGCAATAAACAAGATTATGTAGTATCTTTTTATTTCTATTCAAACTGCATATTTCCTATTCCATCTACAGTTTTAAGAATAACTTATGCTCTAGTTTTAATTGAGCAAACTGTTATGATAGAGTTTGGAGGAAAAAACTGTATTTAAACACATTCTCTAAGGAGTAATGCAATTTCAAGACAAGAATGTTAACCAAGATTTAAGGAAAGCTTTGAAATTATTAAATGTATTTACTATCTCTTAAATTATCCTAATACAGAGAGCCGACTCATTGGTTCCCATATCACATAATCTGTAATTATGAATCACTTAGTGATCAGGGGGAAATGGCCAGTATTAAAACTTAAATTACATTTGAATAACATTTAAGGAAATGTTTTATGACTATATTACTTTTAACTTACAAGAAATAGCATATTAATGGGTCTTCATTTGTGCATCATGTGAATGATTCTCAATTCTTGCCCTGCCATGGGAAGAATCCAGTGTTTCGAATTTTGTTATTATAAGATCATCTCTTCTTTTGCTTTTGGTGTTTTTACACTTTATAGAAGCAGGTATGAGTGTGTAAACAACAAATGGATTAAGGTCCAGGACTACTTGACCCAAATTATAAGATGGTCTTCTGTTGCCCCCTTAATAGCTTTCTTTTAAAAGAAGCCAAAATGTCATATGTTTTTTTTCTGTTCTGTTAAAGTTTGAATGAGTTATCTGTCTATAATTTGTGTGTTGGAAAAATGGAGAGAAGGCAAGGTGTTATGTGTTCTCAGATCTAAAAAGAAGTGGTTATTCTAGGAAAAACATATCTGAGACATAAGATAACATATAAAATACAATCATCTTCTTGTATGTTAAGGTTTACTATTTGCCTTTCCCTCATGTAAACTCAGGCCAAGCTATAAAGGAAGACAGATAAACTCTGAGCTCAGAAAGCTTATATAGGAATAGGAAGCAGAGTAAAACAAGACCTCAAAAGGGACTAAAGGTGACAGCATGTTAACCTGAAATTTCCTGAAGGTAGGGCTGTTCTGAGAAATGTCTACTTTCTTGTTTCTCTTAACAGAAATCCAAGCAAGTGCTTCTGAACCTTCTGTAATAAAATTGTGAATTTTTTATTGCTTCCCCCCTTAAAAAAACAAAGGCTTTTCCTTGGGGAAACTTGAAATATTCGATGGATCTATCCACCAGTTTGTAGCCATGTTCTCTACCGTTCCTTGTCTTGCGTTAACTGTCTACATATTTAACAGAAGGCAGAAGCTCAGCTTCCTCAGCATAAAAAGCTAAATCAACGAGATCATTTTATAAGATTGACAAAGAAGGAGGACAGCATTTGATGAAGTCAAACTTTCACATTCTTAAGTCAAAGAAAACTACGCTTGTAGGAACAATCATTCCAAGCAGAGCAAGGCGTTGATCTCCTATAGGATTCTGAGAAGTGTGTAAGTTAGGAGATTGGTAGACTTTGAAAGGTGGAGCCTGGAGCCATTTATTTGGTTTTATTATCCCGGTGATTCATGTTACTTTGTGATGTGTAAATGCTGGGGACAAGCTGGCTTTCACGAGGGTGACTCCTAATGGGTTTGTGCTGCCAGTTGGTGGACTTTCAGAAATGTATCCTGTCACTGGTTGGCTGGCTTTGAAAAGTGATGGCATGACCCTGAGTTATCACTGACCCTGAGATGCAAGTGAAACTGGTTCCGGTCGGGGCACCTGGGTGGGTCAGTCGGTTAAGCAACTGATTTTGGCTCAGGTCATGATCTCATTGTTCATGGGATAGAGCCCCGTGTTGGGCTCTGCACTGAGCGGGGAGGATGCTTGGGATTCTCTCACTCTTTCCTTCCCCTGTGCTATCTGTCTTTCTCTCTCAACAGAAATGCATAACCTTAAAAAAATAAAAACTTATCTTGTCATCACAGTTGCAGGATACTTGATGTTCTCACCAGGGCAAGAGAACTCTCATTCAGAATCTCCCCTTTAGGTCATCTCTTTCCCAAATTACTACCAGAAGTGCTGATTGTCCTCAACATTAAGGTTTCATTTACAGAGTCTGATGTATAGTTTGTGGGCCAACATGTCATCCTGTGTTTGCCTTTGAATCATTACTGGACCATTTAGTGTGGCAAACACTTTTTTATGTCATTCTCTAGTTTCCTATAGGCCTGAATACATTGTTATATTTCTGTCATCTTATAGCCAAAGATGTAGTTGCAAATGTTTGAGTCTTTTGGGAGTGTTATTTGTAATATTATTACAAGAGAAACACCATGAATAACCATTGAAGTATGGTAAGAAACAGATAATATTGCACAGGTTGAGTTATGGTTTTTATATAAGTAAAATTATAGCCACCCTGTCCTGAGTGTTAATCAGTTTGCCACTTGTTAAGAATGATTAATAATTAGAATATCCTTGATGAAGATGTACTCTAATAACCTTTCCTGAAACTATGGTCGTTATGTGAAATTTCCTAAGCACTGGCAAGAAATGATATGCCTGACAATTCTTAAGAGTGTGCTAGCAATAACTTGTGAAATTGGAATTTTAGAGTGAGGGTAGTGATCGTCTGTAGTAAAAAACAGCCTTAGGTAAGTTGCTGTCATTTAAGTCAAAAGTGTGTAACATAAACTGTTTCAAGTTTAGGTCCAAAGGAAGTACACAAAGGAGAATGTGACTGTCAGTGGCTCCAGGAATGTGACAGAATCGGCTCTGAGAGTCTTAGGCAGAAATTGCCCACTTCATACAGTTGTCTGCTTGTTCTGAAGATCCTCTGTCATCGTTAAACTCCCATGGACCATCTGCTTCCAGAATTCCTTAGAGAACCTCAGTTTAAGATCTCTAACTGCTATAACCTTTCAACTTTTGCCATTTGAGAATGGGAGATGTTGTTTTAATTGGGAAATGTGCATTTAAAGATTAATCCCTTGCAAGTTTAATTACTATTATGTTAGGCATGATTACAGGGTGTGGTCCTTGAACCAGTGAGGTCAGAAGACAGCCCTTCTCTGATGTCTTTTTCAGAGCATCAAATCATCTACTTTTAGATCACCTAGGGGCTAATTAAATGATTGGTGAAGAAAAACATGCTGTAAAAGTCCACGAGAAGACTGAGTATACAGGGTGTTCCTTTGTAATATTCAGCTACATCGGCTGTGAAATATAGGAATGGAGTGTCAGTGGAGGTATTTTTCAGACGTGGGCCTGCCAATGAACAGTTTAGAGAGAGAAACTATATAAATTCCTGAGGAGGAATGATGCAGGGCCATGAAAGCTAAGGGTAGTATTTTGGGCAATGAGATTTCAAAGGTGCCTGATAGTTTAAATAATTTTAGTTTCAAGAATCTATTTGCTCATTCCACTTTTGCAGAGGCTCTCAGGTTACAAGAACAAGGGATTTTCTGATAAATGGAGGAAGCCTTGACTAAATCACAAATCAGTTTCCTAGAAAATGTTTCCATCTATCACTGTACAGTGACAGTATTTTTTCTTTTTCTTTTTTATTTTGAGAGACAGAGAGAAAGAACACATGTGAGTGGGGGAGGGATAAAGAGAGAAGGAGAGAGAGAAAGAATCCCAAGCTAACAGCACAGAACTCGATGTGGGACTCGATCCCATGAACCATGAGATCATGACCTGAGCTGAAATAAAGAGTTGGATGCTCAACAGACTGAGCTGCCCAGGTGCCCAGACAGTATAACTTTTAACTTCCTAAATAGACGACACTGTGTATTATCATTTTTAAACCACTGTGAGCACTAAGGCTTCTTCTTCTTTTTTTTTTTTACAGGAAATTGTTTCAATCTATCTAAGAAAATAAATATATTATGACTAGTCTATTTCCACAGCCCATGGAAGGAGGCAATAGTTATGAAATCCATTTGGAAGTATTTGCTGAAAAGATCCCTTAAACTGTGATTATAGACAGTGTGTCACCTTTACAGTTTTTCCATGAATGTCTCCTTCTGTTCTAGAAAAAGCTCTTTAGTCAAAAGGGCGTGTTCGGCATGGAGGTCTGCTAAATTATTTCCACTTCCTTTTTTTTTTTTTTTTTTTTTTCATTATGGGCCTCTAGCTTTATGAAGGGCAAGTTTTGGGGCTATTACTGAGACATCAACTAATTCTTACATTTTTTTCACCATTTTCACTGGGGTGCCTAATGAAGTTAAGAACACCGTTTCTACAGCATTCTGAAGCCATGAACTATTCCCAAAGTGTAGACTCTGAGTGTATATATTTACCGTTTTTATTCTTAACAATTTAACACACCCCAGAGAAGGCCATAGGCTCAGCCATTTGAGATGATTTGCAATCTCATAAAGGACTGATTCCACATGGGAATTGGGAGTGTTATTGCAGAATAAGCCTGATATTATCTCTTTTCATTTTAAACTACACAAACAGTATTAAATTAGAATTTTGTATGGAAATATCCCATGTATCTGTTATGGGAGCGGGCCCTTCTCAGATTTCAGAACCATAATAGCAATTATGAGATTTCTGTGTTGTTGAGGTCACACCCCTAGAGCAGAGTATAATGTTGCATGTGCTATGCAATGAGAATGGTCATGATTATCTGGGAAAAAATCAGTCTGGTGTTCTAAGGACTTTTAGAAATCATTCTGCCTGGTTCTTAGAAGTCTTTTGCTTATAGGGTTTCTGGGACTATCACTTATTCTTTGTTTATATTTTAAATCATATATCATGTCATTATATTAATATCTAGATTGGCTATAATTTGACCAGGTGTAGAGAGCTTTCTCTAGAGAGCTAATTCTAAAATTAGTCCTTCTGCAGTACATTTTATTGGTTGTTTCCTTTGCAGGGTAGAACTCTACTCATTAAATTTTATACAGGTTGTACTTCAAGAGACCCTGTATTCATCTGATAATGAGTCCAAAATAACAGTTACACTTGGTGTCGTGAAGAAAGACAGGACTGTTAGAAATTTCCACTACTCGAGTGAACTTAGAATTCTAAGGAATCTGATTGTACTAATCATGTGCCTTATTTTCTATATGATATGATATTTTGACATCTCTGGAGGGCCTTCTGGCTGGACAGATGCTGCCCTCCCAGGGCTACCTAATTCCTAGAGACAGTAAGCAATGTGGCAGTAAGCCTGCCTTTCATATGCGGACCCCCCATTTCCAAGTCCATACCTATAACCACCTCCCATATGGGCCTCTCACACACCAAGCCAGTATTTCCTGTGTCCTGAATTGACCCAGTGCCAATACTAGACAACTAAAGATAGCCCCTATGACCCACAGCCAGTTGGAATCATTAAAATTAGCAAATTCTAAACTGTTTACTCCTCTCTGCCTTGCCCTTCCCATGGAAACTCCAATAGAGATTTGGTCTGTGCCTTCTTCCCCTCTCTTCTCTCTGTCTCCCAGGGCTCTCATGGTGGCCCTGCATGACATGCATACTTGTCCCTTCTAGGAGAACTGTGAGTAACATTAAACTTTTCTCTCAATGGCATTGTGTCCTCACTAAGCCATTTTTATAAATTAAGGACTAGGCACAAATCACTGATGCTCTAAGTCATCACCGATCAAGATAGATGGTAGATTTAGAGGCACTTGTGCCAATAGAAAATCATGTTATTTTACTCTTATGTTTATAAATGATTCAACATGAGGTTTTGGGGATATAGACATGGAATCTGGGAGTACCAATGTTTTCTTTGGCATAGAATCTTCAGAAAGATTTTGGAAAGTTGTTCTCTCTTTCTTAGACAATGTGAGACACTAGACCTTCCTGTAGTCCTTGTGATGATCATATCCACGAGTACCCTGATGCATAGGCTCCTAATTCTAAAAGAGCAGAGGGCCTTCTGCTCTTGTTTTTATTTTGGCATCCAGGTTTATATATATAATATAAGTCAAGTCATATAATATTCATCCTTCTGTGTCTGGCTTATTTCACTTATGTTTTCAAGTTTTATCCATTTTGTACCATGTGTCATAATTTCATTCCTTTTTGAGATTGAATAATGTTCTTTTTTATGTATATACATTTTGCTTATCTATTCACCTGTCAATGGATATTTGGTTGTTTCTACCTTTAAGTCATTGCAAATAATACTGGTGAACACTGGTGTACAACATTCTATTTGAGTCTCTGATTTCAATTCTTTTGGATATGTAACTAGAAGAGGAATTGCTGGATCATATGATTATACACACACACACACACACACACACACACACACACACATAAAGCTAGGAAACAAAACAAATGTAAAGTTTTATATAAAGCTTGCTTATTTTCTAAAGCTTTTTAAAACAATCTATTAAAAAATCATGGTAAAATATACATGACATAAAATTTACCCATTTAATCCCTTTTGAGTTTCAATTCCGTCTCATTAGGTACATTCACATAATCATAAGAACTAAGATAGGGGAGAAACAAATGGTCAATTGATAAAGATTGCAGTCATGCAGGACATGAAACTCCACTACAGTTTCTAACTGTCTTAATGATTTACAAGAAAAAATCAATCTTAATAATAGGCCTCTAGGAACCTATAGACTCAATTTCCTGGAGCCCTGGATTCTAATTTCTCCATATCTACACCAATACTTAATTTCTGTATTTTGGATAATGGCTATCCCAATAGGTGTGAGGTGGTATCTCACTGTAGTTTTGATTTCTATATCCCTCATAGTGATGCAGAATAACTTTCCATGTCCTTATTAGCTATTTGTATGTCTTCTTTGGAGAAATGTCTATTCAAGTCCTTTGCCCATTTTTGACTTGGGTTGTTTGTCATTTCATTGTTGAGTTTTAGGAGTTCTTATATATTCTGAATACTAATGTATTATCAGACAACGATTTGCAAATAATTTCTAAGAATTTTTGAAAATATTCATCCAAGTGTTCAAAATCTTCTAAGTTCGCAATCTCAAATTCCATTTTTAAGCCTTATCAATATTTGAACACATTTAAAAAGGAACAAATCTGTCTTTACTTCAGTCCTTTCTGTACCTCACAATATTGCTTGAAATATTTCTGAAGTCCATCTTAAAAGATATTCATCATTATATTGTTTATAATTACATGTCTTTGCCCAGTCTGAACTTCAGGGAAAGACCTCAGAAATGGCCTTACATAATACATTTCTTTTTTAATGCCATTTTTTCATTTATGCACATCTAGATTAAATCCTCTCCTGGCATTTCCCACTGTGCTGCTTCTAACCCTTTTCCTTTTCTCAGGGGCTAAGATGAGAGGAGCTAGTTGGTGCAAAAACGATAATCGAGGACAATAGTTAACCTAACAAAATCCTGAATTCTGTCACTGATTTGCCTGTCTTCATGAAACAGGCAGAAATACTTTTTAAAGTTAGGACAATACTATTTAAAGCCCACAACTCCTCTCTCAACTCGCATTTGAGTTCAACTTCTATAGATCTAGAAACATTAAGGGGAAATTATTCAATGTGATTTTTTTCCTGTTTAGAAGTACAAACACACACAGAATCCTGAAGGGAAATGTAGACTTCAAGAGGGTCAAGAGGAGGAGCAGAAGGAATTGGGATGCTGTGAGTAGGTGGTGAAGACACAGCTGGATACGGAGGGTACTTTCAGAGGGCTTGAACAGGAATGAACTATTTCCCTTGGTTTCTTCCTATAGAATCTTTGAGGAAGGCTCTCCTGGAGTCTTTATTTCTTTTAAGGCTTCAGCATCCAATCAGAGAAAGCTTGCCATACTGTGTTTCACATTTTGTCTTTTTTCTGGAGTTCTTCTTAAGTGTATCTTTTGTATATCAAAATACCTCCCTAAGGGCGATTGTTAAGTCTAAGTCTTCCTTGGTGAACCACTGCCAGTTATCAGGGTAATAAGTCACCAAGATTATTTTGAGAGGTCACATGGGAAATAAGAATTCTGTTGTGGCTCGGATATAGACAAATTCATGACAAACACAAATGAAGCTATACTCTGTCAAAAGTCTGACGAATGCTCTCTTAGTTCTTCAAAGAATACAGGCTAGGAAGTAGTCATAAGATATACAAGCTGGCAAACTGACCTCAGAATGTGCAGTTAGCAAAGTTGTCTTTCATGATTTGGTAAGACAAGAAATGTCCTCACATATATTTGGTTGGTGAGGGTGATGGGGACAGAGGAGATCCAAACATTACTGATCAGTCACCTTTGCACAAATTGGTTGCCCTTCTTGCAGACCTCTCACCATCAGTCCATGGAATTCACTTAAATGGAGGCTTATTTGGCCAATACCTCCATTTCTCTGTATGGACCATTTCCTTATATGCTCAACAGACCTAATACAGAACAAAATGGAAATGCACAAGACTTGGTACAGACAGAGGAATAGTAAGTGAAAATGAAGCAAGCAGTAGGGAAATAGGAAGATAGACAGTGACAATATTTACCAAATATTGCACCCCCCCAAAAAAAAAGGTCAAATTCTTTCTTTCAAAGATCTATTTGTTAAAGAAATCACAGAATAACAAAATAAATTCAACAATCCCAGCACAATGAAAAAGTCAGATCTGATACCATTGTTTAGAAAGTCATGAGTAGTTTGAGGCTTGTCAGAGTTTGGGGATCAAGAGAGCCCTCTTATATCTCCTACTGTTTCAGGATTCTTGAGATGACACCAAATAAAGCTCTTCAAATAGTTCTGGTGGAACCCTCAGTTGTCAGAGGATGTGGTAAAATCTAATATTCATACAACATTTAAAAATATATGTAAAAATGAATTTCTTATTTGCTTAGGCAAGAAAGGCAAATGTTTGTTAAGCCCAATTTCTCCAACTGGCATTGGCCAATTTTACTGC
This sequence comes from Cryptoprocta ferox, assembly GCA_028646485.1. Taxonomy (NCBI): domain Eukaryota; kingdom Metazoa; phylum Chordata; class Mammalia; order Carnivora; family Eupleridae; genus Cryptoprocta; species Cryptoprocta ferox. The sequence continues at coordinate 138,057,322 of CM053572.1, forward strand.
TGGAGTGGTTAGGACGTGGTGGACATCTAGATGTAAAAGTGGAGCTAGTGTTGAGTTGCTACTTGATCTCAGTTGAGTTTCTTACCCTACATGCCCATTAATTCCCAGTTCTCTCCAACCCCATCTCCACCAGCTAGATTATTTCAGGGTGAATCTACAACATGCAAGTTGTGCTTCTACAAGTCTGTGCTTCCCAGATCACCCATTTGATCAATCACTGACTTGCTCAAATGTTTCCAGTGATTCTCAATCTCCATGGAATAAATCTGCATGTCCAAGCTCCACCTGACATTCCAGATCCAACACATCCTACCTTCCTTTCCATACTTCTTTGCCACTGTTCCTCCCCAAGTACTTCACGGGTACCTCTCACATTGGTCAGTGGTTTTCTTGTAAATAACCTGAGTAGCCCCTTAAACTTTATCGTCTGTGTCCTTTTGCCCATGCTCCTTCCTCCATCTGGAACATTCCCCTTTATCAAGATAACTCACAACTCTTCCTTCTGACTCAAATCAAAAGCTTTCTCTGGTTACTAATCTTGACAGAGGCATATAATAACCATCCTTACTTCTGAGTTGTAAGTATGGCTTGGTGTCCTGGGAGCAAGTAAAACCCTGCATTTCTTAGCTGATGACTCTGCCCTGGGGTGACTTGAGTTTACATCTTCATTGGTAAATTTGGAACAATATCATCCCCTCTTTTGTCTTCTACAGATTTGTTGAGAGATTCATAAAGTTAATGTTTAGTAACAAACAATGTAAATAAAGAAACACCATCATATGCAGTCCTTTCTCTCTGCACTGTTTTGTGGTTAGCTCTGTGTAATATCTCTCATGGATTATAAGACCTCAGAAGAAAGACCGAGGTGGCAACAAGCCTCCTTAAATCACCTCACAGAGCAGTGTCTTGGACATCAAAGTGCCTCGTAACAACCTACTGTATCAGTAGTTGAATCATAGAAGAATATTACAAAAAATAACTACATAGCACTTATATTTTACACATGATATGTTATGGATTTGTATTTTTAAAGAAAACTCAATTCCACATTATAGGCTATAAAATTTCATAATCATTAGGAAGAGTGACATCTGTAACAAAATCAATGTTAACTGTTTCTATGCTTTAAAATGACCAAACATACAACGAATATATTTTGATAATTGTTTCTTTCATTTCTGTCACCTTGTAAATTTTCCCTTGGACTTTGAGGTGATTCGATTGAAGCAAATTAGAATCCTTTCTTCTTATAAAAAAAAAAGCCTCCCCTAAATTAAATTCCCAAATTTATTTCAATAACTACTTGATAGATCAGATTGTGCTGCTTTGGGGCACACCTCTCTCTCTTGTCTGATTTAAGAATAAAAGTTATGGGCCTTGGCTTCTGTTAAAGTCTTTGGAGAAAAACAGAAATCCTGGGACACTATGCATTTTGCTTCCTCACTGTCTTATGATCCTTTACTGTCATGTACAAGCTTCTCAGTCACAAGAAACTGGCAGCCATGGCCACACACATCTTGTGGTGGCTCTTTTCCTAGGCAGAGGGACATCTACAGTCCTAAACCTCTTGGATTTAAGATGACCTGTGTTTGTCTCTAATGTTTGAATGAGCAAAGCACCAAAGCTGGCATTGCCTTTAGGGCTAATCTAGATACAGCCCTCTCATTTCACTCTTGGGGAAACTGAGGCAGGAGTGACAAAGTGACGTTCCAGGTCACAGATCTCACTGGCACAGAGTCAGGGCTGGGATCCCATCTTCTTACATTCAGTGTCCTGGGATGGGGTCTTCTGAGTTTCTTTGTCCTAGCACATGGAGCAGACTGTGTGTGAGGATCCATGCAGGCTGTCCCTTACTGGTGACACTCAGGTCTCTAAGAAGGTCCTCTCTCTGTTCAGCCAGACAAAGGGCATGTTTTGCCCCAAAACACATGAAGCCACAGATACCCATGCCCTGTACTCACCACTGTGTTTATTCTTACCCCGGTTGCCTATAGACAAGGCTGATCTTCTGGCTGAATTAAGGAGATGTATCAATACACTTGTCTCCTGGGGCCGTCACAAGTTCATGGAACTCTGCTGCACCTTATGTGGGTTTGCAGTATTATAGAGAACCAAGAGTGCTGAAATAAAGAGCATGTCATCAAAAAAAAAAAAAAAACTGATAGACTGGGTAAAGTATAGTCTATCAACAGAGCAGAGACAGAGCTTTATTGCACAATTGTGTATTATGACAAGTAAAAAAGATTTTTTTTTCATGTTTCAGAAAAATTTTATTAAATACAAGGGAACCATTCATAGGCTGCTATTGCCCTGGTGAGGGTAGAGATAGGGATTAAAAACATCTGTGAGGATCCCGGAACTAATCCTTTCCCATTCAAGAAGCCACTGTGGAGAGTCAACCGCAGATAAAGCATTGATACGGGGGCTGTTTGGGATTCGAGATGATCACAGACTCTGCTCTTGAGCTGCCATAATTCGGTATGTGCTTATGTAAGAATGCAAGAGAGACACTGATCAATTCCAAGAGAATAATCAAAAGTGGTAGCTTGATGCAGAGGAGAGACAGCCAGCTAACTTCCCCTGGGTCGTGTAGAAGGAAAGAGAGAAGACCATTTCCTCACATCTTCTGATTTCCACGAAATTGATCAGAAGAGGCTAGCCACACCATGAGCTTTCCTAAGACTCAAGTAAGGAAGAGAATTTCACCTGGGAGTTCCAGTGTGAAACACAGATGTTCATCGCATTTCCAGAAATAAATAGTCCCTCCTCACCTGGAAATGATCATCTCAATGGATGTCTTGGAGGGGACAGTGAATTAGAACACTTTGAGGTAAATAAACATTGAATTCTTAAAAATAAGGGAGCATATTTGAATAGACTTAAGAGATTTTTTTAATGTTAAGATTTTAAACTGGGTTTTCAAACAACACCTTTGTTTTGGCTTCTTTCATCTCCAGCGATAATCCTTTCCCCAAGCTCCTATGAGAGCCTCTGTCCCATCTCCATTACAGATGTCCGTCACTTTAGATGCAAGACCAACACTGCTACAGAATTTAGGCAAGTGAAAGAGCTGTCTGAAGAAGGGGGGCAACATAAGACATCTCTGGCCTGTACATTATTTTCTTTTTAGTTAACACCTACTTTTTACCCTTTTAGACTCTGTTTGTATGAAAAGATTTTACCTTATTTTTATTTCCTTCACATCTAATGTGTCTAATATAAGACATAACAAGTCTTCCCAGAAAGCTAGATTAAAAATAAAATAAATTGGGGTGCTTGGGTGGCTCAGTCAGCTAAGCTTCCAGCTTTGGCTTAGGCATGATCTCACCTAAGGTCATTCGTGGGTTCGACCCCCGCATTGGGCTCTGTGCTGACAACTCAGAGCCTGGAGCTTGCTCTGGTTTCTGTCTCCCTCTCTCTCTGCCCCTCTTCCACTCGCATTCTGTCTCTTTCTCTCTCAAAAATAAGTAAACATTAAAATTTTTTTAAATAAATAAAAATGAAATAAATAATCAGAAAATAAATAAACAGAATATTCATCATTTCCACTTTTAGTGATCAACCATTCAATGAATTGAAATTGTAAGGATCCCTGACAACACACATCTTGAGTTGTACTCACAGTCCAGGTTGATAGTTGGCTACAACTGGTCTAACCCAGCTCATTGTAGATGCATGCCACTGAGTCGCCAGTTGTATAACTGATGACAGGCAATGTCCTGGCTTTTTGTAAGCAAGATGGCAGACACATTGTTTGGGGTCTCCAGATTGTTTTTAATTGAAGCAAAAGAAAAATGGGAATAGAAAACAGGTGTGAAAACATAGAAGGTTGGAGAAAAGTTTAGAATGCTTTTCAAGAGAGACACAACATTGACATGGGTAACTTGCAGGGAAAATGCGTATTTTTCCCTACACTGAAGACAATGACATAACCAGTCACAACAAGAGAGATACTATTAGGCCTTAGAGAAAAGTGTTCATCCACCCAAACTGGAATTAAATGTCCAGGCTTCGTTAACCCCAGGGGCAAGATGACTCGCTCCATCTTCATCAGCCTGATTAGACACCCAGGTGTTCAACCAGATCTTATTTTATATCACTGTTTCTTGTAAATTATGATACCTGTGAAACTAAATTGGCCTCAGCAGACCCATAAGAACCATAATTTTAGCCCAGCACTGAAATTTACCCCCTGAAGTCTGCTCTGAAAGAGTCCATGCCTCACGTTCTCATCTACAGAAATGCCTACTTGACAACCCAGATGAGGAAATCAAAGGGACGTTATATGTGAAGTCAGTGAATTAGAGTCTAATGAAAATACGAACAAGATACAGCCAGGAATAGCAGCTGACAAGTGACCACAGCCATGCACTTTGGGATGCATGCATATTCTGAAGGCAATTCAGCCATTTAGGTGACTGAATTGCCTTCATAATAAAGGGCATTATGATGAAAATGCTAAAGGACTCCAAAAATATTAATTTATTCATGGAAATAAGGCTATCCAAAGAGCAGTCTGCACTGTCTCTGTATGACTGTAGAATTCATAGAAAAGCCTACTTTCAAGTAAATTAAAAAAAGATTATGTATTCAGACTTGAGTTCACTTTCCACATACCTTCTGATTTTGGTTGATATGGAAATTACTTAGATTCAGTCTTAGAACTCTATTTCTTTTGAAGACAAGAGTTTATGTGTGGATGGAGGCAGTGACAGTGCGGTGAGGGCAAGCTGCCGCATGCTTATACACACACCGGAGTCCAGTGAAACTTTGGACTTGCGGGGAATACGTAGCAGGTGTGAGAAAAACATTCTCTCTTCCTCACCTGTATTTATACATATAAAAAATCTTAATGAAAGAATATTCTGAACACCCTGACTATGAAAAAAATGCCTATAATTTATTTATACAAAGTTAAATAGTAAATATGTGATATCTGCTTGCATTATTCTCTAATGAAAAGAAAATGGGGTACCTGGGTGGCTCAGTCTATTAAGCATCTGACTCTTGATTTTGGCTCAGGTCATGATTTTCTGGTTCGTGAGTTCGAGCCCTGTGTCCAGCTCTTCGTTGACAGCATGGAGCCTGCTTGGGATTCTCTCTCTTTCTCTCTGTCTGTCTGTCTGTCTCTCTCTCTCTCTTTCTGTCTCTCTGCCCCTCCCCACTCTTTCTTTCTCTCAAAATAAACAAATAAACTTAAAAAAAGAAAAGAAAAGAAAATGTTGGGAGAAAAGTAGTAATTCATACTCCTGTCCTGAGTTGTGGAGGCCAAAATAATCCACATTAGGTAAATTACAAAGAGATGAGATTGTGAATGGATACTAAAATTTTGTAACAAATACTCTAAAACTCAGCACTGTAAAGCAAACATTTATTATGATAGATTCTGTGGGTCTGGAATTTAAACAGTGAACATTGGTATGACTGGTCTCTTCTCCACAGTATGCAGATCCTCATATGGGAGGCCGAAAGGCTAGAGTCATCTGAGGATTCATTCACTCATATTGTCCCTATGGGTCAGGTGTCACAGGAATAAATGACTCACAGCTACAGCATAAATGAAGGGAGTAATGCCTAGAAGCAGGCCCAGTTACAGCTAAAGTTAAACAGGGACATTTCTTTGCAATGTTTTTTTTTATTTAACTTCTTTTACTTCTTTTCTTTCCTTTCCTTTCCTATTCTTTTATGTTTATTTTTTCTTTTCTTTGAGAGAGAGAGAGAGAGAGAGAGAGAGAGAGAGCAAGCTGGGGAGAGGTAGAGAGAGAGGGAGTGAGAGAGAATCCCAAGCAAGCTTTGCACGGTCAGCACTGAGCCTGACGTGGGTCTTGAACTCACAAACTGTGAGATCATGACCTGAACCAAAATCAAAAGTCGGATGCTTAACAGACTGAGCCACCAAGATGGCCCTTATTTAACTTCTTTTAGATAAACAGAGGCAGAGGGATAACACATTAGGAATACCAACAAATGAATTCCTTATAGGAGGTGAAAATTATAATAATGTGTTTATTCACTGATTAAATGAGACAGACAGCTTCCAAGTTGGCATACATATAGCTTCCAAGACAGAAGGGCAAGTGTAGATTGAGGACAGACCTCTTCTGTCACAGTCACGAATGCACTTCTATCCCCCAGGACAATTCTTGGTTTCTAGTAAGCATGTGATAAACATTGCATTCGATATCTTTTTTTAAATGTTTATTTATTTTGAGAGAGAGAGAGACAGAGTGTGAGCAGGGGAGGGGCAGAGAGAGAGGGAGACACAGAATTCAAAGCAGGCTCCAGGCTCTGAGCTGAGCCTGATGTGGGGCTCGAACTCACAAACCATGAGATCATGACCTGAGCCGAAGTTGGACGCTTAACCGACAGCCAACCAGGCGCCCCTACATTCGGTGTCTTAATCAAGTGATTGATTGGTGGAAGATGCCATGGCGCAGAGAACACGGCACTGGGAATCAAGAGGTGGTGTCGCAGTCCCAGTACTGACGCTGCCTGGCTGTCTAACCTTGGGAATATACTGAACCTTCTGAGACTAATTCTTACAAGATGAGGATAGATTAGATGATCCCCAGGGCCCTTTAGCTCTTACAAAGTGAAGTTAATGAAGCCTCTAAATAATAGGGCCCAGAGGTGAATGGAGCAATGCCCAGTCTTTGCTGGGCACATAGTAGTCTCCTTTGCTCAGTCCCGTAGAGGTTCAGGAAATGAGCCTCAGAGTTACCACAGCTCAGAAGCTGACCTCCGGCAGCTCCCACACAGGGGCTGTGTCCTCTGACCCAAGAAGGTGAAGACCAAGTACCAACCAGGAGAAGAAACTTTTTGCCCTCCTCCTCCCCACTCTTCCCCATGACGGCTGTCCTTGTCTTTAACTGTAATGGCAAAGCACAATGTGTTAAGTGACCAGGGGCACCTAAGGGCCTTTGAACAATGGCCCTCCCAAAAGGAAAGCAGGATGTCATGGGCATTTGGAGTTCCAGGGTTTTAGCTGAGGCTTTGCTTTCTGCCACTTTATTTGCTGAAAGCTGCAGGGAATGAGGTCCCCATGGCTCGCCTTTTCCCTTATTAAGCACAGGTTTCTCTGTACATCTGGAAATTCTGGATTGCATACTGGATATTATGACTGAGACGTCATAACAACTATGAATTCTCATGTTTCTCTCAAAAGTGTTAATTTAATTTTTTTGTTTTGACTAAATTCAAATTCTTTCCCAAGTCTCTCCAGAAATAGGCAGCAGTTGAAATCTCTGGTCTGTTCTTTTAGGCTTAGCCGAGCTGGCTTAGTCTACCTGTAGAGCTACACGTGAGTAGGTCAGGCATCAACCAGGGATGTGGGCAGAGTTTAGGCATAGAAATGTTGGCACCTCCACTCTGGTTTCTCAGGATCTCCTTCCTCTCTTTCCTGCCGCCATGTTTACTTAGGACTCTGTATTCTCATTTCTCAAGCCCACAAGACCTTGTGTTTTTCTCTGAGTTTGAGATGCTCAGCAATGGCCCTGACAGAAGCCTCACCTCACCTGTAAGCTGTCAAAATTGGGAACTCAACCAGTCTTCTTCTCTTTATCTGAGTTTCTATTCACTGTTACCGGGTCTTTAGAGAGCTCGGCCATTCACAAGCAGGTGAACTGAACTAAGAATGGAAGCAACCAGTTTTCCTACACTTCAACTAAGTATCCATGGTCTACACCTGTTTCCTACCTCCGAGATTAAAAAAAAACACTTACCCATTCATACCAAGCTGCTGTTCACCTTGCATCTTAACTTTCCTTACACATCACTCAAATGAATTCCTTAACACACTTAAGAAGGGGACCACTTTAAAGATTGATCGAAGCTGGCTAGACGCAAAGCATAGAATGAGTCTCTAATACTTTCACCCAAGTTGGATCCCTCTTGAAAGTTAAGGAATGTTATTAAAAACTGTACCAAGACAGCCAATGTCACACGCAATTGTACTGATTAGGGTTTTTTGTACTTCTCCCCTGCCTTAGTTTCTCAGTCTGCCACAAAAAAACACCACACGCCAGGTGGCTTAACACGACAGGAATGTATTGTCTCACAGTTCTGGAAGGTTGAAGTCTGAAATTAAGGTGTTGGTAGGACCATACTTTCTCCCAAAACTGTAAGGGAACCCTCTTTTTTTCCTTCCTACTTTGAGTGGTTTTCTGGCAATCACACTCATTCTTTGGCACGTAAATACACCACTCCAATCCCCAAATTCACGTAGTGTTCTCCTCATGTCTCTGTCTGCACTTGGACAACCTCTGATACAATCCTACCTCTTTTTATGTCTCCTTTTTCCATTTGCAGTAGAAAACTGGTATGAATCCAAATAGCCAATATAACATTTTCCTGAGCTAAGGTATAGACAACAAAAAAAGGCTGAAGTCCAGATTTAAAATGCTATTCCTTCCAAAACAGTGATTCTCAGAGGTAGTTACATTGGGGGTGATCATGATGGTACCATTTTCAGGTCTACACTTGCACTGCACCTTGACATTGTCCAATGGTGGTAAATCTAATCCCTTGTTGTCTTCGATGCATCACCAGGTTATTGTACAATTTAAATAAAGATGAACGATGGAAGTGAACAATCTTGTTGTCCTTAGTAAACGTGCCACAGAATAGAGTCAAGTGCTCAAGGGGTTTGCATGAGTTGGGATATTCCATTTTGGCACAACCAGTTTTTCATTTTTAACAATTTAGGTCATTCTAATCAGGTAAGAACAAAGGAGTTTAACCTCTGAAAACTTAGAATTCTGGAACAGTGACAGCATTAAAAAATTCATCTAATTAGAATATTCATATGGCCCAATTTTTAGTTCACTACCCATCAGTGTTATGGCCCAGTTTTCTTCTTCCGTTCTAATATTTTTCCTTTTCAGTTTTGTAAAAGAGTATCTATTCACATTGTACTTATTTGGAACATTCACAAATGTAGCTTAAAGTCTGAATCTTCTTCCTTATCTGTGCTTTGAGCAAAATTTTAACTGAGCAGTTTTACCAATGCGTGGGCAGTGCGCACGCACCTGTGTGTGTGTGTGTGTGTGTGTTTATGTATGTTTGGATACTGACCTCTAGAATCTCGTATCTTCTTAGGTTCAGAGAACTCACACATGTTGTTACCCACATGACCCTGTGGACATTTAGTTTGAATCCTTGTTACAAAAGTTGATTCACACATCTTGAGAGAAAGACACTCTCAAAGGGAAGATTTTCTACAACTATGCAAGTCCAATTCCCAACAGAAGTAGAGTTAAAGAACTTGCTTTCAAGATACTTCCCAATGTTTGAATCCCAGGCAATAAGCAGTGGGGACTTGGGAGGCAGGGACATACAGATGTGCCTGGATCTGACGTCACACCACCTGACTCTGATCCCTGCCACCACCCTCCATGTACATTTTGGACATTTTACAGAAACTAATGAAGTCTTGGATCCTTCATTTGTAAAATCAGAAATTGTGACAGCATCATTACTGTGATTAAGTTGTGTGTGAAATGGCACATAGTAATATTGTTCCAATATTATTGATAATAATAAAAATGACAAAGTTCCTGAATCATTGACTAAAATATAAGATGAATGAAGATAACTAAATCATTTTTTTACTTTTTTTAAATGTTCATTTATTAGAGAGAGAGAGAGAGAGAGAGAGAGAGTACAAGTGGGGGAGGGGCAGAGAGAGAGAGGGAGACAGAGAATCCAAAGCAGTCTCCAGTCTCTGAACTATCAGCACAGAGCCCTATGTGGGGCTTGAACCCATGAACCATGAGATCGTGACCTGAGCTGAAGTTGGACACTTAACCGTGAGCCACCAAAGTGCCCAAGATGACTAAGTCATTAAAATCCCAGTAGATGTCCCAGTGGAGTTATATTAATACAATATGTTTTATGGTTTTTTTTCTTGATTTCATTGAAAGCATTACTGAGAAACTCTTCTTAAATTAGTTGTATTTTGACCAATGTTGATTTTCCTAGTAAATAGTTGATAGGAATTATATCAGGTTTACATTCCCAACTTATTGGCTTGCAGTATTAGTTACTTTTACAGTAGGTTTATATTTCTTTTCTGAGTCTTAAAGGTCAAACTTTCTAACTGTCGGTGGGACAGGGAGCCATAGGAGGAAACCATGACTTTCCTATGAGTCTGGGTCCTGTCTGCTGTTTCCTCCAGACAATCTTTTCCATATTTGTCCCATGTGCTGGAGTAAATTGGTTTGGCCTTCATGGATACATTCCTCACCAAGTTCTGTGGATTTCTGAACTGAGTCCCCCATGGTATTGAAAGTATGAATAAATTGGGTCTTTGACAATTCATTCTAGTATTTTCATGTGTGAATTTGAATATCTATGTGTAGATATTTTTTAAGATTTTCCTTTTAGCCATTTTTTAAAAAAATGTATATTTTTTATGCTTTACTGATCTCTTGGATCCTACATGTTTTTCCAAAGATAATTGCTGGAAACCCCACAATTATGTCTTTATAGCCACATTCTTGGCAGACTCCCAAATCAAAGTTCACTTGGGGCTCACGGATTTCTCAAGCGTCATGCAAATGAAACCTTGATACACACATTCCAGATGATTCCCCAAGTGGGACCTTTTCCAATCTGAATATGGCTGTCTTCACCTGTATCGGAGTGATGGACCAGCTCAGAAACAATGTATATGACCTCTGACTAGCCATATGACCCTCACACCATGGGAAAGAAGATCAAAGAATGGTTTGATTATCATTTAACCTAACACACAAACCTTTTCTACCTCTTGAAGCCCCAAGTAAACAAGATGAATCACTGACTGTGGCTTTAATAATTGGTTCTAATAGTGTCAGTTGAAGGTTGATAACTTTCAACAGTAATTTAGTTAAGTGGTTCTTAAAATCTGGCGCAGAACTAGTCAGAAGCAGAAACACCATGGCCTGTAAATTAGCTTTTACTTTTGGATTTGAGGGATGCTAAGTGCCAACAGAGAGGGAAGTTTGGTGAGAGGGGATAATGTTCTGGTCGAAAATGACTGCTCTAGGGGGTAGGGATACATTTGAGACAATAACAGAAATTTAAGCTTTCCCTGGTAGATACAGGTGTGGGAAAGAGAGCATAGGAGGCTTATTTCATCAGATTTAAAGTTCTGGGACACCAGGAAGATAATTCTGGAAAATTACTCAAGGAATAAGAGAATTCAGCATTTATTTCTAAATGTGTAAATGTGCTTGTCCTCAATTTGTGCTCCTAAATTACTTTCTGAAGAATGAGACTGGCAATTTATGTACAGAATATAGAATATATATATCCATCATATAATCAGACGCTTTTCTTGTCAACGCGAAACATAACCAATGAATTCCAAAAAGTATAAAAGTTTTTAAAAGGGTGTTTTAAACATAGGCTAAATCGGTTATATTTGAAGGTGATTACGTGCAAGGATTTAGTGAGAAGGCTGAGTTCATTCGCAAAGGGGACAGAAAATGAGGAGAGAACTTCACAGGGAGCCAAGTGGGAGAAAGTGTGTTTCTTTCAAGATGTCATCTGCGTGGTTGTGACGGCATAGACGAAAGCTGCTGTGGGACCTGATCGTATCAGGGCTGCCATAGGAAAGACAGATCTAGTGCGTTACCGGAGATTGACGCTCAGTGAATCTTCTTGATGCAACATTATTTAGTGTGATCTGACGATATCAACGATTCTAAGAATGCTAAATTGACAACAACCGAAATGAGTAGGGACCACAAAGGGAAAGTGGGCACATTTTCCAGATAAAAAGAGGACGAATCCATTTTTCCAAATCGCGACTTCAAAGAGGTCTGCAGCCCCAAGTTCATCGGGATAGTTCTCCCATGGCCGAGAACTGTGTTAGCGAATCTGTGCACATTTACTGTTTGGGAAAGCTGCTCTCGCCTTGTTCTTTTTCCCTACATTGGACATGGGCCATGCCCGCTGAAGGAAGCATTCCTCAAAGGGGAATGTGCCCGGCTGGCTATCCTCTGTGCAAATGGGGAAGAAGAGGTACGTGTTAAACACAGTTTAAATGAGCTTACTGTGGAATGAGAGTTCAGTGGCTCCCAGAGCAGAAACAGCATCAGACATCACTAAATCGGGGGTCCTGACATTTTCAGTGGGTACCTCTGTCTCCCCGCCTCGCCCTGCCCTGCTTTCTGGGTGTATTTACCCCCATATACTGTATGTCTCTCCCCTCCAGACGGCAGCTCTCATGCCTCATCTTTCTCAGTTCACCCCGGCCACCTGCCTGCCATCTTCCCACACACTCTAGCACCACAGTACCTAAGGAACACGGTTATCACGGCCACACACAGGGTGGAGGCCTTTCCCAGGGGCCACCTGCCGACCCCGTGAGCACTTCCACACACTAGTCAGACCCTGTTTGAGAATTCCCTTCCAGATCACCGCTCCCCCTTCACAATACCCTAAATGTTGTGAATCTTAGCTTGAACCATGAAGTTGACTAGTCATGATTTTTTAATGTTGATTTATTTTGAGACAGAGGGAAAGAGTGCATGTGCACGTGCAAGTGGGGGAGGGGCAGAGAGAGAAGGAGAGGGATGATCTTAAGCAGGCTCCATTCTCAGTGCGGAGACTGACATGGGCCTCGATTCCACGACCCTGGGATCATGACCTGAGCCAAAATCAAGAGTCAGACCTTTAACCAACCATATATATATATATATATGAGAAAGAGAGAGAGAGAGGGCACATTCGGGGGAGAAGGGCAGAGGGAGAGAGAGAGAGAGAGAGAGAGAGAGAGGGAGAATCCCAAGCAGACTCCACATTCAGAGCACAGCCTGATGTGGGGCTTGATCTCATGACCCTGGGATCATGATCTGAGCCAAAATCAAAAGTCAGCGGCTTAATCAACTGAGCCACCCAGGCGCCCCTAGTTACGCATTTTTAATTCCTGTCCAGCATCAATGATATAAATAAACAATGAATATATAACTATATCCTAACCACAAAGGAAACTGTGGAAGACACTGTGATTGATTTACCCAATATTTATTACCCTTCTTCTTCCAGTTCTAAGGAAACTCCTGTATTACTTGACGAGACATGTGTTGAGCTAACAATCTCAATTTTCCAGACTCCTTTCTTCCAAGTGGTGACCATATGACATAGTTTCTCCAATAAGAAATAATCAGACTATTTTTTGGGGGGGTCTTCTTGGAAAGCCATTAATTTCTTTGATAAAAAGGGTCAGACTTAGCTAGCATACTCTTTGGTCCCTTTCTTCCTTTCCTTTTTGCTGCTAGAAATACAGATGTGATACCTAGAGGCACGGCAGCCATTCCGTGAGCATGAGGATGAAAGTCATACATTAAGGATCACAGATCAGAAAGGTAAGAGGAGCGTGGTTCCCTAGTTCAGTTTGGAGATCCTCTTCCCATCTGGAATGTATACCTCTACGCTTCTGTTGCCTGTGGAGAATATGTAATTGGTTGAATCACTTCATTCAATGTATATTACTTGGAGCTGAAGGAAACTATGATAAAATGTAAAAAATAATCTGAGAAAAAATAGATTGTGGACATCTTAATAATCATCGTGAAAGAAAGAAAACAACCAAATGGGACCATAGGCACTTATTAGAACCTAAGTCAGGAAGGAAACATAGAGCTAGATAGATGTAGGGTAATTGCTATATACTCAATTTTTCTTTAAACTCACTCTGATTACATTTAACTTTTTGTATTACACACGCATGCACACATGCACACACACAGATCACTCATCTTTTCTCGATACAATAGTCTCAGCATGTTTCACTGGTTATTACAATTATAAGCTTGGAGAAAAATATGTTATAAGAAAATAGCAAACCTTCTCCCCATTCTCTTTGAGATAAATCCAAGAAGGAGTGGCGTGCCCAAATCAGAAAGAACCTGCATTCTTACCAGTTACCTTTATTGTCAAGTGGCTAGACTGAATAATTTTCTGTTTTGGTTCCTCTTAAACACAAATTGTAAAGATCAGTGAACATGGATATTGAGGCATAAAATGGAGGCCATTTTTACCTAAATTATCCATTTCAGCCATTACTGTCTTTGACAGTAACTGCATGATTACAAAATTTCTTCCTCTACTTGATCTAGATATTCAGCCTTCAGAAGTCACTATGAGTTGATCTGTATGTATATAAACTGTTACAAATGTTTAATATCTTAACTCATAAACCAAATATTGTATCAGTGCTCCATGTGCTGCAATCATATAAGAACTAATCAGAGCATCTTCTGTATTTGAATGAATTAAGCAATTTTTACCATGCTCAAAACAATATGAATCAGACATTGAATAACTTCCTGCCATTTGCTCTTTCATTTGTTCTCATACCTGCCTCCTCTTTTCTAAGAATCGTGTGGTGGGTTCAAGAGGTAGGATGTAGAGTAGCAAAGTGGGAAATTCATTTCTCCTTTTTTTCTTGGAATCACAAACCCAAATCTGTTCACGAGAAATACATAAGCAAAGTAAGAAGCTTAAGGGTTGAAAAAGACAAATAGTTAATAAGCAACAGAAATGAAATATATGCCTTACTTTGGAAATGTTACATGTGTGAAGGGTCTAAAAATAAGAATATCGTTCCTTACATGGTGTCCATCGACTAAATGTAAACTTGGAGGTTCGCCAAATTATCTGACACACACACACACACACACACACACACACAGTATAACAGTATTCATATTTTTAATATAGTGTCACAGGAAATATAAAATTTTACAACAGGATGAGCTCCATTTTTGTCAACTTGGGTGACGAGAGTAAGCCCATTGTGTCAATCACTGCTTCTGTCTACCTGTTGCTCATTATTCCCTTCTTTGTTATTAACAAAACTCTCTCATCTGGAGTGAGGGGTGTATGTGACATGTTCCCAGCTAAAATACTCATCCATCCTTCCTGTATGAGCCAGAGACACCCATCCAGACACTAAGGTGTAATGCCCAAATGGAACCACCAAAGCTCAGGGAATGAAAACTATCTGTTTGCACTTTTCCTTGCCCTGAATGTGAATTGGCTGCTCTCCTGTCCCCCTACATTGGAAGCCACATGCTGGAATGGACACTCAGAAGGACCCTTGGTCTCTGAGCAACTGGACTGCACCCCTGGACTTCTTATCATTTGAGGAAGAGGAAACCTTACAGTGTTCACACCAATCTTAGGGGTATTTAGAACTTATAGTAATGACAGCCTGCTTTTGCACACCCCTACTCAGGAAAGCAGGTGGTATTGTCTCACTGAAATAAGCCATCTTACGTGGATCATAATCCTAAATAAAAGCTTAGACTACCCAGTTGCTCAAATTGTGTTTTCTTTCTTATTTTTCTTTTTTTAAAATGTTTTTTTTTTAATTTATTTTTGAGTGAGAGAGAAACAGAGTGAGACCAGGGGAAGGGCAGAGAGAGGGAGACACAAAACCCAAAGCAGGCTCCAGGCTCCAAGCTGTCAGCCTGATGTGGGGCTCGAATTCATGAACTGTGAGATCATGACCTGAGCTGAAGTCAGACACTTAACATTAACCAACTGAGCCACCCAGGTGCCGCTCAGATTGTGTTTTCTAATTGTATTGTCGTGTGGAGGAAGGAGTCTCAGAGAAAGGATGCTCCTATGATTTCAGCTTCTTCAAGCTACTGCCTTCAACACAGGCGGGGCTCAGTGAAGGCAGGTGGCCCCACCAAACCCCTTCCTCTCTAGGAGTCTCAGAAACCCTGAGGGTAGGGTCCCTGCCTCAGTGGGGATGACCTAGATAAAGCTTGTGTTTACTCATCACCTGGAGAGCCGTGAGCTCCAGGATGAGCGCTTGGCTAGGTCAGGGCTACAAACGGCTGAGCACGGACTGAGCCAGATTGTGCAGGAAGATGGAATCCCACCTGGCTACCCAAGAGGGATGTGAGAGAATCCAAGTAGGGGGCAGTCACCCAGGTGACCAAGTTCCAGGTGAGACAAGGAGGCAGCCATGTGAACTGTCATCCATGAGGCTGAGGGACGGGGTGGGGGATCTAGGTTCGGATCTGTGACTGCTGCTCAGACCTGGAGCACCCAGGAACGTAGGAAAGGAGGTACCTGCAGAGAGCTGCCCTTCTGGAAACTAGTTAATAAAACATGGACACGTGTCATGTCACACATGGAGAGTGGCTAGAGGACATTGTTAGATTCTAATTTGGGGTCCAGGGTCACAACTGTGCTGGGCGTGCAGGGTCCTTGGGGAAAGGGGGCTGGAGGAGAAACAGTATTGGGTGTGTGAGGAAGGACACAAAGGGTTTTCCCAGGTTGAGGCATGAGGTCCTGGCCAGGCACCAGGACCCCTGGAGATGGTGAAGGCGGAGCCAGCATGGTCCTTTAGGGGTAGTGGGTGGGTGGGGACCAGGGGCCGTGACTGTGAAAGGGAGACGATGATGTGTCTGGTGATGGAAGGCCTTTTAATGAGGTACTAAGATGCTTCAAACCCATGTGCAAAAGAAAGGGATCATGGAATTATTGTTAAAAGTTTGGAAAAGGAACTAATACTTTCCTTGTGGAATAACCGCAGCCATTGCACTAGGTTTCCTACACCGACCTTTGTTCTTTGAAGTGTGTGGAGTGATAGCACCAAGGTCAGGGCTTAGGAAGACTTCCCAGATGACTTTGTAAGGGACTGGGAGGGAGTGTGGAGGCAGGGAGACTGGAAGGTGAGTGGCCTCTTCCAGGCAGTGGACGGAGCTGGCTCGCATGAGGGCAGCCATCTGACAACAGCTGAAAACAACCCCTTGTTTAGCGCAGATTTTTGCATATCATTGCTTTTTAGCACTTAGATTACATAATTGTAAAGGAAGAGTAAATGTTAGATGGTCATGGGCACTGGGGGCTGATAAGACAGCCCTGCTGTTCATTTCTGCAGCCTGCCCCCCACCATCTAATATTGTCTCCACCCAAGGCCAGCAGGAAGAACAGAGGGACATTCATCAAAGTGACAGGTTCACCCAGTAGGAGAGATTGGGAGCACCTCACAGTTAACTGTAAAGTAAGACCACAATCTCCTTGCCTTGAGGACTGACTGAAATCAATAACTCTGAGCTTCATTGAAGAGCAATAGAGTGTCTGTCCTAGAATGAACCAGTAAAACACTCAGTCTGAAAAAGACCATAATTCATGGCCCTACTTCTGCCTACCCAGCCTAAAAGCTGGGTCTAAGGTAATGTTAATATTTTTTAATGACAATATTATGATGTTCTACTATACACTGAGCTAATTTTATTTATTATATGTATGTATGTGTGTGTATGTATATATATATATATATATATATCCAGAACAGTGTCTAATTTGGGTACATTGCATTGGTAAACAAAACATTCAAAAGATTCATATCAATTTTAGAGTGTTTACAAAAGCATTTAAAATTGACATAATAATGAGGAAATGAACCAAGGGTAAAAATGCAAATACCCAAGTATACAAAGGGCCAATAGCTATGTGGAAAAAGAATCAAGTCTTACTGTAATCCAAAAACAAAAAAGAAGATAAAGAAAAAGAAGTAAAGAAAGGAAGAAAAGACAAAAAGAAAACCATTTCTCACACACCATGTTGATCAAGACAAAAAAGAATTAAAATACCCCGATGCCAAATTTAGCTCTTTTATACACTTCTAGTAGAATTACAAACTGACACAACATTTTCAGAGATAATTGGCAAAGTATTTTAAAAGCCTTAAAAATGTTCTTGGCATTTACCCCACCTACGAAGCATAACAGAATTCCATGAGAAAGAGTCACTGAGACAGGAAGATGATAATTACTCCCATCACAGTGTCACTCCTTGCTAGGTTTCTGGCTTCAGCAACTGGGTAGAGCAGGGTGAAACTGCAAAAGAACGATCAAGTTCTGGGGCGGGGGGAAATGAGTCACCAGTGCTGACGTACGGCAGTGTGAACCGTTGGGTGGGAGAAGAGAGAGGTATGAATGGTTTGAAAGCAATGGTGAAGAAATGAAGGGAGCAAACATTGGCAAGTTTTTGGTGGCAAATGAGAAGCATGTTGGTAACTGGAGGAATATACAGGGCCAAGGGCAATTTTTTAAGGATAGGAGACTCGAGCATTTAATTAACAATTAATTAATTAGAAATATAGTTTATTGTCAAGTAAGCTAACATACAGTGTATACAATGTGCTTTTGGTTTCAGGAGTAGAATCCCATGATTCATCGCTTACATACAACACCCAGTGCTCATCCCAATGAGTGCCCTCCTTACTGCCCATCACCCATTTCCCCCCTCTCTTCTGCCCCCCCAACCCTCAGTTTGTTCTCTGTATTTAAGCGTCTCTTATGGTTTGCCTCCCTCCCTCTCTGTAACTATTTTTCCCTCTTCCCTTCCCCCATGGTCTTCTGTTAAGTTTCTCAAATTCCACATATGAGTGAAAACATATGATATATGTCTTTCTCTGCCTGATTTCTTTCACTTAGCATAACACCCTCCAGTTCCATCCCTGTTGTTGCAAATGGCAAAATTTCATTCTTTCTCGTTGCCAAATAGTATTCCATTGTGTATATAAACCACATCTTCTTTATCCATTCGTCAGTTGATGGACATTTGGGCTCTTTCCATAATTTGGCTACTGTTGATAGCACTGCTATAAACATTGGGGTACATGTGCCCCTATGAATCAGTATTCCTATATCCTTTGGATAAATTCCTAGTAATGCTATTGCTGGGTCATAGGGGAGTTCTATTTTTAATTTTTTGAGGAGACCTCACACTGTTTTCCAGAGTGCCTGCACCAGTTGCATTCCCACCAACAGTGCAAGAGGGTTCCTGTTTCTTCACATCCTCGCCAGCATCTGTTGTTTCTTGAGTTGTTAATTTTAGTCATTCTGACTGGTGTAATGTGATATCTCAATGTGATTTTGATTTGTATTTCCCTGATGCTGAACAATGTTGAACATCTTTTCATGTGTCTGTTGGCCATATGGATGCCTTCCTTGGAAAAGTGTCTATTCATGTCTTCTGCCCATTTCTTCACTAGATTATTTGTTTTTTAGGTGTTGAGTTTGGTAAATTCTTTATAGATTTTGGATACTAACCCTTTATCCAATATGTCATTTGCAAATCTCTTTTCCCATTCCATTGGTTGCTTTTTAGTTTTGTTGTTTCCTTTGCTGTGCAGAAGCTTTTTATCTTGATGAGGTCCCAATAGGTCATTTTTTGCTTTTAATTCCCTTGCCTTTGGAGACGTGTTGAGTAAGAAGTTGCTGCAGCTGAGGTCAAAGAGGTTGTTGCCTGTTTTCTCCTCTTTGGTTTCAATGGTTTCCTGCCTCACATTGAGGTCTTTCATCCATTTTGAGTTTAGTTTTGTGTATGGTGTAAGAAAGTGGTCCAGTTTCATTCTTCTGCATGTTGCTGTCCAGTTCTCCCAGCACCATTTGCTAAAGAGACTGCCTTTTTTTTTCCATTGGATACTCTTTCCTGCTTTGTCAAAAATTAGATGCCATACATTTGTGGATCCAATTCTGGGTTCTCTATTCTACTCCATTGTTCTATGTGTCTGTTTTTGTGCCGATACCATACTGTCTTGATGATTACAGCTTTGTAGTAGAGGCTAATGTCCAGGATTGTGATGCCTCTTGCTTTGGTTTTCTTTTTCAACGTTGCTTTGGCTATTCGGGGTCTTTGTGGCTCCATACAAATTTTAGGATTGTTTCTTCTGGCTCTGAGAAGAATGCCAGTGCAATTTCGATTGGGATTTCATTGAATGTGTAGATTGCTTGCATAGTATTGACATTTTAATGCTGATAAAGAGATACAGAGAGTGAGATTGAAGATAGAGCAGAAAGAAGATAATTGCTAGTTCAAGGCTGCTGAGAACTGAGGGGTGTCAACATCGATGAGTCTGCAGATGAATACCTGGGGAGGAGCTTAGCTTAAGCCAGAAGCACCAGCCCCCCGATGAATAGAAGAGAAGAAGGAAATGGTGACTACAAATGAAGGCAATTCTGTAATGGATTGCTGATAAAAATCTAGCATAGATCCAGTAATGGCTAAATTCCCAGTGATGGTAGAAAGAAGAGCTTCTGGAGAAATGGAGGTAGAGTTTTAGTGCAAGGAAAAATACTCAAAATAATCCAGAGAAGGGAAAATGAGTTTGTTATCGTTCAGAGACTCAAATGACCTAGAAGGGAATACAATTTCATTTTATTCTGGGATGTATATTTTAATCCAAAGATGTCTTCTGCTAAATATTTGCTGTCTTTACTGTAAAATACACCATTTATTTAAATTTACAATTTTAGTAATGATTTTGAAGGAATATGGAAAGAAACCATCCTCTGAATATGATATGGCTTGTGTGTTGACCAGTTGTACATTTTCCCACATATTATTTTTGTAAGAAACTGGTAGAATTTGATTTCTATCCTGACTCATAAAGCCTGGGGGATTTCATAGGACAAATATGTAAGAGACCAAAAAAAAAAAAAAAAAAAGAGCAAAAGAACAAACTCACAATAATGTAGCTCAATCTTTACTTTTGATTTGGAAGAAAAGCGTTCAGTTATTTCTATCCCATGTTTAAAAAGGGCAGAGAGAAGGATGTTTAAAAGACTAAGGAAAAAGCTAACTTTATAAAAGTATTACTCATAATATCCTGGTGAGAAGGACTGAAACCTGTATGTATTTTCTATTTTATATCTTCCTAGAAAAATCTCAGTGGTTGATTTCTGATTGTTTAATTCAGTTGTTAATGAGTTGTAAAGTCATTTTGACTGAGTTTTGCACTGTGGATGTTGTTCCTGGGGAAGTAAATTTATAAGTGAATAATACCAATACTGTTAAGTATCAATAATATTATTCTAATTTATTTTTTTAATGTTTATTTATTTTGAGAGAGACAGAGTGCTTGCACGCACACACACGCATGCATGAGTCGGGGTAGGGGCAGAGAGAGAGGGAGAGAGAGAGCATCCCAAGCTTGCTTCACACTCAGCAAGGAGACTGGCGTGGGGCTTGATACCACAGGCTCGAGATCACAGCATGAGCCAATATCAAGAGCCCAACAGATATCAAGAGCTCAACCGACTGAGCCACCCAGATGCCCCAATACTATTCTAATTGATAAGTTGAATTCTGAGGCATTTTATTTAACATATACCAAAGTAGTCTAATTTAACTGCCTTATAAGCACAGCGCTAGGCCAGTCGTGTGGGAGCTTTCCACTATTCGGTCCACACTCCAGGCAATCCCAGACACATCCCTTTGCGTTCCCCCTCTCCCTTCCTCCCTCAGCACCACAGGAAAGATAACATATCAATATGGGGGAAACACAAGCAAACTTTCCAGATGGAGTTAAGCAAAAGCAGATATATTGGTGCATCAGGGTTTCCAGCGTGGTACAAATACTCTGCCTTTTGGAAAAGGACAAGCAGGTATTACTCTGGGAATTGGGGGGACTCAGATTTTCATTCCTTGCTAGTTTTCAAAGACATCTTTAGATTTTTTTTAAAAAAAATTAATGTTTATTTACTTTTGAGAGAGAGAGAGTGAGAGAGAGACAGAGTGTGAGTGGAGGAGGGGCAGAGAGAGGGAGACACAGAATCTGAAGCAGGCTCCAGGCTCTGAGCTGTCAGAACAGAGCCCGATGCAGGGCTCAAACCCACAAGCTATGAGATCATGACCTGAGCTGAAGTCAGCTGCTTAGCCAACTGAGCCACCCAGGCACCTTTAATTTTTTTTTAATTAAGTGCAGAGAAAAGTGCAGAAACCATAGGTATTCAATTTAATGAATTGGCATAAAGTGAACACACCCTTGTAAACACCACCCATATCCAGAACTAGAGCATTTGCAGCAAACTAGAAGCTGCCCTCTGCCCTTCCCTGGCACTGTCCCTTTTCTCTTCCCAGAGCGGGAAAAGACTACTTCCCTTTCCATCTCCTAGCTAAGCTTTGATGAGTTTTTAAATCTTTTTTAAAACATAGTGAAGGATGTGCTCTACTGCGCTGTGCTTCTGTGTTAATGAGACTCATTCCTGTTGTTTTGTGTCCATTTTCATTGCTGTATAATTTTCCGCTGTGTGAATACATAAACCATACTTTGTTTAGACATTCTACTGCTGATGGCCACTTGGGTTATTTTCAGGGTTTTTTTTTTCCTGTCACATACAATGTTTCTAAAACATTCCTATGTGCATTTCTTGGTGTACATATGCACACATTACTGCTGGGTATAAAACTAGGGATAAACGTGGCCAGGTGATAGTACATGCATATGATCAAGTTTTTTCTATAATTCATCGCTAGTGGGCACTCTAGAGAGAGCAGGTCTCTCAGCCTCAGCACTGTCAACTTTGAGCTGAAAACTTTTTGGTTTAGAGGGCTGTTATTTGCAGTATAGAATATTCTTCAGTATCCTTGACCTCTACCCAGTAGATACCAGAAGCAACCACCTTTCTTCCAGATACATGAGTCAAAGATGCCTGTAGATATTTAGATCTTCTGAGATGCAAAAATCATCCCTGGTTGAGAATGACTACTCTAGATTTTATAATGTCAATTTATGATTTCAGTTTCTGTTACTTCAAAGAACTTAGAATATTTTTCTTCCATTTACTTTCCTTTTATATTTTGTGCTATTGTTGCTACATTTTAATACTAGAGTATTTTCATACTCTAGATATTTAAAACTCAATGAAACTTTGTCATTGTTTTAGACAATGAATATTCATTTAGCAATTCCCCCACATATTTATTCTTTCTGTTGCTCAATTCTTGCTAGTATCTCTGTGAAATATAGATCTTCTGCATAATTTTATTTAGTATGGAGCTTACAAATTCCACCAGTTTTTGTTTGTCTCTTTATTTTGTCTTTTAAAAATGAATGGTATTTTAGATGGATACAGAATTCTAGTTTTGGCTTTTATTTTATTTCCACAAGTTGAAGATTTTATTATTGAGTTGTTTGGCTTGCAGTGTTTCAGTTGGGAAGTCTTCTGTGAAACTTTTTGTCCTCATTGAAGGTTTTATGTCCCCCCCCCCAACCCCCATTGGCAGCTCTCACAATTTTCTATTTGTCTTAAATTTTAAAAACTTTTATGCTGATGTATGTGTTTTTCATCATAACGGTTTTCTTGGTATGTGTTTTATTTTTATTTATTTATTTTTTAAAAGTTTATTTATTTTTGACAGAGAAAGAGACAGAGTGCAAGCAGGGGTGGGGCAGAGGGAGAGGGAGACCCAGAATCTGAAGCAGGCTCCAGGCTCTGAGCTGTCAAAACAGAGGACAACATGGGGCTCGAACTCATAAACCATGAGATCATGTCTTGAGCCAAAGTTGGATGTTTAACTGACTGAGCCACCCAGGCACCTCACTTGGCATATATTTTATATCATGAATCTGGAGTTTGATAGTGCTTATCATATTTTGAAATTTCCTGTCATTTATTTCTTTCTAGTATTGTTTTTTCTCCATTATCCTTCTTCATTACTTTCTGGGACTCTAACTGAACATGTATTAGGTTTTGTTTGTTTGTTTGTTTGTTTTTGTTCTGTTTTGTTTTGTTTTTATAAGGGACTATCATACTCCTAACTTTGTTTTTCTCATTTTTAAAACTATTTTTTCGACCTGTCTTCCAGTTTAATAACCCTTTTTTCAACTCTTAATATCCTGTGGTCAAATCAATCTATGATGTTCTCAATTATATTTATAGTATTTTAAAAATGTTTTTAACATTTATTTATTTTTCAGAGACAGAGAGAGACAGAGCGCAAGCAGGGGTAGGGCAGAAAGAGAGGGAGACATAGTATCTGAAGCAGGCTCCAGGCTCTGAGCTGTCATCAGAGAGCCCAACGTAGGGCTTGTACCCACAGATGTAACCATATGACCTGAGCCGAATTTGGATGCTTAACTGACTGAGCCACCCAGGTGCCCCATATTTATAGTATTTAAAAAAAAATTTTAATATTTATTTTGGAGAGAGAAAGAGAGACAGAGTGTGAGCGGGGAGGAGGGGCAGAGAGTGAGGTGGACACAGGACCCGAAGCAGGCTCCAAGCTCCAAGCTGTCAGCACAAAGCCTGATGAGGAACTTGAACTCATGAACCGTGAGATCATGACCTGAGCCAAAGTCTGATGCTTAACCAACTGAGCCACCAGGAGCCCCATATTTATAGTAATTTTGATTCATTTTTATGGTTTCAATTTCTCTGTTGATCATCTCCATTTGTGCCATCTAATTTCTGGATCATATTAGTATATGTATGTATATAATTTAAAGTTTGTGTCTGATAGCTTTCATATCAATATTTGAATTTGCCATGAGTCTCTGTTTTCTTTTTCCTTCTCTTTGTTTTCTGTCATTTGGTCTTATCTTCTGGTTTCTTAAGTAATTTTTAATTTAATGCCACATATATTTTAAAATGTTATAAAGATAATTTGCTCAGATCCTTAAAGAGGACATATTTTTACTTATGATAAATCATTAAGCACCATCTTCCCCTAGAGACATCTGCGATTTAAAAATTTAGACCCTAGTAGTTCAGAAGCCAATCAAAAATTAAATTTAATTTTAATTAAAAATTAAATTCTCTGCTAAGACCTGAACTCCATTTTTAGTCTCTTAATGCAACAGACTTCTGGAAGCTTTGTTCAGCTTCTTCACCTCTCAGCTTTGGTGACCTGATTGGCAACAGAACCAGAGGAAAATGATGCTTTGTGGTGAATTTAGTACTTTATACCTTGTTTCTGATTTTGGCTTCTGTTGTCTTGGTAGTTCTGCAAAGCCTTCAAACACATATCTCCTTGTGCTTAGTTGTTCTTGGTGGGAGGGGTGGATTACAACAAGCTCATTCACAAAGACCAGAAGAGTAAAAATCCACTGATAACTGTTGGAAACCTAGCCAAGTCAGCACAAAGTGATATAATGAAAAAAGCACTAATATCATTTAAATAAATCTCTGATTGTCACATACCTTTATTTGTTAATCCAATAGAATTTATGTGAATCCCCTACCCCAAAGCACTGTGAGCCAAGGGGGAGAAAGGGGTGGTGAGGAGGCTCAAGTTACTGTGGAAAGGGAACATAACTGGGAGTCCAACATCGAGGCATGAATCTATCTCTGCCTCTTCCACGCTTCAAGCTCCTTAGGAGATCACACAACTTTCCAGTCTGATCTTTCTCATCTGTGGAACAGAGCCAGTAACTACTCTACCTTCCTCACAGCATTGCTAGGTGTGTAAAATACAAATGAGAGACTGATAATGTCTATACCACCTTTCTAGAATTATGCAGAGAGTGTCTGTAATTTTAATTTGTATCTTTAGTAGATTTTTGTCTTTAGTAGAAGACAAACTACATACAATGTCTTCGTATACTTGTGTTGTTCCGCAGGGAGAATAAAAGGATGAGAAGAAACAAATCAGACTTATTTTGGGTGGTAATTTTATATTATCTATAAAACCAAGGCTACTCAACATGCTCTCTTTTTAGCCCCAGTATTTGAAGTTCGTGAATTTAAAGGGCTCAGAAGGAAGATAAACACATTTGATGTCATTAATCCTAAGCAGAATGGCTCAAGGCTTGCTTGGTTCTGACCAACCTGAAAACATCAAAGAGGGACCAAGATAATTCATTCTCTGGTTCTTCCTTCCTCAAGAGTGCCCCTCAGGGAGGGCGAAGTGTGCCAACAAAGTCAGAGACTAAAGCTCTTGGGAATTTGAAAGACTTATTGCCTGCACCTTAAGGGGGTTTCATGAAATTCTTGGTAAGAAAGAAACCACTAATCTCCACAGAGTTGATTGATTGTTAATTATTTGCTGTTTTGGCCACAATCCAAGATCTTAAGATGCATGAAACTGACAGAAAACTTGTCTAGTGCTGCTGCTACTATCAACGCATTTCACATGAATCGGGTGATACGCATTGTCTTCTGTGGTAGCAAATAGAATAGCAGTGCTCCGATTATTGATGCCATAGAGTAAACTGTAAGTTATTTTTATGTGTGCCTGGGTGAGTGAAAGATACATTACAGAAAGAATCAATCACAGGATAAGTTGAAAGGAAAGAGTAGATGGAAACATGTACTGGGAGAAAATCGCCAAGAGGACAAGGAATTACAGGTGACTTAAGCACCTCATATGAGAGAATATGCATCCTTCCTCCCTGTCCAGCTGCCCAAAAGGGAGTGCCATGCACACAGATAAACCTGGAGGAGGGATGATTGGGTTTCTGTTAATAAGGCAGAGGAGATAACAAGCTTAAATGTGGTGATGACTAAAACCTGAAGACATTTATCGCAGACGCTGCTAGCTGGTTCATTTACTTTAAAATCCTGCATGACTTATGCATATGATTTATGTATCTATAGTTCTCTTTCCTCACTCCCTTCCTTGGCAAACTAGTCATAGAGCTATTACTATTGAATCAAAATTACATCGAAACATCGTCCTACAAACACCTATTTTTAAAATGGTTATGAAAACCTGCCATTTCTTGTAATGTTTTTTCCCCTGAAAGCAAACAAAAACAAAAGAAAATAAGATAAAAACACAAACAGAGGTTTGGATAATATAACTATGGGATACTTATCATATAAATACCTCTATAAAATATATGCAGGGAAATTAGAAAAGTAGAAGTAGCAAATGAAAATATAAGAGATGCAGCTGAAGTATAATCACAAAACCTGATAAAATAAAAATGATTATGATGGAGTTATGATGATTACAATTCAATGTCAAATAAATTAAATGATAATATTGAATACAATAATTACCAATAACCTCTCTTAGCATCACCCAATACTTTGCTGATACTTGTTTTTGAAAAATTGCTAGAATTTTGTTATTTTTTCCTATGAGGAAAATGGAGAGTTACCCAATCTTTTCAAAACATATTTGCAAACAATTTTCAAAGGCATTGCTCCAGCAAGATCTTTTCTTTGCCAAGATTCGTGTTATTTCCTCTTGTTTACTCCATTTCTTTCTCCACATAGGAAGGTGACCCATGCTGCCTGTTTGTTAGCATTTAAGCAAACCAACCTGGCCACTCTATCTGCAAAATATATCCGTACCCCACCTACTTCCTTCCCTCCCTCTGGGTCTGGCCTTCCGCCCTCATATCCCGGTAGCAAGAATGCCATCGTCCCCCACCCCTCCCAGCAGTGAGATGCTGTCCTCCTTCTCTCAGACCTGGTGTCCAGGAAGCCATCCTCGCTGACCCTCGCAGACCCACCTTCACCCACCTGCTCCCCTCCTGTGTGCTCTGTGCAACGATAGCACAAAATATAAAAGTACTGCCGATATTTCAGGGACTGGACATAATGTAAGAGTTTTGTAAGTTAGCCAAATTCAGAAAATGCTTTTTGAAAGTCTACATAAACATTAATATTATTGCTCATTACATATGTTTTTTTTAAATTTGAGCGAGAGAGAGATAGAAAGAGTGAGTAGGGGAGAGGGAGAGAGAGAATTTCATGCAGGCTCCATGCTCAGTGTAGAGTCTGACACAAGGCTTGAACCCATGACTTTCAAATCGTGACCTGAGCTGAAATCAAGAGTCAGACGCTCAACCAACTGAGCTACCCTGGGGCCCCTGCTCATTTGATGTTTTAAGAGTATATTTGTTACTGGTTTCTTCCATCATTACAGGGGAGTTGTATCAAAAGAGTGAAATGTCTCTTTATTCAAATATTTTCCTAGATTAATAAAAAAAGAAATACAATTTGTTGCGATGTCCTGTGGCTTGGCATGGAACCTTTCAATACCAATGATACTGCTATCAAGACATGATCTTCTATCTTCTCTGACAATATACCACTTTATTGAGAAAACTTTCTCAATGCAGTTCAAGAATAGTTCTAGAATGTCATCTGTATGTCAAGTGTCATGTTGGCCATGTTCACATATAATAATGGCACACGTTATAATAATTAGGTCACCAAGGAATTGCAGAGGGCGATGATGGATTGTAAGATGGGGTGCTGACTCTGGTTGTGAGTGAGGCTCCTGATGGACTAACCCAGCTGCTCCATTTTAACTGGAGGGAACTGGGGAGGAGGGGAAGGACATGAGCCGGGGAGTGGGAACAGCCAGGCAGAGGATTTGCCAAGTTTGTTTATACCATAGTATGGTGGGAGCTAAGGCTTGAAGAGAGCTGGGCACCAGATTCTGAGGGGCCCGGTGTGTCCTGTTGAGGGTGCCAAAACATTCAAGTTTGAGAACCACAGTGTAAGGAAGATGGCTTCTGCGTCGGTTCACTCCGGCCACTAAAATGCTGCTGACAGAGCACGCTGATGGTGTTTCTCTCTATTCCAGGTACTCTCGTCAGAGCATTCCATTTCATGGTCCCACAACCCCATGAATTAAGTCCTGATATTATCCTATAATAAAGGCAGAGAACTGGCAGTTGGCACAGCTTGTCTAAGTCACAGAATGGCTATTGGCAGAGTCAGGACACCAGCATCGGTACCTCCTAGCACGACATTTGTGCTTCTGTCTGCCAGGACACCTATGCCCCTGGTCAGTGTGGTCCCCGCAGGCCAGACTGAGCCCATATCACCTGCTGAGAACACTTTCCCTCTGGCACAGGTTACACTGCACTGGTCCAATCATATGCATGGTAAAACGGCTTCATATAAAAAAGATAGTGGTTATGACATGAACTTCTAGTTTCTCCTCACTACAGTGCTGGTGAAAACCCTTAGCCAAACTGAATTAAGAAAATCGTTGCTATTCTGATTGGTCTGATCAAGCCTTAGTTTCCACTGACCCTTTCTCTTTCCCTGCAAAGGTTTACTACCCATGTTTTCCAATGCTTGGGTTTCGGGACCTCTTCAGGCTCCTAACAAGTTAATGAATCTTCTCAAACGGCTTTTGCTAATGAGTGTGATATCCATTGATAGGTGCCATGTTGTGGACACAGAACAAATAATCACATTTGTTAATGTGACTATCAATCTCATAAGAACATTTTTAAATTTTTTTAAGGTTTTTATTTATTATTGAGAGACAGAGAGAGACAGAGCATGAGCATGGGAGGGGCAGAGAGAGGGAAAGACACAGAATCCGAGGGAGGTTCCAGGCTCTGAGCTGTCAGCACAGAGCCCAACACGGGGCTCAAACTCTCAAACCACGAGATCATGATCTGACCCGAAGTCGGAAGCTTAACCAACTGAGCCACCCAGGCGCCCCTCTAATAAGGACATTTTTAAACATTGGGAAATTATCAAACTTACCATGGCAGACACAATTTTTCCAAAATTCTAATTTTCACTTGAAAGCTCAAATTCTATCCTGGCAAAGAAATATTGTCAGCTGTTTCCTTTGAAGCTAATGTTTCACTTTATGTTAAAGAAAATAACTGCCAAATATCTATGTTTGAATAACCATAGTTGGTCTGTCAGTTTTATTTTCAAATACAAAAGGTCTGCCGTGGAAAAAAATAGCTACTATGTAATTTAGTTTGTAATTCAAATAATAACACAAGTGATTTTTCTTGAGATAGCCATTACATTTCTCATTTTAACACCCAAAATATTTTTAAAGGATATATATATATATATATATAGAGAGAGAGAGAGAGATTTAGTAATATTAATAATTTTTGCTTCTTCATTTAGGACACTTAAGTATAACCTTTCACATTCAGTGGGAGCATGCAGCAGGGAGAAATATAGTATCTGCTAGTTCACTCTGATGTGTGCGCTAGCAGTTTTATCCACCAGTGCTTTGCATCCTCAGTGAAAATCCCAACACATTTTTTTTCTGGGATAAGCTATGAGATTAAAAAAGTCATCCGATACTTTGAATATTTTAGCACTATGTAAGCTTCCTGTTGAGAATTCACACACTAGGGAATCCCACAGTAGAGGGTTTCATAGGTGCACACACAGAGTCCTCCATTCAGTTTACCTGTCTCCCCAAACAACCTCCATCTGCCGTGCACAGGAATGTCATACGACCTACACTTAAAATACAGGCGGGCGTCTGGGCGGCTCAGTCGGTTAAGCATCTGACTCTTGGTTTCAGCTGAGGCCATGATCTCACAGTTTTGCGAGTTCGAGCCCCACACTGGGCTCTGCAATGGCAGCGCGGAGCCTGCTTGGGATTCTCTCTCTCTCCCTCCCTCCCTCCCTCCCTCTCTGCCCCCACTCATGCTCTCTCTCAAAATAAATAAATCAACTTAAAAAAATATGTATCCTCAGCTTCTGCTTCAATTAACCACTGACCCAATTGAACATGTGACACCATAAGAACGAGACAGAATTTCATGTGTCTGATCTACACTTGACATTTGCTGAGGTGTAGTCAAGGGAGTCCTCAACTTTGTTTCATGATCCAGTTTTATTGAATTCTCTCTGCTCCTGAGTGGTTTTCCTGTTTATTCATTATGCCCATGCCACACTAATTCGCAGGTTGCTCAGAATAACCGAAACTCTTTGGCACATCGGCACACTGTCCACCGAGAAACTCTCTCTCTTCTTCCTGGACGGCAGGGAATCATGTCTGATACCACTTCATTAAGCCACGTCTCGGGTCCCCTGCTCCTCCTGTTGCTGATGTCTGCCTTTGTTTCACTGAAAAATCCTGAAGATTAAATGCAACACCCATGCAGGGCCCTTAGGGCTGTGCCAGGCATATGCCCAACACGTAATTTTATGCACCATTACTGCCTCTTTTTCATGAAAATGCAGAGACTGTGGCTCTCATCTGTCCATGCAGTGAGCACAGGCTCTTTGTGACTCCTATGGAAGGGGTCTCATGTTTTGTGTGTCACGGCTTTGCTGCCCTGGACGTGCCTGAATCTGCCCTTCCTGTTACCTGGTATCATGCAACTTAGATTAATATTTAAGTGTATAAACTCCGATGCCATACATCTTAGTTTATTATACTCAGAATTTATGTTAAGCTATAAATGTCACCTCTGCAAAAAATCACCGTGTTCCAAAAATCTATTAAAACATTGATGCCGTAATATCTAAATTGTCTAGTGTTTTTCTCCCTTTATGAGACGTGTTCCTCAATGCATGCAACTGAAGGGCATTTAAATCAAGAATTCAATTATAAATGTTTAATAGTAATAGTACATGGATGAGACAATCGGTTGTCAGTTTGATTTGTAAACCATT
This sequence comes from Cryptoprocta ferox, assembly GCA_028646485.1. Classification (NCBI taxonomy): domain Eukaryota; kingdom Metazoa; phylum Chordata; class Mammalia; order Carnivora; family Eupleridae; genus Cryptoprocta; species Cryptoprocta ferox. The sequence goes on from CM053572.1 coordinate 138,088,419, forward strand.
CTGAGGCCCAGTTTCCAACCACATCGAGACTTTGATTGCATCTCACTAAACCGGGACTTTGGAATTTGGCGAAGTTACAAATCGTTATATTCTTGGTTTGAAAGATTTTCATTGCTGCCAACAAATGCATTCTGTATAGAAGGGAGTTTCAACTAGAAAATAAATTTTCCTATAATAGTATCCTCTTGCAATATCTAGAATAGATTTAGTTGTTCTATGATAAATGTGGAAGTAAATTTTATTACACTGGCCAATTTTCTGTCCCATTTTCTGTAGTTTCAAATTCACTAAATGAATATTTCTTTCGTTCTTTTCCAATAATGAGGAAGAATCTCTCATGTAAAGCCATGCCCTTTTTCTGGCCCAGAAATTTGGCAAACGAAGGCCTGACATATGGTGAAGGAGGCAGCCTTTTACCAGGTGAGTGGTCTGACTGAGAAGCATTTCATCAAAACGCTTCCTTCCGATGGGCCACCTGTCAATTTATTCTGGGCTACAGGCGGTGGGCATCTTTCTGTTGACTCCAAGCTACTGAGGAGAATGATAAAGACCTTGACGGGAAGAAAGGAAGACATCCTTCGCCCGTCCTGACAAAGGGCACAGTGTCCCCAGGCCAAACCTTTGTGGCTCCACAGAGTAAAAATCCCCCACGCCCGCCTTCGTCTCACTCACGTGGCCAGGTGCCTGGAGGTGGGCTGCTCCCCTCTCTCTCCAGGGAGATGCGGCTTCTCCCGAAAGATCTAGTGTGAGCCCAGCCAACCAGGAGTAGCGCATACTGTGTGACTCTGGGAAAGTCATTTATCCATCCCAGTGTCTTCTTTCCAGGAGGAACCATAATCCCACTTAGAGCGGCTGTTGGGGAGGTTTTAACGGGAGAAGGAAGTGTCTGGGGATTACAATTCTTTCCGTTTCCCTCCTGATTCTCTCCTCCACTCTCTATCGCCCCCTGTGGGGACAGACGGAACTGCTCCCTGTTCTGTTTTCCTCCGGACAAAATCCCACCCAGCAAGGCACTTCTGCCTGGTGCTTTACATGCTGTGCGATACTTGAAAGAAAGAAGCCCTGATGGAAAACACAGATACAGACAGCACGTTTTTTCATGGCAGATGCACCTTCTGGCGCCTCCTGTCTGGGCATCCTGTCTAGGCCGGGTACCTGTAGTCAGACAGTGTGGGTCCAGGCAGATGCAGAGGAAAGAGAACTCAGAAGTGGGATTCCCATGACACCATGTATTCCGGTTGAATCCTTACCGCTGTGCTGTGAAGGATGGTCCCATGATGCCCATGGGAGGCAACAGAGATCAGGACTGCTAACAGCTCTTTACCTACTCTCTTTACCTACTCTCGACTTCTGCCAACATGGACAGCACGTGAGCATCAGAAAGACACACGCCACACTGCTTATCTTCCGGTTCTTGTCACCTCCTGCCTCTTGGTCTCTGCTCACAGCAGGTAAGGAGAACCAAACCACACAACACACAATAGCCATGACACTCTGGCTATTCTGGTGTGCCATGAAGGGAAACCCTGCTGGGCACAGGAAACTGGAAAACAGTAAGAAGAGTGGAAGACCCAGAATCGTGTGCATTCTTTCTGCTTTTTAAACAATTGTTGGACCAGTCTTCTCTAGCAGAAGCATACGCCTTTTTTTTTTTCATGGATTTTCCAGAGAGCCACGACATGCACATATATGGCTGTGTGTCTTACCCCTACACAAAACCAGCCAAATCAAAACTGATTCATTAGCAACCAGCTTAAGGAGATCTGAAAGGAAAAAAAAAAACTATACTTCATCCTACTATCTGGTTTGATTTAAATGTGAATTCCAAAAAGCCCGCATCATAACTGGACTAAAGTAATAACACTTTGCTCTGTTTAAACTTTGAGCAGTTGACCTAGTGAAAATCTGTTGCCAGGAACATTTTAATTTAAATGCGTTGCTGTAAATTTAGCTTCCCGATAGACCTATTGTAGTTCAAAGTTCTCACACATCTTTCATGTAAAGTATTCCAATCCAAACTCTCAATAAATACAAGGGGTGGTAAAGGCATATGCTTAATTTGTGTTGTGTTCAATAAAGACAATGAGCCTCTTGAAGGGAAATTACTTTTTTAAGGTCGTGTGTTCAGTAATTTTTCAAGGTGGATTCAGAGTCCAGGTTAATATTTTCCTATTCAACTATGTTGTATAGACTAGGTAGAATAATTAATAGGTAAAGCAGGCAGATTGTTTTTTTAATTCATTATACGTTTCTGAGTTTTCTGGAGGAATAATGTTGCTAATTAAAAATATAAACTGATTTTTTTCTAGATTCCACATGCAAATGAAACCATGTGGTATGTGCCTTTCTTTGACTTATTTCGCTTACCCTCTAAGTCCACCCAAGCCACAAACAAAACATAACAAGCAAACAATGGAAACAGGCCCATAAATACAGAGAACAAAGTGTTGGTTGCTAGGGGTGGTGGGCAAAACGAGTGAAGGGGAGCAGGAGATATCGGCTTCCAGTTACGGAATGAATACATCATGGGAACAGAGGTATAGGGGATAGAGTCAATAGTATTGTAATAGTGTTGTATGAAAGCAGACAGTAGTTGCACTTGCGGTGGACAGAGCATGATGTATAGATGTGTTGAGTCACTAGGTCATACACCTGAAGGTAATGTAGCGTTGTGTGTCAACTATCTTTCAACAACAAAATGAAATAAACTAAATGAAGTAAAATGTAAGCTACAAGAAATCAAGTCATATCACATGAACTACAGAAAAGGTAATGTATTATTTGCAATCTCCATTGTGCTAGAAATCTATTTGCTGTCATTGGTGGACAGCTGTGGTATTTTGCGTAGAGCAGGAGGTGCCTACTTTCAGATCTTTCCATCCTGTTTTATTTGGGGTAGGCCATCTGTTACTTGGCCCCTAGTGGAGGTTCCATGTCATTGCGCAGCACTGGGCGCTGACGTCACTGAGCAACTGTTACCTGCAGGGCTGTGTTCTGAGGGCTTCAGGTGGGTTCTCTCGTTTGAGTCTTGCCCACAACAAATCAAGGAGATATATACTATAGTCGCCATGTTTTAGGGAGAGGGGCATGAGACTCATCAACATTAACTAAGGAACTTGCACAAGTCACACAATAGTAGGAGCTTGGTTTAAAACCAAATGCTCTAGATCCCCAGCCTACCACGTTTACCCCATCTACCCAGCCTTGCCATCACAGTAAAATGGTTACTCCCATAAAATACCAGGGATCACAAAAAATTCAGTTTCTCTTTATCATTTTGAAACTAGTTTCAAAATGAAACTGTATGTTCTGAAGCCAATCATCAATTTTGATCTTAGAAATTCACTTTGTGGTTCTTAACATAGAGGTCCAAATTAAGAAAAGTACTGCTTTCTTCAATTCTGTCATTTTTAATAAAGAATGTCCTGCTCAATTACCACAGCAGAGAGAGAGGGGGGGCGGGGAGGGAATGAATTAATTTGTCTGGTCTCCTATTGGGGAGTAGGTGAGGAATGAAAACATTAATGAGTAGAGAGAAACACCGTAAGTTCCTGTGGTAACTGTGAGAGAGAGAATATTACATTGTTCTTGCCTGCCCTCAAGAAACCTAGTGTGTAGTCATTGAGGAAAGAGACTTCTAAAGTTGAGCCACAGTATGGGACCACAGGAGTGAGTGCGGACAGCTGAGGAGGAAGAGCAGGACTCACAGCGAGTCATCAGCAATGAAGGAAGACCCAATGGACAAATGCATGGGAGGGAGGAGCCTTCATGAAGGAGCAGGCTGGCAACTGGTTTGCCAAGGTCTGGGAGCCTGAGAGGGGGGAGAGCTTGCGAGGGAGGGAGAGTGGTGAGAGCAGAAGCTTGACTGGAGGTGGTAACCCATAAGGAGCAGAAAATGGTACAGAGATGGTTCTGGAGAGGGTGGGGGACTTAGTAGGAGAAAAGTTGAAGGTGAAGTTAAAGGCTAAATTGGAGCCAAGCTGAGGACCGACTTGAGTACTAGACCGAGTAGATGCTAGTTTTGGAAGCTTGTGAAAAGAAGAGAAGGTGAGCACAAATAACAATTGTGTAGCTCCTGTGGACAGTCTTGGTGCCTGGTATTATAAATATGATCCCATAAAATTTGAAATTGATCATTTTTTCCCATTATATAGAAAAGGCAAGTGAGCCTGAAGGATGATCATTAGCTTGCCCCTGACTCTTGCCAACCAGTAAGAGCTGTGTATTTTGAGCTGCAAAACGTTTGTTTTTCTGCTGGAAGCTGAGAGGTTTCATCCATGAATTTGGGAAGACGTGCTAGTTCCAGAAGTTTGTCAGAAACATGACCAGACAAGGATCAACCGATTGGGAAGCAGAATTTTAAACACATTAAAAAAAGAGAGAGGTGTTGCTGATATACAATGTGAAAGAGGCCTATGAAAATGCCAAGTTATTTCATTTCCCCTTACTTCTGTTGGGAGCTCCTCTAGCTGGCTTCCAAATGAAATGCATTTTAAATCACAGCCACTGGTGGACTGTTACTAGTGCTTTAAGGGAAAGAGCTGGAAACCAAAATTCTATTCTAGAATTAATTCCAAGTTGTGTGAAAATTTACTTTCCATAATGAATCAGACCAAGCATGATAAATTTAATTATAATTGACTTTGTGTTGGTATTGGCATTCATTTGCATGTTCACCAAGTCCCATGGAATTTTTCTTACCTATGAATGTTAACACTGAGGAAGGGTCAAAGCACAGATGGGAAATAATGATTTTGCCTGTAATGAAAAGGCAAGCTTGTCTCAGGAAGCAGGTCTCCTATTTAGAGCAAACTTCCCAGACTTAGTCCACTGGGCCCTTCTGTTTATCAATGTACATTGTCCTTTAATTAGAACAACCTGATTCTCTCAGCTTGGAGGCCTGTGAAACAAGTGGGGAGTGGGGTGGGTATCAACCATTAGAAAGTGAAAGCCACCTCTAACTGCTTAGCAAAGAAATCAGGAAGCCCCCAGGGTCACTCCTAGGAAGGCCAGGGAGCTGCTGGCCTTCATGCTGATTGGTCTCCTGGCTCAGAGGACTTAAAGGGCACCGAGGTTTTCTGTCTCTCCAGTCCCTGGACCACAGTCCAAGCTCCAGGCTTGGTTCCAAGACGGTAAACTCATTAGGACCCGAGGCCCTAGAATCATTAGGCCTGAGAGAGAGAGAGGAAATCAGGCTCCACACTGTCAGTGTGAAGCCCAATAAGTGGTTCAACTTGCGAACCATGAGATCAGGAGTCAGACACTTAACCAACTGAGCTATGTGGGCGCTCCAAACTTTCATCCCTGTATAGTACTGATACCGAAAAGTTCTACCATATTGATTAATGTAGTTTTCCATTAATTTTTACAATTGAGTATGGTGATATTAGATGTTAACCCAGAGAATCCCTGTGGGTTCTAGACACAGTCTTCCCTGCCTGCCATTGTGTAGCAGGGATAATGAGAATCAATTATTTCACCCAGCAGAGTAACTCCTTTTATCTCTGTTGGTTCAATGGCATAAAAAGACTAAAATGGCCAGATGGCAGGCTCATGTTCCAATTCAACGAACCATTTTTGTTTCTCTTGGTGGAACCAATATCCTTTGGGAAATAAGACATCAAAACTAGCAGAACTCAACATCTCTGGGACAGAAAGTAAAACTTTTGGGAGTTTGCTATTAGCAATAACATTGGCAGGAGACGTACTGGCATCTACGCTTGCTTCCCAGACTCATGTATTCTGACTATGGGGGAGAAGGTACCATACAGTGGTCTCTGACTCAAAGAAAACACTGCATCCTGTACGACAGACACAGTTCTCTTAGGATATTGTGCTCGAATTGGTGCCATAACAGTAGCCCCAGCTAACTGCCCCACCATTCAATTAGTCCATTTGCTTCCAAGTACTGGGATATAGGATAAGACCAGTTCATTCCATGGATGTGAGCCCATTGCTGTACTTACTGCAGTGAAATGAGTTCCTGATTGGACGTGTCACTGTGCAGAGTACCATGATGATAAATTAGTCTATGGTTAGTGGTGCGGTCAAGGCAAATTCATATCTAGAATGTGTCTGTTCCAGTGAAGAATGTGTATGTTATTGGAGATATATCCACATTTTATAAATATGGAGCTCTTTAACCTGTTTTTCATCTCTTAACAGTATATGAAAATGTTTCCACGCAATAAGCTGTTAGGGATTCTTCTCCCTTGTGTCAAGTGGCTTCATTCATGTCACATTCATGTCAAGAATGTGAAACCCTTGCTTGTGGGAAGTGAGGTGGTTTCCCAGTGTCATTAGTACAAACAAGGCTAAGATTAATAGCTGTGAAAGTTTGTCTTAAGGCATTTCCTATAAATGGAGTTATGGGGTCAAACCTGGGCACTTATTTGAGGCTTTTGATTCAATTTATACATTGCTTTCTAGAAAGGTTATGTGACTTTGTGTTTCTACCCTTTCTCCGAGTGAAGAGAAAGTGAAGCCCATCTGTATGAATGGTGCTAACCATCTCAACTGAGATCACAGGAACTGCTCTTCACATGGTTGTGTGAAATAATGACATAGTCAGTAGCCTTTGCATTAATAAGTCCTTTCTGTGTTAATGATTGAGTAGCAGTCCTTCCTCCCAAGTGTCCCCAGGTATTTCTGGAAGTTCTTTGGGGATGCCGTATGTACCCTTCTCTCTGAGGAGGTTCCCACTGACTGCAACGCCCCCCTTGAGGACTCTCCTGTTGCCCCAGCTTCATAAGAACACAGAAGTTCTCAAAGCTGCTGGATATCTAGGTGGATGGTGGTGGGTAGAGGTGAGAGCGAGAGGCGGCCTCCCACAATGCTTAAAGGTGACCTTGAAAGACAGAGGTAAAATTCTCCAAGTGGGACTGTACTACTGCAGCTTCGATTTTCAAGTGTTATCAGTTACAATACTATGCAGCTCCCTTTGTAAACCAGGTTTGAGTCTTCACTCTATCCATCAACTGGTCACATGAAATTCCCCGGGAAGCTGTAGGAGTGAATTGAAGGAAAGAAAGCAAGTGAACAGAGTTAATAATGGAGGATTCTGAACCACTTGCTCACAGGACAAAACTACTGTAAGCATTTCTTACAGAAAATAATAGTGATTCATTGACAAAAATGGTGCACTCTTAAAAAGGAACAATTAGGAATCTTCAGGTCAATTAAAAAGTCAGTTAAAACAGCCTATACAAAACCGGCTCTATTCTTTGAAAACTACCCCCCCCCAAAAAACCCCTCAATTACTAAGATGAAAAATATCATACTTCTTAATAGAAGAAGAGAAATGCATACCTTTTTTATTATGTAATTCTGGTTCTTGTACAAAAACAGACACATAGAACAAGGGAACAGAATAGAAAACCCATAAATGGACCCACAACTATATGGCCAACTAATCTTCAGCAAAGCAGGAAAGCATATCCAGTGGGAAAAAGGCAATTTCTTCAACAAATGGTGTTGGGAAAACCAGATGGCGACATGCAGAAGAATGAAAGCAGACCACTTTCTTACATCATACACAAAACTAAATTCAAAATGGATGAAAGATCTAAATGTGAGATAAGAAACCATCAAAATCCTAGAGGAGAACACAGGCATCAATCTCTTTGACATTGGTCATAGCAACTTCTACTACACATGTCTCCAAAGGCAAGGGAAACAAAAGCAAAAATGAACTATTGGGACTTCATCAAGATAAAAATCTTCTGCACAGTGAAGGAAATAATTAACAAAACTAAAAGGCAGTCTATCAAATGGGAGAAGACATTTGCAAATGACATATCTGATAAAGGATTAGTATCCAAAATCTATAAAATCTTATCAAACTTAACATTAAAAAACCAAATAATCCAATGAAGAAATGGGCAGAAGACATGAATAGACATTTTCTTTAAAGAAGACATCCAGATGGCTAATAGACACATGAAAAGATGCTTAACATCACTCATCATCAGGGAAATACAAATCAAAACCACAATGGCATACCACAGGTGTGAACCTGTCAGAATGGCTAAAATGAACAACACAAGAAACAACAGGTACTGGTAAAAATGTGGAGACAGCGGAACTCTCTTGCACTGTTGGTGAGGATGTAAACTGGTGCAGCCACTCTGCAAAACGGTATGGAGGTTCCTCAAAAACAATTAAAAATAAAACTACCCTTTGACCCAGCAATTGTACCGCAAGGTATTTACCCCAAGGATAAAAAAATACAGATTCAAAGGGGTACATGTACCCCAATGTTTATAGCAGCATTATCAATAACAGCCACACTATGGAAAGAGCCCAAATGTCCACTGACTGCTGAGTGGATAAAGAAGATGCAGTGTGTGTATATATACAATGGAATATTCCTCAGCTATCAAAAGGAATTCAATCTTGCCATTTGCAATGATGTGGCTGGAGCTAGAGTGTATTATGCTAAATAAAATAAGTCAGTCAGAGAAAAAAATACCATATTATTTCACTCATGTGGAATTTAAGAAACATAACAGATGAACATACAGGAAGGGAGAAAATATGAGAGAGAAGGGGGAACAAACCATCAGAGTTTCTTAATGATAGAGAACAAACTGATGGTTGATTGAAGGGAGTAAGTGGGGGATGGGCTAAATGGGTGATGGGTATTAAAGAGGGCACTTGGTCATGATGAGCACTGGGTGTTGTATTTAAGTGATGGATTACTGAATTGTACTCTTGAAACCAATGCTGCACTGCATGTTAACTAACTAGAATTTAAATAAATATTTGAAAAGAAAAAATATAACTCGGCAAAAATAATTCTTAGAAATTAAAATTTTAAATAACAAAGGTGGTGCACCATAATTTATATGACACATTTACTCCTTTGTAGATATCAACTATCATAGAATAAAAATTTTTAATAAAGAAAAACCCTGGTTCTTTCCTTCTGTACTGTCCCCCAGGTCCTGTGAACACTGTGACCGGGTAACATTTGGAAGAAAGGCAAATTCTTCTTCAGGAAATGGCAAAGGAATATTACAGATCAAAGACATAATGATGGTGTCATTTCATAGATTTCCCAGGTAAGCCGTGCCCTTTAGCACCAGGTCATGGGAAGTCGAAATGGTTCGTCGGAATGCTTCATCTACATTAGAGAATCAAGAGGAATAACAACAGAACAACACTTATCCTGGTGGATAACAGTGTCCAAGCATTGGATTAGGAAGAAATGTGACTTAGCTGAAATACTAGTGGAAAACAAAAAATATGCAGGGAGACAAAATGTTCAGTTGCTAAGTGTGAAGAATTTTTCGCTTTACCTTCTTTTCAGAGCAGTATATTTTTGTTGAAGAAACAAGGTGACATAATCAAGCTCTATCCTTCATAATACAGGCTACCGAGAGGCTGATGTTTGGTATCTCTAGTTCAAGACTTGAATTCTTGGCAAAATTCTAGTTTTACGCGTTCTGATGTTTTCCAGGCAAGGAGCGTTCACATCCTATTTGGATATCTTTTCAAGGCCTAGTGACTTATCCTGATTTTCTTTCTTTTCTGGTTGGTGTAGAAATTATATCTAAATTCTTCTGTGGTTAAGTCTCTGGTTTTGTAGATTGCCTGAGATGCACCCAGCTATTGACTGTTCCTTATATACATTATTCCTTCAGTCGTAGCAAGAACATCCAGATGCTTTTCTCATGAGTCTGATTTAACTGAGCATCATTCCTTTTGTTCTCTTTTATTACTGTTTTATCTTCACTGGATTTCATTGTATTTGTCCTGGGTTTCCTCATCTTGATGAAGTCGATAGCTAAGGATTAATGTAAACTACACAAAAATATATTTAAGACTGCCATTACCGATGCCATTGTTTATCTATAGATTAAGTTACTGCTTCTTTCAAGCAATTCACTTGACTTGAATTTTCAACTTCAGATGCTGTGTGTGTGCGCTTTTGATATGTCAATCATCTTGTTTCAGGGTAGAAAGTACTTTAATGCCCTGAAATCTCATTCAGAAACCATTAGCTCAGTAATAGCTTGGTAGTCAGGCATCCTGTGCTGATTGTTACCTTACAGCCTTTGTGAGAAAAAGGGGCCCTAAAAAAAGTGATGCAAATAAGGAATATTTTCTTCAAGTTAATAATTACATCATACAATTTTCTTGGCTTTGCTTTGGAAGCATCTTAAATTCCAATATGAAAATGTAACACAAAATAACATTAAGTGCCAAATGTTTACAAGGAATTTATAATATTCTGGGCACTATGCTAAGCACTGGCAATACAATGGCAAAAAACATGGTGTCCTTAATTTTGAACAGAGCATATTTTAGAAGGTAAAACTGATATGTATATGTGTCATTACTTACAGTAAGGATGTTAATAAAGTATTACAGTTCTACAAAACAATGATGAATAAAAAGGCATCACAGGTGATATCTGAATTGTGTCTTTAAAAATTTCTTGAGATTTAGAGGCGCTTGGGTGGCTTAGTCAGTTAAGCATCCAACTTCAGCTCAGGTCATGATCTTGTGGTTCGTGAGTTTGAGCCTCACATCGGGCTCTGTGCTGACAGCTCAGAGCTTGCAGTCTGCTTCGGATTCTGTGTATCTCTTTCTCCCTGCTTCTCCCACACTCACGCTGTCTCTCTCTCTCTCAAAAATAAATAAACATTAAAATTTTTAAAAATTTTTCTTGAGATTTAAAAGGAACACCAGAGACATTTTTTGGAGGTTTTTTGAACAGAAGGATATATGAGAATGTTCATGGTGTGCTCAGATGAAGGTAAAATACTGTGAAATCCTCTGGGGTAGGACACAGAAGGCGGGCAGAGCAGGGAAGCATTCAAATACAGGGCTCAAATACTGGTATTATTACTTAGTTGGATACCACCAAGCTACTCTAAGATTCACCATATTTACTTTGCACTCAATAGAGAGCCAACAGCATTGTAGACAGAATGGTGATGTCCCCAGTTTCAAATCAGAAAGATGTTTCTGGCAGCCATTTGGGAGGTTAAGGGAAACAAAGGTAATAGTCTGGGAGATAGGTGATCTGAGCAGAGACTCATGTAGTGAAGAATGGAGGCAGAGGCGGAAGAATAAGAGAGATTTGAGATGTAGAGGAATTTGGGGGAGGGGAGGAAGAAGAAGGATCGAAGGCTTAAGTGTTATGGCTTGAAAGGCCGAGTGGAAGGTGGAGAAGGACATTAACAGGTAGACAGCATGGATTTTGTTTAGGATATGGTGAGTTCAGGCACCTGAGCAAATTCAGGTGGTGGCTGGAGTCCAGCGGAGGGCTGCGGCACCCATTTTCCTTCTTGACGCCCCAGGTGCTGTCTGATCCACAGACCTGATATCTAGAGAGGCAGGGTCAGGGCATGAGAGAGAGTCTTCGCTGGGGGCCAGCCACAGTAGTGAAGCCTTAGCAAGAGACCCAAACAGACACAGAGAGGGCTCAGTCACTGCAGCTGAAATTGAGCTCAGGGTGGAATTAAAGTCTTCCGTGACATAGATGAAGGAGATGACATATGGTGAGGACTACAGGCAGGTTTTATTTTTTTTTAATGTTTGTTAGAAAATCAAAGGAAATATTTGAGCATGAAAGAGACAGGGAAGCCAGGTTGCTGTGAACTGAATTATCAGTGAAGAAAGCTGGAACCGGGGCGCCTGGGTGGCTCAGTCAGTTAAGCCTCCGACTTCAGCTCAGGTCATGATCTCAAATTTGTGGGTTCGAGCCCCGTGTCGGGCTCTGTGCTGACAGCTCAGAGCCTGGATCCTGCTTCCAATTCTGTGTCTCCCTCTCTCTTTGCCCTTCCCCGTCTCATGCTCTGTCTCTCTGTGTATCAAAAATAAATAAAACATTTAAAAAATTAAAGAAAAAAGGAAAGCTGGAACCTCACATTTGGAATGGTGGCTTAAATAACTTGGCTGTGAATCCAAAGAGAAGTGAAGCTAGATGGGACTCCAGGATCAGAAATGCTGGGAAAAGTGGATATGCCAAGGAAAAGAGGATGAAGGAAGAGAGAAACAGAGAGGGAGGGAGGGAGGAAGGGAAGAAGACAGAGATGCTTTTAAAATAGGAAGCTGGGGCACCTGGGTGGCTCAGTCAGTTAAGCACCTGACTCTTTTGTTTCGGCTCATGTCATAATCTTGGGGTTCGTGGATTCAAGCCCCACATTGGGTTCCATGCTCTCAGCATGGAGCCTGATTGGGATTCTCACTCTCCCTTTCTCTCTGCCCCTCCCTTGCTCTCTCTCAAAAGAAATAAATAAACTTAAAAAATAAAATAAGAAGCAAAGGAATAAAAAAATAAGGTAGGAGGCCGATGATTTTAATAATACTGTCTCTCGTTTAAGGAAAGGAAATCATGGTAATGGGTAGCTCTGAGTAGATTACCAGGAAGTTCACAAAATGATGCCTACTGTGCCAAGCAGAGAACACAGAATGAGGAAAGCCTCCAGGCAATGCACATCCTGAGGTGTCAGAGGAAGTCCAGTAGCACTGAGGAGGCACAGGATGTGGTAGGTGGTTAGGCATGGGGGAAGGTGGGTGAAAAGTGTAAAGAGATGAGCTTGGAGAATAGTCATAGACCATAAAAAGCCCTATATACTTGGCCTTTGTTTTTGAAATTAAGGGCCACTGAGGGACTTTGAAGTTCGTCTTGATTTATGTTTTTTATTATAGGAAGAATATTCTGATAGACAGAGTGATGGTTAATTTTACATGTAAAATGACGGGGCTAAGGGATGCCCAGTCAGCTGGTAGAACCTTATTTGTGGGTGTGTCTGCGAAGGTGTTTCAGGAAGAGATTGGCATTTGAATCAGCGGACCCAATGAAGATGTGTCCTCACTATTGCGGGTGGATCTCATTTCATCTGTTGAGAACCCGATAGAATCAAATGGCTGAGGAAGGGTAAATTCTCTCTCTCTTGAGCTGGCATGGCCATTTTCTCTTGCCCTTAGAATCAGGGGTCCTGGATCTTAGAGCTTCAGACTTTGGGTCCTGCACCAGTGACCCTTCTTCCTTCCTTTGCTCTCAGACTAAATTATACCACTGGCTTTCCTGATGCCCCGGCTTGCAAGTGGTGTGCATTTTGGCATATCCCAGTCTCCATAGTCCCATAAGCCAGCTCTCATAATAAATCTCCTCTTATGTTTCTGTATGTCCTCTTGGTTCTATTTCTCTTGAAAACCCTGACTGGTACAGCAAGAAATCAGAAAGCAGAAATACTAAGAAGGTTCAGGTGAGAGATGCTAACGACTCACTCTAGGCAATGATGATGAGGAACAAGAGAAGGAGATGGGCACCAGAGACACTTGGGAGGAAGAATCCACGAAAATGGTGAGTGGCTAACCCTGGGAGTCAGGTGGTTCCAGGCTGACTTCCAGGTGTGTGCGTGTGGATTTCATACAGAATGAAGAAACTGAAATAGGTTAAGGTGATGAAGGAGAAATGGGTTCAATTCTGGACCTGCCAAGCTTGAGGAGCCTTTGAAACCAGTAGAGGAGACGTCAGTGGGCAGCGGTTATGCTAGTTAAGGTCACTCTAGCTGCTGTAGCAAACGAAACCACATAGATATAGCTCAAGCATGAATTAAAAAGCTGCCTCTCATTCGTGTGAACCCCATACCTGGTATTCCTGATTGGCAGAAGGCTCTCCTTCAACAGGTGGTTCAGAAGCCTTAGCCTCCTTTCATCTTGTGCTTCTATTATCTCGAACATGTGATTTCCGAGATCCACACGCTTCATGATGGGGGGCAAGGACATGAAAGATCAAATGAGAGAGGTTCCTATGGGAAACTATACATTCAGACATAAGACACACATGCCATTGGCTGTCACCCAGTTATATGGCCACACCTAACTGAAGAGAAGACTGGGGAATGTAGCAGATAGAGCCAAGAGAGCTATTAACTTTACTTGGCACTGTGATTTGCGTAGGGCAGAAGAGGGCTTAGGCTGCGGGAGGGGGGCACCGGTCATGTTCTTTATCTTGATGGGTGCTGGTTTCATGGGATCTTCATGTCGTGAAAATTCACTGATACGCACACTTACGATATGTGCAATTTCTGTATATTACATTTCAATAAAACAGCCACCTAAAAAATAAATGTGTACATATTTTAAAATTTCTGCTCAAACATCCTAATAAAGAAATTAGTTAACCACTTCTTAATTAAGAACTCTCCCTGATTAACAAAATATTGGCATCTGCTCCCTTTTTTCTTGCTATCTATATTCACATCCTGTTAAATTTCACTTATGGCTCTTCCTTAAAAGTGGAAGTTATGTTATCCCCCAAACAAGTCTTTCTAGCAGATTATTTTGCATAATCTAATCTAATGACTCTGGATATTTTGATGTTCAGGACAAGCATTTTCTGGTTTGGATCCCTGAAAGATCCTTAACTGCATCAATAATCTTGTGAAGAATTTCAAACAATATTTTTTTTAGTTTTTTTTCTTTTATAGTTTATTGTCAAGTTGATTTCCATGTAACATCCAGTGCTCATCCCAATGAGTGCCCTCCTTCATGCCCATCACCCCTCTTCCCCACCCCCATCAACCCTCAGTTTGTTCTCAGTATTTAAGAGTCTCTTACGGTTTGCCTCCCTCCCTCTCCTTAACTATTTTTTCCCTTCCCCTCCCCCATGGTCCTCTGCTAAGTTTCTTCTGTTCTACTTATGAGTGAAAACATATGGTATCTGTCTTTCTCTGCCTGACTTCTTTCACTTAGCATGACACCCTCGAGGTCCATCCACGTTGCCACGAATGGCCAGATTTCGTTCTTTCTCATGGCCGTGTAGTATTCCATTGTATACATGAACCACATCTTCTTGATCCATTCATCAGTTGATGGACATTTAGGCTCTTTCCATGATTTGCCTGTTGTTGAAAGTGCCGCTGTGAACATTGGGGTACATGTGCCCCTATGCATCAGCACTCCTGTATCCCTTGGGCAAATTCCTAGCAGAGCTATTGCTGGGTCATAGGGGAGTTCTATTATTAATTTTTTGAGGAACTTCCACACTGTTTTCCAGAGTGGCTGCACCAGTTTACATTCCCACCAACACTATAGGAGGGTGCTTGTTTCTCCACTCTGACCGGCATGAGGTGGTATCTCAGTGTGGTTTTGATTTCTATTTCCCTGATGTTGGGTGATGCTGATCATCGTCAAACAGTACTTTACGGTCTCTGGTTGAGACAGCTCTCTGGCCACCATGAGAAGAGACTTGTGCATCTCTTCTATAATTTAGCGATTTTTGCTGGCCCCTTTTTTATTCAAATGGGGACACTGACTTCTAGCACACTGAATGTGGGCAGATGTGATTGATGCTTCTTCCAGTTCTGACCCTTAAAAGCTTTCAGACAGGTGGTCCACTCCTTCTCTTTCTCCATCAGCTGGGAGGTTGCCATGGCAGTGTGATCTGGGGATGCTCGCGCATGACAAAACTTCCAATAGCGTGGGCCCCTGAGTGACTGGTACTCCACAGGAGCAAGCAATGACTTCCTATTATGCTGAGTCACTGAGATGTCAGTTTCATCTGTACTCCCTCTAAATATTTTGCTTGTCTTGAAATAGCTGTGAATTGCTCACTCAGAATAGTTTAACCATGTCTCCTTGCAGGACCGCTGGTTGCCACAGCCCAGGATTTCCACACTCTGCAGTACACCAGTGAGGTGGGCTCTGCCTGAGTCGGTCATTATAATCTGCAAGTAACATTCAGATCTGCCAAACTCATTAGAAGTCCTATGTTAACTGGCTCTAATACAGGAGAACAAACAAACCTATCCGTGTGGAGAGAGCCTCGCAGTGATTTACAGGTTGGTCTTCCCTAATTTGCTGCTGCTTTGAATTATTTCTTTTAAATGCAGCATCCGCTAAAGGTGAAAGACTGTCTCGGAGAGGGAACTGGGGTCCAAGTGGTTCCATGATCTATAGTGATCCTGGCGCTTAAAAATCTGCCAGCACATACAACCTGCACGTGGGATGCCTGTGTTAAGCGGTGTCTTCTGCCACGAGATAGTGCATAGCTGTCATAAATAAAGACGGACACAGCATGCTCATGGGGACACTGCCTGTCAGTCGAGCTCCAGGCTTGGGTGGTAGGGCCTTTCA
Source organism: Cryptoprocta ferox (assembly GCA_028646485.1). NCBI lineage: Eukaryota > Metazoa > Chordata > Mammalia > Carnivora > Eupleridae > Cryptoprocta > Cryptoprocta ferox. Next base: position 138,104,517 of record CM053572.1, read on the forward strand.
TTGATGAGGGATGAACGTATTTCTCTTGTCATTAAATTGGATCCCACGTGACCAACTGAGCAGTGTGATGAAACAAAGCCTGCCTGCTCCTTTACCCCAGTTTTAGATCTGCTTAAGAGAGGAAAGATTCTTACAGGAAAATAAAGTATTTCCAAATGTAATTTTGTATTTACTCTCAACCAGCATATCTAGCACGAAAAACGCTATCACACGTTTACTTTTGGTCTCTTATTGAGGGAGACATGCATAGAGTGAAATACACTAATTGTGAAGGTGCAACTCAATTCATTCTATGTATTTACACAGGCTTGTGCCCTGAGAACATGTTTAGCACCCTGGGGGCTCCCAGGTGCCCCCCTCCAGTCCAGTACGTTCCTGAAAGCAATACTATTTTGACTTCTATTGCTACAGGTAAGTCCAAACCAGTTTCTAAATATTCATCTCACATTTGCATATATCTCCACTCATGGTTTTAGAACAATATTACCGAGTTTGTTCTTATTATTCAGTAACCAAATCCTACTTTCTTCCTTTCTGTTTTTTTTTTTTTTGTTTTGGTTTGTTTTATATGCATAAAACATGCCTCTGCCATTTTTAAAGGAAACTATTTAGGAGTCAGAAAATTTTGGAAAGACCCCCAAGGGTAGGCATAAGAGATTAGGATAAGAGATTAGTAAAGAGGTTCACCTGCACGGAAATCCATGGGTGTCCAGCCTCAGGGCCCCTGCATGGGGAAGTGCTGTGCCTACACATCCATCCCCACCATGCTCAGCGCAGCCTGGGGCTAAGTGAGCTGAGCTGAGCACGTCAATCTGTTAGGATTCCCCGTCTATCATTGGCTGCATCCTGAACTCTAGAATCTTGATTTTCAAAGTTCATAATGTCTGCTGCCTCATGGCTAACATGCAGCTTCATGTGGGGTCCCCCACCTTGTTCCTGATCCCTCGGCGATGCCTTTTAGCTCTGTCATAAGTCTTGAAACAAAGTCGTGTAAGTTGTCCAGTTTGATTGTCCTTTTTGAAAAATCATTTGGGCTATTGTAGTTTATCTGCATTTCCACATACATTTGTAAATGGTTTATCAGGGGCACTTGGGTGGTTCAGTCACTTAAGCGTCCGACTCTTGATTTTGGCTTGGATCATGATCTCACGGTTCATGAGTTCAAGCCCATGTCTCTGCCCCTCTCTCCCCTCAAACTTATGTAGATAACATGTTTGAAAAATAAAATAAAGCAAGGATAAGATTTTTATCTACCTTCAGTGTAAGAACACATGAATTGCCCATTTAATGCTTAGAAAGACTAGAATATGCTTACGGGTCAATAAAATACAGTAGCATACCATGTGAGGCCAAATAAAAGGACTGCTTGGAATCAGAACCCTGACTATCCCTTTACAAAATCTTAGTCCCAGTTTTAATTATTGGGCTCTGCGCTGAAAGCAAGGGAGCCTGTTTGGATTCTCTCTCCCCTTCTCTCTGCAACCCCCATGCTTTCTCTATGAACAAACAAACAAACATAAAAAAGAAATAATTTATCAAACATCCTTAGCAGCCTGTTAGAATTTGATTTGGAATTACCGTAACTCCATAGATCACTTCATGGAGCATTGATATTTTGACTGTATTGAGCTTTCCATATCAGTGACAAAAGATTATCTTTTCATTTATATAGTTCTTTAATTTCTCTCACCAATGATTTATAGTGATCAATGTATAGGTCTTCAATACTTTCACTGTAGTTGTCCTTGATTGATGTTTCTCATGTAACTCTGAATGATTTAGTTTCTTTTTTCAAGTGTTCACTTGCATCTCTCTGTATACAATGTATTTTTGTAAATAATAAAATTATTGTGTGTGTTAACTGTATCCCGCGACTATGCTAACATCACCTATGAGTTCTGCTGGCTTTTAAGTGAAGTCTTTATGCTATTCTAGGTGAAGAGTTCCTGTCATCTCTGAATAAGGGCAACTTCACTTCTTTTGCAGCCTATATTTTAAAAATGTCTTCTCCCTGCATTCTTTCAATGGCTGAGGCCTTCAATAAAATGTTTAATAAACCTGGTGAGAGCAGCCCCGCTTGACTTATTCCCAAACTTAGAGAGGAAGTACTTCTTCCACAATTCTGTATTATGTTAGGTATAAGGTGTTTGTGTATGTACTTGTTTGCTTTTGTTTTTTGTTTTTTTTGTAAATGATCTTTATTAAGGCGAGATAGTTCACCTCTAGTTCCAGTTTTTGGACGGATTTTTAACATTGTAAACATGATCATATAGTTTTTCTTCTATATACCCCTCATATAGAGAATTTAATTAATTGGTTTTTGATTGGTAAATCAACTTCACATTCCTGGGGATAACTTCATTTGGCTATGATGTATTAAACTTTTTCTGTATTTCTGTATTTGCTTTGTCATACAATACTATTTTGTAAAGGAATTTTGTGTTCTTAAGAATTGTAGCTTTATTTATATTTATCTATTCTATTTATATTGTCTGGTTTGGGTAATAACACCAGTCTTTTAAGAGGATTTGTAAATGTTTTGTTAGTTTATTTTTTTTAATATGGAGTAATATTGATATTACTTTTTGTTAAACATTTGGTAGAATTCACCAGTAAGGCCATCTGGGACTGCTGTGTCTTTGTAAAAAGATTTTTAGTTACAAATTCAGTTTATTTAATAGTTACAGGGCTATTCAAGTGTTCTTTTTTCTGGTCAATCTTATTTTTATGTTTTGAGGAACATATCTACCTATTTAGATTGCCTATTTTTTGGCATATATATGCTCATAATATACCTCATATCGTCCAAGTGTCTGCAGGATCTCTTCTATCTTATTTAATTTCTAATGGTGATTGCTATCGACTGAATTGTGTTTTTCCAAAATTCCTGTGTTGAAGCCGCACCCGCAATGTGACTATAGTTGGAAATAGGGCCTATATGTACACCATGTACACCCTAAACAAAGTCATAGGGGTGGGGCCTGAATCCCATAGAACTGGTGTCCTTATAAGAAGAGGAGGAAAAACGGGGCGCCTGGGGGGGCTCAGTCGGTTAAGTGTCTGACTTCGGCTCAGGTCATGATCTCACGGTTTGTGAGTTCGAACCCCGTGTCAGGCTCTGTGCTGACAGCTTGGAGCCTGGAGCCTCCTTCAGATTCAGTGTTTCCCTCTCTCTCTGCCGCTCCCCCACTCATGCTGTCTTTATCTCTCATAAATAAACTTTAAAATTTTTTTAAAAATTAAAAAAAAAAGAAGTGGAGGAGACACCAGCGATGTCACTCTCTGGCACACCCACAGAGGAAAGGTCACGTGAGCACATGGAGAGGAGTTGGCGGTGAGCAGGTCAGGAAGGGAGGACTCACCAGAAACCAAACCTGATGGTACCTTGGTCCTCAACTTCTAGCTTCCAGAACTGGGAGGAAACACCTTTCTGTTATTTAAGCCCCTCTCCCTGTGCTGGTTTGTGATGGCAGCCTGAGCAGAAGACGACAAGGCCAACCGTTGTGTTTGCTCTCTTCCTTCCTTCTTTAGTCCAGCTAGAGTTTTATAAATTATATTCATTTATTCTAAGATCCAGCTCCTGGTCCCATTATTTTTCTCTACTGTTTCTGCTTCATTGTTTGAACTCTTTATTATGTCTTTCAGCGTACTTATTTTGGTTAAACTTGCTTTTCTCTAGCTTCTCAAGGTGAAAGCTCTTATTATCGACTGTGAACCTTCTACATGTAATCCACTCTGATACTGTTGGGCTTATGTGTGTCTTCTTTCTACATGTTTTCCATTTGTGCCACATGCTCGTGTTTCCTTTTTCTCCTGTCTTCTTTGAGAAAAAATGAGTCTGGTGTAATATTTCTATTTCTTCTCCACTTTTGGACAGTTTGCTAAATCCGTTTCATGTATTTACTTTTAACAATAGCTCTAGTGATTGCAGTTTATAGACTTTCATTGTCACGGGCTACTTCTAACTTATATTTTACCATTTCAAATATAGTGTGTGAGCCTTACACCTACCTGCACTTCCTCCTTCCAGTGAACCTGCCAATGCTCTGGGGCATTTTGCTTCTACATATGTTATAACCTTCAAGCTGACTGTTACAAGGTTTCATTTAAAAAGTGGCTCTAAAAGTGCAGACTGAGGTCCACTGTGGTCCACGAGGTCCTTTCAGGATACCCACCAGACTGAAACTATTTTCATAGTTATAAGCCAGTGCTTGCTGTTTTTACTTCCATGTTTTCATAACGAGAATTTTCCAGAAGCTGTATTATGTGTCATCTTGCAACAGAACGAATATGAAAGCAGTTCTGATACTTTAGCTGCCTTTTATTAAGTTAGGCATTGAGAAAAACTTGCAAAAATATGAAACAAAGCCACCCTGCTCACCATTTTTTTTCCTTTTCTGGAAGATGAAGTTAGGTTTCTCATGAATGCTTTAAAACACATTAATAAACATCTTCACTAATGTGTATCAATATGCATGTCAGTTTTGATTTCTAATATGGCAAGTTTGATGGATATAATACAAATGAAGAATTCTTCATAAGTTTTGAGACTGGAAAGATGTCCTGACACAAAAAATTTTCAGAAATGTTTTTTAACTGTTAATTGTATTTTAATTTTTTTTAACGTTTATTTATTTTTGAGAGACAGAGAGTGCGTGAGCGGGGGAGGGGCAGAGAGAAAGGGAGACACAGAATCCGAAGCGGGTTCCAGGCTCTGAGCTGTCAGCACAGAGCCCGACGCGGGGCTCGAACTCACGGACCGCGAGATCATGACCTGAGCTGACGTCGGACGCTTAACTGACTGAGCCACCCAGGTGCCCCTTAACTGTTAATTGTATTTTAAATACGTTAAAATAAATCTCTTCATTTTCTCATATGTTTACTATTTCTAAGGCTCTACGTTCCCTTGTGTAGACAAGTTTCCACGTACAAAGATTTCCCTTCTACTTGAAGGAATTTCTGTATCAGATCTTGTAGAGAAGATGTGCGTGCAAAACCTCGCCTGCTCTTGTTTGACTAAAGATGTCTTCATTTTGCCTTCGGGATGGAAATGTAGCTGGATACGGATTTCTGGTTGGCCTCCCCTCCCTGTGGTTTGTAGACCCATTGTGTCATGCTCCCTGGCCCTCGCCCAGCTGCTGGGAACAGTTATTTGAGAAGGTCAGTGTGAACTGCGTGTCAAGAAAAGAAAGCAGTTGGATACGGAGGCTGGATAATAAGCATTAACTCCACGTTTAATTCAACGTGAAAACTGCCCTTTTTACCAATTCACGTTCCCATCAGCAGAAGCTAGGGCATTTCGAGTTGAGTTGCATTATTAAGTTGATCATTTTCACCTAACCTCAAATCTTTAAAACCTTTGTTTCAACAGCCCAAAGAGATTTTTAGTTAAATTAAAAATTCTACCTTAAGTCAATGGTATTATACGTTTTTAAGAAGCATATATACAGAAGCAGTTGGGTGACGTTTCTAGTTTATTTTCCCCCTAGAATTTATTCTGCTGAAGTGATGCTAGTAAGCCTTGCTAGAAAATGACAATTCTTTACAGAACGTCACATGATTATTATATAGTTGGCATCTGAACACATACAGTTGGCATTTAAATTTTCTTAGAAAATTTAAAGAAGACTCAACTTTTCTTCTTTGATACTGACAACGTTGAACCTATTCTCTCTGCAAACTTCAGAACTTTGGGAAGAAAAAGCACACATCCATGTGCTCCAGGAGAGGAAGTGACATCTAACCATGAACATCAAACACCAACCAAAAATTATGAGGAATGTTTAGTAAAATGTGGCCTTTTAAAATAAATGAATGCTTGGGGCACCTGGGTTGCTCTGTCAGTTAAGCGTTGGTTTCCTCTCAGGCCACGATTTCATGGTTCATGAGTTTGAGCCCCCAGTGGGGATCCGCACTTGCAGGGCAAAACCTGCCTGGGATTCTCTGTCTCCTTCTCTCTCTCTGCCCCTCCCCTGCTCATTCTCTCCTCTTTCGCAAAAGCAAATAAATAAACATTAAAAAATAATTAATAAAAAATAAATAAATGCTTAATAATGTTTGTGTGGGTGATGTATGTAGGAGCTCAATACTCTCCCCGTCCGAGGAAGCAGTGTGTTGACGGAGAGGTGGAAAACCACCCCCAAGAGAAAGTACTGTCCTAACGGGTCTTTTTGTCCACTTCAGCTCCAAGTTCTGGGGCTTCCTAGTGACAACTGTCCTACCGTCGTGGGTATTCCCAGGAGGGCCGTGGCATCACCTGATTGAGGTTTTACTCCAGGAGCCCCTGCTATCTGGGCAGATGTGATCTGTTCAGAGCACGTACCTCCAAACCCCATGGGGCTTCTTGCCACCCAGGCACCCCACACTCTTCCCACACCCCCACCTTCACCCCAGACACCTTCTCCTGGATCTGTGCAAATCCTACTCAACCTTCAAGGCTCCAGCAGATGACCAGGCCCACTGTGAAGCCGTCCTTAGGCCACAGGATATGTTAGTTCTCTTTTCCCTGCAGTGCGGCAGAGCGCTGCTTTTACCTCAGTGAAGGCTACCTGGGGTGGTGGTTTACGTCTGCGCCCCACCTGGGCCTTGCTGGGGTGGGGGTTGCCTTCTGACAGCACGGGCCCGTGGTACCAGTGAAACATGAGGTTTGCGGGGAGAACTTAGGAGCTCAGAACAGGAACACACACAACTGAATTGTCACTGTCACACTCTGGTCTCCACCCCCACCACCAATCTCCTGGTGCTCAGTGTTAGTTCCTCCGATGCCCTCCGTGTTCATAGGCCCAGGGTGCAGGGGACACCTGTGTGACTACCACCAGCAGAGCCTCCCGAGGTTCGACAAGCTGCCTTGTCAGGAAGGGTGAGTAGTGGCTGGCTTCAGCCTGTTCTGTCGAAATAACCTGGTCCAGCTATGTCATCTCAATGCTGAGCTCCCAAAGAAAGGAGAACGTAAGTGTCAAGGGCCACCCAGATTTATCTCCTTGGGGAAAAAAAAAAGGCCTTGACCTTGTTTACTTTTATATCCTCAGTTCTAGCACAGAGGCACACAGTGAATACCCATGATGAATGGGGTGAACACCCATATCCAAAATGCCATTGACCTTCTGCCAGGGCAGACGGGAGAACTCTGCAGGCAAAACAACACATGAGCCGATGTTTGGGGTGCGTATATATATATAAAAAATCTTTGACATAATCTTTTAGAATGTTTCAACAGACTCCTGTTTGAATAACAACCCGGTGGGTGAGTGGCATCAGGCCACCCTGCAAAGGTGGGAGACTCCACAATCAGTGGTCCTTGGGCTGAGCATTACTCTTGACACTTCAGCCTTCCCTATGTGACCGGTATCTCCTCATTGGCCCAGTTGGCCTCTCTGTGGGTGTATATTTCTGCCTCAAATATAACAGTCCCAGGGATTATCATTTTTGTTACTTCTTTATGTTGTACTTATTCTTGAAAGATTCCTTGGGTTATCAAACATAGATTATTGTTCTTTCTTCTATTTTCCTCTGTATTTCTGTTTCCTTTTTAAAAAAAAATGTTTATTTATTTTTGAGAGGGGGGAGGGGCAGAGAGAGAGGGAGACACAGAATCTAAGCAGGCTCCAGGTTCCAAACTGTCAGCACAGAGCCTGATGGGGGGGGGGGTCCGAACTCAAGAAGTGCGAGATCATGACCTGAGCCGAAGTCGGATGCTTAATCAACTGAGCCACCCATGCGCCCCTTTTCCTTTTTATTTCTATAACACAAGCCCATCCCATTGAGTGTGTTGAAAGTAAAGATGCAATTCCAACCACCAGACAAGTTACAGGCTCTGCTTCGACCCTGGCCGGTAATGATATTTTAGCATCTTCAGCACAAGAAGGAGAACGGTTTTGCTTAATGTGTTCACTTGCTGTCACTGCTGTTTTTCTAAAGTTTGAGCACAGTTTGGTATTTCGATACCCTATTTTGGAATGCATGAACAAAGAGGAGAGACAGAAGGAAACACATTTAAAAATGACAGAAACACCGGGCAAAGCACACTGGCAGTTTCAAAACCAAGTTAGTCCAGGATGGGGCCTCAATCCCCTCTTCAACCATTGAACTTTCCATGCAATATCTGGGCTTCGGCAAATGCCTCACTCATGTTTAATTGGAAATAATTCCTCCTGTCTCTGTTTTAGTTCACTCATCTTTTCTGGATTTTCGCAGGCTCAGGTGGAAGTTCCGGTTAGAGAATAAATTTCTTCATTAGTGATGTGTCTTCATTAGCAAGCAGCTGTGCTAAATGAACCTTGATATTTCAATTTTTCATGTAATTTTGTGCATATGATCTCAGCAGAATGCTGTCTAACCGGTTCATTGCCACAAATATAAGCTAATAACAAATCTCAGGTATGGAATTAAGTTAAACCTAAAAACATTAAATCTCAAAGGGAGAAATTATCCTCCTCTGAAGCTTCTCATACAAGGTCTGTGGTCTTGGATGTCCAAATTGTCGACCACTAGATTGCAGAAAGAGTTCACACTGCATCCTTAACCGCTGTCCCTTGGAGTCAAAATCCTCAAAGGACATAATTGTAAATTTAGCTTCAGAATCAGAGATTTCTGGTTCGCATTAGCATCTGTAAGTCCCACTGGCCAAATCCCAGAAATTGCCAAATGAAGTAATCCACATATTTTATATAGTTGTCAAGCGTGAAAAATAATCTCCATTTTTGTAAGTCAAATAGGCTTCCGCATCAGGATCGGGATGATCATCACAAACTTGACTAAATCATTCTCAGTAGATCACAGAGCATTTAAAAAGCCTTCACGGAGGTTTCAGAAGTTAGGATATATTGTTTCAGTCAGAAAAGCTATGTGGTGCTATAGTAACAAACAATCCCAAACTTCAGTAGTTTGAAACAGTTAAGGGCTGTTTCTGGTTATACAGTGTGAATCTGCCCTCTGCCCAGGGTGACCCTCCGATGTTCACACCAACTAAGGCCTCACCTCAGCACAGGTTACCACAATTATACAGCAGGTGCGTTGGAATGTTACATCTCACACTGGTTCTTAAAGCTTCTACCCTGCGGTCCTGTATTTCCCTTCCATTGTATGTCAATGGCCAAATCGAGTCCCATGCCAGCCCCCTTTAAGGAAGTTCAGACCTGAAATGTGCTGGAAGAACCTGGATGAGACATTTGTAAATATATCAAATGACTATGACATGGTTAAACTGCTGGTAGAAATGCAGACTGAGAAGAAACTTCACGGTGATGCAGTTTACGAGTTGAATTTACAAGCTGAAAAACCATGAGTTCTGAAAAATACAGCTCTGTGGCCAGGCCTCCGTTGGCGTCACAGCTCCTGGAGAAATCATTCACGTCTCAGTGTCCCATGGCTTCCCTAAGGGTCCTGTTTCTTAGCAAGTAGTAAGGGCATTCCTGGGCAAAAGAAAGGTGCAGGACTCAAAACAGCATCCCAATGAGCCCAGAGAACTCTGCATTTATCCAAAGCTAATTGGAAACCTGGAGAGTATGTATGAACAGAATCACCTTACTATTTTTAAAATCAGTCTTCAAACCAAGTCTCAGAAGGGAAAAAGAACCTTTGGAACAATTGCCTGACGCTCAACGCCCACTTTGCACAATCATCAGGGGTATATAATCCTGGCTAAGCTTTTGGCACCCCGATGTCCAGCTGATCACAGAACAAGTAAAGCCAACTTTCTGGGGGGGGTGCCCAGATGTGGGAATACTGTATCCCAGTATGGATTTTAACTGTGTAAATTCCCTCACTCAAATTCTCTGTGATGTCTACTCAAGGACCAAAGGACAACAGCAACAGTTAATCTTAATTGTCACAGGTGCACCACCGGAGAGAGGTGGATGATTTCCATGGTAACCGAGCCTCAAGCTCTGTGACTTCAGGGTTTGAATGTATTTGTGTTCTTGGCTCACGTGCATTCCAGCCCAGAATGGACTAGCTACCTTCCTCAGCTGACAAACTAATAAGAAAGCATTGCTTTTCAAAAATGTGTTTTTTCCTAGAATGTAATTTAGCCTCTACAAACAAAAGGCTTACACTATTCAAATAGATGACGATCCTCTCAAAGATGGTCCCTGAGGATGCGGATGGCTCCCAGTCAGTGATCACATTCAAAAGAGACCTTCAAAAGCAAAAGCAAAACATTGGAGATTTTATTTTTCAAGTAGATCAGACACTGCTGTGACCTCTTTCAGGCTAAAGTCTATATGTAAAAATAAGTCAGAGCCGCTGCCCAGGCACGACAGCGGAAGTGAGGCTTGTTGTCCTCAATTATTGTGCAGCCACTCCATTATCTCTAACAAATGAGTAGTGGCCCGGGTCCAGGTAGACCAGAGCAGGCACGCCACCATTTGCTTTCACATCTGTCAAGAGATGTATCAGGCCCCATGAAGCGGCTGTCCCTAGAAACGCCAGGACAGATGAGCATCTGGACACCAGTGCCACGGGGATGGGGACCTTTTGCACCAGATGGCAGTGAGGTTCACGGCCGTTGCCGAGACTGGAACCAGTGGCCCTCAGGCAGCAGGGGAAAATGCAGATGAGCTGGCATCAGCTCGGGGACCAATCTCCACACACAGGTGTCCTCACAGCAAGCTGGGACAGTCCTTGTAACATGACGCCCAGTACCAACACCTGTAAGCACAGTGAGCCCCTCGTTCTCCTGCTAGTTCTGACTTGTGTCCCAGGGCATTCCAGACCCTTCCCTGCAGCCCCAGTGCACAGGCAGCTGGCAAGTCCTTCTATATGATACCAGCGTGGTAGCCTCACTTCCCAGGTCAGAGACTCGCATTGGCTCCCCGCTTCCTCCAGTGCTGCAGAGGCCAAAGACACATGAGTGTTGGTGAAAAGCCTGCCATCCCTTACAGGTGGTCATCTTGACCTTCCAACCAGCTTTCCTGCAGGTAAGAGAGGGGCCCATAACGAATAAATGGGCCAGAGAGGCCCTGCTCCTTATCTCTGGCCAGACTGGAGGGCACAGTGTGATAGCATAGAATGAAGAAAACAAAATCTGTAACTTACTTAATAATTTGAAAAACTATCCACTGTCAGAGACATAGCCAGGAAGATTATAGAAGTGAGAGGACGATTTCTGTTACCTTTGAAAATTATTTTTGACAGGCGTGTGTGTGCGCTTGTGGGCGTCTGTGTGGGTGCGTGTGTGTATGTGTGTGCGCCTGTGAATCTAACCCATCACTCACCCCCTCTGCCCCGAGCCCTCAAGAGCGTACAAGGACACATCGATTGTTAGGTCACACTTGGTTATGAGCAGAGATAAGGGAATAGGGCACCTGGGAAGGGTGGACAGTGATTGTCCCTGGCAGCTTTGCAATCTTCTTCTGTAGTTGAGGCAACAAAACTGTTTCTGGAACATTCTTGTCCCCTGGGATGGAAAAGGGCATTCTAGAGTCAGACTTTGATGTGTACTTCTGGGAGTAGGGATGGATTATTGGGAAAATCCAGTCCTGTGAATTTTGAGTTCCATTTCTGGAAAGGTGGGTGGAGATCATTCATCACAGGCCTGAGGTGGTGCCCTTTCTCCAAGACCCATGGGTATGTGAAGAGGAGGAAGGGTAGTGTTAGGAATTGGGGTGTACCCTGACCCACCTGGGGAGCCTTGGGTAGGGTCCAGTTATAGGGCATAAAGGGAGAGAAGTCAAGAGAGGTGAGGACCCTCCCCCTTCCCCCCTACCCACGCAGAGGAGTAGCCTCCTGCACCACCTCCATCACCGTAGGGAAGTTGTGATTGAGATGGCAGGGAAGTATAGGGACAGATGGGCAGGAGCAGGGAGGTCATAGAGGGATGGGTGGGATCAGGCCAGGAACAGTGAGAAGCTTAGCAAGGGGCCAGGAAAGGATCTGGCAGGGAGAGAATGGGTGGAGAGAGGGGGTGGGAAAAGTGAGGGGTAGGGACAGGTTGCGAGGTGCGGGGAGAGAGCAGGTGGGCCTGAAAGCAAGCCCACAGCCCCAGACTGGTGGGCTGTGGATTAACGCTGTCCTCTTTCCATTTATGACCTGGAAAGATGGACTTCTGAAAAAAGGAGAGGAGAGCACTTAGATCACGTGTCCTGAACGGTGTGGTCTTTCTAGAAAGGCTGTTAAGACCATTTACAGCCTGGGTTTAATTTATGTATTTAGCCTCCGTGAGCCTCCTACATAACCCAATTCCAGCTAAGTTAAGAACTGCTGATTTGTATTAGAATGATGGAAATCCCAAACGCAGACACCACCAAATTCTATCAAGGATATGAAGCAGCAGAAACTCTCATCCACAGATGGTGGGAATGCATGGCCATTCTGAAGGACAGACTAGTGGTTTCTTATGAAACAAAACATACTTTTATTTTACGAACCAGCAATGGCATCCTTGGTAGTTACCCAAATGAAATCTTGTGCTGAAATCCTATGTTCATACAAAAACCCACACACAGATGTTTATAGCAGCTTTATTTATAAGGCCAAAAACTTGATCTATAAAAAAAAGATGCCCTTGAGTAGGTGAATGGATAAAGAGAGTGTTGTACATACAGAGAGTGGAACGTTATTCAGCACTTAAAAGAAATGAGCTATCAAGCCATGAAAAGACATGGAGGAAACTTAAATGCATATTACTCAGCAAAAAAAGTCCATCTGAAAAAGCCACACACTGTCTGATGACAAACATATGACATTCTTGAAAAGGCAATAAAATGATCAATGAATGGGGCGCTTGGGTGGCTCAGTCGGTTAAGCATCTGACTTTTGATTTTGGCTCAAGTTACGATCTCACAGTTCATGAGATCAAGCCCCACACTGAACTCTGTGCTGACAGTACACAGACTGCTTGGGATTCTCTCTCTCTCCCTCTCTCTCTGCCCCTCCCCTACTCATGTGCTCCCTCTCTTTCTTTCTCTTCCCCCAACCCTCTCTCTCTCTATCAGAATAAATAAATAAAGACTTAAAAAAAAAGATCAGTGAAGACAGTAAAAGATCAGTGGTCATTAGGGATTGGGTTGGGGGAGGAATGAATAGGCAGAATACAGAGGACATTTAGGGCAGTGAAATTATTCTGTGTGACACTATAATGATGGACACATGTCAGTATACATTTGTTAAAACCTTTAGAATGTACAACATCAAAAGTAAATCCTAGTGTAACCTATGGACTCTGGAAAGTAAAATGTATCCATGTAGGTTCATCAGTTGTAACAAAAGTGACTACCCTGGTGGGGGGTGTTGATAATGGGCAAGGCTATGCGTGTGTGAGGACAGGGGTCGATGGAACTCTGTACTTTCTGCTTCAGTTTGCAGTGGACTTAAAATCGCTCTAAGAAATAAAGTCTATTAAAAAATCGGGGCTTTCCCAAATGTGTCATGAGCTTTCTTCCACTACAACTTTATATTGTCTAGTCCTACCCGTCTATGACGCTGTGACCGTCTGCATGTGGCTACTGAACATATCCTACATCCTTTACAGAAGCTCCATGTTCCCTTCTCCATGAACTCAGTCCCAGGATGAACTTTTGAATCAGGTTGTTAGTATCAACCTTGTGAAATATACTCAGATGACCTTGCGTTTGCCTCAGTCTTTCCCATCAGTTTCTTATTAGATCTCTTCTTGTTTTAGGTAGGGAATGTGTCCTTTTTATTGCCAGTTGTGACTAGGAATGTGATTTGTATGATTACAAGAACTACTGCTATTGAAGTTGTTAGAATTGCCTTACTTTAATGGGAAGCCCAGATTTCCATCTTGAGTACTAAGTCCTAAAGCAGCAACTGAACATGTGTTATTTCATGTTCGTTTGGTGGTTCTCCTGTTGGCTTCATATCATTGTCTTCATTCCATGTAAAGCATCCTCAAAACTGCATTGTTCTTTCTTCTCTACTAACACCCTCCCAGGACAGAGCTATCAAATTCATTTATACTAAACTGTAATTGACTGATAACCCATGCCATGATCTTCCATGTAAGGAGTATTACCAAGAAAGAAAAACTAAAAACCATAAGCTTTTAATTTTAAGAATGGGACCCGCATAGGTCAGGGAGAAAGGAAGCTATATGATAAAGATAGTGAATTTTTAAGTAGAATTAACTTTAATTGAAGATGGGTTATACAAAATGAGTACATAATGGCACATCATACAAAATTCACAAGACATTTACCAGCGAAACATGAAGGTTCAGATATGAATTTCAGTTTCTCTGATATCCCCAATATTTACCCCAGTATCTCTCTCTGCCCTGATATTAGAGTCTGGAAGCTTTTGAAAACTATTACCTTAAGACAGAGAAATTGATCTTTTGAACAAACTGATGAAACACAGGGTAAATGCTTATTTTTTAATAGATGGGATGAAAGCTGAGACTCTGGGTGACACTGCAGTCACCCCGTTTCGTTAACAGCCACCTATGCTCTCGAGGGGAGCAGGGAAATAGGCAAGAGTCACCTCACTCTGGGAAGATCATGAGGGGAAGTGCCGAGGAGAGAAGATTTCATTTCTCCAAACCCTCGAAGACATGAAGGACTGTTCTCAAGAAGCGTTATACTTCAGGGCACAAGATGCCTCCTTATGGCTGATACGCTCTAACGATAATCCTGCTGCAGGGAAACAGGTGTTCAAAGGAGAAGTCTTGATGACTGATGGCAGCTCGGAAAGTCTGCGGTATTACATCCACTGTGTCTGTTCAAAATGGAGCTGAGATATTTTAAATAACACACAGTAGCTAAAAACAGAAAACAGGCGAACACTAGTTCACTTCTAGCGGTCTCTTCAACAAACGCCCAGGTGAACCATAAATTCACCTGGGTCAGAAGAAAGCTTCACTCTCCTGCACGTTGATGCTCTTATCTGGCCTTCTGGAAGATGTACTGGGAGGAAACAGAAGGTCCGAAAGTTTGGCCAACCTTCTTGCAGCTGCTATTTTGCAACACCCCAGCCTGAGTGCACGGGTCACTTTTATCTCTCACCCCTAGTCCAATGCTTACATGTGAGGTCCTTACGATGCCTGTGCTGCCGTCCCAGCTGGTCAAAGGGCACCCTTGTCCTCATTTAGGCAGGGAGGTCCTGAAAGGTGGTGGGTTTACACTCTAGCTTTGAATTGTCTTCAGTCTCTGAATTCTTTTTCTTTCCTATAATATTCTGCCTGCTTCTCTGACCCTTCAGGAAGCTGACTCCTGAGAACAAGGTTGCTTAACAATAAGAAAGAAAGAAGGCATGGATTTTTCTCTACTTAGGACCCAGCATCACTTCGTTTCATTCCTGGCCCAATACTTGCTGAAGTGAGCATAGATTCTTCCTTGAACACAGCATTTTGCCAATAAGGATGCAATGGTCTCTATGCCCCATGGTGACTTTGGGTTGCAAAGTCAGAGACACGCAGAAGTGTGAAGAAGTGTGAAGAAGCCAGGCATTGCGTGGCTGCTGTGTGTGGGAGGGGAGGGTGGCATTCACAAGAGGTGTTTCTTCTACGCTGCCTGGATGCTGGGAAGCACAGGGAATGCTGGGAAAACCAGACTCTGAGGTTACAGAGCTGTCTTCACCGCCCTTCCCTGCGGCAGCCCTGCAGTGACAGTTGTGGGGAAGCAAGGACTGAATGTGACCAGGGCCTCAGCCCCGGGGAGAGGAGCAGAGTGGGAATTCATAAATGCTGTTCTTCCTCTTCCAGGTGGCTGGTGAGCCATGGAGATGTGTGCTCATCAGAGGCGTTTGCAGGAAGGAGTGGGGACTGGTTACCTGGGGGGAGGAGGGAGGGGCCTCCTGCACGAGGGGAAATAAATCAACTTTAATATTTCATTCTTGCATAAAAAAATCACAACACCTACAATTTTTATAAAGTTTTGTAATTCAAATAGTAATTTCATGCAGTGTAAGTAAAACAGGAAGTATATCCTCCTGCTAAGGTAAAGATAAGGAAAGGACACAAGTGAGCAAGAGCCAGGAATCGTAATGAGCAGAAACCTGGTTGTGGGGCATGAGGGGATAGCCTCTTAGAGATGTTGGGACATGGGGCTGGGACATGGGGCTGGGAGATGATGCTGGGACACGGTGCTGGGACATGGGGCTGGAACACGGGGCTGGGACATGGGGCTGGGACATGGGGCTGGGACATGGGGCTGGAACACGGGGCTGGGACATGGGGCTGGGAGATGATGCTGGGACACAGTGCTGGCACATGGGGCTGGAACACGGGGCTGGGACACGGGGCTGGGATATGGGGCTGGGACCCGGTGGGCCAAGGAGCGAGGGAGGGCATCTTCAGTCCAGATGGGGGGGCGGGGAGGTCTAAAGGGAAGAGCCACTGAGAGATGTTCACGGTGAGGTCCTGCAAGAGGAACAATTAAACATAAACTTATCTTACTTGTAGCTTTTCTGTTCTTTATGCATATGTATATAATATAAATTACATGGTTTATAGAAATATTTTATATATGTTTTAGTTTCAAAGATGGGCTAAGGATTGAATTATAAGTTATATAAAATAATAACACTAATGAGAACGACATGTATCAAAATAAAGAGTAAGTCAAAGACGTGATTTAATAAAACTGTTATAATCTGTGATATTATATTGGCTAAGCCCTGTGCACAGGGCTTTACCTTATCATCTCACTTAATGTTTAAAACATTATTTTGGGCAGAAATTGTCACTCTAGGGGTGGCTCAGTTGGTTAAGTGTCTGACTCTTGATTTCAGCTTAGATCATGATCCCATGGTTATGAGATTGAGCCCACATCAGGCTCCACACTCAGGGTGGGATTTTCTCTCTCTCACTCTCTTTCCGTCCCTCTCCCACTCATGTGCACGCACACACACTCTCTCTTTCAAAATAAATAAGCATTTGTTTTCAAAAAAGAAAGAAATTTTCACTCTATATTTTACAGATAAGGATATTTTTAAAGGTAGAAAATAATATCAAAGACATTAAAACAAAGAAAAAAAATTTGAAAAGTGTGAATTGAAATTAAGATGAACAGATTAATATTTTTAAACAAATAAACAAATAAATCGCTGGCTAATTTAAAATAACAAAAACTAAAGCATGGATTAAATTTGTAATAAGATGTTATTATAGGAAACAGCTATGTAGATTTCTATGCTAATAGAATTAAGAGATTCAATGAAAAAATGAATAACAGTATGAATAGATGACTCTAGGATAAAAATTACCAGATTTAGCCCAATAAGTAGAAGATCCTTAAAATACCAGCAATCATGAGAGAATTCCTGAAAATTGCCAAAGAATTCATTCAAAAATGCAGTAAGAACTTTCGCTTCTAAGTGGTATGTAGGAAATGGTGACAAACTACCCCTCCCTACCACAGAAGCCAGAGAAAAGTCAAATATTTTAAGCGGAGAGAGAGTCAGAGAGGGGACTAGTTAAACTAACATTTTCTATGGAGAAGAACCCCCACTCAGTGGGCTGAGACGCTGGACATTCTCTTCCTGGGGGCATTTGACAGTTTTTGGAGGAATTCATCATGAGTCCTGGCTCAAAGCACAGGATTCTGGGAGAGAAAGAAACCAGCAGGGTCCTCCTGGCTGCTTGGGCTGCTGAGGTCTGTGAGGAGGCTGCTTTGCTCCAGGGGGCGTTTGCTGAGTGTTGGGCTGGCAATGGAAGGTAGGGAGAAGGGCTGATTGTCTCCAGGACCAGGGGACCAAGTCCCTCCAGAGGGAGGGGCCTGCAGCAAACATAACAGGGGAGATCATGGCGCAGATGGTAGAAACCAGAAAAGGACTGAGTGTTTCTAAAGCTGCTACTGGCTCAGACTGTCTTCAGGTCCTGACTGAACTGAAGTCAGCCCCTCATCATAGCTGCCTAATAGGCGAGGAATGATCTTCTCTGAGGAAAAAGCAAAACCAAAACAGAACACATACATCCTAGAGTCTATCTTGATATAGAGCTAATGATGTATAGTGAAGTCACCAAAGGCCCCATATTGTTCTTAATTATCATTAATCCCTCCCCCCGCCCAATGATCTATGGCCTCAAAATCACAGTGGGGACTGTTGATGCTGCTGCTATCTTTGTTGTGGAAACTCTCAAGTCCATTCTAAATTTTCTGTGGAAACACAAACGATCTAGAATACTAAACTCCCTTGAATAAGAGTCACCAGATTCCAAGTCTTATGATGCAGCTGTAAAGGAAGGTTTGATGACATTTAGCATCATTCTTGATTTAAAAATCGTACCAAATAAAGTAGAAATAGAAATAAAATTCTATTACTTGATAAAAGTCAGCAATTAAAGACCTACAGCAAATCTAGTACTCTGTAGAGATACCTTAACAGTCGTTCCATTAAGCAGAGAAACAAGCCGAAGGCACCTGCTATCCCCCCATTATCCAATGGATGTTCCATGCAAGTGCAGTAACGCACACGAGACTCTTTCAATACAAAGAGATGGGGGAAGAAGTACAAAGTGTTATGGGAGTTGCAAAAAAAGAAACAAAAGTTTACTGTAGATATGGTAGTGCACATATAGAAGCTACTGGGAAAGTACTGTACCAATCAGATTAGCGTAAATTATGGTGCAGAAAGCCCAAATCTCAGAACTTTAATACCAGAAGGCTTCTTTCTTGCTGATTCAGTGTCCACTATTAAGTCTGATTTTGTCTCCAGGTCAACTACCCTAGATACCCTTTCTCGACCAGCATTCCAAGCTGGAGAAGGCACTGCTCAGTAGCTACCATGTGTGACATGAGACCTCGGTTGCTGTGAGTTTGTTATAGGACCCTGGGGAACGGGATATTGGTTCTTAAACACTGCCATCTAGAAATGACAGACATAACTTTCACTTATACCTCAGTGGTCCCATCAAGACATATATCCACAGCTAACGTCGAGGCGGGGTAGTTTCATCCTTCCACGCGTCTGGAGAAGACAATGAAAGTGTGGGTAAGAAGTAGAAATGTCTATTGCAGTCACTGAGGAATAAGAAAATTTAAAAAGGTAGAAATTACATCTGGAGAAAACTGTGAAATGTTATTTTTGAAAAAATGAAAAGAGTAATACAATGGAGAGATGTGGGAATAATCTAAATAAGACATTCATTTTATCTGACATAATGTATAAATTTAATAAGTTCCTAGGGAAAAATAAAAGCAGTTTTGAGAAAAGTGACTATCCAGGTGGGGAAATATTCTAAATGCATTTTAGACAGGCTAAAGACTTAAATGTGAAAGCAACATTTAAAAATGTTAAAAATACACATAAAATATCTTTATGACCTTGTAATATGGAATATATTTTGTACAGGAAACAAAAGGCATGAACCATAAAGGAAAACTTCCGTTAAAATGTGGGAAATGACTTCTATATGATATTAAACCTTAGTGAAAGTCAAACAAAGATTAGAAAAAAATATTTTTAATCCTTATTACAAAGACTCATGTTCAGAATATATAGAGGTAACTTACAAATTAATAAAAGAAAACAAATCTTAGAAAAAAGTGGCAAAGGATCTCAACAATCGAAGCTGAACACAAACACATTAATAAACACATGAGGTGATTCTCAGTTGCATTAATAATTAGAGAAAGCAGATTCAGCAATACAGCTAAATTTTAGGATTAGATCAATAGGAAATAAGAATTATCATTTCCTATTAGCAGTTTGATAAATACATATAAACGCCTTGAAGAATTATGTAGCACCATCAAAAATAAATGAAATAAAAGGAGAGGATGCATTTGTTCCATGATCCCACAATTCCACTTTTATGTAGAGAATGAAGATAAACAAAGTCATATTTCTACAAGGATATATGCACAGGCATGTTAATTGCAGCCTTAATTGCATTACGGAACTATTATAATTCCATTAATAGCAATAATGATATTGTATTTTTATCCGTTAGAGAGTCCATGGTGGAGAATTTATGGGTAAAATGTTATGATGTTTGGGGTTTTTCTTAAAGTACTCTAAAAGATTACAGATTATGGAAAGTTAGAAGGTATGAATAAAACAAGACAGACTAAATAATAATTCCTAACTCAGAAACAGTCAAAACCTGTATGTGTCTGCATGTATACGTGTATGTGAATATATGTATGAGTGCATGTCTATGTATTTCACTGTTTTGGTTAAAAATATATGTGTGTAACTGTATGTGTGTGTGTGTGTGTGTGTCTGTCATCCCTATGAAAATTTTACTGAAAAAAAGATAAAATTTCATAATAGTAGGATTGCATTAAATTACCAGTATAGATGTATTGCTAGAGCAAATTCCTGTAATTTTTCTAAGATATTATTTGACAGTAATCGAGAATTTAAAGATCATTATTATCTTTAATTTATTAATCCTACGTTATGCATTTGTGATGTGGGATTCATTAAGTCATGTCAAATACTTATGCAAAACATTTCATTATCCTACTATCAATAGATTAAAGATAAAATAATAAGTTACTCTTCATCAGAACAAGGTTGACATTAATTATGCTCTAGTAGACACCAAAATGTCTCTTTGGTGGCATAAGAGAAGATGTACATAAACGGAAAGACCCATTATGCTCTTGAAGGGGACTTCAATAATCTAAATATGTCTATCACTCTGAATGATATTGTATGATGAATACAATTTCCCCCCAAATCTAACAGAATATCATTAAAATGGACTATTCCAAAATTGTTATGCATACATACATACACTACCCGTGGCATCCGTCAGGATACATTAACTTTTCTAACAGTGACAGTGACACCCACACCTCAGAGACTAACATATCAAATGTTTATTTCCCCTCAGATCATAGATATTTGATATTTGCATCATAGATATTTGCTTTCCATGGTTGTCATTTTCATGCCAAACTCAGCCTGATGACACTTGTGCTTTCTGGAACACCAGTGGACGTCAAGACAGAGAGAGAACGGAGCACATGACACAGGATGAACGGCCTCTTGCAGCAATGCCTGGAAGTGTCACTTGTCGCTTTCACATTTCATTGGCCAAAGAGAATCGGATTGCCATGTGTGAGTTCAGGAAATCAGGGAAGTAAAATTCTACTGACGGAGGACAGTGATAATTGTTTTAACGTTTTATTTATTTTTGAGAGAGAGAGAGAGAGAGCATGAGCAGGGGAGGGGCAGAGAGAGAGGGAGACACAGAATCTGAAGCAGGCTCCAGGCTCTGAGCTGTCAGCACAGCGCCCGACGTGGGGCTCGAACCCACAAACTGCGAGATCATGACCTGAGCTGAAGTCGGCCGCTTAACCGACTGAGCCACCCAGGGGCCCCTGATAACTGTTTTAATCTGGCAAAAGATGGAGGAACTAAGTCTCCTAGATAGAAAAATATAGATCAATTAATGATATTTAAAGCAAAAATAGGGGCACCTGGGTGGCTCAGTCAGTTAAGCGACAGACTCTTGATTTTGGCCCAGGTCATAATCTCACAGTTGGTGGGTTTGAGCCCCATGAAGAGTTCATGCTGAGCAAGGAGCCTGCTTTGGATTCTCTCTCTCTACTTCTCTCTCTGCCCCTTCCCTGCTTGCACACTCTCTCTCTCCCATCTCTCAATATAAATAAATAAACTTAAAAAATAAGTCGCTTTCTGACCCTCAGTTTAAAAAAAAAAGCAAAAATAGTATCCCAGAAATATGTGCATACATACTATTTCCTAACAACATCTATATTTATATATGTATAAATATATGTATATTTATGTGAATATATACACTTATATAAATATATAAATATATGTATAATATAAATATAAATATATACATCATATATATAAAATATTAAATATATAACATATAGATATTATAAATTCATGTTTTATTTATAATACATATCTTATGTGTCATATGAACTACTATATATACATTATGTATAACACGTAAAAAGTATATTATGTTATAATATATAATATATGGTATATATACACTTACATATTTTAAGAGTAATTGAATATATAAAATAAGACATATTATACTTATATATATACTTATATATATTATATATACTTATATATATTATACTTATATATGTTATATACATACTTATATATTATATACATAATATATATGTATATAATATATACTTTATATTTATATACTCAATATAATATATATTACATATTATAATATCTATGTAGCATATAGTTGGCTCTTGAATTATGCAGGGGTCGGGGGTGCCAAAGCCTGTGCAGCAGAAAGTACATGTAGAACTTTCGGTTCCCCCCGAACGTAACTATTTATAGCCTACTCTTGACTGGAGGCTTCACTGATAAGGTAGGCAGTCTGTTAACACATATTTTGTTTATTACATGTATTATGTATTGTATTCTTACAATAAAGTAAGCTAGAAAGAAATGGTTAAGAAAATCATAAAGAAAATACATTTATAGTAATGTACTGTATTTATTTTAGTTTTTTAAAAATTTTTTTACATTTATTTATTTTTGAGAGACAGAGAGAGCACGTGAACAGGGGAGGGGGAGAGAGAGAAAGAGACACGGAATCTGAAGCAGGCTCCAGGCTCTGAGCTAGCAGTCAGCACAGAGCCCAATGCGGGGCTCGAGCCCACGAACCGTGAGATCATGACCTGAGCCAAAGTTGGACGCTCAATCGACTGAGCCACCCAGGCATCCCTGTACTGTATTTATTTTAAAAATCCATGTATAGTGGATCTATGCAGTTAAAACCCATGTTGCTCAAGGGTCAACTGTATATATAATATATAAATAATGTATATAAAGTAATATATATAATATTTGTATATATGATATGGAATCTTATATATTAAATATTTGTTATATTTAATACACTGAAATATACATATTTCATAATATATAATATTTCATAATAAATATATGTCAGATATATAATATTAAAATATAAATTTAAATATAGACATTTTCCAATGTGAAGAAAGGAGAGAAGTAGATTGAAAAAGAACGATCAGATCTGCAGGAAGTTGTAGATACTATCAAATGATCTAGCAGCCACATAATTGTCCCTCAGAAGAAAAGCATAAAATTGGAACAGAAAAAAGATCTGAAGAAATCACAGTTAACACCTTTCAACTGTGATGAGAAAATTTACTTGTGTGTGCGAGCTAAATATCAGAAGAAGCGTTCCAAGATGCACCATAACTGAAACGCTTTCACCCAAAGTTAAAGAAAAAAAAAATGACCTTGAGCGTGGCCAGAGAAGAAAAGCCACATTATGCACAGGCGTGCAAGGATAAAACTAAGTGCTGATTTCACAGACGATAAAAGAAATACATTTTTTTAGTACTAGAAGTTAAAAAATAAGTTTATCAGCCAAAAATATCCTCTAAAAAATGAGGAAGAAATCAAGATCTCTTCATGTTAACAAATGCAGGAACAATTTGCTGCCTGCAGATTGGGGCCACAGGAAATGCTCATGGCGGACATTTGGGGTGAAGGACAAGGGGCCAGTGGGAAACTTGGAACAAGAGGCAACAAGGAGGAGTGCCATAAATGGTAAATGAAGATTAACTGTAAAAGGTGCGCTTTTCCTTCTGTATTTAATTTAAAAACAACTGACTTTTAAAGAAGAAATAACACTATAAAGCAGGTGTCAGACATTTATAGGTAAACGATCCTAGGAGGTGGATACTTGATTATCCCTAAGTTGCGGAAGAAAAGAACAGTGCACCTCAAGGGTTAAATGGTTTACCTAGAATCCCATAGCGAGCAAGTAAAGACCAGAATCTGACCTACCGCCTTATACTATTTCTTCCTGTTATCACCACTCTATTAGTAATGATTTATAGCAAATGTGTAATCTATACCAATTATGTAATTAAATCCTCACATTGTGTTCATGTGGTGAGCACGGAACTGTCAAAATATTGAATGCCATTAAAAGTATTTAGTATAGTATTTGCTTATATTTTATACAGCATTCATTATCCAAGGAAATACAAAGTAATAATTTTTAATTAAATACAAGAAGAGAGAGCACACCTTCTTTGACAGTTAATCATCATTTACCATTTACGGCGCTCGTCATTGCTACCTCTAGATCCAACTTTCCAACTGGCCTCTTGTCCTTCAGCCCAAATGTCTGCCATGAGTATTTTCTGTGGCGTTTTCCTTCTGTTTCAGTAACCATTTTCAATCCTTCAGAACCCTTCAAAATTCACTCAGATTTCACTATAATATCTGTTCCAACCTGAATTTCATTCTTAGGAGCCACTCAAGTGCAGAAAATTCTATAAGCCACGGAAGACTTTGATGTGAAATATTTATCTACTTTTGTAACTCGTATGCAGTGACTTCTCACAATAATAACTCACTTGGACCAAAGGAGCAGTAAAGGGAACATTTGCTCTCTTATAAATATATAATCAGAAGTTTTATGCCAGAAGGTGACCAATTTATATTATAATAAAAATAGAAAATGATCCTTCAATTTATAATATCTATATCCAAAGAAGAGCTTAAATGTATTACATAAATCCAAGTCCTTAGACACTTTTTTCCCCTAAATATACTTTTGAAAACGGAACTTTTTAGATCTAAGGAACAATGTGGAAGCTTGGAAGTAGAGCTCCTATATGCCTCACACCATTGCCCTTATTATTATCTTCTTACGTTAGCATGGTGCATGGCGATTAAGAGATAAAGTGCCATTTTCAACGCGTCCCATCACAGGTATATACTACCACTAATACTGACTAATCAGTATTGATGTTAATTTTGATCAACTGGCTGAGGTAGTGCTTGTCAGCTGTCTTCACTCCGAAGTTACTCTTTTTTCCGTTTTAAAAATTGTACTCTTGAGAAGGCAGGCGCTATATGCAGCCCACAGTTAAAGCATGCGAGGCACCTGGGTGGCTCAGTCGGTTAAGCATCAGACTTCGGCTCAGGTCATGATCTCACAGTTCATGAGTTTAAGCCCCACGTTAGGCTCTGTGCTGACAGTACAGAGCCTGGAACCTGCTTCAGATTCTGTGTCTCCCTCTCTCTCTGCCCCTCCCCTGCTCATGCTCTCTCTTCCCTGTCTCTCCCTCTCAAAAATAAATGTTAAAAAAAATAAAAATAAGAAAAACATGCAAAAATACACTCCACTTCCTTGAGGGGAGAAGATTGGTCTTTTGGGATCTTAAGCATTTCTGGAGACTGAGGAATATGTCATGAAAAATTGAATAAACAACTATATATATACACATGCGTATGTATGTTTGTATATATGTATTTATTCTTTCATATGTATATAAAAAGATAAAAATTACTTCATCCAATTTAAGAACTTCTGAGTTTTGAAAGGCAACATTAAAAGAATGAAGACAGACACTGCAGGTTGGAAGGAAATATTTGTAAGACACACATTTGATGTTCGTTATATATTCTGGATACAAGAACGGAATCAAAGATGCCCTATCAGAAATGTAGTCGATGATGTGGAGTAACTGGAACTCTCAGGCACTCCTGACGAAGACATAAAATGCCACAATCACTTTGGAGGACAGGTTGGCAATGTCTTACCTGTTAAACATTCACCTATCATGACCTAGCCATTCCGCTCCTACGTATTTACACAACGTAAGTGAAAGTTACATTCATGCAGAGACTTCTACGCTTATGCTCACCATAGCTTTATATTCAGCGGTTAAAAACTGGAAACACTCCAGATGTCTATGAACAGGTGAATGGATAAACAAACTTTAGAATATCCATATCAAGAAATATTTGCTCCATAATCAAAAAGAATGAGCTACTGTATTGATATGTACAACAACATTGATAAAAAATAAAATACGCTGAGTGAAAGAAGTGTGTCCTCTGTGTGTGTGTCCGTCCATCCATCCATCCATCCATCCATCATTATGTGTCTACATAAAATTCCAGAAAATCCAAAAACTAGGTAAGTGTTTGCCTGGGTATCAGAGTACTGAAGGGAGGAAGGAATTCTAGAAGGGCATGAGGACTGTTATACGTTGGTGTATATCTTCACTCTCTTGATTGTGGTGATAGTTTTATATTTATGCACCTTTTTCAGTTTTGATATACGTGGTCTATTGTATGTCAGTTATACCTCAATAACATTTTAAAATACATATATATTTCATAATGCATAAGTAAGTCATCTTTCTTTAATTGTTTACTGTAATTTAACTTTGGTCTATCAAAATATGTCTGTGATAGATTCCTAATGAAACCCATAGTTGAAGCATCAATGCTTGAGTTGGCTTGCAAATCTTTTTGTTAGTTTTCCCCTTTATCTCTAGTGTTTAACCTTTAATTAGGCTTAATTTATAATGGATAACTAATTGTTCAAAGTAGTATCCTGCTGAGTAAAACATGCTGTTTAATCTAGCGGAGCCTGCAGATGTTATGCTTTGCTTTGTCATCACTCTTGATAATTGAATATTGTTAGTGGTTATTTATTAAAGAACATGCCTTTATCTAGAGTCTTTGGTTATAACAGCTCATTTAGCATAGTGACTCAAGGTTTAAATTCCCACACTATTTAGAAAGGAAGTCCAAATCCATAAGTGGAATTTCATGAAAGAACTTGCCCATTTTGTAATATTTCATACATTTTGTAATAAAGATTTCTACCCCATTGCCTTAACATTGGTCATAAGCAATTCCATTAAATGGAAATTATTTGGGGATTGAAACCATGATAATGACTGATTCTTAACACTTTCTTTTTTTAATTTTCTAATGTTTATTTTTGAGATATAGAGAGGGAGCAAGTGGGGGAGGAGCAGAGAAAGAGGAAGACACAGAATCTGAAGCAGGCTCCAGGCTCTAGGCTATGAGCTGTTAGCACAGAGCCCGTTGCAGGGCTCAAACCCACAAACTGTGAGATTATGACCTGAGCCGAAGTCGAACGCTTAACCGACTGAGCCACCCGGGTGCCCCAATTCTTAACACTATCTTAAATATATTGACGACCATTGTGAGTTAATTTTCTGAATAACATGAGCTCAGTTCAATTTGTATTTCCTAACTCACAGATTTAGATTTGAATGTGATATACTAATTCTGATCTGATATACCTGTGCCTATGTTCTTACCTGAATATCCCCAGAGAAAGAGAAAAAAATTAAAACTTATATACTTTCAGCCATTTGCATTTTTAAAGAGCATCAATTTTTTAAATAAACCTTAATTTTACAATGATTTTAGATTAAAAAAATGTTACAGTGTTAGTTTGGAGAATTCCTGTATACGTTAGAGTCTGTCCCCTATTGTTAACATGTTGCAATTCTGTGGAATACTTGTCCCAACTAAGGAACCAATATTGATACATTATTCTTAACTTAAATTCATACTTTATTCAATTTCTTACTTTTTTCCTAATGTCCTTTCTGTTTCAGGATCTCATCTAGGATAAAACATTAGATTTATTCATCATTTTTTTTTTTTTTAAACTAAGCACGTTCTTTTTAGTATCGAGAGACAACCTTTCTCCCTGAATTCCAAACACTGTCCTGGTTTTGTTTAGTGGGAAAACGCTCAGTCTTGCAGTGCAAATATCTGCTTACTTTATTATCTCAGAAGAATAATTATAGCTGGGCAGAATCATAAAATTTTAGAGACATTTAAGACCAGAAATCGTCTAGTCTAACATCCACCCCAAATCATGCATTTTAAATATTTTAAATATATTAATATTATATATTAGTAATAATATAAATATATTAAAAATTAAAGATGTATTTTCTCTCCATCTACACTCAAGGGCCAATGCTTGTATATCAGAGCATCCCAAAACAGACCACCTTGCCCTTCAAGCTACAGATTCTTTTAAATCTGTGCTATAGGCAATAAAATTCGTTTTATTTATTTAAAAAAATTTTTAATGTTTATTTATTTTTGTGAGACAGAGAGGCAGAGCGTGAGCAAGGGAAGTGCAGGGAGAGAGGGAGACACAGAATCCGAAGCAGGTTTCAGGTTCTGAGCTATCAGCACAGAGCCCAAAGCTGGGCTCGAACTCACAAACCACCAGATCATGACCTGAACCGAAGTCGGCCGCTTAACCGACTGAGCCACTCAGGTGCCCCTAAAATTTGTTTTAGATGTCTGCCATGAGCTGACCATCTCTTGTTGTAAGTGAAACTTCCTCCCCAGGTGATGTCCTGTCCACCCTCCCCGGGAGCTATAGTTGCTCATGATTGTCTTTTATGTGACAGAGTTGTCCTCCAGGTGCACGGATTTTAGCCCATAGCTTTTGTCCCCATAAGAACCTACATTTCTGCTGAGCCCAAAATGGCATCGACCTCGGTAGGGAATCTCTTGCAGTGGGTTTATGGGTTTCTTGGGTGCAGTGGGTTTACGGGTTTCTGAGGTTTAGAATTAAAACTCTGACCAGCAGTTTCCAAACCTGGCTCAGAAGTGGCATGGTTGAAGCTGCAATGATTAACCTGGCTTTAGAAACCGGAGTGCAGTGTTCATCACAGTGATGCCACGTGTAGCCAACCAAATGCATGTGGGATAAAAAAAAAAAAAAAAAAGCAGCAGAGAAATTATAGGTTGAGATAAAAACCAATCAAGTGAGAAAAATGAAGGCTCTTTATTCAGGGCTTACTATAGCGAGGGAGCTGGCCACTATCACCTGCTTTTTAGCAGAGACCTGGCAGGCAGAGGAGTGGGGAATCGTACAGCGGGGAAAAAGGGGGGACTTCGGGTGTGCCCTGAATGGTGGCTGTTGGTATGAGGAATCTGGAGGTGGGCTAACCAGACGCAGGCATCCTATATGATTAGTTAGGGCACATATTTGGCTTTATCTTGCTGGTCTTAAGTTAGAAGCAGGAACAAAAATTAGGGAATCTGTCAGTTATTAACCAAGTTCTGGCCCCTTTTGGCCAATTGTCACAGGGGTTTTTGGTTGGTTTTGGGGATCAGTCACTGGAGATAGTGGTCTGACTTCTTACAAGTCTGGCTGATAGAGAGCAGGCTGGCTTCCTGGCCCGGTTAGGTAGATAATGATTTGGTTTGCTGGCTGGTTGCTACAGATTGTGACTCAGAGTTCCATTTTCATCTATGGTTGGGAGTTGTCCATTTATACATCCAATCTTTCACATCATTGATTTCTAAAAATGTTTCTATGCCCTTCTTTGAAATTCTGCTCAGAGCTGCGGATCATGGAGATTTGTCTGGTTCTCCGGTGACACTCCAGATGCTGAGGTGATCCACACGACATCACTCACAATCCGTGATTCGTTAAGATTTGCTTTATGCTGTAGCATTTCGTAAAAGATGGGGGCTATGGCTTAGATTGCAGTTGGCTTTTAAATTAAATAACGTGCTGTTTTTGCTAGTACATGGGTAAGTCTATGGAATATCAAATTTAAATGTATTTCTGCTTTGGGAAATATTCAGTGAATTGGAATGAGGAAACATATGATATAGTCAATTTTAAGAGAAGTCTTTCTGTATTGCTGCTCTGGTACTTTTGACAGGGTACACATTTATTTCCTGTATGATAAATCAAATTAACACGAATAAATGGCTGCCAGTCACCCAGTAGTCGTGAGAAGGCAAGGCTTGCACCAAATCTAGCATCAAATCTAGTTGACCTTAGGAAAGTCAACAGAAGAAGAATGAAACAGATGTTCGGTTAAGAGGAAACTCATAGGAGATAATAAGTATGTATTCAAAAATCACATTTCTGTGTTTTTAATGAGAAATGACTGTGGGATCCTTTCTTCCTCAGCTGGCACTGATATATACTGGGTTGCAGAAGCTGGTCGGAGTGATGGTAATTATTTGCTTACCCTCTTCTCCTGCAATCGAATCTGAGTTCCTCAGAGGCAGAAGCCAGTTTTGTCACTGTTGTCGCCTTCTATCCCCATCCACTCACTTCTGATTCCTCCTCTGTAAAAAAAAGAATATCTGATTCCTGGAAGGTGCATGCTAGTGAATGTCCATCAAACAAATGGGTACATGCAGCAATGAATGGGTGAATGATTTTATTGCCTTTCCTTGGTTTGTTCAAAGTGTTAATAAGACATTTTATATTTTATAGCTATTTTATCCTTGACACGCCCTTGTTTAGAATTACGTACTTAATACTTTAGATATCCTTCTAATATTAAAATCAAGGAATGTTATTAGCTGAATGAAATACAACATCCAAAATGAAACACTAGTGTATATTTCTCATTAGAGCTCATTGGGGATGTTTGGCCACATGTGATTTATCAGTGAGGGTCTAATAAAAAAAACAACAACAACAAAAGAAAACTATGTATGTTTAAAACAGAGACCATTTAAACAATGTTGCTTAACATTTTACGGAAACATTGAGAATCCAAAGGAGTTGGTAAAGCCATCCAGAAATGAGTGACACAGGATGCTACCATTCCCCAGTTTGGAGGCTCAAAGACAAGGTTGAGGTCACTGTAAGGCAGAGGAAAGCACACAATTCTGTAGGATACACAGATGAGATGCAGCTACTGACAAAGGGTCCATCAGAGAAAGAGGGAGGGCAAGAAATGCTCTGGTTTCCACCTTTCCTTTACCCTCCCATTTCCTGTTGGAGCCTCCTATTGTCCAGATTCTGACAGAACAAAGCTGTCATGGAATAAAGGGAAATACAGCTTTCAGGGGTGGACCCTATGATGGAGAGTAGGGGGCAGGAAGGGTGAAGAATGGATGAAAACCAACATGTCCGGAAGCAGTCCAAGGTGAGGGAGAGGGAGACATTTGTGGTGATTATCCCTGAGTCTAATGTGGTTCTGAGGGGGTGATTGTGATCAAGTTCTTAACGTGGATGAGGAAATTCACTGTTAGAGGAATGTTCCTGACCTCCTAATCAAAGGGGAAAAAAATGATTCCAACCCTCTTTCCAAAAACTGTGGAATTCTGAAAATACTTCCCAGATCTCTCCAAACTTACATCAGGGTCTACATTTCCCCACGTTTGTAGTCAATATATTACTTCTGTGAATTTGATTGTCTTTTATATTTTAAGATGGTCCTTATATCATTGTCCTGGTGTCATTCCAGACCCAAGAAACAATTTCTTATGCTTTATTCACCCATCTGAGGCTTTTGCTAAATGTGGGTAGAAGATTCTTTACTGGAGAGCTGGGCAGGCTCACCTTGTCCACTGCATGAGATAGAACTTATGATGACCTGTGTCTCCTTTCAGCTACCCTGACACTCACGGTCTTTTACTAACATTTTTTTTTACCAGTTAAGACCCTTACTTCATTGTTCTACCTGTTCTTTTCTCTTCTTCCTCACTCCTGTATTAACCCCTCACTCTCTTTCTCTGGGAGAAGTACCTGGGCACTTGCAATCCTTGTTACATCAAGCATTTAACTCACCTCTGCTTTCACTGGTAAACTAAGCTTCACATCCACCTATAGTGTTTTATAGATCAATAAGAACTCCCCTGTTATAGCACCTTCTCCCATCCAAGTACTAACCAGGCCTGACCTTGCTCAGCTTCTGAGATCAGATGAGATCGGGCGCGTTCAGGGTGGTATGGCCTAGACTATAGCACCTTCTGTATAGAAAATGGTAGTAGTTTTAAAAATTAATAAACCATTATTACTCAAACCATCTTGGTTCCATAAAGGATGTAGAATGAGTGTGTTTAGAGATAGATTATGAGATCACGTTTTAGAAGTTTAAATTTCAATAGCCTTAGGATGTTTTCATGAAATTGTTTGGTATATAGTTTGGATATGCGAATATAAACTGCAGAAAAAGATCAAAGCATTGAAGGATATTTAAAAGTTGCCAGTGGTAGCTGAAGACATGGGAATGAATAGCATTGTCTGCAGACAACATAGGGACTGAGAAGACATTGGGCCTTCTGTCAGACTTTTGAGTTAACAGCAGATAACAGTAGAGAGTGGGGAGAAGAAGCAGATGTCAATAACAGAGAGCTGAACTGTGAAGGAGCACTATCAGGAAAAGGCGTCAGGGACTCGGTGATAATTGTGAAAGGGCGAGGAGCCCCCAAGCCATACTTTAACAGCTGACTTTAAAATGTCTCTTGAAAGAAAACAGTTTCATTGGACATGGCAGATTGCAGGCCACTGTTAATTTAGCAGATGCAATTTCTGGAAAATAACAAAGAAATCACCTTGATGACTTTGCAATTTGGCCAGTGAATGGGAGGTAAGGAATTAGACTCAGTGGCTCTAGATATCTCTTTATAGGCATTTGGAAGTAAAGGGAAGAACAGGGATAAGTCAATTACTGAGAGGGAGAATTTGATGGGAAGATTTGGACAGATTTCTTTCAGAGATGATGATGCATTGAGCTTGCCTTCAAGCAGGAGAAAGAAGACATGAGAGATGTCATACTTACCGGTGTAAGGTAAGGGAAAGTTACAGGTACTATAGAAGGATTGGCTTTTGTCAGGAAGCGATGCTTTTGTCTACATAGAACCATATGGAGAAATGGGTGGGATGCACGATTCTAAAAACCTCCACTAGTTGTCTGCCTCCAGCTTCTACAAGGACCTGAAGGAAACCAGCAGAGAAGATTGAACAAATAGTTAATTAATCAAAGTTTGTCTTTGATGAAGAAGCCAAGCATGGAAGACTTGTATCTGATGGGCCAGTCTGGACTGGATGTTAGGTGCACACACATGGTTGTCAACTAGGCAGGATGCTCCATGAATGAAAACCACTCATCTTTACCTTCTTTCACACAACTAAACACAACTGTCCTTTCTGTCCTCCATATTTTTCTCACTTTAGCGGGGAGAAGAAGGAGGACAAATTTCAAATGGGAGTGAGATGCTGATTTCCTCAAGTCCTATGCAGTTGGTCAAAGCCTTAAATATATTTCCTCTTTTCCCCTCTAGATTCTGCCAGTCCCTTCTAGAGTTCCAAATGTTGATTTTGTGCAGAAGTAGTCAGCTTTACCTGAGAGCTGAGAGATAAGTATGTCATGCAGAAGGAATGAGTACAAACATAGGATCTCAAAGAAAGGAATCAGAGAGGAAGAAACCCTAAGAAAAAAGATTCTCAAACGAACTCCCCAAGTGGATTCTACAAGTTTTAGTCTTTACACTGAGAATCTACCAATTGCACCATCATGTCACACAGTGACATGTGTTATCCTGGCCATTCCAGATAAAGAAGTGAGGGCCCCTAATTAAAAGGAGGTGTGGAATGAATGTAAAGGATTGTAATGGCTCATCTGGGGGATGGCAAAGGCAGGTATTTGGATGATAGGAATACTAAATATGAACAGAATAGAGTCACTGACATAATGTCATGTACTTTCATCTCATCTCATTAGTTAATTGATTCGTTTATTCATCCATTCATTCCTGAGTCAACTGGAGAAATGTTTATTTAAGACACAGTATATGCCTTGGAACTGGCAGTGAGAATACTCAAGAAATAATTTGCTCTGTGTTCTGGAGGAGTATCCAGTCTAGAAGGAGAGGTAGCTAAAAATTGAGTTATAACATAATCTGAGGTTATGGCTTGAATGGTGCTTATTGTAGCCTTGGGAAATCAAAGAAGGCTTTTCTGGGAAGGTTATGTCTAATCTGAAGACTGATGATTCTCACTTACATGAAAAACTAGTAAAAGTCAGGCCAGAAGAGGAGGGTAGTGTGTAGATGAGAGACTATAAAGATCCAGAGGGTGAACACAGTGGGAAAACCGATCCAGCCTAAAGGCAAGGATGGTTAGAGCCCAGGACTCCAGGAGGTGACTATGTTTGACAAAGTTGCAATCCAAAGGAGTGCCTGGATTTTGTATGGAGGCAAAAGGGAGTCCTTGAATTGATAGGTATTTTTAGAAGAATTGCTCTCAGTTAGCTGGGGTAGAAATTAAAGGACATAGATCAGTGACCAGGAGCCTATTTCGGAGGACAGTTGAGAAGTGCCTGCACCAACATTGTATGTGGGAAAATGTAAACAAATCTGAGCCATATGAAGAAGGTAAAACCGACAGAAGGATTTTTTTTCCATCTGCTATCTTCATTCACGTAGGCTACTGTAACAAAAATACTATAAACCGGGTAGCCTCTAAACAACAGAAATTCATTTCTCACAGTGTGAAGGCTGGGAGTCCAAGATGAAGACACTGGTGGATTTTGTGTCTGGTAAGTCCACTTCCTGGTTCAGAGACGGCCATGTTTTTTCTGTGCCCTCACCTGGCAGAAGGGGTGAAGGAGCTCCGTAGGGTCTCTTTTATGATGGTATTAATCCCATTCAAGAAGTTTCACCCTCATGACCTAATCACCTCCCCAGAGCCCCACCTCCTAATACCATTACATTAGGAATATGATGTCAACATACGAATTTTGAGGAGGTAAAACATCTGGTCTTTCCCTCTGGATGTATCCTGGTTTCACCTTGCTCACATTTGATTGGATATATTCCATTATTTTTGTCCAGGATGTTTTGATTTCTTTCAGAATAACTACAGACAGATGGAGTGGACTGGCTGTGTGCTGTAACTCTAACCAGTCAATATTAATATATGAATAACTATCAATTAAACATGACTGACAAAATATACATTTGGCTCAGAATGACAATATTTATATTAGTTTCCATTACTTGAGCATCTGCCAGGTATTGATCTCATCTTGCTTATTACACGTATTTAACTGCATCTGCATTTGTGTATGAAGAACAGCACAGCATGAGAATTAGGCAGCTTGCTCACCATATATAGCTGGTAAGTCCTTGGCCAGAGTCAAGGCCAGAGCTGTCCCACTTTAAAACCTTGTGCTTGGGGCAGAGCATTGACCAACCCGGATTCTTCCATCCTGGGAAAGGAGTTCCCTTAGTGTGGTCACTGGCTTCTCTTCACTATGCTCACTGTGTCCAGGAAAGAGTTATATCTGAACTCTGGGAAGAATGAGCTGAGCGGTTCAGTGCCCTCCTGTTCCCTGTCCCCTTTGGGAGCACCTGTCTGCCCCAGTGTCCCACCGGTCTTGTTCTTGTCCTGGGCCAGAGAAGGGAGAGTTGCTGGTTCCAGGTGCATTAGCCTTCTTTCCTAGAAGCCAACGTCCCCCACCCAACCTTTGTCAAGAATGGGTGTGAAGATCCGATCAGGCATCTGCTCATTACTCCCCGTTGATGCAAAGCCCAGGTGGGGGATCAGATGCATTGCACTGGGGCCCCTCCTTCTGACACTAACCCCTGGGTCTCCCCATCACCCCACTGCCTATCACAGTGAGACAGAACAGTGTGGACCATGACCACACTGCTTTGTGTGCTCTGGGTCCTGGCAGCAAAGCCGGAGCCAAAGAACCCCCTTACCCTGCCCTGAGTGACATCACTTGCAGGTGGCTGCAGCTTGCTGATGACACACAGTGTGTGACAGTGGAGGAGGACACTTGGTGGATTAGACACTCAGGAACTGAGGCCATGATTCAGATCCTGGTGCCAGTACCAGGTGCCATGGCTTCTACTGGTGGGTAGTCCTTTCAACTTTGCCTGAATCTATTGAATTTCTTTGAAAATATTAAAGGAAATTTGTAGAACATCTTTACAAATGAAATTGAAATGCTAAAAAATCAAGACATCAATGTACAGTATTTGCTCAGGGCAGGTTTTCTCATATTTAATATTTCCTCTCAGATTCTTTTCATGGTTCCTTTTCAAGTAACATTTAGTGCCATGATTTTCTCTTCGTAAGTCTCCGTCTTTGCTAAGTCATGTGTTAGAAGAAATAAAATAAATTTATTTTGTTCTAAATTTATCTTACACTAGAAACATTCCTTGGCAAATTAGTTTAAGTCAGTATTTTATTTTGAAAAGAAATTGCAAGCTGTTGTTCAAAAACAAGTTTACTTTTTATAAAAGAAGAAAGGAACATAATCAGTATTGGTAATGTGGTGACCTGAATTCCACTGCTTTGTTTAGAAATGAGGACTAGGGACACCCGGGTGGCTCAGTTGGTTAAGCATCTGACTCTTGGTTTTGGCTCAGGTCATGATTTCACGGCTCATGGGTTTGAGCCCCAAAAAGGGATCTGTGCTGATGGTGCGGAGCCTGCTTTAGATTCTCTCTTCCTTTCTCTGTCCCTTCCCCACTCACACTATTCTTATTAAATAAATAAACTTAAAAAGAAAAAAGAAACGAGGACTAACATGAGCAAAGTTTTCTCCTCTCTGAAGTTAATAGTGACAAATTATTAGAGCAATGAAAATTGCTTCAGATGTTGAGAATTTGGGTATATTTTCTCTGTTGCCTGAGAGAAGTGCTTACTCTTTTAGTGACTGATTTGGAATGAAGATTTCTGCAGCACTGTGAATTAGCACCTAGTCCTGGTTTTACAACCACCATCCTCCGAGGGACCATAACAGAATATGTTTCTTAGAAATCAACCTAGTTTGCAAATTGAAAGTTAAATATTTGATTCTGGTAAATATGAATACAAAAGGCTAATGCCCTTAAAAATGAGGTGATGCACTGTAAAGATAAATAAAATGCAAACTATAGTCATTTTAGTTTCCTCTATTAACTTAAATTTCCCCTATTCATAATTATAGTATTGGGGTTGAGAGGTATGACAATACATTTTGGGAGAACCCTCGAGTGGTTCACTATATTATAGGGGAAAATATATAGAGTAAGAGAACCAGCTCTGCTTTATATTTATTGAGCAATTATTCTTCCCCAGTGAAATTGCCTTTAAAACTTTCACTAGTGACTTAGATAATAACTGCTAATCATTAAAGCAAAAACACATCAAAGAAACATCAAAGAGCAGTGGAAAGAAGTAATGATTCACCAAAAATTGAAATAATCAAAACAGATGAATCATTTCATACCTTTAAAATGCATACCTTCATCTATTGCAATATATATATATATGCAGTATTTTATCTGTAATGCAGACATAAAATATGCATATGCATGGAGTAAAAAGTATAAGCAAATGGAATCAATGTGAGACATATATTCTGACCAAAATATTTAAACAATATAATTAAGTATCAACTAACTCCAAGTAATTTAAGCTCAAAATTCTAATATTTGGTTCTCAAATGGCAGATACTTATGACAATTGTTAAACTTCCTTTATTATTTGAAAACTTCCTGAAATCAAAAGAATATTGACCCCACAAAGATGTCCATTCCCCAATCCCTGAAACCGGTACATTTGTTATATTACATCTTGTTCAGGTGGCTAAGGATTGTATTTGGTTTGCTTACCCAGTCCTCTTGGGCTCTGTAAATCCCTATAATTATGTAAGAAGAATAGTATTGCACTGTAATCTATCATGTAAAACTATATATATGATCAGTTTTTGAAGAAACGTATCATGATTACAAAGGCACAATATCATTGTAGCCTATGTGCTTTAAGCAACAAAGCTAACAATAAACTTAGTGAACACAAACCACATTCATATTCTCGGTTCACTTATTTTTGGAAAAGTCTAGCATATCCAGTAGTTTCAGACATTTCATTTTTACTTAAAAAAATTCTAATCTGTTTAATTGATAGATAGCAGTCTGTTATAATAAGTTTTAGAAAACCATAAGAAATGCTTTATTAATGTGTATATTCTGATGTAAAACACATGGCTTCTCCCATGTATTTTTTAAAAAATGAAGCAATGCACTTTTTTTTTAAAAAAAGAGATTTACCAGATGTACTTAAATTTATGGACCTTGAGATGGGGTGGTTACCTTGGGTCATCCAGGTAGCCCAATCATGTCCCATGAGTCCTGAAAATCAGAGAACTTTCCCCAGCTCAGGTAGACAGGAATGCCAAAGAGATTTCAAGCCTGGGAGGAACCTGACTTTGGCTTTGAAGATGAAGGTGGTCATGAGCCAGGGAATTCAGGTATCCTCTAGAGCCTCTGGCCAGAAGCTAACAAGCAAGTGAGGACCTCAATGCCACATCACCTGGAACTGAGTTCTGCCATCAACTGGCATGAATCCGGAAGTGGATTCTCAACAGCTTTCTAGCAGGAACAGCTGTGCTGGCATGTTGCTTACAGACGTATGAGGACAGGAACAAAGAAATCAGCCAAACCATGTAGATTTCCGGCCAGAAATGTCTGGTTAGAATTGCGAGACAATAATTTTGCTGTTTTAAGCCTCTAAATCTGTGGTAATTTGTCATGGCAGCGATAGTAAAGTGAATACAATACCTATATTGTTTTTATTTTTCATTTATCCCAAACCAATAGGAATATCTAAGCAGTGTGGTCCATCTTCCGCTGAGCAATCTTAGGTTCTTGGCTAAGAAATGTAGCAGCATGAAGGTGTGCGTAGGAGTAGCAAATTCGCCTCCATGGCGGTCACTTTTCTGAGTGTAGAAAGGATGCGGTATGGTACCACAGGTTTTAAGTTCAGCTACTTGTTTCAGAAAATGGAGAGCCAGTATCAAGTCATCCAAAATAATGAGACAGAGAACACAAAACTAAAATGGTTGTCATACATTTACAGTAATACAAGAAATATTCTTTTATTTTAATGTTTGTTTATTTTTGAGAGAGCAAGAGACAGAGAGACAGAGAGAGAGAACAAACAGCGGAGGGACAGAGAGAGAGGGAGACACAGAATCTGAAACAGGCTCCAGGCTCCAAGCTGTCAGCACAGAGCTGGATGCAGGGCTCGAACCCATGGACCTTGAGATCATGACCTGAGCAGAAGTCAGAGCTTAGCTGACTAAGCCACCCAGACGCCCCACAAGAAATATTCTTATTTTTTGTTCTACCTAAAAAGGGTGCCTCTGTTTCCATGGGAGTTGTTTGGCAGTTAGGTGGCTTTGTTTCCCTTCATGTGCCTCCTCTCCTAATATTTAAACTGATAAATCTAAAAGCGATCATTTCTCTTTTTCTTAGATTCAGACTCATTGAGAAGGTGCATTTCTCATTGGACTTGATCAAAGCCTGGTCATCATAAAGCAGTACAGGAATTTTCATCATCTGACTATATCGACCTAATAATTAAACATACTGCAATGCTGCATGCGGATTCTTGCTTCTGTCTTCCTTCTTTCCTTCTCAATTCTTTCTAGCGCACGCCAATCAGAGACTATTATTGGGTTGCTTCTCTGATGTTGGAGCACCAGCTCCTGTCTGTGGGTATTCCTGTAGAAAGACTAAGACAGGCCCTCTGCGGTGACCCAGATAATTGTCCAGAGGTGCCATTAATATGTGGAACTGCACTCTCCCCTGACATTCTTCAATCAAGAGGCTGTAAAATCCTGCCAGGTCTCTATTTTAAGTCAGTAGGAAAATCTCACAGGCAAGAGTCCCTGCCGCAGGGACTGTTCTAGGAAATGAACATGTCTTGGCTTTTTAAAGTGTTGGAAATTACAGCAAAATATCTTTTACAGGATTACCAGGTATTTTGCCTTGGCTTTGGGTTTACTCTTAAAACCATGCAGGTCACATAAACGAAAATCCATAAAAGAAAACAAATCAGGAGGAATATTCTTCCAGTTGGCTCAACCATATCAATAAACATGACACAAGTTCTGGGATGACTAAAGGAAAATGCAGACAACATCCTGTAGTAACAGTGTGGGGTTACAACTTCTAGAAGTGATAAGACCCTTGATTTGGTTCTGTCTCTTCTCTTTGTAGGGTTATCCCCCAATACCACAACAGTGGGGCCATGGCATGGAGCTGCAGAGGGCACCAGGGACAGTGTCTCCATCCCCGTTTGCCTGGGACTGTAGTTCAGCATCGCTGTCCCAGGAGCTCACACACTTGAGGTGTCACCATGGACAGCTCGTAGTTTGGGTCTCAACTGGGTAGTCACCAAGC
>CM053572.1:138144667-138203597 GCA_028646485.1 Cryptoprocta ferox
CGGGGGCCGATCTGCCCTGAAAAGGTTCTGCTGGACACGAACCCACCTGTCTGGCAGCCGAGTCAAGCCGGGAGCTGCTTTTAGACCCTTTTTGGAGTTACTCTTCATCTCCGGCCATTCAGCTTCATAATCACAGGAGTTTAGATGCCCTTGGGGTTTAGTGCAAGGCCACGGGGCTTTTGAGGTTTCTGGACCAATTCTGTGTCCACTTGTATCAAAGAACAAGGTCAAAGGGAAGAAGAAACAGATCTGTTCATTGTGGATAATTTATACCAGGCAGCGCATTTTACAATATCTCAAATAGACACCGTTCTTATCTGTGATGGAGGCAAAGTGATATTTCTGGTTTCCAAATAAATCAGTCCGTAGTTTCTCTGATTTCCGGGACTATGCACGGGTCTGAGAGGTCCTAGGCACTGGTCTGGTCCTTCATTTCCTGGCAATAAATAACTTCCTGAAATTTCTATCTAGTAAATTTAAACCTACCGACTCCAAGAGGCACTTCAGTTATTGAATCTTTTTCTGGGAACAAGAAATAGCCGTGCTCAGTGCCCAGGTTACTCCCTACCCTGCTTCCTCCCCGAAAGTCAACAAAATAACGATAATATGTGAATTCTCTCCTATTAAGCAGGCTTCCTGGACAGTGTCTGCTCAATGAGTTATCACAGCCCTGATAGCCCTCTTATTCAAAGGAATTGGGCTTTTCTGAAAACCCTAAAGTCCCTTATTGTCACATACTCTTCATTACTACCCCCACTAAACGAATATAACCTCCTGGTAACTTGTCTCCCCGACGGCCCCATGAACCCTACCTCCTGGTCTGTACACCCTTAGGTAGCCCCTTCCCACACTGATTCAGGATGGCCTGTGTAACCACGAGAATATGAGATCAGTGATGGTGTGTGATCTTTGAGACCCATTTATAAGAAACCTAAATGACACTATGCAACTTTGGCCAAGATTTCTAAGACCACTTGCTTTAGGGAAATCCAGGTGCCCAGTAAGAAATCTGTTTACCTTGGGACTACAGTGCCAAGATGTTTTGTCACGTGGAGAGGGAGCCTGGTCTACCCCAGCTTTTCAAGCCATCCCAGGTCCTGATCTGATGCCAGGCATGCGAGTGAAGAGGGCTCCATGTGTCTCCAAGTCTCAGTCTTGACCTGCCTCAACTGATGGACACGCCAAGGAGATGCCCAGATGAACCATCAAATGCCAGAACCATGAGAGATGTTAATACATTGTTTTAATTCCATAAGTTTGGGGATGATTTGTTACATAGCAGTAAATAACCAGAACACCACATCATAATTCATCGACTGAGAGGAATGTAATCTGAGGATTAACACGCTTGCCTTGAGTTTGGTCCAGTAACAGTACTAACTTTGTTCATCCACTCAACCCATTTAATAAACGACCTTTACTAAAATTCTTAGTTTTGGCACATTACCTCTATAGATCACCTGGTCATGGAGTTCCTAAGGTGACCTACCATACAATATAATCATTGCAATTGTCCCATAAACGTTCTGGAAATGTTGCCATCCTGAAACACATTCAAAATAGAATAAAAACACCCTGTTGGATGCAGAATTTGTTGAATACATCCTGATTGAATTTGTTGTTGGTCTCCTAGAATTTCTGATATCTTACCGACTCAGAGCTGTTCCTTGTATCTTTGGAAAATTTAATGCCATTCTTTGAAGGATTTTCACAGACTGTAACTTTTGGTCAACTTCGTGTGACTAATGTAGAAGAAAAAGAGACTGAGACTCTCACATTAGAATTGTGATATTTAATGCCAAAGAGAAACATGAAAATGGTCTCATCCAATAACACATGCATTCTTGACCCTCTAATCCTTTTCTGTACTCTATGGGGGATAGTATAATAGGTTTAGGAGTAAATTTAATCATGTCTTTCCACTACTAAAATATTTCAATGAATTTTTTTAGTGCTTATAGGATAAGAAGAACAAATTATTTAATATACACATGATGAATATCTCATAATATATCTATTATTCAATAAAAATATTGGACCAGTTCCATATTCCAATGGAAAAATGTCTACATAACAGCATGCAAAAATAATTATGTATAAATCAAAAATCTAAATATTACTGTGTTCTCTCATCTCTCCCTTTTTTCTCTCATGTTTACTTTGTTTTCTACCCAGTAATTTCAGAGTAAAATTATGGGCTTTCACTGGCACAAAGTTTTGTTATATGTAGAATTATGCCTTCTGTTATATCCTAATTATGCTTAATGAGATGCTTTTTATGTGATGTTATATGATTTTTACCTAAAAAACTGAAAAATAGATGTGCACGTCAGTAGTATTCCCAGCCATCGTCCATGATCTAGTAGCTCACATTCATGGAAAGCTGGTCACTGCTCTGGTGTCAAATCTCTGCTCACATGGGTTTGGACAAGGGTCCATGGGGACACCAATGCAGAAAAGGGATGGTCTTATGATTCACCTCACCTTGAAAGCAAGTCCTGGATGTGTCAGAAGATGACTGCAAGCATGAGTGACTTGGTTTCCCTCCTGTGAGGCTCATGAAGCCATGAGATGTAGACTTGTTGCTCACAGATTTTACCGAAGGAACAGTGGTGTAAGAGTATAAGTGCAACTGCACCCTGCTAGTTAGATTTGACACTTTTAGTCACCCTTTACCCCTTGTCAATGTCCATTTCTTTTTTGTAACATTTATTTTGAGAGAGAGAGAGAGAGAGAGAGAGAGACAGCAGGGGAGGTACAGAGAGAGGGAGACAGAGAATCCCAAGCAGGCTCTGTACTGTCAGCCCCAGAGCCTGATGAGGGGCTTGGTCTCACGAACTGTGAGATCATCTCCTGAGCCGAAACCAAGAGTGGGACACTTAACTGACTGAGCCACCCAGGTGTCCCTCCATGTCCATTTCTCATGCAAGCCTCGGTTTCACACACCCTAGGGCTCCCTGTCGATGTCTTTCTCAGGTGGACCTCTGGACCAGGATACCTCACTCTTTCTCACCGTCACTGCATAGTATTCAATGCAGAGACCTGCCTGCGCCCCTCTCCCCAGATTCCACTGGGAAATGCGGGGCCAGCTTATATTCCACGCTTGCAATGAGCACATGCACCACAATAGAACTGTGTGTTAAGTACTCAGGTTTTACAAGACTGAGTTATTATGGGAGATGCCATCAGTACTGACCTCCATTGAAAAGTCCATGTTTAAAAATCCATCACAGCAGGGGTGCCTGGGTGGCTCAGTCGGTTAAGCATCTGACTCTTGGTTTTGACTTGGGTCTTGATCTCATGGTTCATTAGTTCAAGCCCCACATTGGGCTCTGCGCTGACAATGTGGAACCTGCTTGGGATTCTCTCTCTCTCCCTCTCTCTCTGCTCCTCCCCTGCGCTCTCTCTCTCTTTCTCTCTCTCAAAATAAATAAACTTAGATAAATCCATCCATCACAACATATAGCATTTTGTTTCAGAAGACATCATCTCTCTCTCTTTGCCAGCATTGCTTCTAAACCTCTTTTTG
Organism: Cryptoprocta ferox; assembly: GCA_028646485.1. Classification (NCBI taxonomy): domain Eukaryota; kingdom Metazoa; phylum Chordata; class Mammalia; order Carnivora; family Eupleridae; genus Cryptoprocta; species Cryptoprocta ferox. The sequence goes on from CM053572.1 coordinate 138,148,197, forward strand.
GTATCTGGCTTTTTCTTCGGAGGTCAACATCTTCCAGTTGGTGCTCTTTATGCACACCCAACAGCCAGGAGACGACTCCGTGGGATGGATCCTTGCGTGTGTGTGTTCATTTGGTGCACTCAAAGGAAAATGTAAAAACTTCACTTGAATTACCACAGTATAAAGATGTAATGTTTCTTTTTAACTTAGATTTCATCTTGCAACAATTCTTTGGATGCGAATTCCTCACGATATTTTACTCAGCTTCTGTTTTGTGAACTACGACTGTAATCTGTGTTTACAATGTGAGTACAGAGTGCTAGTTTTCTAATTCAGCAGGAAAACAGGGTAGATGTGGCTCTCAAATAAATCTGACATGGCTTTGATGGAAGCAGTAAGTAGTTGTCTAAATTACTATCCCTTTTCCCTTTCTGGTACTTAGCCTCCCTTGAAGGGGGTCTGCATATATTTGCTTTAGTCACATAGTCTTGCATTACTGTAATATTTAACTTGGGTTTCTTCTCTCACCCTTTCTGGCTATCCCTGTGTTTGACATGGGCAACGTTGGGAAGCATCTGGTTTCAGTGATACCGATGTAGCTGTTAGTCATTCACATGAGCCCAGGTTATGTTTCTGTCTTCACATGTTTTGAGAACATATCTTTTCTATAGAACTTTTTTCCTACTGATCCATGGGTGCTGGTTAATCAACTCCAGATTGGGATCACACCTGTAAATTATCACCTGACATGAGATACTTTCCAGGCCGCTTGTTACTAGTTAGAATCATCCAACAATACCGCTTTGTTTATTACACATTGGAGTGGATTGAGTGTGATCCTTAGAATGTGACACTCCCTCACTCCAATTCTGATACTCTCTCCTGAGTGGATAATAAAGGGTTGCTATGGAAGCCAGCATGTGCCCTGATGGTGGCGGAGAACAGGGAGGACTGGAGTTCAATGGGTTAAAAGCTTCTCCAAACATGAATTGGAGATCCATTTTGCCCCAGGCTATGTGTTCTATGCCAGGGAGACAAACATGAATGTCTCAGCTTCTGTTTTCGAGGAGTTCATTGCTCAGAGGCACAGAAGAATAAGACCATGAAGACACAGTGTGACAATCACCATGCTAGTGCTTTGAGCAGGGTCTCACATAGGAGATTCCCTGACCTGTTCCAGTAAGGGTCAGCAGAGGTGTCTTGGAGGACGTAAACCCAAACTTGATGTTGGGAAACAAATAGGAATGAACCAAGCCAACGGAACAAAAAGGAATGAGCCAAGTTTGGCTGAGGAGAGAGGAACAGATCGATAGGACCTTGCGTGCTTGGATGCCAAATAACACCTCAGCAATGGCTTGGGAAGCACAGAAGTATTGTGCCCTGGAAATGATGGAATTTAACATTGGGGATTTGTGTATCTGAGGTGAGAGATACACTTTCATTCAACCGCAGCTTACTGGAGTAATCCTACTCAGGAAAGCCAGCTCTGCACACACTCCTTCCCTCCCTCCTGTGCTCTGCTTCTTGGTATCCAGGAAGTGAACTAATTTCCTTAGAGGCAAAAGGAAATCTCTGACTGTAAAGGGCAATTCTGATGCATCTCTTAATCCTTATCATGTGACTAGTCGCCCATTCTATTTAGAATGCTCTTGGTAAGTGGTCAGAATGAGAACTAGACCATCCAATTCTAACTATGCTCTCAGCATAACTGTCTTTGTCTGTGTCCTGGTGTTTGAGAGATTTTTTTAAAATGGCTTTATTATCTACAGACTTCAAAGGTCCATTGAACCCAATGGGTGACAACAGAGTCTCTGTCCCGTGACATTTACAGACCCGTCACAAGTTGGTATGCTGTGGAGGGTAACAATTTTGATGATAAATAACTTAGATGATCTTTCTTTATCTAGGCTGAGATTAATGAGAATTTTATAGACAAGTTAGTGCCTCTTTACAATGTGCAACACTTGATAATAGTGATTCTTCCTGCTTTCCATCATAGGGAGAAAACTAAAAAAAAAAAAAAAGGGTATAGGAGAGAAAAATAAGCAAAAATATCCCATTTAGAGTATACAAGTTGCCAACCTGGTCTATTCTCTTGATTTTTCTTGATGGTTTTCAAATAAATTCGCCACTTGGATTCTGACAGAAGAGTCTAGAGAGAGAGGTCACATTGCCATAGAAAGTGCATTGATTGAGCGCTCCATTCCAGTCCTGATTCTAGCCATGCCCTGCTGCTAACTCACTGAGGGCATTCGGTAGAAAACAAACACTTTCCTCCTTGTTTCAGAATATGAGGAATTTGGATCAGATAGTAGCCGAGGTTCTTTCAGTTCCCAAGTTCTGTGCATCCAAATCAATGCCTTTTAATTGGCTGCTCATGTTTTTCGTACACAGTTTTCTCTCTGAGATTCATGTCAGGAGCTGTGATTACCAGGAGAAAAATAATAATAGCAACACTGTTCACTGTGTTAACTATGTGCCCACTATAATTCCATTACTGTTCTAGTATCAACTTATTTAGTTCTCCGGGTAAAAATAGAAGGGAGCTACTACCTATTATGCTTATCTTAGAGATGACAAAGGTAAGGCACAGAGAGGTTCAGTAAATGGCTCCCACACTTGCCAGAGTACCCCAGGGGCCACCTGGTCATGGATAACAAGAATGGCTCTTGACTATTTACTAGTGAGGGAAGGAGACGTTTGTGCCATTCATGGCACCTCCTGCTGCATGTACATTAATGGCTCTGGGCAGGTGCGGACCTAGCGACAAGGAGCAGACCAAGAGGTAAAGGTCTTTCATGATGTAACCAAATCCCACAGATTCTCTTTATCTGGAGGAGCCTGGCCTCTTCGTAGGGCTTTCTCCCAAAAAGTGCAAAGTGGGTTCAAACCCTCATCATGTGTCTGAGAGGACTCTTCCTACTTGTCACCTTTAATAAAGCTGGCCTCTCAGGGACTGAGTCATGCTGTCCCCATCACTTTAACGTTTCCACAATGTTCCAGATGACAGGTGTTATCCATCCTAACCAGGATCATTGGTATTGAGGCCCCACAAGGTCCATTGTATCATAATTCCGTATGTAAACGGTCCATTGTAAAATTCCATACTTTCTTGCTGCCTCAGTATCCCCCAAAACAGACTGTGAATGGTCCTCCCAGGTGATGAGTGCGCCCATGTGGTAAGAGTGGCCCCTGTCTTAAGTCCTCTTTTGCCTTCCCATGATTATGACCTGGTGACCATTCACAGGCACCAGGAAACCTCCTCATGCTTGGTGTACTTCATGCTGACCCCAGTGAAGGCACTTGCCCAAGGGTCCTCACTCTGGAATCCATTTGGGCTGAGTCTGTTCCCTTGGTACTCCCTGTGTGTGGCCCCTCACAGCGCACAGTGACTGTCTCTCCAGGATCTGTGAGTGGAACAAACTTTGCTTTCCTGCATCTTTTCTGTGTCCCCTCTTCTGGGGACTGATTGTACCTGACTGACCACCTCATGAAAAGAAATATAAAACACCCTCTCTCCATCTTCAAAGCCTGCAACACCATATCTTTATGACCTGTTTCCAGTGGTCACTTATTTCTCCAACCACAGCCATGAAAGGCTCTCTACTTTCAAGGATTAATTTTATGGGGTACAATTGGGAAATCCAGGATTATATCCCCATCTCAAGCTCCTTAACATAATCACATCTGCTAAGTCCCCAGTTTGCCAGGTAAGGTGACATTCTCAGGATCCAGGCATTAGGACACGGACATCTTTGAAGGCCATTATTCCTCCTATAACAAACTCGTAGTAAAAATACAACCACCACCAGTGGTGGGGGTAAGTGTATATCACACTTAAAATTTCAGGACGAGGTATGAGTAATGACGGAACTGATGACTCTAGATCACCTGTGATTCAAAGCACTGGTGGCTAATCCTCAGCTACCAATGATGTACCTTCATCCATAGAGTAATATCCCTGGAGTGGCCCCAGGCCATGCACTGGTTATACTGGCATTGGAAATGACAATGGTTTTTGGACTGCCTCCCTTCATAGTCCAGTATGTGAGGCTCCTGTGTCATTGACCCAGGGGGAGGTTGGACTGGTCTTTGTCAGCATATCTCCTGTATTAGGTGAGCTCATGTATGGGGTTCTCTGATGCATCACGTTAGAAAAGACTTAAAAGGTAAAATGGGCCCTGGGTCAGACTCCATGAAATCTTCCCGAATAGAGACAAACGGTAGGCTGGAGCATGCGTGGAGGTGACAAGTGCATTGCAAATGCAGATAAAAGGGGAGGTAACCAGACTATTGATATCTGTTCACTCCTACTGCCCTGTACCCCAGGTGTCACAGCCACAGTGTGAGGGACAGAGTCAGAGCCTGCCAGCCCAGAGTCAGTTAGAAGTCACTTTTCCTTCTTGAACCCCTGAGATCTTCCTCTGGCTTCCTTCGCAGTTGGGGAGCACCCAGCCCAGCCTGGAACCCACCCTCCAAGGGGCTTGTGTGGCTCATTCCACACCACGGGTCCCACTCTTCTTGTATTCTCTGTCTCCAAGCTATTTACTGCTTTTATAGCACACATCATAGTTTCTAACTATTTCCCTGTTTACTTATTTACTTCCTTGTTTAGACAATCTATCCCTGATGGACCTGGAGGTCCATGATCACCTACATCAGGTTAGGTACTGGTGGGTTTTATGTCTTGGGGGCCAACACTGGTCTAGCACATTCTAAGTACCTGGTAACCATTGACTGGTGGGTCTACAAGTGTAAAGGATCAGAATAGAATGTGGGGAAAACACAGAGGTCTAATGAGGGATTCTGGGCTTCACTCATGTTACCAGCTTTGGAGAAAAGAAAGGAAAGCCACTGATTTGTCAAGATGCACAGTGTGTAGCCTGTGAAAATTTTCATTGTGTCTCTTTTGAGAGCTGGCCTTAAACTACACATTTCTGAAGCAAGTAAATTTGCTGAAGTAACAAAGACTTATAAAAAACATTTCTGATTATAATTTCATTGATTATACTTTTCTCTGCTACCAAATAGAACAAATCAAAGAGTTGTATGTAGCCATAAATTACCCTAGATGAACCCCCATTTGCAAAGCTTTGTGAGAGAGTAAATAGAGTTGTGGGCTGGCCCCAACCTGTGGGTTTTCTTCGATGTTGTTTACTGTGTTTATGGGTGTTTATCTTGGATGGCCACCATTCACTTGTCTGACACCAGAGTGTTTCTCAGCATATCTGTTGGCATTTTTCAAGCCCCCACAATAATAGTATCACAGATGTCATTTCTTTTGTCTTCTCTGTGAGCTTGTGATGAGGAAGACAGCATCTACACTTTCAAAAGCAATGCCACAGTCTATGAAAAGTTATACCAAACGTCTGTCAGATGCAAAGCTGCCCACAGTGCAGACCAACAGGTGGTCATAATTCCCATGGTTGAAATTCCAGAACATTCAGCATGATGTAGATAGGTACCATTGGGTTCATTTCAATAAATCTTTTTTGTTTTCCTCAAAGACTAAGGGTGTTTGACTAAGTGATAGAATAGCCCGCTCTCCTGATCCGGCTGAGGTTTTTTTTTTTTAAGTTTATTTATTTATTTATTTATTTATTTATTTATTTATTTATAGATAGAGCACATGCATGTGAGTGGGGAAGAGGAGCAGAAGGAGAGAGAGAGAATCCCAAACAGGCTCTACAACTCAGTGCAGAACCCCAAGCGGAGCTCAATCCCATGACCTCGGGATCATGACCTGACCCAAAGTCAAGAGTCAGACACTCAACTGACGAAGCCACCCAGGTGCCCCTTAATCATATTTTATCCTTACTACACTGCGTATCTTATGTGAAGTTCCTTAAAGCCTTTCTGGAGACAATATTGCACGAGCCAATCAATCAATCAAGCTATAAATGCTGAGCAGCTCAGTGTGTTCTGTCTGAATTTTTTTGTGATACGAGCTATTTAAATGAGCTATTTAAATGAATGATTCAAGTGTAAATATTGGTAAGCTTCCCCTGGGGGAAAATATGGAGGCAGGAAATATTCCAACTGCATCAGCATTTAACTCTGTAATTAATTAGTGAGGAAAAAATCACTAAGGAGGAATTTTCTGGATGTATTCCCCTGTGATGAATAATAACTTACCAAGAAATCCACATCATGAGCCTAAAGAAGTATTTGGTTTAGTAATATATGCTTTTCCACAAAAACTTTTCTTAATTATTAAACACTTTTGCTCTAACAATTGTTATTTTATGGTGTGTTTCTTTTTAAGTGGTATTACAACTGACTTTATAGCCTAAACTGAAATAAAAATATAACTAAATGCAAAAAACAGTCTTAGACAAAAATGTTGATACATGTAAGTGAAAAAACATTCTATTTTTTGTTTTGGATATTAAGTTGCATTTACATATTTTATGGCATATTCATTAAAGGGTAGCATCAACCAGAAAGATAATTTTATCCTTTATATGTTTAGTGAAATATTTTTGTGATATAAAAGGTTGTATTAATAATAATAAAGAATTTCATACTAAACTTCCAATATGCTCATATTTTTCAATATTTTTATTAAAAATTAAAACATTAAAAATGTCTGAATTTTTTTGGATGATGCAAACCTAAATATTTTAAAAGTCATATTTCCTATGTATTTACCATATGAAGGATTAAATTAAGGACTTCAGGTGGAGATCAATGCATTACATTTATCTTGTTGAGTTAATTACACAGTGACACAAAATAATTAGATTATTAAATAAATTTAATTAAATTTAACACAATATAATTAGAAAATACTGTTTATTTTTTATCTAAATAACTCAGAGGTCACCACATAAACTTTATTTACCACTTCTGAACAATTAATATAAGATGCACACAGGGATGAATTCTGATTAGATTTTCTAGTTTGTGTGTGTGAGAAAGAGCTGGGGCGGGGGATCAAGGAAAAGAGAGCAATGTGAGGTGGTTAAAAGTTGAGAACATTGATTTGCATCTTGTTTTTTAAGTACAAAGATTTTTGGAGGAGGTCAATAATTATGTACCCACCTATGGCCATCACTTTTAAGAGGCTCTAAATTAATCAATATTCTGACTTCTTTATATATTGTACCAAAAAAAATTTTTTTTTTTTTTACTTTTTTAAACCATTTGGTTTTTGGATGTATTACTTCAACTCAGGCTGTGGTTAAATGTGACAAAAACTTGTAAAGAGATGGTACAATTGGGAGCTGCATTTTCTGAGAGTTCTTTTGACTTGAATTAAATCCACAGCTGAGAGTGGCCTGGTATGGGAAATTCTCCCCTTTTCTTGGACACCCAGTTCTACTGTGCCACTATCCATAAAGATATAATATTTCCCTAATATAAGAAACACCCTCTTTTTCTTAAAAATTTTTCTTTAATATTTATTTATTATTGAGAAACAGAGAGAGAAAACATGAGAAGGGGAGGGGCAGAGAGAAGGGGAGACACAGAATCCGAAGCAGGCTCCAGGCTCTGAGCTATTAGCACAGAGCCCGTCGCAGGGCTTGAGCCCACAAACTGCGGGATCATGACCTGAGCTGAAGTCAGATGCTCAACCGACTGAGCCACTCAGGTGTCCCAAGAAATACCCTCTTTTTCTAAACCTCTTTCTAAAATTAACATAGAGTTATTCATCAATATATCTGATTATTAATTTGGTGACTAATTTGAAGGAAGTCGGCCTTTTAAAGAGAATCAAGTTCCAAAAGGGACCCAGATTTTATACCTTCCATTTCCTCTATGGGATTCTAGGTATGTAAAGATTCTAAAAAAGATAAATTCAATTTATATATTTTTTAAAGTGTGATAGTGGATACAGTCCTATGAGTTACTCTTCAATGTTGGTCATAAGCATAATATAGTGCCCAACAGAACATATATTCAGTACCAAGACTGATAAATACTAAATTGCATAGTTTTTTTAAAAAATCATATACATTATACAAGAAAAGAAAATAAGAACAAACAAGAAATCTATATGAGTATCTCATAGCTCTTTAATAACAATTTTAAGAAACACAATGAGTCCATATTTTAAAATTGTATTCTTTTACTTATACAAAGGCTAGTCTATGAAGTAACATACAAATCAAAGCTGTATAGGAGATTTTTGGTTTCTAGTCTGGTATGTAAGGAAGTTGGAAGTCACTACTCCCTAACAACAAGTGAGAAGCTGAACAATCTGAAAGATTAACAACTCTTCTTAGATTCCTCAGAGAAGTGAGGTCACTGGGGCAAAATGCTGCCTTCCAAATCATACACGGAGCTCTCAAGAAGGCGATCTGATACCTGATGAGGGAGTTCAGTGGGGAGGTGTGAACTCAGGTTTCATCTCTAATGTTAAGTATGCAGAAGGCCTTCCCAGGCCATCTTTGCCAAAGCTCTCCTTCATCTTTGTGAATCTCTAACACAATTTCCATTTTATTTCCATTATGCTCACTAATCTTGTCAGTTACACTTTGTCTGTTGATGTTTTGTTTCTCCCAACTGGAATGTGAGCCCCTTGAGGTAGGATCTGTGTTTGAAGATCTTATACTCATGGCCTCTAATGGTGCTGGCCACAGAGTAGATGTGTGATAAATACTGTGGAATACAGACAGTATATAGAATATAACAAGAGAAGCATGTGAGCTACAGTTAATGATTTTGGAACAATCAGTATAAAAATGGCAACTTATGATCTGGAAAAGATGAGATCTTCTGGAAGTGAGATGAGATAAGGAGCCATGTGGTATCCTGAGAATACCATTCTCTAAGTGATGAGCAGAGGAAGTAGATCTTCCTTAGGAGGTGGAGAAAAAAAGCAACAAGGGACATGAGGAGAGAGGTAGGAGAGTGCTCCATCATCTTGGTTCGAGTTTTCCCATGGGAAATCCCTGAATCAAGAATTTGGTGAACGTAATTTATCTGAAGGTGAGCCAAGGAAACACACAAAGGGAATAGGGAAAGCATGCAGGAAAAGGAAGTTAGCCATTAAGGAGGGAATTACTGAGTGGCTGACTACTACTGGCCACAGAACAGATGGATATCATTGGGCAACATCTGAATGAGCATATAACACACAACCCAAACTATCCCACTGAGGAACAAGGACATTGGGGTCTTTATCTACTTTTCTCCATCACTCCATGGCAGGGAATTGCTTTATGGAACATTAGATCCTTGTCATGTCTCACCCACGTCTAGATACTTCTGCACCCATGGAGTGCCCTTAGGCAAAAGATATGGGTTCATGAGGAATGACACCAGAGGTGTATTTGGAAATTCCAAATACTCCTCCAGAGCTGTGGGTATGTTCTGTGTGGGCTGAGGGAACATAGGCGGGGACCTGAAGCATCTGCCGCATTCATGTTGGCCAAGAGTAGAAAGTGTTTCAAGGCGCTCTTGGTGAACTGTGTGCACATGGTAAGTAGGTCAAGGTTATCATAGAAAAATGAGAAGAACCATGACTTCAGGGACACTGGCCTTGGGAAGAAAAAGTAAAGACTTTGCTTCTTGGTTACGTTAAGAGGTAGGGATAGAAAACAACTCAGGAGTCAGAGAGAGGAGAGTATCTTTGGAATGGATGTTCTAGGAAGAGAACTTTTCAATGGAAAATGTTGCTGTAAGTTTAGCAAAGTATAGATGTAAGTGTAGGAGCAGGGATTCTGAAGCTAGACTATCTGTGTTCATTTTTAGCTCCTTCTTATCCTGTGGCCTTGGGCAAGTTACTTTGCTACTTGGTCCCTTGGTTTTCTCACTTGCAAAGTGGCAATAATAATGTCATTCACTTCATAGTATTATTGGAAGGATTCAGTGAGATTATATTTATTCTCTTGTATGTCTGTATCTTCAGGAATTCCAGTTTTACTCCATTATTCTATATTAAATCTTAATTTTTTCAATGTTATTTTCTTACATTTTGTCAAGCAAATAAGTATCAAATACAAACTTTTCCAGGATGAGTTGAGATTAAATTTCTGATGAATAGTTGCTACGTATATTATATCAAAATTATCAGAAAAACAACTTAACAATCAAGATACAATAAGCATCTTTATTGTTGAACTTTATCAGTAATTATCAATCTTGTCTGCATATCATCCTCATGGAAAACTGTAAAAATATTTACGTCTGAGCTCCATTTTCAATAGATCTTATTTAATTGAGACCCGGAGGGAACTGGTAAGTGAGAAGCACTGATTTACCAAAGAGTCAAGATTTTGCAGGGCCTTACAAACATCATTGTGAATATCAAATGCCATGATATATCTGCTGATTTTGTAAAAGAAAGAATTTTATATAAATGGAAATTGACTACAATATGCCACATATATTATTTCTTGGAGATAAAATGTATGCATTACCTATGTTTTTAAATTTGGTAAGTCAAAAGAATTTGTCATCCTCCCAAAAGAAACAGTAATTTTTCTGCTTTATAAATTTAAACATTTCCAAGTATTAATCGGATAGGGGAATCTGGAAGTTATTACATTTAAATTCCATTGACTAAACTTAAAACTTATGTCACAGGAGAGAAAAATAATTACTGTTATATCAAGGCAGACACACTTTGACAATGTACAGGCATATTTCTAATAACTGCCTTAGGAGGGTTAGGAATGGAGTGTGCAATTTCTGGATAGCACAAAAAACCCACCTATTTTCATCTTATGCATAGTAATGATAGTTATAACCATGAATATTATTATCATAAAGCACTTAAGGAATCAGTGAGGAACAAAACAATTAGAAACATTTCAAAATTTTAATCATGTATTAAATTAATTTTCTATGTGACTGCTTATGCAAAATGAGAAATTCAATGGAGGGCAGAAATAAATAAAATTTTTTTAAAATTTTCTTTTCTTTAATTTATTGAAGAACTCACCTTCATTCCTTTTCCAGTTGCTGTATCGTTCGCCAGCAATAGCCCCTCACTCTATACACTTTGAACAAGTACAGACCCATTTTCCAACCCCCCTAAAAAATCACATTTGAAATATTCATGAGTTATGTTTTGCAGAAGTAAATTTAGATAAACAAAAAGTCAATTTTGTTTACAAAATTATCACTGCACTCTGCTGTTCCATTATTTGTCACTAAGAGATCACCAATTTGCTCTTCCTTTACCATCTTTCTTGAAACAAACTATTTTAATACACTTGATAGTAGAATATTCTTCCCTAAAATATAAAATGCCATAAAGACTTTTGTCTCAGATAATAAAAGAGTAGCTCATGCTTGACTAACTCACCCTCAAACAAAAGGACAAACTCTTGGGGGAATACAAATGAAAAAGTCTAAAGGAAGAACAATCTAAAGCAAGTAGGAAGGAAGTTGACATGTGAAAGAAGATAACAACACTGGGTAAGTTTTCAAGTTTGTAGCCTGTTGTCTGAGGGAAGTCCATAGTTGTTCCCATGTGGAGTGTTAAAGTCCCAGTAAAAACCTACACCTTTACTGGTTGAGAAATCAGAGCCACGGAGTAAGAGGAAACCACAACAGTTGGAAAGTGAGAAGATAAATTCTACACATAAGCTAGCCAAAGAGGGGATTAATAACAAATTATGTCTAATGTCTCATCAAATTTTGGTTGTCCCCTTAACTAAACTTGTACAGAATAGACTCCAAGTAACCCAGAAAATGCTAAAGGAACTTAGTAGATGTTAGTTTCTGACAATTGTAGGGGAGACAGAAGTGAGAGTTTGGGTTCAGCTGAGGTAAAAGCTTGTTAGGGAGAAAATAAAATCAATAATATTCAGAGGAATATAACAGAATCTAATCTCTCCAAACTATCATTCACAACATCTGGGGTCTGACTCAAAATTAATACACAAACAATAAAACAAAAAGGAATTCATAGGAAAGAGAAAAGTCAGTCAATGGAGAATAAACTAGACATGGCCCAGATGTTGAAATCAATGAATACATTTTTTTTAATTTTAGAGTTATTTACTTTTTGGAGACAGAGAGAGACAGAGAGACAGAGAGAGACAGAGAGAGAATGAGCAGAGAAGGGGCAGAGAGAGAGAGAGAGAGAGAGATGAAGAGAGAATCCCAAGCAGGCTCTGCACTGACACAGGGCTCAATCTCACAAACCATGAGATTATGACCTGAACTGAAATTAATTAAGAGTTGGATGCTTAACTGACTGAGCCGCCCAGGGGCCCCTCAATGAATACAAATTTTAAGACATCTATTAAAACTATGCTCAAAGACATAAAGAAAATATATTTTAATTAATGAACATATAAGGAAACAGTGTGGAGACACTGAAACTTTATTATGGTTATTTCAAATGTGTTCAAAGAATTAAAGAAAAATATTCAAAGAATTGAAGAAAAATATAGTTTCAATAAGGAAACAAATATGAAATTTCAGTGGAGAAAGATAAAGCATGGAAAAAAACTAATGAAATTTGAGAAGCAAATAATAAAAAAACTGAAGTAAAGTCACTAGATGGGCTTAACAAAAGGTTGGGGGAAGAATTAAAAAAGAGTCAGTTAACTTCAAGATAGATCAATAGAAATCATTCAACTTGAAGACAGAAAGATGGATGAAAGATTTAAGCAAAAATAAATAAAACCATAGTGATCCATGTGACAATATCAAGTAGTCCAATGTGTATTACATTGCAGTTCCAGTTAGAGAAGAAAAACCGAAGTAGAAAATAAAATTGGGGAAATAATAACTTCTTTTTGTGAAATACAAAATTTATACATTCAAGACACTAAGCAGTCCCCAAGCAGAATAAATAAAAGGAAACTAATCACCTTGGAGGCAAGTAGTTAAATTGATGGAGATCAAAGTAAACTATAGAAAGTAGACAGAAAAAATTTATACATACCATGCAAAGAAGTGAGGATATGAAAAGCAGCTTATATTTCATTCAAAATGATGAAGAATTTGTCAACAGGAGAACTACATTCTAAGAAATGCTAAAGGGAAGTTCATTAGGCTGAAGAAAAGTAAAACTAGATAAAAACCTCAATTTTCCAGAAAACTTGAATAACACTGAACATGGGAAAGCATGATACATGTAAAATTATGAATTTTTCACTTTACTTCTTTAAAACACATAACTATAAAAACAACTAAGACATTGTATTCGAAGTTTATGTGATATGAACATGTAATATATATGGCAACTACAGCATAAAAATTCAGGCATGGTAAATGAAACCATTATTCCCAGATTATTATATTTACAAGAAGTGAAGGTATTATTTGTGAAGGTCCTTTGAGTATGAACTCTAAGTCGTCTTTGAAGAATCAAGGATGCATATTGTAATCCCAAAAACAATCACTGCAAAATATCATGCAAAGCATGATGGCTAAAGAATCAGTGGATATTCATGCCTCACACTACATAAAAATGAACTAAAATTAGATCAGGGGACTCAATATAAAATCTAAAATTATAAAATTTATTAAAATATGGAATAGAATTTTGATGACTTGAGACACCTGGGTGGCTCAGTCAGTTAAGCGTGTGACTTCAGCTCAGGTCATGATCTCAAGGTTCAGGGATTCAAGTCCCACATCAGGTTCCACAGAGCCCGGAGCCTGCTTTGGATTCGGTGTCTCCCTCTCTCTGTCCCTCCCCGACTTGGGCTCTTTCTCAAGAATAAATAAATGTAAAAAATTGTTTAAAGAATTTTCGATGACTTTGGGTTAAAGATTTCTTCTCAGGAACACAGTATGAATGAGCCATTAAAGGAACAAAATTGGATCAACCAATTAAAAATGTCTGGTCTCTTGAGTTTTATGAAAATAAAAAGCAAAAAGGGCCACAGACAGGAAGAAAATATTTCCAAAATGTATTCCTGATAAACAACTGGTAACAGAATGGAGAGAATTCCCAAAGAGTTACAGCAAACGAACAAATAAATAAAACAGACATAACAAAACAATGAAAACAAAAAAGTGATATAGGTGGTGAATTTGCTAACATTGTTAGTCTTTAGAGAAAGGCAAGTTAAAATCACAATGAAATATTACTGCATACTTATAAGAATAATCTAGTACCTCTCAAACAAACAAACAAAAAAAAAAAAAAACGAAGCAAATCAACTTCTGGCAAAAGTGGACCAACCAGTACTCATAGTTTACTGGTCTCTGAGGTCCATTAATGTCTTCTGTTTCCCAGGATAATAAAGTTAATGGAAGAAACACTATGAAAAGGAGCGTTAGAATTTTACCAGTGTGCTTACCATCCATTTTGAAAATGTTCAAAAAGTAATTTTACATTCCGTTTCATATATATTGAGATAAAATCTATTTTAAATTAAAATGACATCAATATTACTGGGCTTTTGCTGCATAACTAGGCATCCCTTTTTAATTCTTGAAAGATATTGGCCATCACTTTATTTATTTGTTTGTTTGTATTATTTTTTTGTTTTTTTATTAGCCATTATTTATATCTCATTTTATATGATTGATATATTCACATAATTTAACATTCATAAAGTATAAACAGATACACAATTAACTGTGATTTGTTACCTTTATGTTTTATGGATGTAATCTTTTAAGCAGTCCTGCTGAGAATATGTAGGTTGGCTCTCACATTTTGCTATCACAAGCAAATCAATGCTTTACTGAGGATCTTTGTAAACATATTGTTTTACACGTATGCAAGAATATTAAGAGAGTGCTCTATGGAATTGGTAGATCAAAGGGCATATGCACTTGCAGTTGTGACACATGGATTTCCAAATTACCCTTCATGGAAGTTGTACCGATTCATATTCTTCTCAGCAATCTACTAGAGGCTGGCTTAATTGAGAAAAGTAAGTTTTGATTCTCCATAGCAAGAATCTCTGTTATTCTTCACTTCCAGCAGATCACAGCAAACTTGGTCCAGTTAGGCCAACTTCCAGCTCCTGTAGTACATATAGATATGCTGTGAGGCTATATGGCACCGACTCACATGTGAGTTTTAAAATTCTTGAACATGCCATTATGAGACATGATACCTCCAGCAGCACGGTATTGGGAAGTTTTCCCTGGCCTGTTACCATCTCAGCTGTGAGATGAAACGAAAACCTTTTTTCAGGGGACCCATATCCATTGAAGAGTGAGTGGACCACAAGGGAAGTGAGGTCAAGACGATTGTTCTAGGACAGTAGTCTCAGGTGATAAGATCTGCGCGCAGTTGGGTTGGCACAACTCTAGAGGGAGCATGCTACTAGCGTCTGCAGGGTAGAGGCCATGATGCTGCTAAACATCTTACAGGACAGCGGTCCAGAACAAAGAATGATCTACCCCGAATATCAATAGTGTGAGGTTCAGAAGTCCTGATATATATTTATACACCACACACACACACATACCACAGAAATTGTTAAAAGCGGGTTTTTGTGTGTTTTTAGAGAAGGGACTTGAGTCACTAGCAGTGGTTAGATATTAAGAGTAACGAGAGTGAATGTGGACTTTTCCATGTTTACAACATATTCATCTATATCTTTCTTTACTTTTTTGTTTGTTTGTTTGTTTGTTTGTTTATAGAGAGAGCATGAGTGGGGACAGGGCAGAGGGAGAGAGAATCCCACGCAAGTTCCTCACTATCAGTGTGGAGCTCAACATGGGGCTGGAACTCAGGAATCAGTGAGATCATGACTGTAATGTAGCAAACGAGAAGCAGAAACCGAGGCCAGATATGGAAGTGAAAAAGCCTTTATTGGGAGCACTCTCAGGCGAGGTTCTCTGGTCTGAACGGAGAGGGACCAGAGAAGTCGCGCCTGGGAGTGGGGTAGTGTGCATTTTTTTATGGCGTTGGCTAGAGGGGGAGGGTATGAAGTACTGATATGTTTATGTCAGGTGATTTGTTGGTTGCTGTTTCTTGTTCCGGGCGAGGAGTGTCCATTGTTCAGGGCGGAAAAGTTTGATGAATGGTTCCCTTGAAGGTCTCCGGGTGGGGGAGTGTTGAGGTAGTGAGTGGCTCTTGTTGTCTGGGCGCCTGAAGGTCACACCTGCCTCCACGGCCAAACAATGACCTGAGCTGAAATCGAGTTGGATACTTAGCCAACTGAGCCACCCAGCTGTCCCACGTCTATATCTTTCAAAACATTATGAAATGGCATACCGGCCTCTTTCTAATGTAAATAAAAATGTATCACACCCTGAACCTCATACAATATTTTTGAGTTGACTAAAAATATATTATTAATTCATCTGTGGTTGACAAGCATTTATTTTTGCGGCATTAACTAATGAATTCTTAAACAATTAAGTCTTTAATATGTTTCCCTAATGTGGTAAGTTGCACAACTGTTTTTATTTCTTTTGGCTGTTGGCTTGGTATTTTACTTTTCTTTTCTCTGAACTTTTCAGGATTTATCTCCCAATTCCAGTAGGTAAAGATGCTCTCCTGATTAGTTTTTAATTATCAAATTTGTGGGCTAAGTTGCTATGGTAACAACAAAAAACTCCAAAAGGGGAGAGAGGAAGATAGAATCAATCTTGCTTTGTTTTCCATATACCGACAGCTGAATTAATCTTGGAAAATGAAGCAGCTCTCCAACAGGTGATTCGTTCTGGGTTTCATTTACATATGGACCCAAGCAGGGTGAAAAGAAGGATTGCTAATGTCTGTTCCTATGTTGTAGGATGCTTTCTAGAATAGTGTTTCCCACACCTCAATACAGAGATAGTGGACGCTTCATAAGCTCTTCCAGATCCTCTCTCACAGTTGTTTCCTGAGGTCACAGCCCAGATCCCTGGGGTGGTTTCAACATCCTCAGCTCCAAACGCCTGTCCCCATAGCATCCTAGTCCAGGCACCTATTGATGAGGGAGCATAACGAAAGCTGACAGGCTTCGAACACTCACCCCCTCCAGGTCGGATGTGTGTGATATTCCTTGGGCACTCCTGGCTGCCCAAGAGAAAAGGAAAGGGGAAAAACAAATGGTTAACTGATAGAGATCATAGTCTTGAAGGACCTAAAAGTCTCCATCACCCCTTCATAGTGATGTGGGAAACAAAGGCAGAAGGAAATGGCAGATAGAACTAAATTTTTTTCTAACCTGCAGCCTATTGACAAATGCTTAGGAACTCCTTACAGTCTTAATGTTAATGCTTTGCTAGAGGGAAAACCACCTTAGCTTGACAATAGCTAGGCCTCCAGTATTTTGGGAGTCTTTAGCATATGAAAATCTCACTGGAAACTTCTCCTGGACTTTACCTTCCCCAACTCCATAGTGTAAAACCAAACTCTCCTCTCTCCTCGTAGTCCCAGGGCAGCTCTTTCTGCCCACGGGTCCTGTCGCTGTGCTTTAATAAAACCACCTTTTTTGGGGCGCCTGGGTGGCTCAGTCGGTTGAGCATCTGGTTTCGGCTCAGGTCATGATCTCACAGTTCGTGGGTTCAGGCCCTGTGTTGGGCTCTGTGCTGACAGCTCAGAGCCTGGTGCCTGTCTTCGGATTCTGTGTCTCCCTCTCTCTCTGACTCTCCCTTGCTCACGCTGTCTCTCTTCTCTCTCTCAAAAATAAATAAAACATTAAAAAAATTTTTTTTAAGAAAACCACTTTTTTGCACCAAATACATCTTCAAGAATTCTTTCTTGGTCATCGGCTCCGGACACCACGAACCCCACAGTCACCCCCAAAATATCATCACCTATGAAAAGTACTGGGACTCTGCCCAATTCCTGCCCTTAGTCCAAGTACCTATGAATAGTACTGTGACTCTGACCAATGCAGTATGGTCACCCCCCTGCACCTCATCCTCACCCATTGTGTGCCCACCTATCTCTGTGTGTTGGATCAGAGGTCGAATCACAGGCCTGGCCGGAAGGCCAGCCAATAGACAGACGCACGAGTGGGCTTAGCCCCTCCCTCGCACACTGCCTGGACCTTCAACATCACAGTGAGCACATAGGGAAAAGAAGAGCCCACCCATGGTGTCATGCTCTGAGCTCAGAGAGCTAGGGAACCCTGGGGTTTCCAGGACCAAGACTGCCATAGGCCCCCAGGGTCAAAGGCATTCCCTGCTAGCATTGTTTCCATGACCCCAGAGCCTAAGGCAGCTCTCTACCTTTGTCCTAGTCCTCACCTTTGCTCTAGTCCCCAGTCTGTGGGCTCCAAAGGGCTCTACCTGCAATAAGCAGAGGCAGGTCTTATTTGGCTCCACTGGCAAGTGCTTCTCAATCTGGCCTATAGATTCAATGTTATTCCAACCAAACTCCCAGCAATATTATTTTGTGAGTACTGACAAACTGAGTCTAAAATTTATATGGAGAGGCAAAAGACCGAGAATAGCCCAGGCAATACTAAAAGAGAAGAATGTATTTGGAAGACTGATGATACCTGACTTCAAGACTTACTATAAAGCTACAGTAATAAAGATATAGACAAATAGATCAGATAGAGAAATAGACAAATCAAGAATAGACAAATAGATCAGTGGAATAGAACAGAGAGCCTAGAAATAGATCCTCATAAATATAGTCAACTAATCTTTGACAAAGGAACAAAGACAACAGAATGAAAACACAATGGACAACAAATGGAACAAGTGGACATCCACATCCAAAAACATGAATCTAGACCCAGACCTTACACCCTTCACAGAAACTAACTCAAAATGAATCACAGACTTCACTGTAAGATGCAAAACTATAAAAATAAAATATAACATAGAAGAAAACTTGATGACCATGGGTAGGGCCATGACTTTTGATTCATTTCTTTTAATTAAAAAAATTTAATTTATTTTTGAGAAAGAGAATGAGCAGGGGAGGGAAAGAGAGAGAAAGAGGGATATAGAGAGCATCCCAAGCAGGCTCCTCACTGTCAGCACAGAGCCCAATGTGGGACTTGAACTCACTAACTGCAAGATCATGACCTGAGCAGAAACCAAGAGTCAGACTCTTAACTGACTGAGCCACACAGGTGCTCTAAGGTGATGACCTTTTAGATACAACACCAACAGCATTTCATTTAATCAAAGGAAAGAAATGATTGATAGGCTGGACTTCATTAAAATGAAAAACTCCTGGCCTGTGAAAGACACTGTCAAGACAATGAGAAGACAAACCATAGACTGGGAGAAACTATTTACAAAAGACATATCTGATAAAGGACTATTATCCAAAATATACAAAAAAACTCTTTTAAAACTCAACGGTAAGTAAGCAAACAATCCAATTTAAAAGTGAACTAAAGACCTTAACAGATATCTCACCGAATAAGATATAAGCAAATGAAAAGATGCTCCACATCATATTTCACTAGGAAAATTAATATTAAAACAGTGAGATACCACTACACACTTATTCATGTGGCCAAAACCAGAACACTGATAACATCAAATGCTGACAAGGATGTGGAGCAACAGGAACTCTCATTCGTTGGTGGTGGAAATGGAAAATGGTGCAACCACTAGGGAGACAGTGTAGTGGTTTCTTACAAAACTAAACACACTCTTACAATACAATCCAGAAATTGCACTCCTTGGTAACCACCCAAATTTGTTGAAAATTTATGTCCACCCAAAAACCTGTACACAGATGTTTATAGCTGCTTTTTCATAATTGCTAAAACTTGGAAGCTACCAAGATGTCCTTCAGTAGGAGCACGGACAAAAGAAATGGTTGTACATCTGGATAATGGAATATTATCTAGCACTAAAAAAGAATGAGCTATCAAGCCATCAAAAAATATGGTGGAATCTTACCAGCATTTACTAATAAAGAAACCAGTCTGAAAATGCTACATAATGTATAATAGCATTTACATAAAATTCTGGGAAAGTCAAAACTGATGTGTTTTTTAGAGGTTAGAGGTTGGGGATGAGGAGTGATTACAGAATGCAGAGAACTTTTAGGATGGCAAAAACACCATGTATGATCCGATGATGGATGATGTCATTTTACATTTATTTGTCTATACCCGTAGAATGCAAAACACTGAGAACGAACTGTAAATGTCAAATGTGGACTTTGGGTATTTATGATGTGTTACCATAGATTAATTCATTGTAACAAACATACTATTCTGGTGGGGGATATTAACAACGGGAGGGGCTCCATAGGTGTGAAGGCAAGGTGTATATGGCGAAGCTCTATACCGCCCCTTCAATTTTGCTTTGAATTTTATAACGCTCTAGAACAATAAAGTCTTAATGAACATATACATCATAATATAATTGAGTCCAAATGAAGACTTTTTGTAAATAGATTAAGGAATGGTGAAAATCAATTGATAAACAGAGAAAAAAAATGGTGACTAACTAACTTAGGTGATGGGTACGTACGTTAATTAGCTTGATTGTGTTGATCACTTCACAAAGTACACATATATCAACACATCAAGTTGTATGCCTTGAATACCTGTAATTCCTTTGGGTCAACTATACCTTAATAAAACTGAAAATTTACCCAAAAAACGTCCTTTAAAATTCTTTATCAAGATTGATAGGTGGTGAATTTTTTTTTAGGTTTTGATAATCTAAAATATATTCCACCTTCATTAATAAAATGTAGTGCTACTGCATAGACAGTTTCAGGATGAGGTTTATTTTGTCTCAGCACTTTGGCGACCCAATTCTCTGTTTTTTGGCTTCTCTGTCTTTGCACCTAAAGTGTCATTCTTTGCATTGTTTCATTATGTGATTCTTCTATCCTCTTTTATTTTCAAGTTTCAAACAGGCTTTATTACATAGAGGGGAGGGGATTAAGTACTTGGCTGCCTCTTTCCTCATGGCTCCCGGACATTGCTCGGCTCCTCTCTCTCTCGGCATGGATGTGTGTCCCCAGCATTTTCTTGATGAACTTGAGGGCACATTTGTCCTTGGACACCTTGAGCAGCTCCATGGCACACTGATCCTATGGGGTGAAGCCACAGACCTCTTGGATCATGTCCTTCACCAACTTGGTGTGCTCAGATACCAAGCCTGCGATGGCACCTCTGCCTTGGTTGCTTACATTTTTACCACCTTGTGGCCTTTGTCGAGGCCCACGTCCATAGTGTAGCACAGAGCCATGCCACACTGAAGGGAAGGCCTAGCCTCTGTTTATCCTAAGAATTTTCTTCATCCTTCCATTTGTTTGGAAGTTTCATTACAACATGCAAAATGTAAGGTGCACTAGGCAGGCCCAGGTAGAACATGTGACTCTTGATCTCAGGGTCATGAGTTCAAACCCCACATTGGGCATAGAACTTACTTAAATAAAATAAAATAAAATAAAAATAAAATAAAATAAAATAAAGAACATACAACATGTAAAAGATATATTTTCTTTTTTTTTTTAATGTTTATTCATTTTTGAGAGACAGAAAGACAGCGAGTGAGTGTGGGAGGGGCAGAGAGAGAGGCAGACACAGAATCTGAAGCAGACTCCAGGCTCCACACTGGCAGCACAAAACCTGACACGGGGCTTGAACCCACAAACTGTGAGATCATGTCCTGAGCCAAAGTTGGATGCTTAACCAACTGAGCCACCCAGGCGCCCCATTTTTTTAAAAATTCTTCTTGGTATAGATTATGATTCCTGTATTGGTAGATTTATGCACTTCATGTTTGTGAAAAATTCTCAGCTATTTTTTTGTTTGTTTGTTTTTGAAAAATTACTTCTCTTTCCATTGTCTTCTCCCTTTATGGGATTCTGATGGTTTATATGTTAGACTCTTTCAATCTCCTCCATTGATTTTCACCTCTTGTGACAGAGTATGTATTCTAAAGATGGCACACAAGCTCTTATATAATGTGACCTTGACATACATCCTATCCAATAGTGGGATGTATGTGTGCTTCATGACTTTGAAATTGGATGAGTCTTTGTGACTGTCTCGACCAGAAGAGTATAGCAGCCATGGTGCTGGCTGACTTCTAAGGCTACGTCATAACAATGACACACTCTTTTGGAACACTTGCTTTTGGTGCCCAGCCTCTACAACATGAGGGACCCCAAATATGTTCTCTCAAGGGGTGCACAGAGAAACCTTCATGTGTAGGGGCCATATGTGCTTATTCTGGTTGACAACCCATTCTGGATACAAGCTGATAACCATATTACCCATCAGCTATGTGAGTGAAGATGACCCAGAGAAGGTACCAGCTAATCACCCCCCTTTATGAATGTTCCTGAGTGAGGCCCCTGACATCACCGATCAGAGACAAACCATCCATGCCCTGAACAAACTACTGACCTTCAGAATCTATGAGTATAATAAAATAATTGTTTCAAGCCACTAAGTTTTGGGATGGGCTGCTAATACTGCAGAAGAATCTGGACTACTTCTGGGACCCCGTCACTGTGCATTGTCTCACTATATTCTGCATAGTATCTTCGACTCCATCCCCAAAGACACCAACTGCTTCTTCAGCCAATGCCGAATTGACCTTAAACTCATTAGTTGAGGTTTTATTATTATCGATTACCTGTTTCACTCTCATATAGCTTATTTAGTTATTTTTTCAAATCTGTTTTGCCACTTCTAATGGTGTACTGCTGCTTCATATTTGATTTCATATTTTAGTTTTTAGATATTTTACACGTAGCAATTTACCTTATGGTTGTAATTTCGATATCTGAGGGGTTTAAAAGGAGTTTACTCACGCTGGAATGTTTCTACTATGGCTTGCTGGTGGCTTGATTCTTTTTTGCAACTGGTGATATAAAAATTTCCCCCTGTTGATTAAACTCAGTCACAGAAGTGCTGAGGGGCCACAGTGTGTCATATCTTACAGAAAGAGTGTCAGAGTTAGGTCTAGCCCTTTCACAGATACTGACTTGATTTCCGAAAACCAGACCTGGGGTCAACATATTTTCAGGGCAAACCGAGCCCGAATGTCTTTTCCTGGAATTTCAAATATCTTCTTGCTCTTTAAATATATTTGCCTTACGTCTAGGAGCTCCAGAATACATTCAGATTGTGTATTTATTTCCATTTATCTGAGACCTAATTGGGTTGTGGTTAGTCTTCCATATTGCTGGAATTAGAAGTCCAGGGAAATTGCTAAATACAGAAACAGACACCGATTAATTATAGAGAGATATATTTAATTCAGAACCTTTCAAAGTGGATGGTATTTACATGGCTTACATCTGTGCATCAACAAGGAACTCATAGAAGGATCTGCAGATGTATTTAGCAATGATAAATCAGAGCTCAATGGCTTGTCCATATGGATTAGTAAAGAATACAAGTTTTGATCAATAAAAAGGGCAGAAGGCTAAAAGTTTGAAAACCTATAAATTAGACATTTGATATCAGCTTTATTCTTTAATGGTCTCTGATTCCATCCT
The DNA here is from genome assembly GCA_028646485.1 of Cryptoprocta ferox. Taxonomy (NCBI): domain Eukaryota; kingdom Metazoa; phylum Chordata; class Mammalia; order Carnivora; family Eupleridae; genus Cryptoprocta; species Cryptoprocta ferox. The sequence goes on from CM053572.1 coordinate 138,171,433, forward strand.
CATAATTTTCTAATTGTACTTTGAGGAGAACTTGAATTGGATAATAAAAAATGGATTAGAAAAGTCACTTCAGATGTATCTCTAGTTCATTGTTTAAAACAAGTACCTCAGAGCTAGGAAGTTACCAATAATCCTCCTCCTCATGCACAGACATGAAATAATTCTCTTGTAGTTTATATTTGTATTTTATAGATTAGCTTTAACTATGCATTTTACCATGGTAAGAGATTAAATGATTTTTTAATTTAACCTTACCAATAACATAGGAACTGCTGCTCTGTGATGTGTTTTGTTTGTTATTATGTTAAATACTGTTCTGTCCATTGCATGTAGTTCTGTAGAATTTAATTTGTTTTCTGCCTAAAATAGTAAGTAATAACCTGGTGGCAGTCATGGTTAGATGTTCTTTGCTCATTTCAGTCTTCCAGGGCCACTTGCAAAGGAGTTACTTTGCACTCACCTTAAATATACAGCTTCTAGGATACATTGGAAGATGGAATTCAAGCTGTTAGAACCTGGGAGCTGGTCTCAGCCTATCGACAACCATGCTTGTGGCTGGACAGTCCTTGTGGTTTTTACCATTGCAAGTCGCCCTCAACAACAACCATCAGGAGATGCTGGGGGGAAAAAAAAGGTTTACTACTCACAGGGCCTGGAAATTAGACAACACATCTGGGGCTACACAGTGAGGGTGAGTGTTGGGAGCCATTTCTAAACTCACTAAGTTGAGAAAACTCCTTGTGAGGTAAGGCAGGTTTGCAAGGCCTCTTGCTGTCAGATGGTGACTGATATCCACCTCCACTCAATTATTTTTTGAGCACTGACCCCCAAGGCACCTTGCTGACTAGTATCAGGGGTGACTTGCCCCCTTATCCTAAAATATGCTGATTGCACCTTGTGAAGGAACTTATTGTAGGAATTTCTTCTTTTGTGATTATAGGAGCAAATATTGCATTTCCTGAGAAACCTGTTTTACTTCCCCTCGAGAAAACAGGCTACTGACCCCTGCTCACAAAGAACTAACTTTTGCCTTTGCTGTGCTAAAAACATTGTGTTGTATTTGAATGCTGAAGATACCTTCCTTCCCCATATGATAAGCATCTAAGTCCCAGACATCAATCACTATTGATAAAGATTATGCATGAGTCTTCTACCAATCTATGTTCAGGGAAATGTTTATATGCCAGAGAAATTTGTCATCAGAAATCATTGTCTAAGGCAAATGCCACTTCTGTACTGGCCCCATACATTTTTTTCCATAAATAAAAGCTGGCTCTCAGGTCAGTGCAGAGATGCCCACCTGGTGATCAGAAAGAAACTCAAAGCTCTCTCACTCCCTTTTGCCGACACCATCCATCCTTCAGGGAGCCCTGGACCTGCTAGAGATGAACTCCTGCAGGTGAGGGTAGACAGAAGGAGGGAGAGAGTGCAGGTCTGGGGGTTTGCTTTGATCGGTGTGGAAGGTGGAAGTCTAGGGTTTCTGCAGACTCGTGTTTCATTGGTGAATTTAAATTACAAGAGAGAAAATTAAAGCATGGGAAGAAAAAAACAAGTGGCCCCAAAGGTCAGTTATGGAAATCAGCCAAGATGTCTAAAGAAGGGGAGCCTGGGGGGTCAAGGTGGGGGGTGGGGAAGCTGCCTTGACCTTTATCTGGTCTTGTGCCTGGCAGGGTGTTTATTCTAGACAGCCCTCTCTGAAGTGGATGCCTGGCAATCAAAGCTGAAGTCAGGCACTTACAGGTCAATAAGGAAAAACCCGACTGGGTTTACACTCCAGAATTAAATCAGCTCCTTCCAGAAGTCACTACTAGAACTAATTTTTATTTATGTATTTATGTATTTTATTTTAGAGAGAGAGAGTAAGGAGGGGTGAGAGGCGGGGGGGGGGAGAGAGAGAAAGAGAGAGAGAGAGAGAGAGAGAGAGAATATCTCAAGCAGACTCCATACTCAGAGCTAAGCCCAATGCAGATGCGGGGTTCCATCCCACAGCCCTGGGATCATGACCTGAGCAGAAATCAAGAGTCAGCATGCTTAACTGACTGACTTCAGTAGAAGTCTTTCCTTATGAAAAAGCACTTCTTTAGGTTTGCTTTTAATTATTTATTTTTAATGTTTATAAATAAATAAAAACAATTGAGAGAGAGACAGAGACAGAGCATGAGCACGAGCAGGGAGGAGCAGAGAGAGAGGGAGACACAGAGTTCAAAGCAGGCTCCAGGCTCTGAGCCGACAGCGGGGCTCAAACTCAAACTGTGTGACCATGACCTGAGCCAAAGTTAGACGCTTAACCGACTGAGCCACCCAGGCGCCCCTTTATGTTTGCTGTTAATTATGGCAGCAGATCAATGAGGTGTTTCTTATAGTTTTATATAATGTTCTTCTCTCCTTCCCTCTCTCCTTCTTTCTCTCCCTCCTCTCTCTCTCTCTCTCCCTCTCTTTCCCTCTCTCTTTCCCCTTGCCCCCTTAGCTCCTCTCAGTTGAACAGCATTCACTTCTCCTGTTGAAATTGGTTCCTCGAAGAGACGGTGTGGATCCACGTGGAATTTGATGTTTATACAGAGAGGCCACAAAGGCATGAGGCTCCGATTCAAAGCCTGCTACTCACTTTACTCATCTGGATGTAGGTATAAATAGAGAAAATGTTAAAAAAAAAAATTCCAGCGTCAGCCATGCCAACTTGAGGGCAATTCAGTGGGAAGCTTTTCAGATTACCCATAAACAAAACGTGTTTAAATATTCTTTTTTTCTCTCTCTCTCTCCTGGCATTAAGAACCACATTGCTTTAAATATTAATAATTGAAAGGAGCTGAGTATTTTCCCCCTTAAGCTTTCCAAATAAAATTTATTGTTGGCTTGAAAACAGAGAAATTTTAGACCAATGGCTATTTTTCCCCAGGAAGTTATAAGGGGGTAAGAACAAGAGTTTAATATAAAGTAACTCCTCAAACATAATTAATTGTATTTCATAGACTTTTCATGCACTTTAGCAACAGAATGCAGTCAGAAAATGAAACTACAAAGCAGTCTAAGGGAGAAAATGGAGAATTTTTATTATAAGATGAAAGTTTTCTCGTTCAAACCTGGAAGTTAAATTTATTTGCTGATACATCTAAACAGAGGTCTACCTTCGTGTTCCAGAAATTACATATTTATACAATTTTATAAATTATAAATTATGTTAATTTAATGATATGGCATTTGTATGTATTTCTGATGATAAATAATAAAATGCCAATCAACACAGGGAAAGTAACAGTCTCTCCTAAGCCACGTTCCCAGGCACTTAGACTCCCTCTGTCTTCATGCTCTTCAATAATATAATTTTTCTCTTAGTGTTCTCATTCCATATGGATCTAGCAGGGGCCTAAGATTACATTTCATTGCATAAGTGTACAAAATATTTTTTAATCAGTCTCTTATGGAAAGACTTTTAGGTTGTTTGCAATTTTTGCTGTGATGGAATATGTTGTAATGAAATCATTTTGGAGCTCCTTTGAGTACTTTTTCTATTAAGTAGCTAGAAGTGCAATTTTTGAGTTGAAGCGTGAATGCATTTTATCTTAGATTACTATTCATCTTGCAGTTTCCTTCCCATCTGCTCCCTCAACCTTACCACCCACACCACCCCATCCCAGTCACGAGCATTACAGTGATCCCAGTGGGGGTCAGATGAAAGGAGAAAAATGGAATCAATCAGAAGCCCCAAAACTCTGTGTCTAAAGAAAGTGTCCTATATTTAGATAATTGGGGCAATTTCAGAGTGGGTGAAGATCAGGAAGCAAGGGAAGCTGTGGTCGGGAGTGAGGCTGGAAGAGACCACAGGCATGAGTAGAATGTAGGCTCTTCTGTGCTACATCATCATATTGGACTCGACTCTGAGGTCTGAGGGGAAACTTTGCAGGAATCTATACTGCCAAGGACGTGATCAAATATGTGATTTAGAGATATCACCATGGCAACAGTGTGGCCCAGCATTTGGGTGAGAGAAGATGAATGGCAGCAAGACAGAAGGGGTCTGTTGCCATGAGAATTTCTGAGGGACATAAGTCACCTTGAGGAGGTAGGCACTGAGAAGTGAGCAGACCTAGGTAATCTCGGGTGGAGCACCCATTAGCCCCAGATCACATCACTTAGAGGAGAAGACTGCCCTATGAGCCCACAGAACATGTGACTGAATATAAATTGAGGTAGTTTTAAGGCTCCAAGCTTTGGGTGTTTCACTGCACAGAAGCGGTACCTGAAATAGTGTCCTCTGCATTGTTGTATGATGGTCCAGGCTGGCTCAAGCATCCCCTCCTGTTGTCATGGAGAGCAGAGCACCCATGTTAACAGCCTCACCAGCACCCATGGAAAGGGAAGAAAGGAGTTCCCTTTGTGGAGATGGCCATTGTCATCACCAAAGATGGAGGAAGGAGATGCTGGGTGCACCCGACTGTTTGGCAACCAGTGGAGAATGCAAAGCAGATCAGGTCTCACACCACACCAATGCTTAGGTGGCAGAGACGGAACAAACACTACAACAAAATAGAGAACATACAATGGATGAGCTCAGAGCACACAAACCCTGAAAGAGAGAGAGAAAATATCAGCTCCTTAAATTGTGTATAGCTGCATAGCCTCATCAGGACAGGGTCTGGGACCTATTTCCTTGTCTATCTACTAATCCACAATAACAATTTATTACAGTGAGACGTGGGAAGGTGGAGACAGTACCCAAACATGAAGACGGCAGGGATTTTGCATGTGTTCTCAGTAGACTGGTAGACAGAGTTGAATCACAGCTTGCTTTCTAAAGACAGATGTGTCCATAAAGACTGAAACCATAGATTAATATAGACATATCATCTAGAACATCTCCAATATGAAAAAATTACCTACTTTATGGACCCTCTGAGATGCACTAAATAAACCATAACAAAAATGACCTTAATATATTACCTAGCTTAAAAGCAAAGGAAACACCGTGGTCAGGAAGTGTTAGGGTACTCAGGCAAGGTGATACAGGAACTGGATACAAGCACTCCAAGGATAAGATCCCAAATCCCATGGTGAAACAGGTTTTGTGGGCTTGTCTATCCAAGAAGGGGAAATAGAGTTGACTCCCTGGCATACATCTGGGGTCTTTCAATGCTATTGGTCTAATCATGTAATGAACCACCTCCCCAAAAGAGCTTGCTCTCTTCCTGTGCCTCCACGATAAGAAACCCACTCCCCTCTGGAAATTTAAACACCCTGAGAACAGGGTTGTGGACTCTGGCCCACTGCTGTGCCCAGAACCTAAAGCAACGTCTCACACATCGTAGGTGCTCAGTAAATAGTTGCTGAATTCTGGAAAACTCTCTATTGAGTCCTTGACATACGGAGCTGTCTGAATTTACAACGCCCACATGGATCAAGAATCAACCTGAGGAGTATCATAAACAGGGGCCCTGGATTGATGAAAACAGTAACTCTCGCAGAATCAAGGTAAAAGCCCTCTGATTTGTTCACTTCCATGGAGCACACCTTCGTAAAAAGTCTCACCGCTAAATCCACATAAAGAATGAGATGTTAAGACAGGAGGCATGGTTTGGGACAAAAGCCCCAAACCAGAAGGGGAACATTGTTTGGGTTTTGTATTATGCACCTGGCTTAAAAGCCAGTAAGTAGGAAGTAAGGGACAGTGGAAGGTAAAGATACAATAGATCTTTGGATGAGGAAATGGGGTCACTGAAAGTAAGATGGGCAGAAAATTTATACCATATGCAGGCAGGAACAATCTGCCACATGAGAGAAGGGAGAAAAATATGAGTAATTACTAACTGGTCATCGAGGAGCTCACAGTCTGGTAGAAGAGTGGATACTGAAGGCTAGTGGAATAGATGAGTCTCAGAAGCTCATAATACAGGAGGTAGTCACCTTACATTGGGTCCACATGGGCAGATTTCCTTGAAGGAGTATTTGTGAGCCAGCCATGAGTCAAGAGTCACTTGTGGCTTGCCATGATAGGAAAGAAAGAACAGCTTGGAAAGTGGCTAGTGTGTGTTGGGGCTTGGAGCAGGGACACTAGGAAGGTGATCTTACTCAGCATTGGGCTTCTCAAAATTTTCTGCCGAAATCCCTGATAGTAGTGTCACCTGAATGGCAGTGAGGACACTCCAGGGGTTCTAGGCAGTCCTTACGCCTAAGGGATCTCTCTTTACAGTTCCATCTTTTATCATATCAATTCATAGGCAGATGCCTTCTACTTGTTAGCTTTCCTGGTATCCTTTTACTTTTAAAAGATGATGTTCTTAATACTTGTAAGTTTAACTGCCTAACATTGTATCCAAAGCTTTGAGAGACATCCATGCTCTAGCATAATACGACATGTTGACCCTGAGGCTGTTGGCCACCTCACTGCACTCTTGGACTCGGACGCCCCAGTTGGGTGATGACATTTTCAGCACTATCTGTTTCCTTTCTCCTCCACCATCCCCCAATCTGTGGCAAATGTTCAAGTCAGGCTGATCGTATGTGGATCAACTGGGGCATGCGTGCAACAGAGTCAATTGGATAAATGGTTGGTTTAGGGAGAACTGATTCTGTTATTCCGACCAAACTACCATTTTGCTTTCCTTGGGGAAGCAAAGGAATGTTACCTACTTCGTTTACATATTTATTCTGAAATGAATTGAGATTGCAGCCCATCTACAAATATGCTGCTATTTTTCTAATGAGACTCCATCTTTTAGCGTGAAATGTTTCCTGGCAGAGAAGGAAATGCCTCCAGTTGATGAGAAGTCTAAGCCTCTTTTGATGATGACAGGTGCACTCATCTCCTTCCCGATGCAAACGGGACAAATGGTTTTGATTCATGGGGAATGATACACGTAGTGACTATTTTTAACCAGACATGACAAATCGTGTTTGAAAATCCTGAGATAATGCTTTTCAATTCAAAACTTAAGGAAAACATTAGGTGTATCAGAGTACCTAGCAGGCAGTCATCACAGCGGTATTTTGATTGAAAGATTAAGAAAATTACTTGTTACTGCCTACGCAAGCGATACAGTGGAGAGAGATGAGACACTTGGATGATTCTGGAGTGTCATTTGGTCTCTTGCTTCCTGCATTCACTTATTACAAAAAACCCTAACCCTTCAAAACCTTCAGTGAACATCTGCCTTACGCCAAGCACAATTGCAAGGTACTGGCAGAAATAGCAATTAATTCCTTCAAATATGATTTGAGTTTCTAGGTGTCAGACAGTGTCCAACTCCATCAAAGAGAAGAGAGCCTTTTTTCATGTACTTTAATTCCGCTTGGGAGAGGTAGCCCAAAAGTAACAAATTCTCAATAATCCTGCCGGTAATGATGACAATAATGAGAATTTCCATAGGGTTATATGATGCAGTGGCCACTTGACAGTGTGTGGACAGAGAAAACTTCCATGAAGAATAATATTTAAATTGTGATGTGAGTGACAGGAAAGGGCCAGCTTTGTAGATATCAGGCAGAGACAACAGTTATTTTCAAGGTCCCAAGAATGGGCTCTTTGAGAAGCAAAAGAAGGTTCTCCTGATGGATGGCCACGGGAGAGGGGAGAGTGGTAGATGGAGGAGTGGCAGAACCAGACACGCAGGTCCTTGATAAGCCAGGGTGTGGCGTTTACCCAAACTGGGCTAGATATTCGGTGAAGGATTTTAAGCACAACGTGATAAGATCTGATTTGCATTTTCAAAAGATCCTGCTGCCGCATGAAAAATGGAATATGGAAAGGGAGGGCAAGAGTGGGTGCCCAGGGGAAGATGATGGCTGCGTGGGAAGTGTCTGCCGAAATGGGGGGAATGTGGAAAGATCCCGGAGTGTATCAGAGGTGGTGTCAATCAGACATCCTCTTGGATGAATGCGGGCCGTGAATGGGGAAGGAAGCTACCTTCACTATGGCTTTCCTACAGCACTTTAGGTTTCTTTCCCCTCCTCTCCCCGCCCCCATTTTGCACACATTCAAGTCTGCTCCCCACAGAATCTTCCCATCTCAGCTACAAACACCAAAATTCCAGTTGCTCTGGCCCGACATGGTTCTTTCCGGCACCCCATCGCGTCTGCTTAGGCAGCACATCTAGTTGGTTCTGCCTTTGGAATGTGTCCATCATCCACCCACTTCTCACATTGCAAATATTAATTACATGGTCCAGAGCAGTATCATGTGGTGCCTGGCTCTCTTCCAGCATCTTAGAGTCTCCATGCAACTCCATTCTTGCCTCCCTGAGACCCCCTGTCAACCCAGGAGGAAGCATTACGTTCCTAAACTGTAAATGAAACTGACACACCACTATGATCCCGCACTGCAAGGCGAACAGAAAGCGACTTCTTTGCACGGTCTAACAGGACTCATGTGGGCTTGCCTCTGTCTCCCTTCCTGATCCTTTGGATGCCACCCTCCCACCTGCCTTTACCTGCCAGTGCTGCTGGCTTCCTTTCTGCCTTAAATCATGCCTTTCCTTTCCCGCCTAAAGGCTTTTGCATTCTCCGTTCCTTCCAAAGAAATGCTCTTCCTCCAGATGTGCCCCAAATATCCACAGTGGTGATTTCTCTCATGATTCATGTCGCAACTCAAATGCCCCACTTTCTCATGGGTTTTCCTGAATCACCCAATGGAAACATTTCCCGGTGCCACTACATAATTTTGGTTGCTGAAGCGAGTGCATCTTTGGGACTCCTATTCTTTGCTCTGCCAAGGAGCTGCCTCTATTAACCTTCCCATGAGAACTCTATAGAATCGCAATACACAGATAGTAGCTCTTTAAGGATGATAAGGGATTTAATCAGAATCTCCCAAGATGCCTCTAATGTGTAGCTTGTCTCTTCTTCTAGAGTGATAATCGGAGGAAAGACAGGTGAGAACACCAGGCGTGCAGAGAGGCCAAATTAAAGTCTGGTTAAAGCGGTCAAGTTGAAGTCTGGTGCTTAACTTGCAAAATATAGTTTTCTGATTTTTTTTTTAACCTTAGATTGATAAACCAAGTATTTTAATGTAGGTTCTGTCCCTCATAGACCTTGTAGTAATCCCCTCCCGGACTGTGCTTTATTTTATTTTTTCTTGGTAACGTGACTGTCTGGTGTGCAGGACGGGAATGGATTGAGTGAGGTTCTCTACAGGTGGAGAAAGTCTGCTTCTAGAGAAATGGAGATCCTTGGGTGGATCCCAGCGGCGGGGGCTGACCTTAGGTCACGTGACTGGAGTCCAGGCCTGGTTATTAGGCACCTGCCTCTGTGCCTGTCACTGCGCAGAACCCCCGCGAAGAGCGTGCTAATGCTCGTGCTCGTGCTGCTGTGTGTCAGGGACGCTGCCGGGGTGTTAGCGGCCCCGCAATCTGTGCTACTCTCTGCAGCTGGGACACGCGAAGGCCTGAACTTGCTCTCAGGGCCCCTCAGGGATCTGGCAGGTGCCTGGGGGTGGGGCTGCGTCCTTGGGCCCTGAGTGGGCGGGGCTTCCTGGGGACCCTCCTCCCGCCACCGGCCCTCAGCCTGGGGAGAATGAGCCCCGCTTGCCCTTCATGCCCCCTGCACCTGCCTTGTGTTTCTAAGATTCCCGATTCCAGCTGGGATGTGACAGTTGCCCACTTTTTTAAAATAGAGAATTTTAGCTGAAGCTCTCAAAGGATCCTTTTTTTTTTTTTTTTTTTTTTTTGGTTATTGTCTTTTGATGACTTGTAGTGGTTTGGTTGGGCTCTGGCAGTTTGCAAAATGATTATTTGGATGTTTGTAATAGTTTTTCATCACATATGATTTATTTTTCACGCTGTCATGAAACCTCTGCTCATTAAACTTCGGCAGATTAGCCCAGATAGCACATCAGTCCCATAGAAAGAAAATCCATGGACTTAACTATCAGTCACAACAATGGCCAATTAACTCCCTGTTAATGTTCTCCACAGAAGTTGTGAAACTGTGGGTCTTAAGAGACTCAGCAAACAGTTGTGTTTTGTGCCATTATCACGTTGTACTTTTTCTATTTCTAAGTTGTCGGGCTAATGGTAACTCAGTACCCGCTAAAAAAAAAAAAAAAAAAAAAAAAAGGGAAATCGCCCAGGAAATCACTGAGGCTGGTCTCCATGCAGCCCTGTAGCAGGCCTTCTGGGAAAGTTCTGGTGGGGGTGGGGTAGCACACTGGGACCAACGATCTCCTGAACAGATGCTCAGTGTCAGAGAACCACGGCGGTGAGAATCAGTGATAAATGAGGGAGAGGAAATCACGCTTCACAGCCCTCTGATCTTACTGGTCTGTACGGAACCTCTGTAGCGTGCAGCGTTTCCAAATTAAACAAAGGGAAGCCTCCCCACCCCCCAAAACAAATGCAACACATTTTCTAGAGTGGCAACTGGTTTCTAGATAGTTTCTGATTGAAGGCCGCCAGACATGCAAACAAAATTTTGTGGAAGAAGGAAAATATCTTAAAGTCATTTCTTTCCCTTCCATCTAAACCTTGATACTAACAAATTGAATTGATTGGGGTGACTTTATTCTTTTTCCGTAAGTGAGCATATTTCCTTTCTATTGCTTCATGAGCCAGATTGTTATAACAGAAAACTAAGTGATAGTAAAACTGTACTTGTATTTAATTTAATTTCCTAAAGGCTAGCAACATGGATACTGATTTTATAGGGAAAATGGAATATGACTGTAAGACTGGAATCTATAGAAAATGCACAAAAAAAGACTTTTTGGACCCTTCCTAAAGCAATAGCATGAAAGTGACTTAAGAGCAACACAGATTCATTCCAAGGTGAGTAATTTTATTTTCCATCACTGCCCAGGATCTCCACCTGGTGGGTTCACAATGAAAGCAAGAGCCCATCCCACTCCCACTGAATCATCAACAGAACTTCTTTGCTTATAGATCTTGCTTATAGATCAGAAAAAAATACGATATTCACAGTCCACTCATTGCAAACTTTTCCAGGAATAAGTTATTCAAATCGAAGATAATTCAATATGATGACGCAGAAGGAGAGTGACTTCTGACTAAATTTAATGTATAGAAGTAAAACTCTGGCTGAAGCCCCATGGCAGCCTAATGGGTCACCTCCTGATGCTGTCAATCCACGCATCACCCTACCAGGAAAATCAAGGGGCAGCCACTGTCTGGGTGATGGCATCAGAAATGCGTGAACTTCAAAGTCACTGAGGATGAGAGCCGGAAATCTTCATTGCCTTTCACTTCTTCAAACTTCTTGTCCCAGCCCTGGAACCTGTCAAAATCCTCTTGGCGCATCTGCCTTTAGGAGAATCTCAGAGACCGGACCTCACACAAAAGGACACATTGGACGAGAACACTCACATTCCCAAATAGTGCTTTGTTTTCTTCTTTCCGAGGGGCAGGTGCAATGGTGGACTTGAACATTGAGTTAAGTCACAGAAAGTGGTATTTCCACACCCCAGTGGTAGAATACTATGCTTAAAAGAGGAGTGGACTCTTACCGGTTTCTAAAAAGTTTATGAAACTTACGCTGCATCTGAGTGAGTTTCAGAATCATTTCAAATGGGGCTGAGGAAGGCGGAGACATGTGTGACACACGGCATGTGGTTGAGAAGGTAAGTTTTTGAGATGCCCAGTGTTCAAATCTCCCTCCTGCCCATCAGTTGGTTTAATGCTCATGCATGTAATAAATTAATTGTCTTCCTCTGTAAAAGAAAAAAAAAAGATGAAAATAACATCTAATAATAAAGAACAACACCAGGTGTTACTCTGGATCCAGTAAAAATGCCATAGTTCTACAAACTCTGAGGGAAGATATTCCAACTCCATAAGTGACATCAGTCCTTTAAAAGCCAATTTCATAACTATTTGGGATTTGAAACCCTTAGCCCATGATAAGGCACAGATTTCTCTCAATATTAATAAGATCTCCTGTGTAAGTAGGGATCATACTACGGGCAAGCCCTTAAAGGTATTCTCCATTTAAATGTTGGAATTTCTAGGAAGTGAAAATCTTCCTTTAAATAAAGATTATTAGAACTGGGAGAAATTTTGGGGGGCACCTGGGTGGCTCAGTTGGTTAAAGTCTGAGACTTCAGCTCAGGTCACGATCTCACAGTTCATGAGTTCAGGCCCCACATTGGGCTCTGTGCTGACAGCTCGGAGCCTGGAGCTGCTTCAGTTTCTGTGTCTCCCTTCCTATCTGCCTCTCTCTCTCCTCTCTCTGTCTCTGTCTCTCTCTCTCTCAAAAAATGCATAAGTATTCAAAAAATTTTTTAAACTGAGAGAAATTTTAGAATACAGCTTTTAAACATGTTTTGTGTTACTTAACATATAGTAAAATTTACTTTTCCCATACATTTCTGACAAATGCCTAGAGTTGTACGGCCATCACAAGGACAATTCCTGATAGCGAATCACAGATACATGGCATGTGACACATTTCACTGAATGATCTTCCTGTCAATACAAATAAGTTTCCAATTATATGTCGAGAAAAAAGGGAAAGAAAGATGATTAGTGATGATTTTGTGAAAGGCGATATGAAAGGAAAACAGGCACATTACTAGAATCCATAAAACAGCAAGTCCTGGTAATACTTTCAGTGGCTGAATGTGCTTTAATATGGGATATGCAGAACAGATTGGTCTGAGTGCTGAGACTTTAGACACCCACATTTTTAATAGCCTGGTCATCCAGCCATGGAATAAAGGAGAATAATGAGGCCACTTGGAACTCATTGACCCAATGCCACCAGAGGGAGAGATCCCATCCTTTCACATGGTCATGTAGCCTCTGCTTAAAGACTAGAAGACATATCTCCTCAAGAAGAAGGAAATTCAATGCCAGTCAACTCAAAATTTCTAAACCCATGACTTCCTGAAGATCTCTTTAATTGTTTCCAGGCTTATCTTTGAAATCATAGTATATCCACATTAGCGGAATTCCTTAGCTATATTGCCCTTTAAAATTTTTCCAATTCCTTTATTTTTTTCATATTAATAACTTCAAGCATATATTTTTCACTTGCAGCAGGAAGATGTAAGGAGGGTCAGATGGTATCTTCACTCATGGGTTGCATTAAAGTAGAGGAATCTGGACTTAGGGAACCCAAGTCTTTTATAATAGACAGTAAAAATTGCCTCTCTTTGCTTGGAGGAAGACTCGCTTTGTTTTTCTAGGTGGTAAGTAAGCCTGCCCTCTATCACTATCTTCCCAAGTTGTTTGCTACACAAACAGTTTTGGAAAGATAGTCCAGAATAAAGTAATTTATTGTTTCTGTTCACAGACTTGAAGAAACTTGAGAAACACATGGAGAATAGTCTCCCAACACTTCAGTTCAATTCTAGCACTGAAATAGATTTCCAATGAATCAATAGACCTCTATTTACTTACTCACCCTCCTAATGGCTTTACTTTGATTTAGTCATATTCTCTTTTCTCTGTTCATACTGATGAACACTGAAAGTGAAAATCAGAAATACCATTCTTTTTTGCATTTATATGCATAAAGATTGATACTTACCCAACACTAGTCAGATTTTATTGTTAAATTTTAGTTTCAGTCTATTTTTTATGTCTTTATTTTATTTATTTTGAGGGACAGAGACAGAGAGTGAGCAGGGGAGGGGCAGAGAGAGAAGGAGACACAGAATCGGAAGCAGGCTCCAGGCTCTGAGCTGTCAGCACAGAGCCCGACGTGGGGTACGAACCCACAGACTGTGAGATCATGACCTGAGCTGAAGTCGGACGCTTAACCGACTGAGTCACCCAGGTGCCCCTAGTTTTAGTCTTTTATGATTAAATTTTAGCAAGTGTTTATTTTAGTATTAAGAAGTATGGCCAAATAAAAGACTGTTATATTGAACTCCTAGAAATGTACTGGCTAACATTACTATGCAAGCTAGTATTACTGAGTTATATGCTAAAGTTCTGGGCAAGGGGTGACATAGATGAGTACAGAATTCCCCAAACTTGACGAATATTTCCTTTAAGGATAAAATAAAATAGCAAGACCATACAATCTCACCTTGCAAGAGACTAACTGAAGAATCTAAGGGCTTATTTTATGAAAAGATCCTTCAACACATATTATTTATTTAAAAAGAACAGTTTTTTTCTTTATATACAGTGGGGGAAGACTCTCAATGAGATAAACACACAACCTGATAAAGGATTTGTTGGAATTCTGGTACCTGAGAAGATGTGATGCACCAACAGAAACATATAAGCCATGGTGATATTGTGATTTACAATAAAAAATATGCATTTGGTCTTTGCCCCCATTCCTGGCACAAAGGTCCTAAAACCCTTGGATTTTATATTCATAACAAATGTCTTTCAACCACACCTGAATTTAGATTAATGAGGTGACTTTTGAAAGCACCTGGGGGTGGGGGCTGGTGGCTAGGAGAACTAGCCATGTGATTGGAGGGGTGGAACTGTTCAGTCCTACCCACAGATCTCTGGGAAGTGGGGAGGGGCTGGAGATTGAGCTCAACCGCCAGGGGTCAGTGACTTAACTAATCACGCCTATGTAACAAAGCCTCCACCACCCCCCAAAGAACAGGATTCAGAAAGCTTCTGGGTTGTCCAAGCTGTGATTTGGAGACAGTTGCATGCTCGCAGAGCGTGGAAGCCCCATGGCCTTTCCCCATCCCTTGTTCTATGCCTCTCTTGCATCTGATTGTTCCTGAGTTATAACCTTTCATAATAAGCCAGTAATCTTGGGGCACCTGCATGGCTCATGATCACACTAATCGTGAGTTTGAGCCCCATGCCAGGCTCTATGTTGACAGCCCAGAGCCTAGAGCCTGCTTTGGATTCTGTGTCCCCCCTCACTCTCTGCCCCTCCCCCACTTGTTCTCTCTCTCTCTCTCTCTCAAAAATAAACAAACATTTGACAGAAATGAGCCAGTAATCAAGTAAGTAAGGTGTTTCTCTGAGTTCTGTGAGCCACTCTAGCAAATTAATGGAATCTACAGAGGGGGGCATTGGCATCTCCAGTCTATAGTTAGTAGGTGACAACCTGGATGAGTGATTGGCAACTGAAGTGAAGGGAAGGCATAGGACATGTAGAATCTGGTGCTAGCTACAGGCAGATAGTGTCAGAATTGAGTTGAATTGAAGGACACCCAGGTAGTCCAAGAATTTCTTGATGGGTGGGAAAACCCCACATTTCAGGACTGTGTGCAGAATTGTAGCCACAGCTTGAGAAGCTCTAGAAATAAAGAAGTTCAGAAGCATTTTTTTTAATGGACTGTGAGGTAATCCCGACCACATCTAAAACTGGTTCATGTAACCTTCAACAGGCAGATTGCCACTTTGGTGTGGAGGAAGTTGTAACAGAAGGAAGGTAGCAAACAGCACAGTGGAGTTTCAATCCCCATGTGGTTGATTCAGATCGTGGCCACTTGTGTTTGCACACGTCCAGATCTGAGGGTTTATTTATTTTGAGCAAGAGCAGAAGAGGGGAAGGGCAGAGAGAGAGGTAGAGACAGAGAGAGTCCCCCGCAGGCTCTGTGCTCTCAGCATAGAGCCCAACTTGGGGCTCAGTCTCACGAACCATAAAACCATGACCTGAACCAAAATCAAGTCAGACACTTAACCCACTGAGCCACCCAGGTACCTCCTGAGATTTTTGTTTTTATGTTTTTATGCCACTTGAAAATAAGAACCAAAGAACTAACCGAAGGGAAAAGCCTTCTGCCACACAGATCTTCTTGTTACTAAGATCACATGATGGGTAAATGATTAACGCTTTTAGAATTTCAAAAATATCTCTCCTGTTATAATAGCAAATAACGTGCTTTCTATGGAAGGGTTATCCGAAGGTGTTTTATTTTAAAATATCTGGACTTCAGTTCCTTAATTTTTGCTTCCCACCAGCTGTTGGCAGAACTTCTGATCAATGCTTTTTATACCGAGTGTGATTTGCCGGGTTTCACGCGGCAAGGGCAGGAATAGATGCTGCCTGAATCAGGGTCTCCCTCGGTGCCCCCCCATCACCTTGGACCTGCTCAACTGTCTCCATTCAGGAGTTGTCACATTCTCTGGGGTGTCATGGGTGGAGTTATGGAAATGAATGATCCATTTTCTACCTCAGCCTCTGCATTCTGGGCTCAGGAGGAAAACCTGTTGTGATCTATTTACCCTCGGGAATGATTTTTCCTCCCACCCTGGCCTGCTTGCCATGGTTTGCGGAGCTCACAGAAGCATCCAGACATGCAGTATTCTGGTCTGTGGTCCCCAACTGCTTCACTTTGGACGAAGTAATAGCTTATTTCCTGACTGACACCTGAAAACCTATTTATGATTTATTCTCCCGCAACTCATCTTCTGAAAGAGCTCGGCATTATTGACAGGGTGGTATTTGCCTTTTACATTCTTCAAATAACTAACTCAGGCAGCATCCTCCCATGGGGCCCCCTGGGGCCCAGGTTATTACATGCTGTTTTTCTTTGAAGGCCTTTTAACCCCGACTATATTGGAAATGTAAATAATCCTCTTGAGGACACTGACATCTCCCTCTGAGAGCTTCCTCTCAATTCAGGAACTGGAGTGTGGAGGAATTAGCCAGCAAAAGGAAAATATTACCTGTGGAATTGATTTTTAGTTCAATGTGTCCGTCCACGGGTTCTGCCAATTATTCGGCATTTAGTGAGCTTCTAACGTGCGAATTAAACAAACGGAGAGGCCTGTAATCACTCAGAATCTTTCGTGAGTCATTGGATGCTGTGTATCCTATATTTATATGAGGTCTGCTAGCATTTTACTCAAGATAAATACATCAGTATACAGATATTTTGGATCATTCTGGGAGAGAATATTATATTTTACCTATTTTAAACAAAATACATTATTTGACTTGATTTATTTTCATCACTGAGTTAGTCATATTTACAAAAAAATGCAACTATTGGAATATAGATTTTTTCCATTTTCCCTAAATAACTAACCAGTATAACAAATTACTGAATGAGTCCCAGGACCAATGAGTCCAACACCCTCCCCCCACCCAACTGTCTCCATCTTTTTTTCTCCATCTTCCCTCACTTATACTTTGGATGTTCTTTATTCCACAGCGACACTGTACATAATCCAACAATCTCCTGAATACCAATTAAGAGGCAACCGACTTGGGAGGGGTGTAATAGTTTCATTTATTACATAGATTATGGCCACTTTTAACATCCTTCAGCACATTTTCAGAGAATTCCAACCCAGGCTCTTGTTTGGATAAAGAATTGCTGGCTAATGTGGTGAGCATTGATTTCGCTAGGTGAGGTTAGAGCCATCTTTCATTCTGTTCACCCAAGGCAGGGGATAATAACTATAAAGATATTGCGCTGGTATTATCAATGAAGAATGATCTGGGCTCCGTCACAATCACAAATGGACAGGGAGGTGATTTTCAGTATATTTGGCACAGTGAGTTTCATGATCACTAGTTTTATGAGAGTAAAATGTTACAGCTTTGAATTTGTAAAAATGATTTATGATCTTATTCATATTATGAAAAATTTTCTGAGAGATTTACTTTACAATAATGAGTTCCACAGTGCAATACAGAACTTTATACATTGTGATTATAACCAGCTTCCTATGTGTAGATGCATTGACTTTACATGTTACTATTCATTGTTCCTAAAAAGACTGTGCTGTATAAATACTGTTAAAATGTGTATATGACCCAAAACAATCTACACATTGAATGTAATCCCCATCAGAATACCAACAGCATTTTTCATAGAACTAGAAAAAGCAATTCTAAATTTGTATGGAATCACAAAAGGCCTGAAATAGACAAAGTAATCTTGAAAAAAAAAAAAAAAGCAAAGCTGGAGGCATCACAATTCCAGACTTCAAATTATATTACAAAGCTGTAGTGATCAAAACTAGCACAGAAATAAACACAAAGATCAATGGAAGAGAATAGAAAATCCAGAAATTAAACCCACAGCCATATGGTCAATTAATCTTCAACAAAACAAGAAAGATTATCCAATGGAAAAGAACATCTCTTCAACAAATGGTGCTGGGAAAACTGGGCAGCAATGTGCAAAAGAAAGAATTTTCTTGCATTATACAGAAAAATAAGTTCAAAATGGATTAAAGACCTAAGCGTGAGAAGAGAACACAGGCAGTAACTTCTTTGACATCAGCGATAGCAACATTTCTCTAGATACGTCTAGATATGTAGAGAATAGATTTCTAGATATGTAGATAAATTAAGTTCAATTGAATTCAGTAATGGGTTAGTATTCAAAATCTGTAAAGAACTTATCAAGCTCAATGCCCAAAAAGCAAATAATTCAATTAAAAATGGGCAGAAGTCATGAACAGACACCTAAAGAAGGCATACAGATGACACATGAAAAGGTGTTCATCATCACTATCAGGAAAATGCAAATCAAAAGTACAATGAGCTATCACCTCACACCTATCAGAATGGCTAAAATCAACAATACAAAAAACAACAGGTGCTGGCAAGCATGTGGAGGAAAGAGAACTTTCTTGCACTGCTGGTGGGAATGCAGACTGGGGCAGCCACTCTGGAAAACAGTATGGAGGTTCCTCAAAAAGTTACAAATAGAAATACCTGATGATCCAGCAATTGCACTACTAGGTATTTAGCCAAAGAATACAAGAACACTCATGCAAAGAGATACACGCACCTTGATGTTTATGGTAGCATTATTTACAATAGCAAGATATGGAAGCAGCCCAAGTGTCCATAAATTGATGGACATGAATGGATTAAGGAAGTGTGGTATAAATACCATGGAATATTATTCAGCCCTAAAAAATGAAATCTTGCCATTTACAATGACATGAATGGAGCTAGAGAGTATAACACTGAGCAAAGTAAGTCAGACAGAGAAAGACAAATGCTATATGATTTCATTCATATGTGGAATTTAAGAAACAATACAAATGAACAAAGGGAAAGAGAGAGGGAGAGAGAGAGACCTAGAGACCAAGAAACAGACTCTTAAGTATGGAGGACAAACGGATAGTTACCAGAGGTGGGGGGGGTGTTGGGTGAAATAGGTGATGGGAATTAAGGAGGGCACTTGTTGCAAGCAGCACTGGGTGACATATGGAACTATTGAATCACTCTATTGTACCCCTGAAATGAATTTAACACTGTATATTAACTAACTGCAATTAAAATAAAAACTTAAAAAAAATCTGTTCTTTAACATCTGATTCCTTTTATACAAAGCATGATGCTCACTTTTTTTCCCCTGACAGTCTGAAACTTAACTAAGCCCTGAAGTGTTGTTGAGCAAGTGAATCCTATATCCGATTTCTTCTCATTCACAGGTATATACCGCATCCTGCTTTCTTCACTAAGTCATCAATCCACTTGCCATGTTGTAAGTTCACCTTTTTGGTGAACCAGTCCTCGGTCTTCTAGTGCTGTGGTGCATGATGAGTCAGATGTAAGCCCTTTGGAAGACAGAAAACAAAAAATGAAAATATATGAGCCGATAAAATGTATCAAAGACAATGCCAGGAAATCGGTGGCGTCACTTACCAATTTATTGCCACTCCTCTCTAAATACACCCTCATCATATTGCGCTGTGATAAAAGAATCAGCCCCACTAAGTGTTTCTCCGTTCTGGCCGGGAGGCTGGTAAAGCAGATCAGGAGAGGGGATGCTGGAAGGACAGTGCATGAGAAAGGGACTTTTTTTTTTTTTTTTTGATAACAGAGTGCTTCCCTTTCTGCTTGCTCCAAGACTATGAAAGATATGCCTGCAGTATACACAATAGTGCTGACCTTCTAGCAAGTTTGTCATCACCCTCAGAATATTACCATCAGTCCCCCTCTGCCCATCAACTTTACCAGCACTTATGGGTGCCGGCAATTTATGGGTTGAATCCTTACCTGCTCCAATAGGGTCCAAATGGGCAGTGGGGAGGAAGCAAATGAGAGAGAAAGAGAGCCTGAGAGGTGTTCAGGCAGGTCTGGTGGTCAACAGGAGGTTGGTCTAGGAGCTGGTTTGGTCAGGAACTTGTGAGTTCGGATTTAGGTGTGTTAAATGTCACGGCAAGGTATTCCGTAGTCCTCAGAATTGTGAGTAATCTGCAATGAACATGAAAGTTCAGATGATCTCTTTGCAATCCTGATTTGAATTCTTTTAGGGATATACCTAGAAGTGGGATTTCTGGATCATGGTGGTAGCTCTAATTATTTGAGGGACCTCCATACTATTTTCCATAATGACTGCGCCATTTTACATTTACGCCAATAGCATACAAGGACTTCAATTTCTCTACATCTTTACCAACACTTAACTTTTTGTTTTTTATGATAGCCATTCTAACAGGTGTGAAGTAATATCATATTGCGGTTTTGATTTCCATTTCCTTGATAATTAGTGATGGTGAGAACCTTTTCATATACCTGTTGGCCAACTGTATGTATTCTTTGGAGAAATGTCTATTCAAGTCCTTTGCCTATTTTTTGATTGGGTTAATTGTTTGATTGTTTTTGTTTTGTTTTGTTTTGTTTTTTTGTTTTGTTTTTCTCTCGAGTTGTAGTGGTTCCTTGTATATTCTGAATATTACTTCCTTATCAGATAGATGGTTTGCAAACATTTTCTCCCATTCCATAGGTTGCCTTTTCAATCCACTCATTGTTCCCTTTGCTGCGTGGAACCTCTTCAGTTTGATACAGTCCCAAATGTTTGTTTTGTTTTTGTCACCTGTGCCTTTGTGGTCATATTCAAGAAATCAACCTAAATGGGTATTGGTGGCTTAAGAGATAAAGCAAATGTGGTATGTACATACAATGGAATATTATTCAGCCTTTAAATAAAGGAGTGCCTGTCATATAAGACCACATGGGTGACCTTGGATGGCATTAGGCTAAGTGAAATAAGCCAGTCACAGACAAATCTTGCATGGTTGCACCTATATGAGGTACTTGGGATATCCAAATTCATAGAAATGAAGAATGAAACAGTGGTTGCCAGGGGCTGGGGGGAAAGGTGAATGGGGGACTCTACTCATGGGAGTAAAGTTTCTATCATGTAAGATAAATAAGGTCTAAAACTCTGATGTACAATATTGTGCCTATAGTTAACAATACTGTATTATGCGCCTAAGATGTTAAGAGTAGATCTCATGTCAACTGTTCTTACCACAAAAAATAAATTAGAGAGAAAAATGAAAACAAACACAAAGGAGCAGGAGGAAGGTTTTGGAGGTGACAGGTGTGTTCACTGCCTGGTTAGGTTCATTTTGCAGGTGCATATGTATGTTGGGTTTATACTTCGAATATGTGCAGTTTCTTGTATATCAATTATACCCCAACAAAGCTAATTATGAAAAAATGATCTCTCAGAACATAAAATACAAAAACACAAGGTTGACCTCTAAAATGATTTCGGGTTTAACATCACCTAATTTAAGTTCAAAATTCAGTGAACATGTTAAATATGAACACTTACAATAAAGGGACCTACTTTAACAAATTAAATTTAATGCTATTGGCTTGGAGGCCTTTTAGTCCAAATCATTTTTAACCATACAGTCATTTTGATACCTGAACAAATTCTAATATTAAATATCCTGTGGCATTTCCTAAGTGATTATTACGTATTATTTTCTCAAATATTTTTCTACATCTAGGGAAACAGAGAAACCACGGGACTTTACTGGTAATGCTAGCAGTTTGGATCAATAGATTAGTGAGTGGTATTACTTCTGTTATTTCAACAAACTGTTGAATGTATTAAACCAATTTTCATAGTGACTTAGTTAATGCTGTCTTATGTCAGGAACCAGGAAGCTAGGTCATCCGCTGTAGGTAGCGTCAAATGGAAGTCAATGGGAGGCTGATAATTTGAAGAAATACATTTGATATTACCTGATAATTAGAGTCTCTCCCTCTCTCTCTCTGTTTAACACACACACACACACACACACACACACACGAATCTCCATCATTTGGGTTTGGAAGACAGTCCCAGGGCTTGTCTGTCAGTGGGCACAGGGCAAGCTGCCCTGAGTGGCCCAGCAGAGGGTACGTGCATACCATGGCACTAGACCTCTAAATGGGGGGGGGGGGTGCCCAAAGTTATGTCCCCTGTCCATCTCTGCCATGCCACCCAAATCACCTGGAGAAAACTATCTTACTGTTTTGACACAGTTAATGAGGGAACAATTAATGGATCTGCAGTCTGGAAACGACTGCCAATCATTGTCATATACTCCCAGAATGCCAATTCAAGATCAAGGTCACACACTGAAATATTCAAAGGAGTGAACTGAACACACACCAGTTTTGCAACTAGTAGGAAACAATAACAAAATTAAAAAAAAAAGAAAGAAAGAAAAGAAAAGAAAAAGAAAAAAGAAACGAACTGAAATCACTCCAGCATCCATTCTCTTTGGAAAACATGTCCACAAATATAAATTTCCTATCTCTTTGAAGTTTTATTTTCCTTTCTATTTTCCTGCCTCTCTCCCTAATCCTCTGATTTGTGTTTTTTTTTCTTTGGACATTTGGAGACTCATTTCTTTCTACATGAACAATTGGCAACTTCACAGGTTTTAGTGAATCAAACCCTCATGTCTACCACAGGCTTTTGGCTCTCTGGTACCCTGAGACAGAGTCTCCTCTAAAGGCATTCGGGTAGTCTCCCTCCCACCCTCTGCCTCCAAGACCCTCATCTCGGGGCACCTCGGTGGCTCAGTCGGTTAAGTCTCTGACTTTGACTCAAGTCATGATCTCGTGGTCCATGAGTTTGAGCCCCACATCAGGCTCTGTGCTGACAGCTCAGAGCCTGGAACCTGCTTCGGATTCTGTGTTTCCCTCTCTCTCTGCCCCTCCCCCTTCATGCTCTGTCTCTCTCTGTCTCTCAAAAATGAATAAACGTTAAAAAAAAAAAAGACCCTCTTCTCAACTTAAAACAGCAGTGCAAGTAATAGCCCTTGATGAGAGAGTGTCTCCCCTCCACATCTGGGGCTCCTCTTCATTATCCAAGGATGCTTCCTAAAATTCGGAGCACGGGTTCCTCTTCCTGTTTTCTGTACAGATACACTACCTGGTACTCAGCACTCCTCCTCCATAAACCATGTATCACCACAGTAATATTTCCAAATGGTATTAGGTGTTTTCTCTGCTGTTCTTCATCTGCAACTAGTGTCTGCATACTCTACATCATTCCATACTCTCAGTTCATAGAGTGGCCTTTTCAGCAACATTATCTCCTAATTGCTTTTCAGAATTTGGCACTGGAGCCTGAAACATGCATGTCCATGCAGACCTATACCGACATCATGTACATGCAGCCCCAGGTGTTGGGGGCCTCGAACAGGGTTATGGGCTCTTCTGGGTACAAATCCCCATTACGCCACTTCTTTACAGGTCCTCCAGTAGAAACTCCCAGAAAAATAGAAGATGTAGCAACAGGTAGAAAACACATAGTACCTTATTTCAGAGAGCAAACACTCAACAACATAGGGAGAGCACCAATGAAAAGTCAAGACAACCACATGTTATTTCAACATTAAAATGAACGATTTAGTGGGTGTGTTGACTTTAGAAGAGCAGCTCTCCATAGAAGTGCTGACTCGAACTCAGGAAATGTCCTGGGTTGCCATGCCTTTATGTTGTCAATGATACAAGCTTTGCAGGTGCATCATCTACACTGCTATCCTCTCTGGGAGAGCAGGCAACCCTGGCCTCACATGCGTCCCTCCTGCCCCTGCACCCTGCTTGCTCTGCTCTGGGGTCTTCACACTCTCTCAGGGCAAGTTACCAACCCTCCCTGGGTCTCCACCCTTATTTGTAAAACAATATCAACCTAGAGGGTTTTTTGTGAGAATTTAATAAGAAAATATATTGAAAATATATATGGCAGCTGGGTAATCACAAAGCTGGTGACAGAGTATCTATTTTGTTTTCTTTGCTTTTCCCTCATCCTCCTCTTCTCTGTCTCACTCTTTAAAACTTATATTTCGCTCCTTCAAGCTCCCCTTTGGCCCCCTTCCACTTTTCTCCTGGCCAGAATCATTCTCTCCCTCCCTGCTTCTCTCTTTCCTTATAATGAGATACTCTTAGCCATTTGAAATTTGCATATGGCTGAGTTATTTGCTGCTAAATTTGAGGCTTTTGACCCCCAAATCTTGAGATCATTATCCCAATTGCAGGAGTAGAAACCAGGAAGTTGTATGTTTAACAAGTTTCTCTAGAGATGCCGATATAATTGGTCAACTATTTGCATTTTGGGGGGGGGAACACAGCTAACATCTGCAATATTAAACATTAAACAAAAAGGTTTCCCAACTTTGGATGGACAATTGAAATTACTGGAGAGTGTCCAGCAACAGAGCAGAGCAAATAAATTAGAATCTCTCAGTGAAGGATCCAGGTATAGGTGGTATTGTCAGGAAAGCCAACATACAGCACGATTCTCAACTTTTTATATGATTCAGAGGGAAGGTGGGTGGAGGGATTGGTGAAATAGGTGGTGGACATTAACAATACAGTTATCTTTTTTTCAAGTTTGTTATTTATTTTGAGGGGTGGAGGGGGCAGAGAGAGGGAGAGAAAGAATCCCAAGCAGGCTCTGCACTGTCAGGACTGAGCTCAAGGTGGGCTCGGACTCACAAACCATGTGATCATGAGGACCTCAGCCAAAATCAAGAGCCAGACACTTAACTTACTGAGCCATCCAGGCCCCCAAACAGTACACGTGTCTTGATGAGCATGGAGAAATGTACAGAATTGTTGAATCATTATATTGTACATCTGATACAAATACAACGCTATATGGCAATTATAGTTGAATGAAAACGAAACAAAAATCAATCAATAAAAGCATAAACTTCATAGCCAAAATAAATATGTAAATAGAAATGAAAAACAAGTAGCTTATTGAATATGAATGCCAGAGTTAAAAATTCCTACCAATAATATGAAAGTGCCTGAAGGCTGAGACATTTTACACACAATCGTTGTTGGGTGCAAGCACAGCACAAGTTCCAATGTCTACTTCTATATTAATACACACTTTTTCAAATTAACCATTAACTGCTGGTGACATCAGATAAGAGAACCCAGCATATTCAAGCTAAGCTCAATGTCCTTGAAGACTAAATAGCGTTCACTGTTCTCAAGGTCTCTCTGTATGAGTTAAACATATTGCATAAAGCAGAGTCCTCGAATGATGAAGAGAAACGTAAATAGGACCTGGATGTGATGCATTTTAAATATATCAATTACAGCCTACAATATGTATTCTGTAATCTGTAAAAATAGTATGTGCTTATGCACATTTGTCATATATCCTTATTTTTACAATGTTAAATATCAAACTCATAAACCTATGTTTATAAACTCACTATACTTCACTTTGTGCATATTGTACAAGACTTTTATATGGTAAACACCAGGTTTATTAAGTGAATAAAGTGATTAATGTGGGGAACCTGGGAGGCTCAGTCGGTGGGGTGCCCAAATTTTGGCTTAGGTCATGATCCCAGGGTTGTGGAATTGAGCCCTACATTGGGCTCTGTGCTGAGCATAGAACCTGCTTGGGATTCTCTCTCTCTCTCTCTCTCTCTCTCTCTCTTTCTCTCTCTCTCTCTCTGTCCCTCCCGCAATCATGCCCCCCCTCTAAAAAATAATGTTATTAGTGCATAATACTCAAGAAATAGTATGGCAAATAAACATTTTTATATTAATAAAGAAAACAATTGCTTTTGACTCCTCTTCCTGAATAAATTGACTCTTTCTTTTCTCTATGTTTTAATGTTGGGGGAAGTTAAAAAGTTATGTTTTATCTTTTGGGGATCTTGTTGCCTGAAGACAGTGTAGGGTGACTACTTTTGGTTCTAACCTTGGGGTAGACTTTTGTTCCCCATTCTGCAGAGAGATAAGGAGCTGTCACATCTCCATAGGCTCACAGGCAGGTCTTCCTTCTTCTCTTTGTTCAATTGTTCAGCTTGCTCTTTTCTCTGCCCTGTCAGAGAACTTTCTGCCTTTTATCCTTTGGGGTGGATTTATTCCCTTATTCCTAACCTAGGAACACTTAATGTCCAAGAGCAGTGTTATGGTTAACTGGTTGGAGAAACATTTGGAAGGTCAGAATAAGTAGAGAAAAAGGACAGAGACAAGGGGGTGGAGAAACATAGGCAGGAAGAAGAGGGGGAGGCATTAGATTTACACGACATATATTCTTAATAATGAAGCAAAGAAGTCCATGCACTAGTGAATAATAAAGCACAGATTCCCCAGTGAAAAACACCAATCATTTTTACAAAACTGGACCTCTCAAGGCACACAAAATATGAATTACACCTTTAATAACAATCATTACAACCAGAAGTCAATGACAATACTCATTAATGACACAAATGTTTCTATGATTAGCATCACAAGTGAATTATCCTTTGCAAATCTGCTACTCAAAACATAAATACGATTTGCAAATTTTTAATATTTCTATTCATGTGGGCCTTTCTCCCTGATCACTCTCACTCTGACAAAACAAAGGGCAAAACATCTGCAAGTTAAGAATATAATTTGAGTCTTGTGCCCAAGAGGAGGGTGATTAAAAAAAACGTGTCTTTTGAAAGTAGGGCCCATGAGTCTGAAGATTAGATTAAATACACTGTGAACTGGGGGATAATGCGGCTGTTGAGTAGAAGTGGTGAGGGAGTTTGTAACACCACTTACCTTCCAGTAGATTCTCCAACATGACAGACACTTCCAGGGGCCCAAGGTGAACTGTGCAGAGACAGCATTTGCCATTTAAATGAAATGTAAGCAGTTACAAGAAAAATAAAAAATGAGTGAAATATTTGTTGGAGAAATACAAAATAGTACACATGAAATGATTACATATACCCATAAGTACACAAGAATAACATCCTCTAGGGTTCCTGTACGTGGGTACGTATATGTGCCCATCTAGAATTATGCTGTGTTATCAGGTAGAAAACACATCATGATTGTATGATGCTTCTATGGTAGACAATTGAGGTAGACGTTGTTTCCTTATCTTTTATTCCATCTTTCCATTCACTCATTCATTCATTCATAACTCCAGACACATGGATGACAGCACCATCCAAATATGAACCAGGAAACATGGCTGATTATCTAAGGTTAAAACTGAAATGAGAAATGGGACATCCTTTCCCATCAAGGATGATTACTCCTCTTTGATTATAAACTATGTGTGGATGGAGATGGTCTATGCTATTTGGCTTTACGATATAATGATAATCATTGCAAAGCTAAAATTAAGCTGGATGGAAATTATAATACATTCAATCAGAGCAAAAGCGTATCCCAGGTTTAGTTCTGACTTTGAGAAGGCACTCTAACAATACGTTATGGGCAACAAAGTGTTGGTCAGAGTTGGCAGATTGAGCCAAATCTTCCATGGAAATGGATGACAGTGATTGGAACCTTACCCAGGACAATGTTTATTTTTTGGTCAGTTAAATGTTAAAGTACAAACACCCCACACACCTGGAAAGTCAAATGGTTTCTTCCATTCATGAAAAGTGACTTTGGAATCCAATCTTTTATAATGAAATTAAAGTGAATTTTTAAACGAAGACAAGGCTTTAAAAAAACTTTCAGAAAATTATGCGGTGCACTGTTTTAAAACTAATTTATCCTCCTATTTAGGGTCTCACCTTAAAAATATAACCTGAATAGGGGTGCCTGGGGGGCTCAGTCTTTGAGCATCCAACTTCTGCTCAGGTCATGATTGCACGGTCTGTGAGTTCGAGCCCCACATCGGGCTCTGTGCTGACATCTCAGAGCTTGGAGCCTACTTCAGATTCTGTGTCTCCCTCTCTCTCTCTCTGCATCTCCCCCACTTGCACTCTGTCTTTCTCTATCTCTTTCTCAGAAATAAGTAAACATTAAAAATAATTTAAAAAATAACCCAAATAGATTTGGCTGTGAAAGACAGAAATATAACAACAAAAACTCATTCTTTGTTTTTTAAATTAAAAAATAATGATTTTTATTTATTTTTGAGAGAGAGAGAGACAAAGTGTGAGTAGGAGGGGGAGGTGTAGAGAGAGGGAGACACAGAATCTGAAACAGGCACAGAGCCCAATGTGGGGCTCGAACCCACGAACCGTGAGGTCATGATCTGAGCCAAAGTCTGATGCTTATCCGACTGAGCTACCCAGGCACCACACAACACAAACTCCTTCTTAAGAGTGTCCAATTCGTATTAACCACGATAACTTTTCATACATCTGAAATGGGTCATAATAACTGGTAAAAAATCACTTCTATGTGCTGCACAAGACAGCTATCTGTGATCCTTGTCTGTGAGCATATGCCTCGTTTACAAATTTCTGAGAATAACTGCAAGTTTATGTGAACGACAGTTTTGCAGTTCTTCCCAGGTTTCCTCTTAATTTTTCTAAATAGTATCAGGGTGCTCAGATCTAAATTGCAGATATAATATCTTAAACACCCCAAAATACACACTATTAGGGTAAAATATAATGAGGGGTGCACAAGTTTTTTTGTTTTTTTGTTTTGGGGGGATTTTTTTTTTTTGCTAACTTAATATAATCTTCATGTTTTCTGAAATCTATACACAGTGACCAGAGCATAAGGTTTGAATGAACTTAAATTTCTGTCTTCACCCTAAGCATGTACTTGTGAACTAGAACCTTATCCTCTGTAACCTAAGTTTCTTTATTTGTAGAAAGGGAGTAAAAGAGAGGGCCCACAGCACAGGTAAGGAAGCCTGTTCGTGACAATCTGAAAGTGTTCAATAGGTAAATGGGATTATTGGGGCTCCTGAGTGGCTCAGTCAGTTAAGCATCCAACTTGGGCTTGAGTCACGATCTCAGAGTTCACACTTCAGGCTCTGTGCTGACAGTGTGGAGCCTGTTTGGGATTCTCTCTCTCTCCCTCTCTCTGCCCCTCCCCTTCCCCCCTACACTTGTGCTCTCGGTCTCTCTCAAAATAAATAAATAAACTTTAAAAAATGGTGTTGTTACTCTGAGGCGGTCAGTTTATTCCCATGTTTTAATTACTTTGGGAAGTGGGAAACGTTTACGCATTCCTGGAAAGGAGGGCTTCATTTATTGTAGCATCTGTCATCCCAGAGTTGGGTGCATCCTGTTAAATCAATTTGTAGAAATACAGAAATATAAATGCTAAACTAAAATGTTGAGAGTTGGAGGGTAGAGAACTAAAACATAGTGTAGAGAAGAGAGGAGACAAAGAAGCAAATATCTTGCCGTAAGTATTTGACAAGGTTACAAGAGATTAGGTGTGAGGGTGAATCCAGTCAGAGGAATGCATCACACTGACTTATCTAAAAACATACCAGTGTAGTTATTATTCTAATACCTTGGAAACATGAGTTGGGGCAGGGATGTTTACTTAGGGATACCTGAATGCCCTTTTATTTTTTTTAACGTTTATTTTATTTTTGAGAAAGAGAGCACGAGCAGGCTGGGGGGTGGGAGTGTGCAGAGAGAGAGAGAGACACAGAATCCGAAGCAGGCTCCAGGCTCCGAGCTGTCAGCACAGAGCCTGGTGCGGGATTCAAACCAATGAACCAAGGGATCATGACCGGAGTCAAAGTTGGGCACTTAAACGACTGAGCCACTCAGGTGCCTAATTGACTGCCCATATAGACCTGTCACCAAAATATCTGCATTAGTCCACATTCAAACACTTGAGGCAAATGTAATTTCCCCCATTTTATAGGCAGAGAATAGGACAAGAGAGCAGCCTGGTAGGTGTCAGACGACCCAGAAGGGATTAAGTAGACGGAGAATCTGACCTATGACTGACATCAAAGGGGAGCGGGAGGTGGGGGGGATGGAACCCAAGCCCCTTGGTGCAATGAATGACCAACTGAGTCTCGTCTCTTCCCTCATCCCATCATGTCATCTGCACCTGTCCCAGCAATCATCTATACTCTTTTGCTTTTGTTTAGTATCGCCTGACTGCGCCGCAACACCGGCTCTTTTTCACACAGTCTGATGGCGTTGAGGTGGCTTGGACAACAGTAAATACTTTTCAGACTTGGCTTCTAGCCTCTGAAATATATCAGGAAGGTTTAAAACTAACATTTTATGAAAATGCTTATGAGGAATAGGTTTATAATCCTGTAAATTAGTGAAAAAAAGAGTATCCTATATTTTATAACATAATAGTAGGTATTTTCATTGGGTGCATGTACAGTTGCACAGAACACCAATGTCCACAGGAGGATGATTTTACTTTTTCTGGCTTAAACCCCTTTTTAGTCCCTCCCAGAAGGACCCCCTGTGAAGGTGAGCAGATTCCCAACAGGGAGAGGCTGTGTGGAATGGAGGGAGGATAGCAGGGCACCTGGAGAAGGAGGGCCACAGTCCACACCATGGAGCAAAAGCCGGAGGGGTTTGTGGGAGCCTGGCAGGAATCAGGAAAGCTCCAGAAGGACACCCAGTTAGCTTAAGACAGGACCAGTCACCAGGTGGATGAGAAGTGTAAAAGTGAACACAGGTGGCCATTCTTCCTCAAACATCAAAAGGCACAACTTCAGGGTGCCTGGGTGGCTCAGTCACTTGGGTGCCTGACTCTTGGTTTCTTCTCAGGTCATGATCCATGATTCTGAGATGAGCCCCATGTTGGGCTCTGTGCTGACAGTGCAGTGCCTGCCTGGGATTCTCACTGTCTCTCTCTGTCTCTCAAAATAAATAAATAAACATTTTTTTTAAGGCACGATTTCATTTAGAGCATAGTAGACCTTTTTTAAAAAATTTTTAATGTTTATTGATTTTTGAGAGAGAAAGAGAGACAGAGCACAAGCAGGGGAGGAGCAGAGAGAGAGAGAGGGAGACACAGAATTGGAAACAGGCTCCAGGCTCTAAGCTGTCGGCACAGAGCCGGATGCCAGGCTCGAACCCACGAAGCATGTGATCATGACCTGAGCCAAAGTCTGATGCTCAACCGACTGAGCCACCAGGTGCCCCACAGTAGACCTTTCGAAAAATGTTTTTAAAAAACATTTATTTATAGGGGCATCTGGGTGGTTCAGTCAGTTGAGCATCTGATTTCAGCTAAGGTCATGATCTCGAGGTTCTTGAGTTCGAGCCCCACATCCGGCTCTGTGCTGACAACTCACAGCCTGGATCATGCCTCAGATTCTGTGTCTCCCTCTCTCTTTGCTCCTCCCTTGCTCACTCTCTCTCTCTCTCTCTCTCAAAATCAATAAACATTAAACAAAATTTTGAGGGGGAGAATAAACATATTACATGTTTATATATACATGGGGGGTATAAACATATTATATTGAGCCCTCAGATGTTCTCCAAGCACTTAGATGTAGCAGTAGCTTAGAAAACATAAAGCAGTAGCATTTTACTTTTGAATATCTGCACTCGTCACCATGATATATAAGCATAAACACCTACTGCCCATTCCACGCTAATCAGAAACACAATAGGTGGCTGAGGGTGTCACAAGCTTTGGGACACCGGTGTCAGTTCTATCAAAGAAGAGGAATTCAGACTTGGTTAGTGGAATATGGACCCCCAAGAATTCAAATCATTGACATACACAAAAGAACATGCTGGGAAATGGCTGTCTCATTATAAAGTGTCTCTGCCGTCTGACAGGTGAGCTGCAGTGACTCACCCAGTCACTTGGACTTCACAGATGGCCCAGAGTTGGTGGCTGTAACGTGAATGAATCTAGCATTATTGCCTCTCACCGTCAGTGAAAGACAAATGACCCGTTCCTCCTCTCCCTTGGAGAGAGTCCATATACCTGTCCTTCTGTGTAGACATGTTACCACGGCAAGGACTAGCACCCCTTTGATTACAATGCCTGAGACTTTTACATTTGGAGTGAAGGAGGGTTGTGTCTAAGCTGGGGATTTCAGGCAAGGACATAATTTTGTAAATTAGATTGTGAAGTGACACTCATTGACTGTATTTGATTTAAAAAATAGGAATTTTTGTATTGGAAATATAAGCAGAGCATTGACTCATTTATCAATATTTTCATGTCAAGTATCTGCAAAATTCTTACCCCGCACAGGTGAAGTGTGTGAGGAACCGGGTAGACCAAAGCCAAACATTCGGGTGTAGCTTTCAGTGGGTTTCCAACATGGAGGACACCGAAATGGGAGCCGAGCATCTGAGATGTGTCTGGAACTCTGGCTACACAACGGCCTCCAAGTTCAGCATTTGGGGGCTGTGCAGCAGCTGCAG
>CM053572.1:138204097-138331347 GCA_028646485.1 Cryptoprocta ferox
CAAAGTCTCATTAATGTTAAGAATTTCTCCTCAACAATCGCTCTTTCAGGATTTTATGCCAAAGACATTATTAGAATCAAAATGGTAGACATTTACATCCGAAAGGACAGAATCCTAGAGAAAAATGTGCTGAGTGGTAAGCTTGCACTTTGTTTTATGTCCCCCTCACCCCCTCAAGCATCTGCAAAATTCTTACCCCACACAGGTGAAGTGTGTGAGGAACCGGGTAGACCAAAGCCAAACATTCGGGTGTAGCTTTCAGTGGGTTTCCAACATGGAGGACACCGAAATGGGAGCCGAGCATCTGAGATGTGTCTGGAACTCTGGCTACACAACGGCCTCCAAGTTCAGCATTTGGGGGCTGTGCAGCAGCTGCAGGGGAGAATCAGAGGCAGGCAGAGGGTTCAGAATTTCAGCCCAGACCCACACTGGAATGAAATCATTTATTCCCCTGCAGCTGTCTACTGCAGGGTATGCTGAAACTGCCCCAGAACTTCCAAAGAATGGGGCGGGGTGGGAGGGGGGAGGTGGCTGAGTCAAAAGGTCCCACTTCCATTTACTCAGGATCCCGGAAGGAAAGGAGAGACTGAGACAGACGTGTGATAATTTCCCCAGATCGCTGAGGAAACCAACTCTGTAGATTTAAGAAACTTAGTGCAGCTAACAATTATCACACCTTGACGAGTCAAAGTAAACATGCTATTACTATTGTTACAATTACTTACTGCTGTCTTGCTATGACCACTGCTGCTGTTACTACTACTGCTAGTGGCACCGCCACTGCTGCTACAGCCTCCACTACCAGTGCCTCTGCCGTCCCCACGATTACTACTCCAATGACTACTCTCCTCTTCCTACTACGGCTGCTGTTACTAAGTACTCCTACCACCGCTACGGGTACTCCTGATACTACTACCCCCACTACCGCTAATACTACAACTACGGCTGCTGCTGTTGCTGCTGCTACTACTACTGGTACTGGTACCACAGCTTCTCCTGTCCCCACGAGTACTGTTACAACATCTCTTCTTGTTGTCGCTAAGGCTATGACCGGTATTATGACTAATGCAGATATGACGGCTGCTATCTCAACCACTCTCGCCACCACTGTGATTACTACTAATTCGTGTAATAATTATAAAAGCAGATGGGTTCTAGTGCTTACCACGTGTCTGACTCTATTTGCTTTACATTTGATCCTCGCAGAAATCCCAGAAGTAGGTGCCATGCTATATCACAACTCTTCTAGAGCATGACAAATATGGACATATGTTAGATAAGACTCTGGTGGATCCTTACGCAATTCTGCACTGAGGCACAAGAAAGGTGACACAGAACAGCCTCTCGCTGAGCTGCATGTCTAGTCTTAGCCAATGAGCTACAATGACATGACATTTAGCTGCCTTGGCTGACATGGCCTGAACCAATGGAAGATCTCCATGCTTTTTCTCTGCCTCAGTGACAGCAAAGGTCCCATGTTCTAGGCGATGTGGCCGAAAAGTGGTGAAGATGAGTGACTCTTTGCATTAGAGTCCCTAGCGATTTTGTGGAGCAGAACCCCCCCACCTCACCCCACCCTACAGCTTTGCATTTGCACCTCCAGCTAAAAATCGACCCCTCTTTGGTCGAGCTACTGAGAGACGGGTTTATTCATTACTTCAACATGGTCTAGCTTATCCAGGCTAACATAAGCCTGCATTAAAACCTGAACTTGCATCATGAGAAGGCATGCTATAGAGCAATTTATAAATATAAATACAAGAATCCTTAAAAACATTTAACATGGAGTCCAGTAAGATATTAAAAGGGCACTGCATAATGACAAGGTAATGTTAATTCCAGAAGTGTGAGTGGCCCAATGTTAATAAAGCTATTAATGGGAGGCAACAGTTCACAGTTTACATGGCAAAGCATTTCCTAGAACTCCACGCCCATTCTTGCATGTAACAAACAGTAAAAGAAAACAAGCCCTCCCACTGAAGCCAAGGATTGAAAGGGAATAAGATTGCCATGTTGAACTCTATCTAGCCGGCCTCTCCTCTTTGAAGACCTCTAGACACAGATGGGAAGCTCAGGTATGCAGAGCTGCACTAAAGCAGAAACCAGCAAGTATCTATTCTCAGCCACCGCATGAATTGAACTGCACACCAAATATGAATATAAAAGCACAAATCTGCATCAGTCCTGCACTAATAAAAAACAGGAATTTACCTAAACTAAATTAGAAATGACAACAGACAAATCAGTTAATATCAAGCATCAAGCATATAAATATACTGTGTAGTAGTAACTTTGTCTTTATTTGTTCTACATGTGTGGATTGCTTTTTTGAAAAATATTTTTTAATGTTAATTTATTTTAGAGAAAGAGAGAGAGACAGAGAGCCAGCAGGGCAGAAGCAGAGAGGGGAGACACAGAATCTGAAGCAGGCTCCAGGCTCTGAGCTGTCAGCACAGAGCCCGATGTGGAGCTCGAACTCATGAACTGTGAGATCATGACCTGAGCCAAAGTCAGACGCTTAACTGACTGAGCCACCCAGGCACCCCAGATTGCTTTTTGTACAACAAATACTAAGCTAAATTTTGGAGAGGTAAACATGAATATATAATAATCCCTCAAAATATAACACAACAACCTTGGTTGGGAGACAGTTTGCCAAACCAGATAATCCCATAGCAAGACACCCCACCGGGAGTCTGTTGAGGAGGCCAAGAAACACAGAGGGACCAAGAATCTCTCCTGGAGGACATTTTTAAATGGCTTGAAGAAAACATGTAATTTCATCTCTTCTATTTCCTGTGAAATGAGAGATGTCTTTCAGCATCCTTGTGCTGAAATGACAATGAATCCCCTCTTAACAATTTCCCAAAGAACGAGAACTTGAATGGACAGCACTAGAATGATGAGCTGATCTCATGGATTTTCTTAGTGCCATTTCATCCACTGAAGTGCTTGGCTTTTTCCAACAAGAGGAGTTACAGATCACAAAAGTGTAATTAATGTCAAGTATCTTCATTCAACATGACAAGTGCCAAAGACAGAGTGGGGTAAGAAGTCAGGGAAAATGGCAAATTATTGTCCAGCACTCAAAATCTGTTTTCTCCTCCCTCTACACAAGGGCACATTGGTCCTGTCAGAAGACTTGGTTTTTGGTGAGTAGAAACATCGGAAGCATAGACATGACAAGCATCAGTTTCTGCATAATATTATGTTATATGAAGACCCCAAGAACACCATGAATTAAGGAATACCATAGTTTTATAAACTATTATAATAATTTTCAGAACTTCAAACTTTACATGTGAATGTATGTCCTCATGATAGCAAATGTAATATACAGATGGACAAACGTGTTTCAGAGGAATTTAAGACACCTGTGGCATGGTGGCAGTTTCTGGACTGGTAGGTGGTGAGGTATGGAGGTGTCTGGGTGAGGGATAGACCAACCTTGCCCTAGAGGTGTGTGTCAGTCATTAGGGGGTCAATGTTTAGATCAACCTGGATGTGGCGCTTATCACGACAACTCAGACCAATACAGAAGAGTCCAGAAGACAGTGAGAAATCAGCTTAAGACACCATGCAGATGTGAAGGTTGTCCTTCTGCTGTGGCAGATATCAAGTCAATACATGTTAATTGACTGACTGCATGGCACCATTAACATTAAAAGCACTTGAGCATGCATCTCCTGAAATAGAATCTGCTTATAGGCGAGACAACCCAAGAGGAGAATTCTTTGGATTTGACGGCTTCACTAAGATCCCTTTTCGAGGCACTAAAATCTCAAACTACATTGAGAAGAAAATTCCCAGATCTTTTTTTTGTTAATTCATGAAGGAAATATTGAGAAGAGTTGTGGATTTCAAATGGCTCAACGGAGCCATCAGCAGCTCAAAACCTTCAGAGAATCCAAGATTTACATCATAAACAAGACACACACTTTATATCATGACATTTTCACTGTAATACATGAAAAACCATTTGGGCCCTGGGTTCCATGAGTTTCAGAGTGTTGATTTAACTTCCTTGTTGGTACAAAATAGTCAATGGGATGAATAACCGAAGTGGATAGTACTGTTTGGGGGTGATTTAGTCACTTTATTTTAATAGCAGATTTAATGCATTAATAAAGTATTTGTGGCAGAAGCATGTGGGGAGAAACATGCTTACAAATCACAAGTAATTTACAATGCCGCTGCTGAGAATATTATTACCTCCACTACAAAAATATCCATTTTAACTGTTTCATATTTCACCAAGACACCAAAGTGCATCTTAAGCCTTTATTGGGAAATCAACGGCCATTAAAGAAAATTAATTTCCATGAGTTGTTGACACTTTATAACAATTTAATAGTCCAATCACTATAAACTTTATACCCTGCATATAGATGGGTGTAAATATTTTAATAAATCTTATGAATAAATATGTAACATTAGGAATAAATCAGTTTGCCAGGGGTGTAGATGTGCTACACTATTAATGGTCCAAATGTATTATGAATCAGTAATGGTGTATTTTCTTATTGCTGAATGTAATCAATAGATTGTTAACAAAAGAGTGTGCAAGTCATACTCATTGATGCTGTAGGCCATCCTTAGTTCTTTTTCATTTTTGGCAGCATTGACATATGAGGTCTGACGTTTCATTAAAAAAAGGTAGGGGGTGTTAAAAATACCACAAGGATGATTTGTTAAAACACTATTTTCTTTTTTTTTCTAATATTTTTAATGTTTATTTTTGAGAGGCAGAGACAGAGTCTGAGCAGGATGGGGGGGGGGGTGGAGGAAATGAGAGGGAGATACAGAGTCTGAAGCAGGCTCCAGGCTATGAGCTATCAGCACATAGCCCAATGTGGGGCTCAAACTCACCTACTGGGAGATCATGACCCAAGCCGAATAGATGCTTAACCGACTGAGCCACCCAGGCAAACTTAAACCACTATTTTTTATACCAAGTTTACAAACCTCAATCTGGAAAACTATCTGCCTCTAATAAAGTGAAATTATTTTTTCAGGAAACTTAGCATTCTTCAAATCTATCTTTAATCTCATTACTCTTTTAAGAACCTTAGCAAATAAAATGTTTTCAACATTGTGTTCATTTTCACTATAAATATTTGTCTTTATCTAATTCACTTTGGTGTCCACATGGAGGAATGTGCTGATGGCACAGTTTCTTCTGCCAGGAATGTTGATATGAGGGCAAGATGGCTGCTATTCTAGCCACCATTTTGGTACCTGAGACATTCTATGACTTCATGCCATAGGTGAAGGTACAGATGGAAGATTCAAGTACATTGGAGCCCGGTCAACTTTGTGGAGCTGTTCTCCAAGTCCCAGGCAGCTGACTTCCATGGCCCTTTATTGTGAGAGAATAAGTCCTCATGAGTACCCATCTCTGAAGTCAGGCTTTGTTACTAGGAGTTCAAACAAAACCTGGTGTAGAAAGGTCATAACACTACATATAAGAATACATATAAACTGTGATCATAACTGAGATGAATTAAAGATATCTTTAGGTAGGAAAAAGAGAAAAACTGCAAGCTAACCAAATAAGTCTTTGTAAGTCACTAGCAAATGTGACTGCATGTCACTGAAATCATCACAGTAAAATATTACCTTGTGGAACATAACGGGTCATGACAAGAAAATCGTAAATAAGTATTCCTAAAAATCATCTTTACTCTGAATTTATAGAGCATAATGATTGTATAATGCATTTGGCAGTTAGATGGTTTCCTGACCTTGTTCTGGAAAACTATAAAATATCTGTCTAGAAAAGCATCATTCATTTATTAGGGAGATCTTAAAATATTACTTCCTGAGAAAAATGTATGGCGAGAGACTTCCGCATTAATAATCTCCTGAAAACACCAACTATATTAGATGTTTATTTTCTTACTCAAACATATAGTCTAATTAGCACTCCAGCTCTAAACAACATCCCAGTGTGGAAGGGAGGTTGTCCTCACATGTGCCTTGCAAATCAAATCAGTGAGGCAAGTCGTGTTTTGACATTGTCTCAGATTTCAAATGTATGTAAACTGAAGAAAGTGTTTCCTTCAAGTCTTAGAGAGAGAAATTATTTATGTCTTTTTCATTTTGCCACTAAGGTGATGGGGACAGGGAGGGTAGTGAAAAGAAAGAACAAATGAAGGGTGCCTGGGTGGCTTTGTTGGTTAAGCGTCTGACCTCAGTTCAGGTCGTGATCTTACAGTTCATGCGTTCGATCCCTGTGTGGGGCTCTGTACTGGAACCTGCTTCACATTCTGTGTCTCCCTCTCTCTCTGCCCCTCCCCCCTCATGCTCGCTCTCTCTCTCTCAAAAATAAATAAACTTAAAAAACAAAGAAAGAAAGGACAAACTTTCATGGCAGCACATAGAGCATGAAACATCTTGAGTGTCATGTAACAATCCACGGCCCCACTTGGGGATGGAAAGCTAAGGCACAAAATGCCATCAATGAGACACTAATTGAAAAATTTATATTCCAACCATTTATTCCCATCTGAGTCACTTTTGTGTATTTATATCACTTTTACTTAAATAATTTGAAGCAGTGTATAGCTAACTGCCCTCAAACAGTATTATTCACAGAGAATTTTTTTAAAGCTATTTAAAGAATTTAAAGAGAACTTTATGAAAGGGCACATTTTCATCTGAAGATAAAAACCTGGGTCAGCCATTGGTGCTGTATGAAATTTAGTTTTTTATTCTTCTTGACTGATCCTTCTACATAAACTGTTTGCTGAATTCCATTTTGAACAATTGTTAAGTAATATGGCTGATTTAATATTGAAAAGCTTACAATTCCAAAAACACTGAAACAGAGCAAACATTTCAATGTATTTGTTGATAAGGAAAACACATAGATAATAATGGCCAAATTCACCAACGTGTTTGGGTTTCAATTTGAACATCTTCATAGTGGTTCAGTAAATACATTTATTTTACTGTTACAATGGCAAGATTTCTCTGAAGAGATGATTTTGAAAATAGAACTAAATTTTAGTTACATTGGCAAATAATATGGAATAGGAATCCCTTTAGATAAGAGCCATTTGGGAGAAATTGTTTCAAATGTCTCTAATAGGCAGAACTTGTCTCACAAAAATAAAGGACTCTAAAGAGTTGGAATAATAATCTAATTGGATATTACAAGAAAACAGTTAACTTTCTGGAGGAAAAAAAATAAAATAAAACAAAAAAAACCCCAATCCTGTCTTAACACAGGTGTTGGAAGAGAAAAACCACATTACTAGATGTTTTAAAAGAAAGCAGAAATCAGAACGTGGACAGAGTTGGCAGAAGGGATGGTTATGATCCAAATTAATAAAAATAAAGGCTCGATGCCCTCATATCTTTTCCTGTCTCCTTATATCTCTGTGTTCCCTCTCTTTCACTCTCTTACACACCATCCCTTACCTTGTCTCCCTGTCTTTTGGCTTTGCCAGTGGTATACTAATAAAGATGCGTCTCAATCCAAAGTCATTGTGGGTATAAAAGAATATACCCTTCTTTGTATAATAGAACGTAAATTCTGCCACACATAAATACATGACATTATCACTAACAAAAACATACAGAATTAATGTGTAAAATGCAAATATTTGAAATGCAAAGAAACACAAATAATGTTTTTAAAAGTTAATTCTTCTCACTATCAGTAAAAATGTTAACATGAGGCAAAATCCGAGTTTGCCTGACAATAGCTGGCATTATTAGAATAATTCACCACATTTGAAAGCTCCATTGTTCCCGCACATTAACTCTTCTACTGTCAGTACTAATGCTGCTCAGTATTTTCTAACATAACGTCCCTAAGGAATTTTACATGCAACTTAATTCATGAAAAAAAAAGTGTTCTTATGCAAATACACTAAGGAACTGACAACAATATACACCAGAAAGTAAAATGCACACATAAGGAGGAATTAAACACCGAACAGCTGATCTATTTGCATATGAGCTTTTTTTCAATTTTGGTCAGTTTTTAGTTAGTGCTTTGATGCTGACCAGAGATGATACTGGTATGGATTCTGCTGGAGTACTTACAATCTAAGTTGTGCGTCCTAGCTAGATTTTTTTTGTTGACTTTCAATCATTTGAATTGATGGCATTTGAAGTAAGAAACTTTACTAGTTTGTTTTACTGCCATAGAAAATGTAGAACTATAATAAATGCTAAGCTATTATTTCATTAACCAAAAAATCCGCCAAAGAACAGATAGTTGGCCTCCTGTTTTCTGCATAATGACAATTAAACACAATTGTCACTGATGTTTTAAATATTATCACCTGTCGGGGCGCCTGGGTGGCTAAGTCGCTTGGGCATCCGACTTCGGCACAGATCATGATCTCATGTTTGTGAGTTTGAGCCCTGCGTTGGGCTCTGTTCTGACAGCTCAGAGCCCGGAGCCTGCTTCAGATTCTGTGTCTCCCTCTCTCTCTGCCCCTCCCTCACTTGTGCTCTGTTTCTCTCAAAAATAAATAAACATTAAAAAATAGATTTAAAAAATAAAAACAGCTGTTATAAAAACTCCTGGTTAGCACCATTTTCAGTCATGCCAAAGATGCTACCACTTATCCTGACAAACTGCCTCTGTACCTGCAAGTCTCAATGGAAAGTGCCCTGGGGAATCTCTTTTTGTTTTTTAATACATTTATTCCTTTTTTAAAATAATTTCTTGGTGCGCCTGGGTGGCTCAGTCAGTTAAGCGTCGACTTCAGCTCAGGGCATGATCTCACAGTTCATGGGTTGGAGCCCCGTGTCAGGTTTTGTGCTAACAGCTCAGAGCCTGGAGCCTGCTTCAGATTCTGTGTCTCCCTCTCTGTCTCTCTCTCTCTCTCACAATAAATTAAAGACATAAAAATAAAATAAAATAATTTTTTTAAGTTTATTTTATTTACTTTGAGAACGAGGGAGAGCACACAGGAGGGACAGGGAGAGAGGGAGAGAGCTGGTGAAGGGCAGAGAGAGAGAGCGGGAGAGAGTCCCAAGCACGCAGCACAGAGCCTGATGAGGGGCTTGAATTCACAGACTGTGAAATCATGACCTGAGCCAAAATCAGAGTCGGATGCTTAATCAGTTGAGCCACCCAGGCGCCCTGGGAATCTATTCTACCTGCAGCCCAGTTCTGAAAGGCTAAAGAGAGCACCTGCTCTCAAGGTTTACCCACCACACACATCTCATGCTCCTTTGGAGGAATTCCGCTCAATTTCTATTTTATCTTTCATTCTCGGTTTCCTTTACAAAAACCACGTGTCAGTGCTCAGTGCTCCCCAATTTCCTGTAAGTGAAGATAGTCCTTGACAGGAGCACTCACAAATTCTCCATCTGCCACTTCCACTGGGCATTGTAAACTGCTTTATACTTGAACACCCCATGCATGAAAAGTTGCTTTGCACACATTAAAAGGCTACTCTAAACCTTACATTATACAGAAATATGCTTTTTATTATCTTGCGGTTTAATTCACTTTTAAATACGCTTTGCCTACAAGTTTTAGATGATGCATCTACAAGGTGAGACCTTTTGTGCTAAGCTTGTTTTAGAGCAAGAAGAGTGCTTGAAAATATATGATCTGTAAAAGATCTTTGTCAGAGCTGTAATTATTGCCTACAATAGCGTGGTGTTTCTGTTAATTGTTCTCAAATTTTAAACAAATTGCAGCTAACCCCTGAAGAAGCCATAATTCAGGCAGCTAATAATGGTGAAATCTATTTAGGTGATAATTCAGACGACCTGGAGACGTACCGTGAAACTCTTCTGTGCCCTTAAAACAGCACTGCCTCGATGGGGGAAACACAGCCTATCTATCTTTGTCACTTTCTTTTTCTGTAGTAAAAATGCATGTGACATTGCCAGCTGAAGAGAGAGTAGGGGACCGGGTACTATACATGGTGTGAATTTCGTCAGAGCTTCAATAGCAGGAGGGGACTAAGGCGCAAGGGAAGAGTATTGCTGTATGAATGCACAATTAAGATCCTTCTGCACAGAGAATTAGCGTTTTCATTTTGGAAGAAAAGGGCTGATCAGGCATATCTGACAGTAATTTCCACTTCTACTCATTCACAAAAATTCATGTGGCAGATATTGTTAGGGGCAGGCAACAAAAATAGCTG
Organism: Cryptoprocta ferox; assembly: GCA_028646485.1. Classification (NCBI taxonomy): domain Eukaryota; kingdom Metazoa; phylum Chordata; class Mammalia; order Carnivora; family Eupleridae; genus Cryptoprocta; species Cryptoprocta ferox. The sequence continues at coordinate 138,214,222 of CM053572.1, forward strand.
ATTTTAAGAGCCTGGTACAGAGACAAAGAAGTAAACATGTGACATAAATAACTCACTTCATTCATTCGTTCAGAGGCCGTTCAGTGAGATTTATTTAGATGAATAAAATGTATAACGTGCTCCTAGTTTACATAATTCCTCAAATCATCTTCCAGACTGAACTTAATAGAAAGTGCTTCGAAAAACATAAATGTATTTGTTTTCTTGTTGCTTATTATAAGTTTCCAGTAGAAATCCAGGTAACCTCTAGTTTTTTGCTCGATCATGAGTGCAAGACTATTTTTTAAAATTTATTTATTTATTTTGAGAGAGAGAGAGTGCATGGCAGCAGTGGAGGGGCAGAGAGAGAGGGGGAGAGAATACCAAGCAGGCTCTGAGCCATCAGTACGGACCCAGACTTGGGGCTCGAACTCACAGACCGTGAGATCATGGCCTGAGCCGAAATCAGCAGTTGGAGGCTTCACCGACTGAGTCACCAGGCGCCCCAAGCCAAGACTCTTTTTTAGCCCAAACAAGGTAATAAAATGCATATATTTGTAAAACTTTACATAAGCCTGCTATGTGTGATTGAGTAAAACTCAAAAGGGTCTTCTCGATGTTCATATAAAAATTACTTTCCCAGAAAACTTCGGATCCCTCATCATGTTTTAGTAGATGCAAATTTTCTGCAAAGTCCCAGCGATGTGACCATTCACTTCAGGACAAGGACCAGTGTGACCGTCAATGAAGAAAAGTTAATATATCAGTTCAATGCTTTCATACAATAAAACTAGGAATTATTTTACCACTAATATTTGTATTCTAGGAAAAACCCTAGCATGTTTCAAAAGTATTGACAGTAATCATTCAGTAAATAAGAAAATCTAAGGTGTCAACACTATACCTTATGTTGATAAACTATGATTTCACATTACATCCCAGACCCAGCATTATTTTTTTTCAACTGTAAAGGTTAATTGAATCTTTTCTGTGAATAATTTATTTGTGAATCTGTCTTTTCATCCATATTAATGTTCCTCTTTCCAGAGCAGCGGTAGGCGCTGAGTGGCGGCTCCTCTTATAGCCGGTGGGCCATGTGACCTGTCCCTGTCAATGGAAGGTGAATGTAGGGGAGGCAGGAAGTATCATCTGCATCCTCCCAACGACAAGCCACACACCCACCAGGAAGGCTCACACCCTGTTGCGCTGCTAGGTGAGTTTGCATTCTTCCTTGCCTGGGTCCAGATTAGAGTTTATCATCAAAACACATGATTTTGGAGACAGTAGTGGAGAAGCCATTACTCCCAGAGCTGGCTGTAGTCAGACTCCAGGCAGTTTCAGGATTCACTGTGACCCCCTGGGGAGCTCCCGGAAAGCCCCCTCCTCTCTGCTACTGACTGGGGCGGCTGACAGGAGCTTCTCAGAGATTCCTGAAAACTTCTGTCCTTCCAGGTGAGTCTGAGAAACACCCACTTTGGGGCATCGCGCTGACTGAGATGCCGATAGCAGCTTTCCTGATCTTCAGAAGTCATATGAGATGCTAGTTCTTATATTAAACCTCTTCTACCCAAAATGCTTAGTGTAGCCTCCATTATCCAGATTGGTCCCTAAAATGCCTGACAAATATCTCTGGTAAGCTGCTCATGTCTTAGGTGTATCAGTTATCTTCTGTGCATTAATCTAATGAAAAGACAATGGAAAGTTTTTAGAAAATTTCAAAGAAGTTTTTGAAGTAAAATAAAAATGTTCACCCTCATAATATTCAGCACATCTGCTTTCTTTTGACTGTGTCCTTTTTCAATACTGAACATTAACTGATACGTATTTGAATTTGAATATTTCTCTAAGCTATGTACTGAAACAACTTCTCCTAATTTAAATGATTCAAAGTAAGCCTGATTCTTTAACTCACGCGCATGTAGTTTAAATTCTTTGCACACACGAGCCCACTTACCATTCTTATGTTACCAATGGCTTAGTTTTGAATGTTTATAAGATAAAGTACTATGCTATATCCTAATTCTTAGGTGAAGTCTCTCTCTTGAACAGTCCTAATTATTTTAAGAGAATTATCTTACAAATTCACATAACACTCCTTTGAAGTAGAAGAGAACTTGCAAAGAGTGGAGAGGAATTTTCAATGAGATTTTCTCAAACCACATTTTTAATTGACATGGCAAAAAATAAGAGGTAGAATCAGAATTCAGTGAATTTATAAAAAGTAATGGTGGCCCAAAAGCAAAGGGGCTGCCTGCATATTGAAAAATAACCAACAGATAATGAATCATCTGCAAAAAAGTACCTATGAAAGATAAAACTATAGACAAGATTACAAAAAAAATCACATAAAACCTTGAATAAATAATAAAATTCTCGATTCTGAATTAATATGCCAAAGTTAGTGACTTTCTCAAGTAGAAATAGTTCATAAATATAATGAAATAGTATAATCTATTTTCCAAAGCCAACAGAAGTAGAAAAATAGAAATAAACTTTATAAGATATACATACGATATATAAAATATGATGGGTGTTCATATAAAATATGTTCCTGTGATAAAGAAAAAGGCAATTTTGCCTTCTCTTTTCCATATGTGCTGCCCCAGTGAACTTTCACCACCTCCGTGCGAAATACAAATGGCAGCCACACCAGCCTGGGTATTGCTTCTCTGCCTCTAAGCGATGGTGGAGGTGTTCATGATTCTTAGGCTGTTGTGATTGTTGAATAAGATTTATTTATAGCCCTTTGTGCAATGGCAGAAAAATTATCAAAGAACTTTCGTACAATAGTAATTATTTGGCTCTTAGAAGTTGCTTATATCTGGAGAGACTGTATTTCTGAGGGATTTCAAATATAGTTACTTTTTGGCCTAATTTAGCAACTAACAGCATTATTGGCATATTTATACAGCTAATAGTAGAACACATTTTTAAAACTTGTAATCATTTATATACTTTTTAGTTTATTCCTAAAGGCTGGATCCTCCTACATTAGTAGGAATAACTCATGACAATAAGATATAATTATTTTTTTAATTTTTTCAAGTTTATTCATTTATAATTTCTGAGAGAGAGAGAGTGCACACACACACACACAAGTGGGGCAGGGGCAGAGAGAGAGAGAGAGACAGAGAGCATGGGACAGAGAAATCAAAACAGGGTGAGCTGTAAGCACAGAGCCCAATGCGGGGCTCGAACCCATGAACCATGAGATCTTGACCTGATTCAAAGTTGGATGCTTAGCCGACTAAGCCACCCAAGCACCCCAAGATATAATTCTAACTTAAAGAAAAAAACATCACAAGAAGTGACATTATACGTAGGCTTCCTATAATCACATACCATGATTTGGTACATCTAACATACTTACAAGAATATAATTCTGATTAGATGCCAGTTACAAAAGTGGGTATAATAAAGTTTGTTTTGTTGATTTTTCCTGAAATTTCACTTGCTTTTGATGCCTCAGGATGAGTTATCTACTAGATCAAATTTCATCTTGTCTGCTTGGTAACATTCACCTGGGAAATCTAGATGAACCAATGATACCCACTACAGGTAGATTTTTAATAAGCAAGGGGGGTTAAGACATGTGTTCTTGCCCAAGAGGAGGAGAGCCTATCAACAGAGGAGGGCACTAAGGTACTCAGGTACCCAGCACCTACTCAGCCAGATGAAAACCACATCATACAATTTGGTTTGGCCTAGAGACATCCCTGAAGGAAACCAACACAGATTGAAGACTATGGGAAGAAAAGAATCGGCTGTAAAGTTAGAAGCTATCATCTTTGTAGAAGTTCAAGGAAATGAGAGGCCAGTGGGAGCTGAGATTTCAAAGAAAGCCTGCAAGATAGAAGGGAGGCATACAAATTGAAGCATGAAGATGTTAAGGATGCCCAGAAAAGGCAGAAGCAAAACCCATCATTGGGGGGGAGGGAGGGAGAGCACTCAACGATTGCCAACAACATAGAAGTATTAGTTCTTTGTAAGCACTGACTCATTTCATCTTCTCAGTCACCTCATGACACTGGAATTATCGTCTCCTTCAGGCACAGTTTGGTTAACTACTTTTTCCAGGGCCTCACCAAGAATGACTGGACCAGTCCCTACATCTGTAAGAAAAAGTAGACCATGATCATCGTAACAACAATTTTCATGCTTGGGCAAAGGGTGGGGGAGTGGTGGTAATGAGGACAACAAGGGGCACAGCTGGGAGAGACTGGTGTGATGAAACACAAGCTCCATATCAACTCTGACGAGGCCAGGGGACAGAGAGTTGGAAGAGGAATGACCAAAACTGGATGATAAACAATTTGAGGAGCTGCCGCTTCTACACCATCTTTAAGTGATGACACGTTTCCTTCCTGCACAGTGTGGCAGCTCAGTAGCGTGCATAGCTGTGCCAGCTGTGAAAATGTTGAAAAGATGGAGTGAAAGAAGTGGGTGCCCAGGACTCATGACAGGAACAGGTAATTGAGTATTAGTGAGCTAGTAAAATTGGGATAATCCACCTGGTTGACTACCTTCCTCTCAGCTTATTCAGGAGAATTAAGAGTATCGGGATGATCCCAGTATCTCATTAACTCTGTTTTTCACTAGAAAATTTCTCTCAGCAGTGAAACAGAATCACCGGTGAGAAGTGCTTATAACCATTATTCTGCTTATGTGCTTTATTTATTTACCCCAGCTGACCACCATGAGGTAGAGCTCCAAATTAATAAGGTGTTCTAAGTACAATCTTTTCAGCAAAGTCAGAAGTGTTAAGAGTGATATTGTGCATTTAGCCTCATTCTAAGTTTGATTAGGAATTAATGCTCCCAGTTTCTCGTAGGCAATTGCTCCCCAGATCAAGATTAACATGCAAAGGTAAATCACATAATTTGATTTCACTCAGTGGGTTCATGTGTCTACTGTTCTATTGACTGGAATTTGGTCTTACAATGGGAAAGAGGGGGCACTCAGTGCTTCATTTTCCTTCCTGCTTTGTACTGTGCTCCATATTTATTTGCTTTCCAAGATCATACCCAATAAGAAAGTGACCTTTCTGAGCATACAGAGATGAAATGTAGACTTGCTGAACATCAGAGCTTGGCAGGAATGGCACAGTTAACTTCATCAGGAAGGGTCAGCATTGCTCTGGGTTGTTTTGTGCTACCTCTGGATAACTGAGCTCATTTCCCGACTGAATCTGCCACATCATCAGAGTGGTCCGGAAGACCTTTGACTCAGGGGCAGGTCGAGATGGAAAGCTGTGCTGGGAGGAACTCAGCTCTGGGCACACCCAGCCCTGGGAAATATATTCTCTAGATTTCCAGGTCTGAGGGGACGGCAGTGGACACAGCTACAGTGCGGTGGAGTGAGGGACTGATATGACAAACGTCCTCTCTGGGTCCACCACTCTCCACATCTTCTTCAGATTGCCATGAGGGGAAAATGACACAATTCAGGAACTGAAGACCTCCCTGACCGTCTGCATCCTACACCTTCTCTTTCCCATCCACAGAGCATTCACCTGCTAGGGGAGGTGCCACAGGATGAAGATAAATTCACATGTCACCCACTTAGGGCTCCCTTCCTAGGATCGCATTGCCTAAGAACCCTCCGACATAACCGGAAGGCCCAAACAAATCCTCATGGATACAGTCAGCATTCAAAGGTCCATAGTCAGTTCTGAAAATTCCCAATCCCCTGGGTCCTTTAATTTCAGGAGCCCCAGAATATCATTTTTTTCTAACTCCTAGATATTTAGTCCTTTCATTTTATTAGGCTTGAAGACAGGAAAGTAATCAAATAAAATGCCAAATAAAATAAGTTCCTAAAGATTATCCAAAGCAAAATTGAAACTCTGGCAACTTTACTTGAACACAGAGTGTTAATGAACTATTCACCTTTTTTTTTTTTAATGTTTATTTATTTTTGAGAGAGAGAGAGAGAGAGAGAGGGCGCAAGCAGGGGAGGAGCAGAGAGAGAAGGAGACACAGAATCCAGAGCAGACTCCAGGCTCTGAGCTGTCAGCATAGAGCCCCAACTCGGGGCTCAAACTCACGAACCACGAGCTCAGCATCTGAGCCACCCAGGTGCCCCGCCTCACCTTTTTTCATAGAAAAGTAGTGAAATCAGAATACTGATAGCTTATCAGAGCCTTTACCTTGTTGTCTCGGCCCCTTTTATCTTTTTTTAAAAAAATGTTTATTTAGTTTTGATAGAGCATGAGTGGGGATGGGGACTGGGGGGAGGACAGAAAGACAGGGAAACAGAAGATCCGAGGCAGGCTCTGTGCTGACAGCAGCGAGCCCAATGTGAGGCTCCAACTCACAAACCAGGAGATCATGACCTGACCTGAAGTCAGATGCTCAACTCACTGAGCCACCGAGGCGCCCCATCAGCCCCTTTTATCTTGTGTGTGATGTTCATAAATTTCTTTTCAGAGTTGCTTTTAATTAATTATAGAAGAATATTTGATAAGGAAAGTTTAAACGTAGAATATGGCACCAGAATCCTAAACATTCATCGCAGCAAGGCTGCGATGAACTTTTCCATGAGTTACCAGCCAGTATCCCATTTGTGAGCCATAATTCAAAAGTTTAAAATTGATCATTGAATTACTTTCTGATCATTTGTTATAATAGCTGTAATAGAGTAAGCTATGAGAAATGGTGGTGTATGGCAACATTTTTAATATCTCTGGGGGACTTATCTAAAGGTATCCATATTTAAATATAATTAATCACCTGAATAACTTAAGAAAATTTCATTTTCTTCATATAAGCATGAAAAAACATGAGTAAGAGACATGGAAATTGGGTCTACATTTCTACTTTTAAATGAAGATTAATTTTGATCATCTTTCATTCAATCACAGAGCTTGAGCTGACATTCACTGCATGTTCATGACTTTTTTTTTTTTTTTTTTTTGCAGCAATCCCAGGGGAGGTGGGAAAGAACCTTTTTGTAAGTGACATACAGCTGATGGAATTTACTTTCAGGACTTCAATAATGAGTAAAAATAGTTAAATGGTTATGTATTTTCAAATATTAGTCTTTATTACTCTGTCACTTCTGTTGATAATTTTACCCACACATAGTTTTATGGTTTAAATAGATACAAGTGAAAGAGATTAATTTGAGTCAGCTTGAATCTCTCCTCAGTCCTAGAAGTTACTACTGGTAATAGATGCTGATGCTCACTCAAAAGGATACAGGTATATTTGTTTCTAAAATAGTTCAGTCTAGTCTATTGGCATACGTCATCTTTTTGTAGGAGAATTATGAGAAATATCAAGGATACCATACTATTAAATCATTAAGATATTTCCAAGCTGTTCATGCATCTGCTCAAATGACTTGAAGGGAAAGAATAAATTGTTTAAACTTCTCTGTTTGTTTACCAGTTCATGACTGTACTGATCAAACCCAAAACAAACACAAAAAAGGAATGGAAATCTAGGCAAAGAATCATCTTTTTTTCCCCATAAAGCAGGACTTAGAAATAGCCACCACTAGTGAGAGGCAAGAGAGGATTTAGGTTGCAGAAAAGTCCTAACGGGAAGAGAATTTTGTATACTTAAATAATAATAGATACAGAAAAACAGGTGAGCACTGACAGTATCCGTAATGTACTTATACATATACTAACCTTCTATGTAAGGTGGTATTTCTACACATAGTGAAAGATAAATATAAAAGAAATAAAGAAGTTGATAAATTCTTCTAATTACAGATGCCTGATGTCATTTCTAAGGCCAGCCTATGATCAGCAGTGTGACAATTATTACGTTTGTCTAAATGTAAACATCCTATCATACTTTGGCATAATAGTTGAACTGCTATGTGAAATGTCAGCTCTTACACACAGTTCAAAGGAAATTATCAAATTCTGAACTCACAGCGCCATTAGACTTGGGGAAAAGTTCATAATCCTTGCAGAAATTAATGAACAATGGCTCTTGCTTCTAGTATAGTCTTGGTATATCAGCTTATTAATCTTCCTAGTATCAGCTCCAATGGTGTCTTTGTCAAATTGGCCTTGTTGATGAGATCATCCTAGATCCTTCTACTCCTTTGTACTGGTTATCCACCCCAAAGCACAGAGAGACATTGCCCTTGTTTATTGGCCCCTGACTCCTTACCTGGCTTGGTCTAGGCTCAGAAAATACTTGGTAAACAAGTGAGGCTTCTTATCTGGAGTAACTATATATTTTCCAAATACTATTAAAGCCTAGCAGTTCCTCTAGGGCAGTAATTATAACACTATTTTCTTTCTTTTTTTTTTTTTTTTAAAGAATCCTCCAGAAGTCATCTTGACAGAGATCTCATCTGCTCTTGTTTTATCACATTCTGGTTACAGAATACATTAAGTTATTATCCACGTATCATCAAATTTTATGTTATTGCCTTAGACCAGGGGTAGGCAAACTATGGCCCACAGACCAAATGAAGCCACACCCCTCCATTTCTACATTGTCTAAAAGGGCTATCATGCTGCTATGACACTGTATGTGACTCCCAAATTCTAAAATATTTACTATATGGCTCTTTTCAGAAAAGGTTGGGCAAACCCAGCCATAGACTGACATTGAATTATAACATTGCTGCCTATTACTACCACCAACACTGCCATTTCTAAGTGAGGGCAACGGGGAGTGCTTATTCTTTGTGTCTTTCATAATGGTTTGCACATGTTGGAAGGTCCGTAGATACTTCTGATTTACTACCACACACACGTACATAGAAGTTAGTTGATCACTGAGTCAGGAGCTACAGGGGTACGGGCTGTATGGTATATGGCAGGGAAACTAAGACAGACAATCAGAAGTGAACTAATACAGCTAGAGCTAGTAAGAGAGAGTAAATGAAGATAAAAATACAGAAAAACAGAATATGTCAATATTTTAAAGACTTTGATTTTTTTTCCAGGCCAAGTTCTAAATTTTTACTTAGACTTTTGGGAATAAATATTTAATTTTTCTGATGCATTTAACAATAGCATATGAGTCAATATCAAAAAAAATTGAGATTTTAACTAATACTCTAAAAATAGCATTTTTGCCCTTTTTACAAACACATTTATTACCCAACATTTTTAGATTCAAAATATGTTTGAAATTGGTGCCGTCAGCTTATTTTCTTTAATAATCTTAATATAGTTTCCATTGGATAAGATTAAAAGTGATTTCGATGTACAAAGTCAACAAAGCTGTGTGTTGGAATGTGGAGGAATTTTAATATATTTTAAAACTATAAAGAGAGTAGAGAACCCAAAGAATGGCATTTTGTTTTAAATTAAAAAAATAGGGTAGTTCTATTTTAAGTTTTTGAGGAACAAGGTATTTCCCCAAAGAATACAAAAATACTAATCCAAAGGAGTACATGTACCCCAGAGGTTATAGCAGCAGTTTCAACATTGGCCAAATTATGGAAAGAGCTGAAATATCCATCATCTGATGAATGGTTATCCATTCAGCTCTTTCCATAATTTGGTCAATGTTGATGCTGCTGTTATAAACATTGGGGTGCATGTACCCCTTTGGATAAGTATATAGTTTCATATATATACACACACACACACACACACACATATATATATATATATATATATATATTTGGAATATCACTCAGCCATTAAAAACAATAAAATCTTGCCATTTGCAAGGACATGGATGGAACTAGAGTATATTATGCAAAGCAAAGTAAGTCAGGCAGAGAAAAACAAATACCATATGATTTCACTCATATGTGGAATTTAAGAAACAAAAGAGGTGAACATAGGGGGGAAAAAAAGAGAGGGGGGACAAACCATAAAACAGACTCTTAACTATAAAGAACAAACTGATGGTTCCCAGAGGGGAGGAGGGAGAGGGGTGGGTGAAATAAGCGATGGGGATAAAGGAGGGCACTTGTAGGGATGAGCGCCCGGTGATGGAAGGAAGTGTTGAATCACTATATTGTACACCTGCAACTAATATCATGTTGTATGTTAACTAACTGGAATTTAAACAAAAACTTTAAAAAAGAATAAAAAGACAGATTGGATTTCTAAGAATTCAACTTTTCACCAATTAGAAGTAATTCATTTAGTAAAATAATGCATAAAATTAGAAGATAAAGGAATTTAAAAAGATATATTTGTTAAATATAAATAAGTTAGAGGTAGTTATGATACAATTCTAAAGCATTTAATGCTAAATAAATGGATATATTAAAATATAATATTAATTGAAATGCAGCATAAAACATATTGTATTTAACAAATAAAAGTCAAAGTATTTTCCCAGGGAAAAAAAGGATACAATTAAAAGCTTTTTTTGTTTATTTATCTATTTTGAGAGAGAGAGAGAGAGAGAGAGAGAGAGAGCACATGAAGGGGAGGGGCAGAGAGACGGAGAGACAGAAACCTAAGCAGACTCCTTGCTATCAGTGCAGAGCCCAATGTGGGGCTTGAACTCACAAAGTGTGAGAACGCGACCTGAGCTGAGATCAAGAGGCAGACGCTTAATTGACTGAGCTACCCAGGCCCCCCAAGGATACAATTTTTAAAGACGTGTAAGCAATTTGTTGAGGGACTAGTGATGCTCTTTTTTTTTTTTTTTTTTTTTTTGCCATAAAATGAAGTACCTGACATGATAGATTAAAATTTACAAAGATCTCTCCCTTCCTCTCCTGTGCATCCCCACTTCCACCTTGAAGAATTTATTGCCTGGGGCTGGAAGTAGACTTCCTCTCGAGCTGCATCTCATAGAAAAGCTTTACATCGTTTAGCCGCTATTCATCACAGTCTTAGTGTTGAGTTTTCTGCCTCTCATTGGTTCTGACCAATTCATCATTTTACTAAATGACCACTGCAATTTGTTTCCCTCTAATTACCATACCCATGGCTGTAATACTTCGGGGGAAGTAATTTATTATATGTGGCTTCGAAAGTACACCAGGAAGTCTGAGAAAGACATTCAAGTTTGAAGAAAGAGGTGCCAATTTTGAAGGTCTTGTGTAGACTTTGCCTTTCCTCCCCTGTGGAAGCAAGAGTAATGTCTGTACCCGCCCAAATAAATCAGCTGCTCTGGTTCTGCCATATATATGTTAATTTCCTCTTCCATCTACGAAAACTTAAGATTTGCTCTGAAACGAATACAGGCTATCAGAAGATACCACATGTTCCCATTGCCTTTGGACATTTTTTTCAGTAATTCCTTTTTATTTCGCATTGCTGAGTTCTTTCCTCTACCTGAATAAAAACCATATGTCATTTTGCTTTTGTTTAACAAAGCAAAATTTCGAATTAGCAGGTGTCCATGAAGTCAGTTTTAGAATTTTTCTCTTCATTCCATATTTCCAATCTCCTTGAATTGCTTATGCAGACAGATGTCTCTACTCATAACTTCTTAAAGTTTTAATTTTAATTTTACAGTGTTAATAAGAATCCAAGCTTATTCTGATGTACTTCTTAACTACTGTCAGAGTAATTTGACAAAATCTTGTGAGTGTTATTCATGAGGGCAACAGTGGTTTTTCTTCCAAGATCTCGAAATGATGGAATATTCCACTTCGCTGAAAAGTAGAAGTAGCTTGTAAGATATGCTAGATCTGGGCTAGATTTCCATAGGGAAGAATGCATGAACCAAGTAAAGCGCGTCTCTACATAAGGCACTGATCTTATCACCTCCAGATTGAAAGCTATGTCATTCTTAAACTGGTCCCCCTCCAGTAAAATCCACCTGGCTCCCTGTGTCTGCCACCCGAGACACTCAAATAAAAGCTATGGCTTCTCATGGAGTTACTGATGAGCCTGGGCTATTTTGCCGATGCGTCTCTGGGGTAGAGCACGGATTGCTGGTTACAGACACCCTCCTTCTGCTGAGTCACTTTGACCAACAAGGACATCATCAACAAAGATAGATGTTCCAGGAAGAAAGAGAAAACCCAGGAACATCGCACGCCCCACGTGAGGAGTCAGGCTTCCGACTCTGTTGAGACCTCCTTGTGGGGAGAATGAACAGGAAACCCAGAGGACATATCTCCACTCTGACTCAGTACCTAGCACTGTTCCACTCTGAGCCCTTCCCTGCCTCAGGGCCCATGAAGTTTCTGGAGCCTTTTGTTTGGGATTTTTCAAAAGTAAAATGACCCCCACGTCTCACCGGCCCACCTGAATAGGGACTGATGTGCGTTTTCATCAGGGAAATGAAATATGGGGAGTCAGTACTTTCTCTAGTTTTAGGCATTTGCTTTACCATGCCAGTAAGTGATAAAAGGCTTGCCTTGTTCGTTTTGGGCTTTCTGCTTGAATCAGTTGCTCCCACACCTGACATCTTGGTTCTCTCTCTCTCTCAGCTCAGCTGAACTACTGATACTCGGCCTGCATCCTGCTCTCTTTCCCTTTGCTTCTCTTTCCTCTTGTTTCTTGCTGCACACTTTAAGTTCATTACATATAATATGCGTTTATCATTTATTTATCAGTGGGCCCTTTTCCCACATCTGAACCTGGAGGAGAGTCAACTAAGTGAAATAATCCAGACACAGAAAGACAAATATTGCATGATTCCACTTATATGTGGACTATAAAAAAGTTTAATTCATAAAAGCAGAGATAAAATGATGGTTTCCAGAAGTTAAGGTAGGGGAAATGGGGGGATGTTGGCCAAAGGATCTAATGGTTTGGTTACGAGGGATGAATAAATTATAGCGATTATATGCACTACGTGGTGACTATACTTAATACTGTATTGTACACTTGAAATTTGCTAAAAGAGTACATCTTCAGTGTTCTCACCACAATATATAAATATTTATACCACATAGGTTTCTTATTGATTAATTTGACAAGTGCCCTTGTGGTCTATGGCCCCAGGGGGAACCTGGCTGTCATACATGGTCGGGGCTACCACCACATCATGGAAATTTCTCACTGTAACAGAGAACAGAAGCAAACAAAAACAAAAGATAGTTCACTCTATTTAAAATAAGGATAGGTGTCCCAGTTATTCTTGGGTTGCAAAAATCTGAGAAAGAATTGTCAAGGAAAAAGTGGTAGATGAGAGAAAAGATAAAAGTTTAAGGGGCAGCTGATGGCTACAAGACTATAACTGATTACAACTTTCTGGCTTCTACAATAAAACAGGAGGAAATTGATTTTATCTCAGAATAGGCAAGGACTTCTTAGATGGGGCACCACAGGCCATTATCCATAAAATAATACTGATAGCTGCACTTGATCAAATTAGGAAAAATATTTGCAAATCATTCATCTGGTAAAGAATTTATAGCCAGAATATATAAAGAACTGTAATAATTCAACAACTGTAATTTAATAAATTCGTCAAGTTAAAAAAATAAGTCAAATATTTGAAAATAACTTCACCAAGGAAGATATGAGAATAACTAATAAGCACATGAAAATATGTTCACCATCATTAATCACTTGGGAAGTGCAAGCTGAAGTCACAATGAGATACCCCTATGTACACACGAGGGAGGCTGTAATAAAAAAAAAAAGATGGAGTTTACAAAGTGCTAACAAGGACTTATAAAAAAACTAAACGTATTGTTTATTGCTGTTAAGAATGGAAAATGGCACTTTGGAAGACAGTTTGGCAGCTTTTTAAAATATTAACATACATTTATCAGGCGACCCAACAATTCCATCCCAGGTATAACCCAAAAGAAATGAAAACCTATGTTCACACAAAGACTTGCAGGTGGAAGTTGACAGTGGCATTATTAATGACAGTCAGAATCATGTGCATCCATCAGTAAATGGACAAACAATATGAACTATACCCGTATATTGAAATACTACTCATTAATAAAACAGTAAACAGCTGATATGTGCAATAACACGGAAAAGCCTCAAGAAAATTGTGCTAAGGGAAAGGAGCCAGTCACAAAGACTGTCTACTATATAATTCTATTAATATGAAACTTCTAGAAACAGCACAATTATAGAGACAACCACCAAATTCATGGTTGTCTGGGCAAGGGGTTTGGTTGACAATAGAGATGGACTGAAAAACAGACACAGGAAACCTAAAACTGAGTTGTGCTAAAGATTGCATGACTCCCTGAAGTTTCTAAAACTCATTGAATGGTACATTTTCAGTGGGTAGAATTTTGGTATGTAAATTACAACTCAAGAAAATGATTTAAAACCATAGCTTGGACAGTATAATTCAGGAAAATTAATTGCTTGATGGCAGGGATCATGTCTTAATCACCCTTGGATCCTCAAAGCACCGTCATCGTGGGGAAATGGTGGGCTTTGTGGGCATTGCATTTACCCTTAGGCTTGTGCTCAGACCACTTCACTTAGCCAGTGTTCCAGGCACCTGGTGGTTTTGAGCTAGTTTTTTTGTGCCAGGCACTGTCCTCAGTGCCAGAAATATGTCAGTGGATCAGAGACAAATTCATTTATTCCTCCCTTCCTTCATTCGTTTGTTTGTAAATCCCAGATGCTGCAATAATATTCCTCTTCCCATTATTCTGTATTTCTTTCCTGTATACAGGTGGAGAATTATGAATGACAAAAATGGCACCCATGTGAAACCTGTCCCCTGTGAATGTGGGCAGCATTTCTAAGTGCGGGCTAGCCCTCAGCCCTCCTGTAAAGCATCTGTACTGTACAGACAAATGAGAGAGTTGCGAATCGGACTTTTCACCCCAAGTTGTCCTTGGCTCACAGAAAGTCTTAAGGCCATGCCCAGGAGGAGGTCACCTGGGCTGGCAGAGGGCAAGAACCACCACCAACATGTCAACCCTGGCATAGTCACAGAGCACAATTCTACTCCACTGAGACCAGGGTCACCCTTCCAGGAGGTGCAGGGATGGGTGGCTTCTGGTGCCTTTCTGAAAACTAGGGAGCTTTGGAGTGTGACTACCAATGCAGAGCTGACTTCAATGAACTTTAGATTTTACTGACAATTCGCCATCACATGACAGTGATAGTTTATCATGTACTTCAGCAGGAGAATAGCACGCTCCATCCGACCATGAAGTCCAATTCTAACCAGGCACTGTTAAATGATCCCCGCTGTACATGGACTGGCAGGAAGGGATACATTTACACACACATAGCCAGTTGAGAAGGTATTAGATGTATTTGCTTTAGTCAGGAATTTGCTCATCATATGAGCAAACATTTATTGAACACTGACTTTGTGCAGTGACTAGTTCTGAATATTTTTACACTTGTGTTTTGTTGTTTCATTAGTCTTATTGCAACCTTATCAGGAGGTACCATCATTATCTGTGTCTCCTAGATGAAGGACCAATGCTCAGCGAAGTGAAACAATGGGCCTACTAATAAAGGTGTATTACAGCAGACATGAATATAGTGCCTCAACCATTTCCATGAATCAGTTCTCAGGAATTAGGAATTTTTGTCTGCCCTGTTTTTTTTTTTATAAGTGTGTTTATTTATTTTGAAAGACAGAGAGAGAGAAAGAGCTTGAGCAGGGGAGGAGCAGAGAGAGAGAGGAAGAGAGAGAATTCTAACCAGGTTCTGTGCTATTAGCACAGAGCTCCACACGGGCTCAATCTCACAACCTGTGGAGATCATGACCTGAGCGGAGATCAAAAGTTGGACACTTACCCGACTTAGCCACCCAGGCACCCCTTGTCTGTCCTGTTTTTAAACTTCATTTGTAAATTTCAAATTCAGGAAAGTTTCACGGTCCATAACTAGCCCCAGTTCCCAGGTTGAACGGGGCATGGGTTTTGAATGTTAAGAGTTTTTTAAGATTTCTCTAAGTTATGAGTGGCTCTTACTTATTTTACCCTTTACTCTAAAGATATTCCATCTCAGGGGGCATTTCATTGTGGGCAAAACATCTATTCCCATTTTCCCATGGCAGCTCCCCACAGGTTGCCCTGAGTGACTCACGGATCCTGTAGCTCAGTGAATACTACTGACTTTAGAAAAGAGCCCATCTGTTCCTCAGAAAATTCCCATTTAAAGAAGATAGCATACTTTAATTCATACTCAGTGTGCCCTAACGTGCTCGTTTTCATTTTAATTCTTTTCGAACATTTCTGGGTAGATGTTCTCCATGCCGAAGCAAATTTGGGTGATTGCAAATGATTTTTTTTTAATCAGTGTGACAGATTGTTAAAGTCCGGGCATATGGAAAGCTGTAAGGAAAACTCAAACCATGTAAGTAAAGGCTTTAAGAGCTTCCTTCAGCTAAATGTAAATTTCCTTCAAATGACCATATGAGTCATTGTAGGCATATGTATGGAAATCTTAGTGTAATAAATGTATAAACCTATATACTGCAGTTCTCAAAACTATAACCACAAAACGTCTGACCAATGGCAAATGGCATTGGCAAATGGCAAACGCTTGACAAATGGCAAATTATTCAATGTCACCAATGGTATGCCTTACCTTTGGGATTACCTATAGTGAGTGTAGAAAGCGGTACATTTTGTAGGAATTTTACTTTAAGTTTTAAAAAAATTAAATTAAATTTTTTTCCTATTGTACCCCTGAAAAGAGCAAATCTAGTGTGTTTAATGATTAAAAATCTTTTTTTTTGCTGCAATTTTGTCTCCCAGCGAGGACAGATGTGAATGCCACCAACCCTAAATTCCATGGTTTGGGAAAGTCCAAAGCTTCCTAAATTACCTTAAACTCTCAGGCACCCCCCATTGTGATGGCCAACACAGACTGTGTTCTTGCATTTGGCCATACCTCAGCATCACCATGGTGACTCAGACTTGAAACTCAAAACTTTTCTGAACTGAGCGAAAAAGATGCTATTTGAACAGGGAGCATTGACATAAAAGCAGACTTTAATGCAGATTTGATGAGTCACGTATAGGAAATATTTATGCCATACATCCACAGATAACACCAGTTCCATCTTAGATATTTCAGCTCTACAAGGTCCCATTTTGGCCACCCTGCCATTGGGCAACCTCTTGTCCCCACTCTCAGGAAAGCCCTCTTCAATATGCTGACTCCTCCCCCTGCTCTCAGGGCTTCCCCCAGGAAATTAAATTGCTTCTCCATCTTCCATCTTTTAAATACAATTTGTTTCTATGAACTCAAGGTCTTCAACAGGAAAAAAAAAAGAGAGAGAGAGAGAACACCTTCCTTTTAAATATGCTCAATGTTAGTCAAGGACAATTGAGATAATAGGTTTTTGTTCACTTTTTCTGATTACCTTCAGATGTCTAATCAACAAGATGACACAATAATTTATACAGCCATACACCGAATTACAGGGCCATAGAAAGGAGAGAGACACGTACATAATTATAGTCAAAGGCTCCAACACCCATCTCCCAGTAATTGATAGACCAGGGAGGATGAAAATCATCAAGGACCAAGAAGACTTAAAGCCAAACTCTCAACAAACTTGAACTGATTGATATTTCTGGAACATTACATACATTAGAATACACAGTCTTAGTGAACACAGAATACTTACTGATAGAAATCATGTTGTAAGCCAATATCAAGCATCAATAAATTTGTAAGAATTTCAATATGCTTTAGAACTCAAATGAAATTAAATTGTAAAATACTTACAGAAAAGTATCAGAAAAATATCCCCAAACACTTGGAAACTAAACACATTTCTGAATAACCTATTGGGCAAAAAGGAAACGAAAGGAAAATTAAAAATTATTTTGTACTGAAAGAAAATTAAAACACAATATACAGAATTTGCGAGATACAGCTAAAGCAGTATATATAGGGAATATTATACTAATAAATTCTTTATTGAAAAAGAGAAAGGCTTAAAATCTATGACTTCAACTTTTACCCTAAGAAACTAGAAAAATATCAAATCAAGCAAATCAAACTTAAGTAAGCAGAAAAAAATAATAAAGATAAAAAGAAGAAGTAATGAACTGGTTAACAGGAACACAAAAGAAATTATCTATGAAATAAAATCTGATCCATTAAGAATATCAATACAATTGATAAACTTCTAGCTAGACAGTGTAGGGGAGAAGAAAAGAAAATAATTATCAAAATTCTCATTCACAAAAAAGATATCACTATAAAATCTTTATTAAAAAATCATATGATTAATTTTGTAACAATAAATTTGTTAGCTTAGATAAAATTGAACAATGACTTAAATAAATAACTAAACATATTTGAGAAGAAATAAAAAATTGAGTGGAACTTTATCTATCAAAGGAATTGAATTTGTAGTTAAAATCCTTCCCATAAGCACCAGGTCCAGATGGCTTCAGTGAAAATTCTAAGAAACACCTAATGAAGATGTAATACTAAATTCATGCAAACTGTCCTAGAAAATTGAAAAAGAGAGAATGCTTCTCAACTCATTCTATGATGCTGAATACTCTGATATTCTTCAGAAAAAGAAATTGCACAAAAAGAAAACCACTGACCAATATCCCTTATATACAGAGGCAAATATTCTAAAAATTTTAGTAAGTCAAATATATATATACATGTAAGTGGGTCTATATATATTAGAAGCTTCTAAAATATCTAATCAATCCCTGGTATTCTGCAGTTAAAGAAACTGAACTTCAGAGAGTTGAGTGAATTGCTGATTGTGACAACTAATTAGTTGAAAAGCCAATGGCTCTTCCAATTGTGCCACTTTCTAATGGTAGGTGAGCCTTGTCAATACTCCCCCCTGTGGACAGATTGGCTACCTTTACACACACAGGTAATAGTCCTTATCTCTCAAATAATAGCCAGTAGACTTGTTCTGACATTTCTCCACCTTGCCTTTACCAGACCACGTGCGTCCACTGGGACTCCTCAATTTCTGGTATTTCCTCATCCTTTTACTTGAGTTCATTTCTTCACAGTTTTCTACACCTTATCTTTGTTTTATTCCTTGAATATGTGTGTGCGGGAGGGGGGTGGGGGGAGTGAAGATAAATGCTGAGAACTACAGTTCTACTTCACAAAATACTTATACTTGGGAATTTTGGTATGGACCATGGCCTAGATCTTTAGCAGACTCCTGTCACTCATGCAGAGTAACATTAAGAAATAAAATATAATAGTAATAAAGTCAACCAGGAAAAAAATTACCAAAGTTATTTACTTTATGCTTGAAAAATAATGACTAGATAACAAATAATTCTTTAGACACTAATGTCCAGATGATATTTGGTGGAGGTGGGTAGTTATTTCTATAGCACAATGTAAGCCAGTAAAATTGAGTATTTCCAAATCAGAGCCTCAAAATTTTTATATCTCAAGTGTGAAATTTTCATGATTTGGCTTCTATGTTAGTGTTGGAGCTTTTAATCAACTAAGATAATAATTTTACACATAGCAAAGACAGTAAAGAGACAGTTTGAACCTCATGTATTCCATAATATTTTTGAGATGAGATAAGCTCATTTGGAAAATAGATACTGCAGGAATTCGTGTGCGCAGTAGAAACAGCTTTGAAAGGTCACTGTATCACTGTACTTCTTCACTCCCGAAAGATTTTCTTGGAATGTTAAACTAACCCATTAACTTTACTTGTCAAAGCAATTGAATGTAAGTGAAAATATTACATTTGTTTTATTTTTATTCATAGATTTGTGGGTCCATGCAGAGAATGTACATTATGTAGCTATAAAATAGATGATGTAAACCGGACAATCTTTATATATGCTCTATATATGCTTTATATATATGACAAAAAGGTACTGGTAAATCTGCATTAAGGAGATTTATCTATTTACATCACATCAAAGAAATATGAGGCATTGCCAAGAATATAGGACTATATTCTTAGAATAGAGGGCTTTGAATTCATTAAAGGTATGCCAACATCCTTTTGCCTCTCTCAGTGGGAGGGAAGAAAGAAGGACATCTGATGGACCTTTCAGCAGCAAGACCTCCTGGTGAGCCATGGAGGATGTGCTTCCTACATATTGTATTTCTTTTGTCTTCCCTTGGAAGAGCAGGGGATAGAAATGTTTTTCCATCTTTTTCCTAGAACTCATATTCCTTGGTACCCTAGTGCAAGGCCTTCATTTTGGAAAACTTTCTCTAGATTACCCTTTATTTCCTTTTATTTTGTCAATACTTTAAGATTCATATTTTTTGACAAGGTGAGTGTAATATTCTGTTTCATATTTAATATTTACTCTTATTTCCTATTATAAGGAAAGGGATGCCCTTTCTTGTCCTTAACCCAAACCCTTCAGTAGGAAGCTCATTTACCCTTAGTCAAGGGACCTTGGTCTCTTTTCTCTCTTTACTAAGGCCTATATTGCCAACCTCTGTCTGCTCTGAGTCCTACAATAAAAAATGTAAATGTCCTCAAGTATCCGTCATCTTAAAAAAGAACAAAATGAAAAATCCGTGCCTTCTTTTGGTTCCACGTTTGCTTAAAATTATGGTTTTACTTCTCGGCTTCACAGTTAAAATCTTGACTTAGCTCTGCTCCCTCTATTTTTTTCTATCTTATTAATCCTTCAATCCACTGGTTCTCTGGAAATTCCATTTAAGGGTGCCTCACCAAGGCTACCACCATCCATGTTGAATGGCCTGCAGTCTCTGTCACTCCTCATCTTTGTAAACATCCAACAACACTTGGTACTCATAGCTGAACATTCACCTTTCTGGATAATGAGTGAAGGATAAACTTAAAAAGAAGGATGTGCTTATAAAATTTATCTCATATGACACTTAAGGGCTTTATCCCATCACAGTTATTGACTAAAAAGGAAAAGGGAAAGGCATAATTATTTTAAAAATGTAAACAAAAGTTATATTTTATTGGAATTAAACATGTTCAATGCATAGGAAAAAAATCAGTAACTTCACACTTAGCGTCTAAAATAGAAGTTATTATGCCATTATTGATTAGCCAATTGATTTATTTTACCTTTTTAAAGTTTATTTATTTATTTAGAGAGGAGAGAGAGGGGGAGGAGGGGTAGAGAAAGAGGGAGAGAGAGAGAATCCCAAACAGGCTCCGCACTATCATCATGGAGCCCAATGAGGGGCTCGAACCCAAGAACTGTGAGATCATGACCTGAGTGGAAACCAAGAGTTGGGCACTGAACCAACTAGGCTACCCAGGTGCCTGGCAACTTGATTTAAAATAAGATATGGGAGAAAGAGTGGGCAAAGGGACCTGTGGTGTCCATGGACTGATAAGGTTTTTAAGAACCTATCTTAGAGGAATTTCTATTTCTATGGCTGCAAAACAAATTAACACTTACTGGCATATAGTGATCACCTTTTATGCCTGTTTCTGTGGATCAGGAATTTGGACAGGGAAGAGAGGATTCGTGTAATCTCTGCTAAAGTTGCAGTAATTACGGCAGCCTTGAATCCCGGGGCTGGAAGGAGCTAAAAGGGGTTGATGCTCAGACAATCAGCTGGGCACCGCTCATACGCGTCCTCCTCTGTGGCCTCTCATGCATGGTGACTTTAGGGCAGGCCGACTCCTTCCATGTTGGCTTAATTAAGCACATATCTGAAGAGGAAGAGAGTGCCATGCAAAAGCAGTATCATTTTTTCTAACCTAGCTTTAGAAGTAATGCCATTTTAATTTTGCTTCATTGTTTTCATTACAAGTGTCCACATTCAAGGGAAGAGAAATTAGACTCTGCTATTTATGGAAGGAGCTTCAAAGACTTTGCAGCCATGTTTAAAGCTATCACAATAAAAGAACTTCAGAAATTCTAAGACAGGAGACTTCCCAGGAGGAAGAACAATGAGCAGGGTAACCAGCAAAAATGAACCAGATGTTACATATTCAAACTATTGCTTCCCAGAAAGACTAATTTGGATATTAAAGATATTCCAAATAAGAATCTCATAATGATGATGGTAATAGGGGTAATCATCTAGCATCTCCAGGTCTCGTCTGTTTCTGCAGTTGAATACTGACATCAGTTCGGGGTAGAATTTTTTCAGATACAATTAATGACTGTCGTAAAAAATTCATAATTTTCTGAATAGTCACTGAATATATTGGTACACAGCAAAGCATTTACTACTAACAAAGTGAGAAGTTCTCTCCTATGCCTTTGTTATATGTCAGAAAAATGCAATTTTACTTCACTTACGAGCATGGATAGAGACTAACGCACTAATTAAAGAAGCTTAGCTCTAGCTTTGATTTTACTGTGCTTCCCTTTAAGGTGTTATAATGGAAAAGTCATTTCTTTCTAATACCAAAAAACTCCCAAATTCCAATGGAAGTAAAATTAAAAATGAAAGCCATTAACTCATGTACTGAGAAAGAATGTTCATGGGGTATCCAGTGTTCACAGATCATAATGACACAGTGATCTGGAAGAGTTGTAATAGAGACCAGAACCAGAATCACAGAACAACAACAGAAAAAACTAACACCATTTTTAAAAAAGGTAATATTTCATTAATGTCTATAAGTAACAGTATCCTTTTCCTTTTTTTATTAACTAGGCTCCATGCCCAGCATAGAGGTTGAACTTAGGACCCTGAAATCAAGACCTGAGCTGAGATCAACAGTCAGATGCTTAACTGACTGAGCCACCCAGGTACCCCCTATAAGTAATGGCTTTCTTAACTATGAGAATAAATACTACCCAGACATGACTGATACAAATGGAAAGCTAGCCAATTCTGGGCTGTTAATATTGTGAATATTGACTTTATAAACCTACTGTAGGAAAGAATCCAATGTTCAAATAATGCATAAAAATTAAACTATTTCAAATGGTGAAGAATTATGAAACAAATATCTATGTATATAATTAATCATAAACTGAAATTAATTCCAACAGACTTGCTTCTTCTTACATGTGTTTTTGTTTTTTGTATTTTTTTTTTGTTTCTGTTTTTGGCGGGGGTGAGGAACAAAAAGTCCAATAACTGTAGGCAGGCACAATAAAATCAGTTCTAGAAAATGAAGTCATAGAACTTATCTATACATCCAGTGAAGTAAAAAGTGGTATTTATGACTTTAATTAAAAACATGACGATAGTTTAACTTTTTGTGAACATTGGAACAAAAAGCATAATAGTAGCATGTGCAATGAATTATATCTATTTATATAGTTCCAGAGAAAAAGAGGATTAACAAAGTGAATAAGGGTTAAACAAATTGTGGGAAACATCAGTGTCAGAGCGGTGTTTCAAGCATGTAGAAGCCCACTGGTTTATTTCCTGCAAAAGATCTGCTCAAATACAAGGTTTCTATTATCCCATAAATGGATTTAATAAACGTCTTTACTAAGTAATAGGAAATGCCACTAACTGGATAGATCAGGCAATTGAAAACATATAGAGCCAAATCTTGGTTAACTAGTTCATGGGCCGTTGTTGTTAGTGATGTGGAAAATGTTGGGGTGCCGGAGTCCAGCTCCAGCAGGTCCAGGGGTCCCTGAAAGGATGGACGGTGTTGGCACGAGAGAGTGATGAGAGAGCCACATCACTTCTTTCTTGATCACCAGGCAGGCATCTCTGCTCTGTCTGCTTTGGTGTCTTTTTTATTGGTCAAGCAATAACATGACATCAGAAAATAGAAATTTTTTTACAGTGGTTAATTCTTTGTGGTAAGATGCTTGGATCATTGAAAGTGTACAGAAACAAGTTTTACAGAAATATTTTTGTAGAACCATCCCAATTTATTCTTGGCATCAGTCCCCAAGATTAAGAAAGTAACAAACCTATCTTATTCTGTACAGGTTGGTTTTTTGCCAATAATTATGACTTTGTTTTTAATTAACAAGTTATAACCGAGTCATGTAATGCACTTACAGTGAGGTTGAGTAAATCTTATAACCAAGAGAATAACAGGATGTTTTTGGTAAAAAACAGGATAATATACATATTATTTAAGTTAGTAACGCTAAAATTAAAACATAGGTTAAACTGTATATAGATAGGCTAGGAGTTATTTTATCTAGCTCATTAACCATAAGAGAAAGAGTGTTTGTTAACAAGTTGCTAGAGAAAGCCCTTTCTTTGATGTAAGCATAATGGGGGCCCTATGTGTGTTGGCCTTGGACCTGGGTTTCTATTTTCTTATCCATCCTCATAACTGAAGTCAGTACAAGGGAGGGTATTTGTGGCTCCAATTAGCAAAGGTATATGTAGCAACTTATGTCCGGTCCTTGTCTGTTTCTTATCTCTAAGTTAGGCTCTTCTTCTTTGGGCCAGAGTTAATTGTAACTCTTGTGTTCTTAGCCCCCCTTGTGTCTTGGGTCTGCAAGGCTCATTAGAAGAGCCTTTTGGCAAACATCTGCAGCTCTTTGATCTAAAATCTTTTATGCAGGGGCAGGAATATGCTTTTTCTTATGGGGTAACTGTGTGGGGAATATCAGTCTGATTTGGAACATTGTGAGGCCTAATCAATAACAGCAGTCTCATTCCCAATATGAGCCAATAATAGAAGGAGATACCAGTTTTGCTTCATGGCAGGAGCTGTACAAACGTCTGCCATTTCCTCGCTGTGACTGTGTCATCCAGCAAGGCCGATGCGGCTCCCAGCATTGGGGTTCAGAGCCAAAGGCCAAAAAACAATTCTTCAGATGCCTTCGGTACAAAAAGGTGCTTTTATTAAAGCAGAAGGCAGAACTCATGGGCAGAAAGAGCTGCCCTGGGATTGTGAACAATGACTGATTATATACTTGGGAGTTGGGGGAGGTAAAGGCAAGGGAAAGTCTCCAAAAGGACTTTCATATGCTAAAAAAGACTCTGGATCCTGGAGGCTGAGTTACTGTCCAGCTAAGGTTGTTTTTCCCTGTAGCAAAGCGTTAACCTTAAGACAGTTGGGAGTTCCTGGAGGGATGTTATACTCTGCCGGCATCAAATATTTGTCAATGGGCTGAGTTATAAGGACATTTAATTTTATCTCCATTTTCCTTTTGCCTGTTATGAGAAGTAAGTGAGATGATTCATTTTCAGAAATACCAAATAAAAGCTGTGCTGTCTAGCTAACAATAGATTTAAAACCTACTGGAAATATGTATGAACCCCCCCCCCCCATCCCCACAATGGAGTCCTAAACCCTTAGACATGTCACTTCCTGGTTCTTCTTCCCCTTCAATTTCATGGGCTTATTTTTTGCGGGCTTTGCAATGAGCATGTGCCAAAGAACTGAAGTCTGTGTCACCTCAAGGAATGTTCAATCAGACTCCTTTTGGCCTTAGATGGGCATAGGCGACTTCTGGGTAAGGCTGTAACCTCTGCAGTACTCAGCCAATGAGGAACCAGGGGAGACACTTGTGCAATAGGAAATAAATTACCTGCTGTAACTGCCCTGAGTGTGCCCGTCCCTCAGACACCTGCTCTTTCAAGACCCTTGATTAAAGCCTCACTTCACTGTGCTCCCAGTCTCTGCAACCCTCCTTTGATTGGGTCAGCGGGCTTATTTCTCACATCTGTGTTCCCCACATCACTAGGACTTATGTCTTACAGGGTCTTACTGCCTCTTAAATGCCCTTTCATGAAGCCGGCTCTCCCTGTTTCATTTAAATATTGAACTGCGATGTGTTTCTAGCCCATAAACCCATAGCCTCTGACCATGGTAAGCTATAACACATCCAGGCTTACAGGTTCTCATTTGGAAAGACAGTGGTCATACTTCTTGACTAATAATTTCCCTTTCAGCTCTGAGAGTGCAGATACATCTACGAATAGATTTCTAAATAAATTCAGGAACAGCAAACTCCATAAAGGGTTTCCATGGCAAGACACACATGTTGAAATTTTATTTACAGATTAGAAAAGGAAAGTATTACAATCTCTACCCAAGGTCAAAATGGGAACTGAGATTTTTTATAACACACATTAGACTCTGAACACCCCTTGCTGACATTGCCTCCACGGCCAATGCTCTGGCTGTTTGACCTTGACACTGCCAAAGAAACTCAGGTGGTGAGCCAGTTAACACTTAGTTCTGCCCACCTGTTTCATTCACGCCTTTAATCCCTCCAAAGTTCTGAACTTTTGAAAATCTGGCAATACAGCTTTTACCTTGTATACACTTCCAGTTTAGCAGTTTTATCAAGGGAGACTGTGCATACCACTGATTATCAGGGAAATGCAACCTCACACCACAATGAGATAACATCTCATACCCATATCTTGTGCTAGTCTCAGCCTATCGATAACTCACATAGTCAATGGGATGTCCCCTGTGGTTCTTAGAACTACAAGATGCCCTCAACAATGACCATCAAGAAACTTTGGGGAAAATAAGTAATGTGCCTTATTTTTCAGGGTATGGAAATAACACAGCACACCTGGGGCCACACAGGGAGAGCCCCCCACAGGGACAAAGAGCACAGACCTGGGGTTCTGTTTTCACCTGGGTCAAGGGTAGGAGCCCAGGGTTTGAAGGTTCACTATTTATTGGTGAATTTAAAACAGAAAAGCAGGAATCAAAGTGCAGGAAGAGAAAAAAACAAGTGGCACCAATGGTCAGTTATCAACATCAACCAAGGTCTATAAACCAAAGGAGCCTCAGAGTGGGGAGTGGCCTGGTCTCTAAACCAAAGGAGCCTCAGAGTGGGGAGTGGCCTGGCTCGCTATCTAGCTGGTGGCTGGCAGCAGGTTTACTCAAGATGGCCCTCAATGGAGGTCGCCTCAGTGATCAGTCATTTGAATTACACAACAGAACACCCAGCTGTCACAGGGCATGTATTACAGCCTTTTATAAATGGCTATTATAAAAAGAAAGAAAAAATGTTGATGAGGATGTGGAGAAATTGGAACCCCGATACACTATTGGTGGGAATGTAAGACAATGCAGCCACTATAGAAAACAGCATAAAGAGTCCTCAAAAGCCTAAAAATATAGCACCTGCATTATCCAGCAATCCCACTTCTGAGTCTTTAGCCACAAAAAGGAATTTGAAAAATAGAGCTCAATTTAGAATGCGATCAATCCTTTCGTTGAGAATCTATTCCGAAGATAAACTTGTTGAAAATTAAAGATGTATACATAAAGCTGTTTATTGCAGCACTATTCATAATAGCAGGAACTATGAGAAGTAGGCGCATGTGTGGCATGAATAGCAGTATATTCTCCCAGCGGAGAACTCGGAAGGCATGAAAATGACTGAAAACAACTCTCCGCCTTGTGGAGTGATCATCTGTATGTATTTAGTGCAAAAAAGCAAGGTGAACAGGGAGTCCACGGGATGGGGCCAAATATCTAATAGGAAAATGTGAATATAGTAGATACATGTTCAGCTTTGTCTTACTTCTTAATGAATGGTAAGGACTGCATCATTCTGAAAGCCTTGAAGCATTGTGACTCGAGAAACCAATTCTCATTGGATTTCCAGTACCAGCCTAGGTTACAAAATGCCTGAAACATGGCTTTTATTGAGTTATTTAATTGAATATTTAATAAAATAAATTTTACCAGACAAAACCTTTTAGAAAACTGATAGTTTTTATAGCAGATTCAGAAGTGAATTAACATGTATTCATTCAACCAAATATTATATTTGAGTCAATTTTCCTGTTGATAGAAAATTGTTATTCATGGTGGTATCCATTGGGGCTGGAAAGATATTCAAGGAATGAACCTTATCCTCAATGAATAATCAAGGGCAGTAACACATATAGGAACGGTACTAACATAGCACGGCATATGGTACACACAGTAATAAAATATAGATGAAGAGAGATCAGAGCAGGTACCTTTTGACTCCACCCAGTCGAAAAAAGGCAATGCTGCATCAGAGGTTTATTTGGATGATTTGCAAATTAGTTTTGAAAAGATAGATGTTCTTTAGACAATGTAGATATCTGCATGAATTTTAATCTCCAGTAAAGGTGTCACACCAAAAGTGATAAAGTTTTCCTGCACAAAAAATATTTTATTACTTTCAGTTAGGCTTAGATGTCATCAATGCACCTAATAATAATAGTTTTGTTGCTCTTGTTGTTTACCGATTACCCTTTACATTTTAATAAGCCAATTGCAGGTACAATCTTACTATTTTATTCAGTACCCTAAAGGCAAATTTAGTCTCAGTAAATATATTTTTGTTAATTATTTTATCAGATAAATCAGGTTTCGGCAATCCAGTTAATTACATGCATACATTCCCTTGATCTACAAAAATTTTCCAATAGAGGAAGGGAGTTAGATTTGGTAAAAAGGTATATAGCACGGTAGGATTCTGTAAGTTTGCATAGATCCAATGTATGTTACATATTTTTAAAATTCTGTGTAATACACCATACAGTACAAGCGAAGCAAAGCAAATTGCTCTCAGAAGACACGCCTGTGTACTCAAATTCTTCGCGCATATGGACATGGAAGTTGGCAAACACATGTTTGTTTGTTTGTTTTTATATTTATTTATTTTTGAGAGAGAGAGAAAGAGAGAGAGACAGAGAATGAGCAGGGGAGAGATAGAGAGAGAGAGACACAGAATCTGAAGCAGGCTCCAGGTTCTGAGCTGTCAGCACAGAGCCCGACATGGGACTTGAACTCACAAACCATGAGATCATGACCTGAGCCTAAGTCAGTCACGTAACCAACTGAGCCACCCAGGTGCCCTGGCAAACACATGTTGTAACAGGCTGCTGAGTAGTTTTCTTATAATAGATATTTTGATTTATCATCAATTCAGGGCATAGAAAATATTACAAAATATCACATATCTGCTCCAGTGCCATCTCAATAATCTAATTACATATATATGAGATTTATATTTTAATAATACAATTACATATATATGATATGTATATTCTAGCCTACTAGTTCCATTTTACTTTAAAAGATATTCACCACTTTTTGTCTGGAACTAAGATCCTCGACCCTGAATTTCATCTCCAGTGCTACAACTTGGCTCTAAATGTGCTGTTAACCTGCTCAAGAACAGTGTTGTCAGGGCATAAATACTTATGGATTTTCTTATAAATACTTCAGAAGATATGCCAAGGATCAGTCAAGTGCCAGGTAGCGGCCTCAGGGGGCTCATGACAGAGTGCAGCCCACTTGTGCTACATTCATAGGCATGGTTTTATAGATGGTATTTCGGCATGTTCTGTATACATGTGACCACACACATTGGGAGGTGAAAGCAAATGGTAATAGTGTGAGAGTGTTGTAGATTGTATTTTCCAAGTGGCTGCAACATTCTTGCCCTCTCCATGTCCTTTTGTACCTGGTGACCTTGTCACTTTTCGCAGCAAGAGGTGGAGTTATGTCCCCTCCCCTTGAATCTGGAGTGCGCTTCTGTCGCCTGTGACCATTAGAGTACAATGGATGGAATCAACCCTGTGAATTCCGAGCCTAGGTCAGAAAAAGTCATGGGACCTCTACTTGGTGCCACTGGGAAGCTCTTTCCTGAGGCCCTACTTCAACATGGTCTTTCCCAGAGTCCAGAGTCCAGTTACTATGTTGGGAGAAGTCCAAATCATGAGGAAAGGCTGCCTTTGTTTCTTTTTTGTTTTTGTTTTTGTTTGTAAGGGAACTCTATCCTCAATGTGGGGCTTGAACTCATGACCCTGAAATCAAGAGTCACATGCTCTACCAACTGAGCTAGTCAGGTGCTCTGGAAAGGCTACAATTGTATACTGAGATAAACTTCCTCAGTTGTGCTAGGCTTCAGGTCACACGAGTCCAAGGTGTCAGAACTGTGGGTGTAGAAGCCATCTTACAAGTGGGCTTCCTTTTCAGGTGTCCTATCTCCCAGCCACGAGGGTCTACTTAGCTGTGCCTCCAGCCCGCAGATATCTAGGACAGAGACTGTCCTCCCTACTGTGGTCTCCCTGGATCTCTGGGCCATGGAATCCCCGAGAATAACAACGGAGTACTTTTGTGACACAAAATTCAGGGAAATGTGTTACGCAGGAAAGATAATGAGAAGAACAAGTAAACCTAATTGGACCTAATTTTTATTATCATAAATAACTGTGGAGAAATTGGCTAGAAGTGTGTGATCACACCATTATAATGCAGACACATTTATTATTTAGTTTTGGTAGACATGAGGGATCACATGAGATTTTGAACAGTGCATATCATCTTGTTTCATGTTCATTTGTGTGGTCTTAACTTGAACTTATGAAGATTAAATCTTTGATGTTAGCTTCTTGAGCCTCTGGAGTATCGAGGTCTTGGTCATGTTTCGTATTCACGTCAGATGCTTCTGCTCAAGGGAGTCAGAACCCTTGAACTCAAAGTTATAAACACAGAAACTGGAAGTAACAAAGAATGAGGGGGAACTTTTTTCAAAGCAAGAGCTAGGAAACAGGCAGCAACAACAGCAAAAAGCAAACATGTGAAACTTCTTTTTAAAAAGTTAAAGTCCAGGGACACTTGGGTGGCTCCAACTTCAGCTCAGGTCATAATCTCGCCATCTGTGAGTTCAAGCCCCTCATCAGGCTCTGTGCTGACAGCTCAGTGCCTGGAGCCTGCTTCCGATTCTGTGTCTCCCTCTCTCTCTGCCCCTCCCCTGCTCACGTTCTGTCTCTCTCTCAATAAAGATTAAAGAAAAAAAATTTTTTTAAGTTAAATTCCACTATGATCTTCAAGTTGACTCATGATTTAGAAAGTCTATTCTTCAAGTAAAAACTAAAAATTATTTGAAATTTTATGCAACAGAACATGAAAATAAATGTGCAGACTGTTTTCCTCTTTTAATCGTAATGAGGTTTAATTATAATTAAGTTTTAATTATAGCTTCATTATGTTCATTGTGTCTGGATATAATGCACCAATTAAACATTCAGTCTCAAAATTTAAAATTACTAGACAAAAATTTGAACCAAGTGGTACTCACACAGTCTCAAAATCCTGTTGGCTTTTCCATAAAGATCTTGCCAAAAACATCCTCATTTTACTGCGAAATTATGTTACACAATGAATCACCAGGCACACTCCAGCCAAATGATCAGATGTCCAGAAGACTTGGGTAGAAATAATTGCTATCATTATATTCTAAAACTCATTGATTTGGCAACAGCAACGAAAAAATAGCATAAATATTCTCACTCAAGGCAATAAGGTTGAAAAGAATGATTCATAAGTTGAAAAATAAAAGTGGCAGCCCACATAATAGGAAAACATTATTCAGTATTAGGGAAAGAATGATAAATGAGCATATACTTACTCAGTGAAAGTCAGGGTAAAAGAGGATTCAAGAGTACTTCTGACCATGAAAGCAGCAATCGGACATCTTGCCAAGCACATTATCTCTGGCGAGAGCTGAGAAGTTGGCCCCAAAGCAGCGATCTGTGGTCAGCATAGACCACAGTGAATGGCACCAACTTAAAGGTTTTGTATTATGAAGCTAATTATGGGCAAAAAATATTATAGAATGGTTGTAGAGATAGTCTGATTATCAACAGAGCAAAAAGAAAATCTCTTTTGTAATACAGGAGCCTATGACCAGATAACAGTGTGGCTTAACCCCACTGAGTGGCGCTTCTTACCCCTGGAAATAGGAACAGAAATTTAAAAGTAATGTCAAAAGAACCCAGTGACTATTAGATATAACAACTACTACCATTAATGTATGTGAAAAAAATTGGTAATAAGAATGGGAGCCGTGAGCATCCATCTGGCTCTCTGTAGCTGTGGATTAAACAGAATCTAGCTATCAACCATGTATCAGGGACAGATCTAAGGTGCATTTTGAAGATACCTACCAAGGTCGGTCAGAGACGCCATGCCATGTTTTAAGTTAACTGAAGAAAATGAGGAAAAACAGTTTTCTGAGAAAATACTGAAGACCAACACAAAAATAAAATCTCCAAAAATAAACTCTCTGAGAGGACAGTCTCTTTCCTAGAGCTGCCTGGCATCTCTAAAAGAACAATATGCCACTCTGAAAAGACCAAAAGATTGAAGGGAAAAAAGTAAGAGAAAGGAGGAAATTAAACACATAATCGTAAACTAGGACAGTAGAATTCTCTTCTTACCACAAAAGCATCTTGTTCATTCTTGCTCCTTTCTTGCTTTGCTCTGTGATTTGTTGGCAACTTCCTCCCTGCTCTGCTTTGCTCTGCAACTGCACCCATGCAATGGATCAGGGCTGGAGAAAAAGGCAAGGACACCCTGGCTGGTGTTCTCTCTAATTCATGGTCATCGACATGAGCTCGGTCCTCAAGGGCTGACGTGATCAGATTACACGTCGTTTTCCGCTTACTTTCCCACATTCGTGTGACCATTTCATGCCTTATGCCCTCTCCTCCAATGTCCCACTTCTTTCCCACATTGACTCAGCAGCCGACTGTGATGCTTTGCCCATAAAAAGAGAACCTTCACAGACACCTACTGGCAATTGCACCCATCAATCAGGGTCTGCACCCACATACTCCAGCCTCCGATGACAAATATAAACCATACAGCTCCTATCTAGATCCCATGAACCACGAGATCACGACCTGAGCCAAAATCAAGATTGGAACACTTAACTTACTGAGCCACTCAGTTCAGCCCCCACCTGCCCCTTTATCATATCAAAGTTTCTCTTTCTACTGGATCATTCACATTATTACACAAACACGGTGTCCTGTCTCCCATCTTAAAGAATGTTCTCTCTACTCTGCTTCCCCACCAACAGCTGCCCCTTTCCTTGCACCTTGTTATAACATAATTCCTCCAAAGGATTTTCCACACATGCTGCCTTGGATTCTTATGCTCTTATTGTCTTTTTAATGTCCTCCAAGTAAGCTTTGCCTGACCACTCCACTGGAGCTATTCTCCAAAATCAGCCATAAGCTCTTTCTTGTGAAATCCAAGGATCAATTCTCAGTCCTAACACTATTTGGCAACTTTTGACTTAGCTGATAACTCCCTCATCCTTAATGCGTCACATTAAGGGCATCACATCCTTTAGTTTCCTCATTCAGTATCTCTTAATGCTTTTTCCTTCTCCTTGATTTTTTTTAATGTTTTATATATTTTTGGGAAAGAGACAGATTGTGTATGAGCAGGGGAGGCACAGAGGGAGAGGGGGGACACAGAATCTGAGGCAGGCTCGAGGCTCTGAGTGGTCAGCACAGAGCCCGACATGGGGCGTGACCCCGTGAACCACGAGATCATGACCTGAGCCTAAGTCGGAGGCCCAACCGACTGAGCCACCCAGGCACCCCTCACCTTGATGTTTAATTTGGAGCAACTCCAGGCTCCAAGTCTTTGGTTCTCTTTGCTTTTCTATCAATAGGCCCTCCCTATGTGTCCTCTACTCTCCTGGCTTTAAATACCCTCTGTGTACGAGAGCACATCCCTCTCCACTCCCAGGGTCATATCACTGACTCCCTGCTCAATATCTTCACTGGAACATCTTATATACATTTTAACCTTAAGTGTAGAAAATGGAACTCAATCATACCTCGTATCTTCTCTGCCTTCCCAATTTCTGTTGGTGGTAACTCCATCCACTTGATCAAGAAAAAAATCTGGGGGCGCCTGGGTGGCTCAGTCGGTTGAGCGTCCGACTTCGGCTCAGGTCATGATCTCACAGTTCGTGGGTTCGAGCCCCATGTCAGACTCTGTGCTGACAGCTCAGAGCCTGGAGCCTGCTTCTGATTCTTTGCGTCCTTCTCTCTCTGCCCCTGCCCTGCTTCATGATCTGTCTCTCTCTGTCTCTCAAAAATAAATAAATGTAAAAAAAAGAAATTAAAAAAAAAAGAAAAAAGAAAAAAATCTGATATCCATCTTTGACCTTCTCTTTCTCTAGCACTCCACTTCTGATCTTTCAGGAAATATTCCTTGGCAGATTTATCTTCAAAACACACCCACAAGATGACCACTTCTTGGCACATTCCTTGCTGTCATTCAGGGTCAAGCCACCATTGCTACATACATGAATTACTGAAACAGTTCATGTAACAATAATAATGGTTTTTGTTTCCAACTGCTAGAGCCTACTGTCAGCTCAGTAGCCAGAGTGATCTTCCAAGGACCTAATGATGTCATGCAAGTTCTCTGCTCAAATCCTTCCAAACATCTTTGAGTTTTGCTTAAATTAAAAACAAAATTCTTAGCTACAAGATACTATGTAATTGGCTTATGCTCAGTATTTTCTAACCTCATTTTTTCTAGTCTTTTAAATCTGTACATATATACTCATTTTAAGAAATGATAGTAATTCTGAATATTACCAAAAATTATCATATGATGGTTTCACTTTAAATTTCTATTATATAGATCACCCTTGTAGATTAAATGTCAATTAAATAAAAAAAAAACTAAACCCAATTTACATTCTTTTTTTCTTGATGTTATAGAGTGACTTGCCTCTTTTTTTTTTTTTTTTTTTGTTCTCTTTGAAATGCATGGTAATCTAAGATATTGAGATCAAAATACTCAGGTTGTCCTGGTCAAAACCTTATGGTAGAATTATGAGCTGGCTATAATCCCTTGTCCAGTAAGCTCTAGTTTCTTTAATGGATATCAGAGGTCTTAAATACAGCCAAAAAATTCCCTCTCACTATAAGTTTTGATTTTTAAAATATTTTATTCATCATTCTACAGATGTTTGCTGTTCAAATCCTTGTTTCATATGCTATACTTGATACTATGTGATCTTATACAAGTTTCATAAGGCAATTTTTTTAAAGTACAGTTTTGGAGTAATAAATAAAAATACACCAGAAATGACCTAGCACACCGATGGCAAATACTTCGTTCTTAGCGGTTTTCAGCACCTTCCACCTCCTCATTTCTGAGTGTTAAGTAAATCTCATTCTGATCCTGAATGTAACCACAGAATCCTGCTCAACCACAATCAGGACAGCCCAGCCAACCCATGGGATCAAGCGTGTTCTGGAGAAACTGGTTGTTAAGCCTCATTCCAGTGCTTTAGCTGAAAGATCTGTGGAGTCAGGGTAGTCTGCTAACACCGATCACAGACTGCAATTTAATTCAATAATCATAACATAAGGACTCTGGCTACATTAAAGAATCTTGTGTGGTCCTACGGATTGTACTGTTTTGTTGAATATTATCACATTCCTGAACATCCGCAACTGTCAGATTTTACTCTATTTTCAAAGTGTGAAATGTTCTTTCAGATGCTTCCTTTATGAACTCAAGGATTTTAAAAGCCCTCATATTTACCTACATTGAACTCAGTGAGGACAACTCACATGCTACGTAATCACATACATTAGGTTCAGTTTCACCAACTCACCCAGTTTTCTTTTGCCAGGAGATTGAATATAAGTTTTGGCCTTTTATATTTACTTAACAAAATTCTAAATTTTTAAATTCTTTTCTTATTTCCATTTTTCATATCTTTGTGGCTAAAAACGCCTCTTTGTCTTTTCTGGTATATATTTTTTATTGATCCAAATGTGTACCTTCTTATTCTTTTTAAATTAAAAATATATTACTTTACCTTATGAAATGTGTATGAGATCACACAAGTGAAAGCATCAGCTCATTCATGCCCTTATATTTTTTTATCACTGTCAATATATTGTAGATGTATTCCAATTCAACCACAGAAATAAATTATTGTATATATTTTGGTGTCCAGCTCTGAACAATGAAAAATATAAAAACATTATAGGTGGCTTCATCTGTACCAAATACAACCATTTTACCTTATTTATCTGACTATTGAAAATAACTCCACCATATTTTCCTGGATATATCTATATCAAAAAAGAGGGGCATCTGGGAGGCTCAGTCAGTTAAACGTCTGACTTCAGCTCAGGTCATGATCTCACAGTCTGTGGGTTCAAGCCCTGCATTGGACTCTGTGCTGACAGCTCAGAGCCTGGAGCCTACTTAGGATTCTGTGTCTCCTCCTCTCTCTGCCCCTCCCCCACTCATGCTCTGTCTCTCTGTCTGTCTCTCTCTCTCTCTCAAAAATAAATAAACATTAAAAAATACAAAAAAAATTAAAAAAAGAATGAAAACAACATCTTGTCTACATTACACATATTTTATTTCACTGAATTATTTTGTTTCTAATTTATGCTGAAAATAGCTGACATGTTTCTTTTTGCTGGGTATTAATGAATGTTTATGATAAAGGGGATGAGGATAAATATTCAGTCTTCAGTGATGACCATGTGCCTAATCCAGGACAGTGGCTGGACTGGCATGAGTGACTCAGGATGAGCAAGATGGGGGGCATCTGGTTTACTTAGGACAAAGGATATATGTGTGCGCGCATGCCCATGCACACACACACGGGTCTTATCACAGAAAGATGCAGTGCTAGCAGTGGATGTGCAACACCAAATATGGTCAGTCCTTCCCAAGGATAATGAGACCCTAGGAAGTCTTCATAGAGGAGGACGTTCTTGGAGTTTTAGAAATTCAGTTGCTGCTGCATGGGAAAGATATTCCTGTGAGATGGAGGATTTTTCACAGAGACCTGAAGCAATTAAACTGAGCAGTTTGACAGGACGGGTACCCACGGGTGAGTCACAGGAATGGACGCAGACTCCATAAGCAATAAGGTTAGAGAGAAGGGGCCTCCTGAGACAAATCAGAAGACCGTCATTCAGGGAGCTTCTGGTAGGCTCTGTGTGTCGGGTGGGGGGAGGACTCCATGATTATGTTTGTGTCTTCCAAGGATTATTTTAGAAAAAATGTGAAGAACTTATTAGGTGTAAGACTAGAACCAGATGGTAACAGATGCAGATTCTTACAGCCACATCAAGGAGAAAATTAGGACCAAGCTGAGATCACAGGAAAGGAGTAGCAAAGAGAGAAATGAACTATATTTAAGAATTAGACCAATCTAGGGCACCTGGGTGGTTCATTCAGTTGAGCGTCCAATTCTTGATTTCAGCTCAAGTCATGACCCCAGAGTCGTGGAATCAAGCCCTGTGTCGGGCTCTACACCGAGCATGGAGTCTGCTTAAGATTCTCTCTCTCTTTCACTCTGCCCCTCCCCAATTTGTGGAAAAAAAAAAAACAATTAGAATAATCTACAGAGTTATTTTGAGGGTGAAAAGAGTCAGGGAAGCAAGCAATGATTGTCTCCAGAAAAAGAAACATAGGAAGTAAAATACAGATTAAAATTTTTAAAAAAATGTTTCTTTATATTTGAGAGACACAGAGAGAGACAGAGAACAAGCAGGGGAAGGGCAGAGAGAAAGGGAGACATAGAATCCCAAGCAGGCTCCAGACTCCTAGCTGTCAGCACAGAGCCCGATGTGGGGCGCTACTCAGGAACCGCGAGACCATGACCTGAGCCAAAGTGGGACGCTTAACCAACTGAGCCACACAGGTGCCCCGAGATTTATTTTTAGTCCATGTTACTTTCTCATTTCAGCTGCTTAAGCTAACACCGATGACAAAGAAAGAGAAAAATAGAATAACGTGTAGTTGCTTGTCCTTTCAGTCCTTCCTATTCTTCAATGAGCCAAAAGCAGAGAATGGTACACACAGGAAGTAAAAACAAAATCAAAAGGCGGGTGATTTGGGGTTGTGCGGTGTTTCTACTCATCTGTAAGAGCAAAACATGCATGTGTATGAGCGTATGAGCTATCTAGTGTGAGTTCTATCATGGTGATTTTACAAACAATTTAAATGTTTTTATATTTGCATTAAACACTGGTATTGCAAAATATGAAAATGAATGGTAAAATTCCTAACAATTTATAAATTTATTTTCATTACTTAGAATGACATTAAACTAAAAAAACCTACATTTTAGTGCTTTACATATTTTTCTGTTTTTTTTAATAAGAAGCTTGCTTTTTTATCTTATACTTGGTCCAACAAATTGTGTAGCCAGCCCTGCCCACATATGTTTTTAGACCCTTTCCCTCAAATGCCAGAACTCAGGTAGTAGATAGGTATTGCATATAATATATACATCTTGAATCAAAATGAGTCCTAATTTTACTATTGCATGTTCTTTATTCTAATACACAATTTCTAAAAGCACTTAAAATTTTTTAAAAATTAGGATGCTACCTTATGATTGATATATTGTTTGTAGTGTATTTCTTCTCCTCAACCAAGTGTTGATTAAATTAGTGGTGGATCCTGAAACCAGTCTTACACACAAGAAAATCCACAAGATTGCCTAAATTATCTCCCTAAATTAGACAAAGCAGTGGAGTCCAAAATACACATGTGATTTCTCTAGGCATTAGGTGTAAGGCTCCTGACCAGCTCATTCCCCAATCTTCCCCCATCCCACCTCAGCACTGATATAATAAGCAGAGTTAGATAAGAATCAGAGGGGAATCAAATCCTGTTCCAATTAACTGGACCCCTGCTTTGAAATGGAGGGAAAAAGGAGTGTGTCCAGTGAGAAAGAGTAACCCCAACCTGGAGAGCCGTGTGAGACTCATAAGGAATGATTCTTGTCATTCAGGTCGTGTTTGAAGGCCAAATTTCCCTTCAAAAACTTGTTTCCTGAATAAGCAGCATAAACGACTAAAAATTGGGATATAACGTGGCCAGATCTTCTTCCAAGACGAGTCATTTAAGATCAGACGTGTTATTGGTCATACCATCATTGTTAGGAAAAGCACACAAGTCACGAAATTATTTGGCCTTATGTCCATCCCTGTGCCCAATCATGTATACTTGTTGGTAAAGAGGTATACTTTGCTGAAAGGTAAAAATAGGCCACTGAGAATGAGTAGAGAACATAGCTAAATATCTGAGAATAGTCCAGAAGGAACCATTACAAGCGCAACCAGACAAAATCATCCAACACTGACACATGGTTTTGAAGTCTTGAAACTGATAATCTGGGAGTTTCTAGGTCACAAACCGTAAGTAATTTTTAAGAAGATGTATATCAAAAGGACGTGCAGGGGGTGCCTGGGTGGCTCAGTTCGTTGAGTGACTGACTTCAGCTCAGGTCATAATCTCAGTTTGGGAATTCGAGCCCTATGTTGGGCTCTTCACTGACAGCTCAGTCTGGAACCTGCTTCAGATTCTGTTTTTCCCTCTCTGTCTCCGCCTCTCCTCTGCTTGTGTGCTCTCTCTCTCTCTCTTTCTCTTTCAATAAGTAAATAAATATATAAAAATAATAAATAATAATAAAAAAAGAAAAGGACATGCAACTAATTCTGGCCAACGCAATACAAGCAGCAATGACCCATCTGTCTTCTGAGCCCGAACACGTAAGACCTCCTGAGTGACACTGTCTTCCCTCAAAGCCATATGTTGAGGTAGTGGCATCACAAGACGGAGAATGCCTGGGTCCTTGGGTCAACAGATGCCCTGGGGTGTTGTTCTGACCACTGGGGAGACTTCATTGCGCTAAACCTTGAGGTTCTGTGCTAATTATCACAACAAATCTGTTCAAATTTGTCCTTGGCACCTCCTCTCTCAGTGAGTGCCTGCTTCCTGCCATCCCCTCTGATCCCTGGATGCTCACACTACCCTCTGGTGAGTCATGTGAAATCTTGCTTGGGCCTTTTGAGAAGACAGTGTCCCTCTACTTCCTTAGTTCCCTCTCACGAAGTGTCAGATGGTGTCACTGCAGAAATGTGAACATTATTTTTAGTGTGACCAGTATGTGCATTCTCCAAGGTCTAAGCCTGCTGGGAGCCATTCTGAACTCACTAGTTGAGAAAACTCCTTGTGAGGTTAGGGCAGGTTTGCAAGGCCTCCTGCTATCAGATGATGACTGATTACCTACCCCCACTCAATTGTTTTTGCTTCAGCACCGACCCCCCCAGGCACAAGGAGTGACTTCTCCCCTTATTCTGGCCCTAAAATGCTGATTGCACCTTGTGAAGAAACTTATTGTAGGAGTTTCTTCTTCTGTGATTATGGGAGCAAACATTGCATTTCCTGAGAATCCTGTTTTTCTTATACTTCCCCTTAAGCAAAGAGGCTATTGACCCCTGCTCACAAAGAACTAACTTTTGCCTTTGCTGTGCTAAAAACATTGGCTTGTATTTGAATGCTAAAGATCCCTTCTTTCCCCATATGATAAGCATCTAAGTCACCTACATCAATCACTATTGATAAAGGTTATGCATGAGTCTTCTACCAATCTATGTTCTGGGAAATTTTTACATATCAAAGAAATTTGTCCTCAGAAATCATTGTCTAAGGCAAATGCCACTTCTGTGCTGTTCCCCATACTTTTAACCATAAATAAAGTTGAGTCTCAGTCAGTGCAGAGATGCCTGCCTGGTGATCAGAAAGAAAATTGTGGCTCTTTCATCCCTTTCACCGACACTGTCCATCCTTCAGAGACCCCTGGACCTGCTGGAGCTGGGCTCCGGCATAAGCCTTCACCAAAAGTCCTGTCTAATGTAAGAGAATGCAGAGGAATGGCTAGTAAGAGCCTCCTTTTAGTAAAAGAAGAGAACAGGGCCAGTGATTGTCATCCTTCTCCCCAAATCAGCCGTGGCTTTCTGTTGACTGCAGGCGTACTCGAATTTGGAGAACAAATGCAGACATTTGGATTGGTGAAAGCATCCAGATGGTCCGAAACACTATGAGAAGGAATATGTCCCTCTCAACTAAGAGATACTCTGCAGGAATAATGTGCCTTTGACTGACGTTGATTAGTATGCTTTAGGGGGCATTATACAATTTTATACATTGTATCACTTGCTTAATTTAAGAAAAAAATCTAGGATCGTATGTATATAAATGTAACACATATATTATGTCTTATATGTTACATATAGAAATATCTTGCCTTCTTGATTCTGCTACTTAAATATAAGTAGATTTTTATGGAGAATATCAAAAACTTCTAACACCGGGAATGAAAAATTACCTGAGATTCAATTTTATGGAGAGATAAAATCCTACTGTTTCCTGTCATTTAGAAGCAATTATTATGGGGTGTAGAGCCATGAGCAGACTCTGTCAGGTGATGAGGGTTGAGAGAAAAAGTCTTCACATTCATATGCAAAATTTCACGGTAATGATGCTGACATCTCATGGAGTTGGAGAGTAGCCCTACAAAAAAAAAATGCATAAAAAAGCCAGAATGTAAAACTAAAGGATGAGCAATTTTCCCAATAATTAGGCAATAACAAATGCATCACTTTTCTATTAATTATTTACAATGAGTTTTGTCATGCATTAGCATTAAATAGTCTCACTTCTTTCAGACTTGGCCAACTCATGTATCAAAACAAAATTTCATAGGCACTGCAGGAGAAAAATAAAGAACAGAATGGGCCAAATTCTATGAAATAAAAATAATTTACTGGACAAGATGGCGTCTCTGAAGTCTCGGAAGGAAATTTCAGATTCTATTATTCCATCTGTCATATACTAAGGTGCTTTTTGTAAGGGTCTTTGACATCAATTGAAGAAATTTTGTATCTCAAGAGAAATCAGTGAACTCACACTAATGAAGAGTAAGACTTTGCAACCTGATTGTAATAGGAAAGGATGCCAGCACGTTCGCATGGCAGGTGGTACTTCAGGTGACTAAAATGCCAAACACA
Organism: Cryptoprocta ferox; assembly: GCA_028646485.1. Classification (NCBI taxonomy): domain Eukaryota; kingdom Metazoa; phylum Chordata; class Mammalia; order Carnivora; family Eupleridae; genus Cryptoprocta; species Cryptoprocta ferox. Next base: position 138,255,461 of record CM053572.1, read on the forward strand.
GACATGCTGGCTGCTTCCCAGCTAATGGACCCTCAGGTGGATGCACCAACACAGACACTGAAAAGGAACCATCCAGAAGACCCTCAAGTTCCCCGGGCTGACAATACAGCAGCTTTGTGATAAATGATGAAGGCATACACTTGGGAGAGAGAGAGATTTATTGCAAAATCTTCCGGAAAAAGAAAATGGCTCGAAAAACTAAATATACAATATTATAGTACTTAATGATACAGAATTACTGCTTTAGGACCTGTGATAAATAACAAACTAGATACAGTTTCGTCAATTCTGATGTGGAATTTCCTTGTAAATTATCTCAACGGAAGAAATCCCAGTTTATTCAAAATTCCTTTTTTTCAAAAGTATTGTAACTACTCTTGTCATAAAATAATCTGTAAAGCTTTTTCAACTGCTTTCCTTGGAAACACTCTTTCCCTGCCTAATTTCTTGAGAGGATGAACACAATATTTATAATCTCCCTTCTTTTAAGTAAGTATTGAAAATATTCCAATAGTAGTTTCTAATCATAAAGTTGTCTGATTTCTACTTATAACGCATTTTTGCTGTTCTCTGAAATATTATAAGAATTTTAACTAAAGTCACCAAGTAAATGCCATAAAATCCCAATGACATTACCTAGCTCTGGAAGAATCTTTTTGAAAACTTTATTTTGCAATATTTAAGACTCATACAAGTTTGCACAGAGAGTTCCTGCATACCCTCCCCCTGCTTTCCACAGCAGTATCTCGTATATAACTGCAGCGCATTGTCAAAACCACAAGGATGAGGTTGCTATGATACTATCAAAACCCATGCAGACGCGGGGCGCCTGGTGGCTCAGTTGGTTAAGCAACTGACTTCAGTTCAGCTCATGATCTCACATTTTGTCAGTTTGAGCCCCGCATCAGGCTCTATGCTGACAGCTCAGAGCCTGGAGCCTGCTTCAGATTCTGTGTCTCCCTCCCTCTCTCTGCCCCTCCCCTGTTCATTCTCTGTCTCTCTCTGTCTCTCAAAAATAAATAAATGTTAAAAAAATTAAAAAAAAAACCTGTGCAGACTTTACAGACTTTACTGAGATTTTATCAGTTTTTTTTTAACATGTCCTCGGGTTCAGGGGGAGGTGAGGTGGGAAGGAAAAAGGAAGGATATATAGCTCTAAGATTTTAGCATATGTATGCATTTAAATAACGGTCACCAGAATCGAGAGAGAGAGAGAGAGAGAGAGAGAGAGAGAGAGAGAGAGAGAGAGAATGTACTGTTCTGTCAGGCATCTCTGTAATTTTGTCATTTTAAAAGAGATGCATCAATAGAACCACACAGTATATGAACCATTGATAGTGATTTTTTCTCTCTTGGCAAACTCCCTTTTATGCATCTGGTTCTGCCTCAGTATTTATGTGGTTCGGCATTCCCATTTGCCCAAAAAGTTGACATCTGTTTCCAAGCACCCATAAAATTATAGCTAGAAGGAACCAAGTCTTGGTTTCCTAGAAGAGAGAGGATGATACGGATTTAGGGAAATCAGTCCTTGCTTAGAGTGCAAGCAGATAGAGAGAAATGGTTGAGACTCATGCAGAAGTCTCCAGTCAGGTCAAAGGTTTGGGTTTTTATCCTCAGGTAGAGGGAAACTGTTTAATCAGGTGAACATTACCATCAGATTTGCATGTTAGGATCTCTGATACTCTGTGGAGAAGAGTTTGGAAGGACATCAGGAATGAGATATAAACTACCTGTGACAGGAAGGTAGGTTTCATCCTCCCTGACAAGCTCACTGTGATGAAGAGTGTTCCGCACCCTCCTGGCCTTGGAAGACTGTGTGCTTGGAGATGTCGGCCACGTGTTCACACATTTACCATCTGTTTGCTCCTGAATGAGGAAAACCCATCCTGATCGTCACAGTTTCAACTGAGGTCTGGTCAATGTTGAGAAGATGAAGGAACACATATGTTAAGATTTCATTACCTCAAGAATGTGATGTTCTTTAGTTATGCCTTATGACAACTAAGAACAGTTTCTATTTTTCTTAGAGTTTATATATATAATATATTAAATGTAAATATATAAATATATTAAATATAAGATATATATTTATTTATTTTTGAGAGAGAGAGAGAGAGAATGACACAGGGCTCGAGCTCATGAACTGTGAGATCATGACCTGAGCCAAAATCAAGAGTCAGATGCTTAACCAACTGAGCCACCCAGGTGCCCCAGAAACAGTTCTTATTAAACAGCAGAAAAAGCTTATGTGACTAGAACACTTTAAGATAAATTTAGAGTCTAAGCTCTTGTTACTAGTAAACTCAGTTGCTGTCTGTTTTTTGTTTTGTTTTTGATTTTCATGTTGGACCCTTTGGAGAATGTGATTAAAACCATTCCTCTCCAGTAGAAAATGCTTACACACCCATGTCATAGCTTTGTGTGGAATTAAACTTAGACCCCTTGATGTCCATTCATGAACACCTTTCAGTTTTCCATGGACCCAAGGTTAAGAATCCCCGTATTACATAACTGGAACGTTTCTAAGGAGTTTTCTAGGCTGACATGCTCATTATAAACACTTTGTATTTTTTCTTATTTCCTCACAAGATACTCTTTAATTCTCAAAATCTTTAGAGAATAGGTTTGTACACCAAGAGAATCTGAACAGAGATTAATGGAGCAATCTAGGTTTTCTCAGCGTACGATACAGAGAGAATGGGGATAATTACAATTGTAAAATCCAAGCAGCAAAAACAACCATGAAGACAAAGAAGTTGATTCTCTAATTTAAGCCCATTTCATGATACAAGTTCAACAGCGGAAGCTATCTTCATTTGGCAGGTGCTTAACACATAAAAATGTATTTGTGTTTCTAAGTTTACTTTTTAAAGAGTTTTTAATAAAGTTGTTAATAAAAGTGTGCTTTGGCTCTTATAAGTGTGCTTAAATTTCATGAGTTTTGCATTTCATAACCGTTTTTGAGCTACAATAATGTGTTCATTGTTTAGAACTAACCAGGGCTTATGGATGGGAGAAGAGACCGATGAAGAGAATATTATTTGAGACTAAGCTAAATGAATTTCTTTGTTTTAAACATTACACACATATTTTAAACATTACACAATCGCAGTCATTTTTGTCAGAGGTGAAAATACACCTTTGTGCAGGAGACGGGAGAATATTGCCTTCCAGGGAATCTTTAACAAAGTCTAGAGATACTTTAGGTTGTGGTAACTGGGGGGAAAGGGGATACTTCTCTCATCTACTGGGTAGAAGCCAGAGATGGTGAAATACTCTGCAATGTAGCCCCCCCCCAACAATGATATATTGATCCAAAATGCCAATCGTGCCCAAACGCCCAACCTAGAGTGACATAGTGAATCCTGTAGCCTAATTTAGGATTCAGATTACCTACATGACCCACAATTGTACCACTCTGTTCAAGCTTTCATAACAAAATACCCTAGACCAGGTGGCTTGAATTGCAGATTATTTATTTTCTCACAGTTCTGGGAGTCAGAAGCCCCGTTTCAGGGAGCCAGCATGTCTGGTTTCTGGTGAGAACTCTCTTCCAGGTGGTGCCTTCTAGCAAAGGAGAGCAAGCTCTCTAGTGTCTCTTCCTATATAAGGGCACTAATATTACCATGGGGTTCCTACCCCAATGACATCGTCTAAACCTAATTTCTTCCCCAAAGCCCCATCTCCAGATACCACCACAAAATTAAACGTATGAATTGAGACTAATGGGGAGATACCATTCTGTCCACAATAGTAATTTAAAAAAATATTAAAATCAGTAATAATGATACATTCAAGCAAATCTAGAATACTTTGAAAAGAATAACATAATAGGGAACACCTAATATGTGCACCTTTGTTCAAGTGTAAATGTGAGAAATACATAACCCTCAGTGAGACTGCTGTAGAATTTCAGACCTGGAATAACTAAGACAACAGAAAGGTTAATTTATCTGTGAGGAATGTCTTGCCAGTTTGTTAAAGCAATGATCCTGAAAAATACAGGTTCTCAATCTCAGATTTTTTATATAACTTAAGAGATTTTGGAGTGAGCCATAAACTTGGATTTTTAAAATCGTCCTCTAAATATTTTTAACAAGGACTTCTGGCTGCCAGTCTGGGGACGGATAGCAGAGAATCCAGCTGCTGCTTCGAAATTCAGCTTTGAGATTTCTAGAACTAATTTGGTGTAGGATTGATATTCCTTTCCTACGCTATGTATGTACCACTATTTGATTTTCCTGTACCAGTCACATTAAAATTTTATAAGCCACCGAACAGGTAAATTGAAAAGGGAAAGAGAACTTTCTCTAGAAAGTGATAAAATAGTAATTGCATTAGGGAACATATAAATTTTCAAGATGTTTCCTGAAAAATTTCTTCTCTGAATATCTTTCTGTATCAGTTCACGTCCTTTTGACTTGAGCCGGCTCAAGTGAAACAGAAATGAGTAGTCTATGCGAGAACACACTCTTATTACACAGAACAGTATATATCTGCTTCGACGGGAAGCTAATTGCTTCACTTTTGCTTGCTTAACCTCCTAAAAGGATATTACTCCTGCGTTGCATTTTTAAAACTGCCCTTTACTCTTAAATTACCCTCTGCTACTGGCCCATTTGCCCTAATGTCCTCAACAAAACTGCCGGAAAGAGTTGTCTACACTTCCTGTCTTTCCACTCCACCTTCAAGGCATGATGGCCCAGATTCTGCCCTTCTTCCCAATGAAGCCAGTCTGATAAAACCAGTATTTTGTCCTTTTCTCCCTCTCTTCATGGACTCCATGTCGCTAGCCTTTGTGGTCTCTCAGGTTATTCTGCCACCTCTTCATCCTTTGCTTCTCCCTTAGCAATAAATGTCGAAAGCCCACAGCTTCTGTAGATCCTACACACTCTCGAATCTCAGCAAACTCTGTTGCTTTCATTATCACCCGAACACAGGATTTCTCAAACACCTTTTCACGCCACTATCCTGAAGAGCAGACACACACGACTAATGTCCATTCATTCAAAGGTAAATGGCTTACATTCGACTCCTCCTTTCCCCTGGTCACTGCCATCACGACCCACTTGCCCATCAAGAACTTTGATTTTCCACCTAGTTTATAATAAATGGTACCAGGATAGAGACCAAGACATGCCGTTCCATCACTGGGCTCTCGCGTTCTGCCATATTGCACAACTTCATCAAGAGCCTTTATTTTTTTCCTTTTCATTTTTCTTTTTTATTTTGGGGGAGAGAGAGGGAGAGAGAGATCATTAGTGGAGGACAAGGGCAGAGGAAGAGAGAGAGAATCTCAAGCAGGTTCCACATTAGTCCGATGTGGGGCTTGATCCCATGACCCTGGGATCATGACTTGAGCCCAAATAAAGAGCTGGATGCTCAACTGACCGAGCCACCCAGGTGCCCCCAAAGTCTTTCTTGTAGATATGATAGCAGTGACGCCTCTGAGTTTCTCAATGCACAGCCTGCACAGCGATAGATGGAATGCTGGTATCCTTCTTTCTCGCTGTCCAAGCTCAAACAATCACCAAATATGGTTGGCTCTACTTCTGGAATATCTCTTGCATCCATTTTCCCCATCCAACTCTTAGGAAGACCTATAATCCTCTTTTTCCTGGCTATGACCTATCTTGTGGTCTGCCTCTCAAAAATCTGCAGCCACAGGGAATTTAGGGGCATAATTATGGTATTTAAGCTCCTTAGTGCCCTCTCATCATTGCAGATTACGTACAAACCACCTGGCTCTCAGGGCAGCTGGGTTGCTCAGTTGGTTAAGCATCTGACTTCGGCACAGGTCATGATATCACAATTCATGGGTTCGAGCCTTTGGTAAGGCTCTGTTCGGACAGCTGGGAGCCTGGAGCCTGCTTCAGATTCTGTGTCTCCGTCTCTCTCTGTCCCTCTCCTACTCGCTCCCATGTGCACGCGCGCGCTCTCTCTCTCTCTCCCTCTGTCTCAAAAATAAACATTAAAACAAAACAAACAAGCAAACAAACAAACAAAAAGCCCACCTGGCTCTCAAGTTGTCCAGATCTGGCCCCGCCTCCCTCATCATCCCTATTCTTTCTCTCCAGGGTTTAAACGTGCTGACGTCCTTCATTTGTGCCAAAGGTGCCATGTTCTCTCTCTCACCTTTGTTCCATCCTCCACCTGGCACGGTCTTCACCACTTGCATCCTTCACCTTTGCTTCAGGTCTCAGCTTAAACGTCCCTATGTGAGGGTCCCCTTCTCTGACCCCCGACCAGGCTGAGTCAGCTCCACTTACATCCCTCAGTTCCCTGTGCCTCTCCCATTGTGACAGGATGGAGGGTTAGAGTGATTACAGGTTTCATTGTCACCCAGGAAGATCACAGGTACTGTTCACCAGCATGTAGCCTATCATTTGGCACATAGTAGGTACTTAACAAATCACTGCTGTTGATTAAGTCCTATTGTTTCCTGAGACAATTAAGTCCAATTGTTTCCTGGGTGAAAAGCACAGAAATAAAAGCTCTAAAGATTTCAGGATGTTGTAATTTCTAAGCTATTTTAGATAACGTAACATGTCTTTTCCTAAGAACATTCTAGAATAACATTGAAAAATTGAAAATCGTTTATTTTTTAAAAAGTTAACATTCACCACCAGCAAAGTCAAGTCTGCACTAATATAAGTGTTTTTGCTCATGCAGAGAATCAAGTGACAGCTTTTCTGAGAAAGATAAAGTGGCGTCTTTTTTATTTCAAAATGTGTTTCCAATTGAAATCTGTGAGATTAAATTTCCCTGAGGGAGAAAAATCGAGATTAATAAGTGAAAAAACCCATCATGTACAAACGTTGTGAATTTTAACGTTTTTACTGTAGACTATGGACACCTGACATTACAGTGATACATACGGCATATTACCCCTGGGTTGTTTTGTTTGCTTTTCCAGTCCAGGGGGGAGTTCTTCATATTTTGTGACACCTTCCCTCGCTTCCTTCATAAACCATGCTCAGAATCTATAAACAAACAAACATAAAATTGCATCCTTGCTGAATACCAGATTTTAAAGGGGATGGAATGCACCTGCCTCAAAATGCAATACAACATCTCTCAAATGAAAGTGGTTTCTTGATTCAAAACTGTTGAGTCATTCTTTTGAGCTGCAAATTTGTGAACAAGGACTACAGCCAATCGTATGTTACCTAAAACAAGTGTATATAGTTGCATGCTTTGTTTGGGTTCTAACATTTTAGCTCATACATTTTGATGAGAGCCTTGTTAGATTCTCAGCTAGGTGCAGTCTGTTAGCCTCGAGTCCTCCTGGCTGAGAAATTGTGTGGGGAAGACTGACTTGTACCCAGAGGGCCCCCGCAGTGTTCAAGGGTGCAGGTACCCAAGAAGCACGGGGTCCCTTGTCCTCCCCTCTTCTAGATGTGTTCTCACCACTAAGACAGATGACCCACTGGAAACAGCAGAAAATGGAAAGTAGCGTTGTTGAAAGTAGGTTGCACTATGATTACTAAATCCTCCAGAAATTTATGAAAGAGAGAGGACTGAAATGGGATGAAATGGAAAGCCTTTCAAAAGAGGGGGAATCTTCAGTGTTTAATGTTTGTTTTCACTCACCAAGAACGTTGGGAGCCCATTTTCTGGTGGCTGGTTTGGTGTTCGAGAGCGGTGACAGTTAGCAGCGGCCAGGAAGCAGCGCCAACTTCAGCTTGGAGACTGGACACAGGGTCCCTGGAGAGAGCCAGAAAAAGATAGAAAGATGAGAAAATAAAGCTGCATGAGATTGTTGCCTCATACAGTTACCAAAACAACTTGGGTGTAGCTCTACCGAGTGCTCCCAGTAATACGTGAAGGCAACTTTGTGTTTTCTTTTAAATTGGTGGGAAGCAAAATTCCTTAAGTTTATCTATGAATTCATTTTCCAGAGTGGATTTTGGAAGGGAAAACAAGACACCATATTTTTTATAACAGAAAATTAATGAGTTTTTGCAAAATATTTGGACATACATAGATCCAATGTAATTTAAACAAATTCATGTAAAAAAGAAAGCAGTAGTGTTGAGACTAGTACTGGGAAGAACATCACTCTTTCATCCACAGGACTGGGTGCTGATGGTTTCAGATCAAGATGCTAGCTCTTGATGGAGGCCAATTTAACTAATGGCCCCATAATTTGGTTTTAAGTCAATCCTACGGAGGCGCCCAAGTTTTAAAACAAGTTCAATATTTCAACAGGTTCACAAATGGGTTGCTATTAATAAAATAATGAATTTAGGTAAATATGTGGGTAATACATAAGAAGTGTTAGTTTATTGGGGGAAATAATGTTCTCTTTCTTACTCACTAGGCCATGAGTGACCCTAATAATGGCAATATTTGGCTACAGGATAAAGTCATTTTTGAAAACTCAGGGCCCTATATGTTGTTTTCATATCCCCCAAAATATCAGAACAACCCTGACAAGGAATACAAAATACCTCAATAAAAATCAAGTAATGACATAGGATATAAGTCTCACTTCTAAGCTAATCAGGCAAATTTAACTGGCTGGTTGCACAGTTGGTAAAAAGTAGCTTTCACCTCTATATCCTGCATAGATACATATCATTCATATCTGCATGACCAAGCCTATATTTAAGGCCATTTATTCCTATAACCTGGCTATTTGTGATTTCCAACTTCTGTGAAATCGCCATTAACCATTCCATTCATTTTGCTGTAAGAAATCTGTACCTTAGAGGAGGGCAAGATGGCGGAGAAGTAGGGAGCTCTGTAATTTTTGCCTGCCCGCATCTATCAAACTGAGAAGGACTGAAGCCACAATACTCTGATCTGCAAGAGCGGGAGGAAAGAAATCTGTATATCAACATCAGTTTTGTAAAGCTAAGTTACATACTGAAACTAACTAATTCTCTAGTTCTATTTTAGAAATTAAATAGATGAGCATAAAGACTTATATTGCCAACATCGAGAATATTTTTGGCATATTGGCTTCCATTTCTCTTCGTTTAATGTAATCAATTATTGAAGTGATCTGTGATCATTGTAGAACATTCTCATTCCATACCTATAATGTCTCTAGCTTTGCAAATGTTATATAATTTGGTGTTAATGTTAATTTTATTTTCTATGGTTCTTAAGATATCATGTGAATATATTCTAATGCCATCTTGAAGAGAATTTATTATTCACCTTTTTGTGATTTCCCCTTCTCTGAAACATTTACTTTGCTTTATCCCTAACTGAATGGATTTCATTGTTACGTTAGTTTTGTCTTTTCAAGGGTTTCCAGAGTGATGTTTCCTGAACTATTTCAGGCTTGGCCACGCAAAGGTCCTCAAGTCCCACACACCCAGGACTTTACAGATTTTGCCCCTAGTCCAATATTTAAATCTAGACAATAGTCTCCCTGGATGCATCAAGAATTTTTTCCTTGAACTTTAATCCCTTATCTTGAATATGTGCCAGTTCTTAGCATTTTACATCAGGACACCATAAGGCATGATGCTATTAAGTGGCCTATTGATTCAGTATTTCAGAATTTCCAAAGAAAATTAATATATCTTTAAGTATAGCTCTGTTTCATTTTCTAGGATTCATAATTTATGAATAACAATTACCTTAGATCTTCCTTATTATTCACATTCTGAGTTTGTTTTCATATATATTTTATTATCTCAAATCTTTCCTCTAGGTTAGTAATTTTATATTTCAAAAGACTGTCTTGTTCCTTGATCTCATCCATTATTTGGCCTATCATCCTGGTGTTGGAAATCCAATTTTATTTTTCTCCTTGGAAATCTCCCTTTGCAATTTATTTTCCTATCATCTTATTTGAGCTCCTTTCAATATAAATATTTTTACTGAATTTCATATTCAGAAACAATTACGAGCATTTGCCTTCCATTCTGAGTTAAGTTGTCTTCTAAGGGAGTCTCTCCTATTCTCCATAATGCCCATTTTCCAGTGCCCTCCATTTGCAATTTCAACAATCTATCTTATTCCTGATGATTGGAACCGGGCAGACCAGATCCTACTGGTTCTCCTGAGGTGTATGGGGACTTCATGACTCTCCCCATCCTATGGTGCACACGTGTGTGGCCCGGGCAGAGACGGGGGTGCTGGAGATGAGGGAGCCCACTGTGCTGGTCTCCTCTTCACATAGATCACCCGGCCTTGGTCTTGAGTTTGTTAAATATCCTAGATTCGGGGGGTGCCTGGGTGGCTCAGTTGGTCAAAAGGCCGACTTCGGCTCAGGTCACAATCTCGTAGTTCGTGAGTTCAAGCCCTGCATCGGGCTCTGTGCTGACAGCTCAGAGCCTGGAGCCTGCTTCGGATTCTGTGTCTCCCTCTCTCTCTGACCCTCCCCCACTCATGCTCTGTTTCTCTCTGTCTCAATAATTAATTAAACTTTAAAAAAATTTTAAAAAATCCTAGATTCGAGTCATCACCATCATTGTGCTGTGTTTGTGAGTGAATATGTGTGTGTCCATGGGTCTTACCCTCATATTTCAGATCATTTCCCAATTCACCATGGAGCTGTGGAGTCTCAAATCAGACAGAGGAGAACAGTTTTGTCCACTTCCCTCGATTTCACCCATTTTCTCCCCAGAACAGGAAAAGGTTAATCACAAACCTTCAGTTTGATTATTTCCAAGTCTGAGTTATTAGTGAGGCCTGCAGGGATTAATAAACTCACAGTACACATCCGTGGTACAAATGGGAGACATCCGTGTTGTATTATCTGCACTTTTCCAGAATGTTTTCCTTTCCTTAGCCATACTTAAAAAAAGTTATTATCATCGACATGAGGTTATGTCCTTCCTCTGGTTCAGCTGCTGTAGGTGATATTTTTTTTCTCATTAACCTTATCTCACTTCAGAGACATCCTTCATAAATAGCCCAACCCAGAGAAGGACCCATAAACCTCATCTTAAGGATTAATAATACATACTCTGAAGTAACGCAAGGCTCAGTAAAAGCAAACGAGTCTGCAGAGATAGATTTATGCCTAATAGAATCCCTTCTTTTTATACAATCATGAAAGCTCATTGAAGAGAGCGTTCCCACTTCAATATTCCCAATATTCTCTAAGATGAAAATTGCTCTTTCAGTAAAGGTGAAGTCTTATGCCTCAGTCTCAAATAGGTTCTGTAAACATGGAGTGTCTCGCTGTGATGAGACATGTTATTAACTGGTGGCTAGAAAGAATGGAAACTTTTGCCAATATAAGCAGCCATACAGGGGTTTTGTTAGAGTTCAGTAATCAGCAGGAATGCCATTTCGTCTGACTTCCACACCATAATGCACCTAGGGAAGCAAACTCACGAAGCAGAGCAGAATCTGCACAGGCCGTCTGCACAGTATGCATCTTCATATGCAAGGCATAAATCATGAACTACAAGGCACAAGTTTATATTCATGGATCCACCCATTGGGGTAGTTTGTAATGACTGGTAACTATGAAAGGTACAATGCTTGTGACCATGATAAACATAAACACAGGCACCATTTTGGGTTCTGAGCTTATCTTCTGAAAGGAAGAGGAATGAGTTACACCTTGGCTCACCACCCAACAAAGACAGAGTCACCCATTGAAGCTGTGAAGACTATTCCTCAAGCAACAACATAATTATGTCCAAGGAAAAGGTGGGCTCTGGACAATATTCCTAAAACACCTAGGCAGAGGGACCTCAGGGCTCTGGGACCTTGGCTATAAACCCACTGTACCCAGTGTTTCTAATTTTTCATGGGAAAATTAGTATACATAGTAGTTTATGAAAAGATTTTGTGGTTTGAGCTGAGCATATAATATTTACCATTCCCAACTCCAATGGTTGGGGAGTCTCCAACATTTAATATTGAGGGTACTTGGTAATCTGAGCTGAGTCGTAAAATAACATAATACAACAATATGAATAAGTTTTCTGTTTGTTCTTTCACTCAATATAGGTCATTACGTGTAAGAACAGTAACAGCATGCTATGAAGACTGTAGACCCTGGGTATAGATGTACTGGGTTCAAATTCCAGCCCTGCTTGTTACTAGCAATACTATATCCACAGCAAGCCAGTGGACATGTCTGCTCTTAGCTCCCTCCTCTGTAGGTGATTTAATGTAACACTCTGATCCATATCTGGTTCACAATAACATTAAAATATATCCACTTTTCTGTGTCTGCATATGACAGAACCCATTCTGAGCAATGGGGTTATATTAACAAAAAGACAGTCCTTGTCTCTGTGAAATGTAATTCTACTGGATTAGAGAGACCACAAATAAGTTTTAAAAGCAAACAAGATAACTGTGATTGCAGAAAAAAAAGAAAAGAAAAAGAAAACATAAAAAATATTCAGGCAATGCAACAGCAACTTGGATGTGGAAACGTGGTTGTAAGGCTCCTTCCCTTGACGGGATTATTTAGAAGACCTCTCTTCAAGTCAATAATTGGCCACAGAACTGAATGATGAGCCAGAGTCCCCTGTGTAGAGCTGGAAGGGAAGATGCTGTGTAGAGCAGCGAACGCCACCCAATAGTGCGCTGATGGGCTATTTGTGCCCGGAACCTAACATCGGCGGAGACCCAAGTGAACACAGGTCAGAGCATCAGACAGTGGCCAACTGATACAGGCCCATGATTTTCATGGTAGAGACTTTGTAGACCATTCTCAGTTTGATTGGAGGCCCTGGGGGGCTTCGAAACTGGAGAATGATATAATCTGATTATCATTTTTAAAAGTCATTCTGGGCACTGCATGAAGGGGAGACAACAGAGGAGGCAGGTGTGGAAGCCTGACTCGCAGTCAGGAGTCTGGGTTAGAGAGAACTGACCAGAGAGACAGCAGGAGAAGGCAGAGAGATGGATGATTCAGGGCGTAATGGATGGGACCGGCTGCCCATTGGGTTAGAAGTGGAGGAATTAGGAAAGAGGAGTCAAGCTTGGAGTCCGAGCAATCCCACTGAATCTAGTAGTTTAGATGGATATAGCAAGAGCTGTGTATGGGAAATGTTAAATGTGATGTGCTTATCTGACATCCGAGGAGAGATAACAGGTAGACAGTTGTCTGTGAAACACTAGGGCTCCAGAGAAAGTTAGGGCTGTAGATACTGATCTGTGAGTCATGGGCATATGATGGATTTGAACCATGGCGCTGAGAAAGCAAACAGATAGAGAACGGAAAACAGAAGAGAGAACAGAGGCCCCAGGCAGGTTTGGAAGAAGGGAAACAGCCAGCAAGTGAGACTGGGAAGACATAGATAAGGAGGTGGGGTTGGACCACACGCACACCAGGAAGGTGTTATGTGGCAGAAATGCAAGAGAAGAAAATATTTCAGGAAGGAGGTCTGCCATGTCAAAAACAGCTTAGGATAAAGACAGGAAAGTAACCATCGAATGTGAAAATACGGAGGTCACTTGAAATGCTGGTAAGGATTGTCCTGCATGGAAGAAAGCATGTGCCTCTGAAACATTACACACGACAATGTCTGAATTGCTGTTCTCATTTCACCTACATTTTATCTTCATCAAGTCATTAATTGCCACAAATGTCACAAGTATTACTGGATTTCTCCTCTTTTAAATGGGCCCAAATCTTGCATGTGTGCTAGCCTTCAAGTGGTGTTACTTCTGCCATTTAATGTCTAAAATGACCCTGTTTCGATTTAGAGTACAATTTTGTTTGCGTTCTCATAAATCCAACTTGCTGGATTAAAATAGCTTAATGTTATCCTTACTCTCATTTATACTCCCCCCCCCCCCCCGCCGCATATATTCTTGCACTTGATCTGGTTCACATACTGTTAGAGTTTCACATATTGTAATCTGCTTGTCCTCACTGGTATAGAATTGAATTTACACTATTAATTATAAACCTCAAGATAGGATACACTGTCACCTATCATTCCATCCACGGGCAGTCTTATTTTATGTCCCTTCATCTGCAACTTAATTTTTCAAGTTTATTTATTTTGAGACAGAGAGAGAGAGAGAGAGAGAGGAGAGAGAGAGAGAGAGAGAGAGAGAGAGAGAGAGAGAGAGAGAGAATGTGTGCATGCAGGGGAGGGGCAGAGAGAGAGGGAGAGGAGAGAATCCGAAGCAGGCTCCGTGCTGTCATTACTGACAGCAGGAGCTCAATCCCACGATCCCGGGATCATGACCTGAGACAGAAGCATGAGTCAGACACTCGACTGACTGAGCCACCCAGGCGCCCCTGCATCATAATTTTATTATCCTTTTTACAGAGATGGCAATTTGAATATATTTAATCCTAATCTACTTCCCATTTACTATATACTTATATATAAACAACTAGTGCTCCTATAAAATGTTTATATAAGAAATCTTCATAAAGGAAAAATAAATGAATTTACATCTAATTTACTACATTCTATGGACTGAATTTCCCCCCCACTCAAGTTCCTGTTTAGCCCCAACTCTCAATGTGATCATTTGTTTTCATGAAGAAATCAAGGTGAAATGAGATCATAATGGTGGGATCCTAACCCAAGAGGGTTGGCCTTCTAAGAAGAGGAAGAAAGATCTTTCCTTCTTCACACTCGTCCACAGAAGAAAGGCCATTGGAGCACACAGCAAGGCGGGGGCTATCCACAAGCCAGGACGAGAGCTCTCATCAGAACCTGACCTTGCAGGTGCCCTGATCTCAGACCTGCAGCCTCCGGAACGGTGAGAAAACAAATGTCTGTGGTTTAGAGCCAACCTGTCTATGGGATGTTGTTAGGTCAACCCAAGCAGACTAAGATACTAATGTATATGTAACCAGGGAGCAAAATGTGTTGTTGTTTGTGTATATTATATAAATATATAATCTCATAGAACTTTTCATTCTAAATTTGCTTCTGAGATAAACGCATATTGATACATAGATAACATACCGCTTTGGACTGTTCTAGGATATCTCAAGATAACTTATACGCCATGATTTATTTGTTCATGACTTTGATAGATCTAGGCTCTTTTGTTTTCCATTATTATACACAATGACGAAATTAGCATTCTTTAGAAGTCCTTTTGAACTTGTGTAAGATTTCCACGGGGAAGGTGACCAGGTAGGTGCCCAGCTTTGACTGGGGGAGGGACACTGCTGTAGGCCAGATATTCTTTTTGGATTTTTTTAAACGTTTTTATTTATTATTGAGAGACACAGAGAGACAGAGCGTGAGCAGGGGAGGAGTAGAGAGAGGGGGAGACACAGAATCTGAAGGAGGCTCCAGGCTCTGAGTTGTCAGCACAGAGCCCGACACGGGGCTCGAACCCATGAACTGTGAGATCATGACCTGAGCCAAAGTCAGATGCTTAACCGACTGAGCCACCCAGGCGTCCCTAGACCAGATATTCATTATCACTTCTTTTCATTCCACTCTGCACATGAATTATTCACTGAGGGCTCCTCTTGAATATACACCTTGGTGGTAGAACCACTGGGTTCTGAGTTAATTTGATTAACCCAGTTGATTACATGCTTCAATTTTTCTTCAAGATTGCTGCATTACTTTAGGCTCCCACTAAAACTGTGTTTTCCATATTGCCAGTAAAGTTTGTGTCTAACTTTTTAAAACTTCAAAACTGGGAGACATAAAGGGCTATTTTTATCTTCTCATTAATAAGCATATAAGCATACTTACCAAGTAAATCAGATTTTTAAAAGCATGTGTTGCTTTATCTTTTCAGATTCGCTGACAGTTTATCCACTGGATTGTGTTGCTCTATCCCTGTTGATTTTAGGAACTACGAAGACATTTTATATGACAGTTACTGGTCAATTGTATAACACATAAAAATTCCTGGTTGATCACTTGCCTCCTTTTCGTCTTTAATTACACTACTGCTTTTCAGTTATAATGTAGCTGAATCTATAAAGATTTCCATTTTATTTTATGTTTATTTTTTTATTTTTGAGAGAGAGAGAGAGAGAGAGAGAGAGAGAGAGAGACAGAGTTTGAGCAGGGGAGGGGCAGAGAGAGAGGAAGACACAGAATTCGAAGCAGGCTCCAGGCTCTGAGCTGTCAGCACAGAACGCAACACAGGGCTCGAACTCAGGAACTGTGAGATCATGACCTGAGCCGAAGTCGGACACTTAACCAACTAAGCCACCCAGGCGCCCCAAAGATTTCCATTTTAGATATTTCTACATAATGCCATTAGTGAATAACATGCAACATAAGGGTGAGACCAAAAAAGGCAAACACTGTGGTCATTATCTGCAGAGGATACTTAAATATACATATAAATCTCAGAAGAATCAATGGAAAGGTTCGTGATAAAATATGCGTACAAGGTGACCGTAAAGATAAAAAACCTAAGAAGATGAAGAAAATGTAATTAGGAAATGCAAAAAGATACTGTTTGCACAAACATTAGATTATCACATGGCCAGAAATTACCCATGGTATATTGGCTCCTCAGAGAATATATTTTAAGCCAATTAGTGAAATAGAAGAGTAAATAAAAGGGGCAGGCACAAACATTAAGATATCCATCCTTCCCAAACTAAACAAGAAAACTTAATGTGACGCTGGCTGAGTCACATTTGGGGAAGGGAGAATGAGCATAAATTTTCAAAATTTATGACAGTACAGATCTCTCCGTATTTATAGACCAATTCTGAAAAAGAAAAAGAAGACATATTCTTCTATATAGAAGATATTATAAAGCCAGAGCCGGGCACTCCCAAAGATATGGGTAAACAGGCTGACATGAAAGGAGAGGAGAAGCCTAGCTTGTGAACCTCAGTTGTCTAGAGCCTATATACCGTGAGTCAAGATCACCAGGCTGGGAAAACTTGCTCATCGTATGAAGAAAATAAAATTAGATTAGTCCCTCAATCTAAAGCTGTTAGAAAACCCTTCAGATAGAATATGTTGTATGAATATAAATGGCAAAGCTGTGGAACACTTGTGAAAAAATATAGGATGATATTTTAAAAAATCCTTTCCCATCTGAAAGTCATAAACAAGTTGCAAATCTGAGACATAGAGAAATTGGCTGATAGTAAAAACGTTATTTATCTTGTCACTTCACTGAGAATAAGGATTTAAAGGTATCGTATTTTCTACCAGATTAAGTAAAAAAAAAATTAGCCTATTCCTACTGAATGAACTAATGCTGAAACAAGCCATCAAGTCCACTCTTGCCTCCTTGACCTTGTGTGGAGTTGGTCCACAGTGACTGCTAGACACCCTGTTCTCACCCAGCATTTATCATATCTCACGATCCTTAACAAGTTCTCTCTCCTACCAGACAATGCTTCTCAACCATGATCTGAACTCCTAGGGGACATTTGGCAAACTCTGATGACATGTTTGGCCGTCATAGCTGTGAGAGAGGATTCTCCTGGCATCTAGAGGGTGGAGGCTAGGGGTGATGTGGAACATCCTATAGTGCACAGGACACACCCCACCACAACAGAGAATTACGTGGCCCCAAATATCACTAGTGGCGAGTTTGAATAATGAAGTACTGAACTAAGAGCTCCTTCTGGGCACAGAGCATGGCCTCCATATTTTTCTACCCAGCAGTGAACACAACATGCTTGAAACCCAACTACATTTCACTGAATAAAGTGGTAAATTAATTGATTTAGTACCGCTAATAAACCAAGTATTTTTCCCTGATCCTTTTACTTCCTTCACAGACCTGCTGTCATCATCTTTTCCATAAACTTCTTCATCAGATATAGTGCATTGAAGTTTATTTCTACCTCTCAATTATCACACCCTATTGAGACGATCGCACTAAGAAGCTATTAATATGACCATTCTAACAAATGACAAGGGAACAATTTGAAATAAAGGTAATTTAAGGGTGCAACCTTGAGACAATATCCCACAAACACAACTTTAACCACCTTAAAAACATCTCATAAAATAGCTGAAATCAAGACATTTTTAAAGGAAGAGCATTTAGCTATTCCCCAAATGTACTGACATATGAAGACCTTCTAATAATGCCTTTATCCAGAATTATTCTTCAGAACTTCACCTATCTTCAGTAGAAGAGATATGGAAGCAGATATTAAAAGTCACTTTTCTACTTCAGATAGCTTAGGCAGCAAGGTATCTATCCTTACATAAGGATGATTTGTTTCAAGGCATATACTTTTGAAATACAAAATGCAAAGTAGAAGTTCATTTTTACATCTAGACTCTCCAGGAATTTTTGTAAGCAGACGTGTTTTCCTACAAGCTTTGGTCTGGCTGTGTGGTAAGAGAGGTGACAACTTTTTTAATGACCTAAAAGCAACCTTTGCGGCTCAGTTATGTCATGATTCGTTTCCCAGGGATGAGGATAAGTACTTCAAGGCTGCTGGTCAGCCATCAACTCTTACCACGTTCAAGGGTGCTGGTTCTTTTCAGCAGTAGCTTGTTTAGAGACCCAGAAGCATTTTATACTCTCATGAACCTCTGAGCACTTAATTTTACCACTACAGACACCAGTCTCCTGTCTATGAAACAGAGGTGACAGATCATGAGTCAGTTTTATTGGTGGGGACGGGGATGAGAAACACAGCCATGCATCTAATTCCCTTGAAATACCATTAGCCTGTAGAAGTTCTCTTTCTTGCTCGTTTTTCAAGGTGCGTGCCTTGAGGATGGTAAGAGATTCCAACGTCATTTGTCGAGGCCATTTAGCGTGGATGATCTCTAGGGCCAGGCTGATGGATGGGAAGGTCATTCTAGCAAATTTGGTTTCTGGGGACTTTCTTCAGCAAACTGTGCCAGCAGTTCAGCTGTCTCACACAAAGGAGATTTATAGTGCAGGTGGGAAGAGGTGAAGAGTGCTCTGGGCAGACAAGAAATGACCTACAGAGCACAAGAGGTGGGGGTGGGGTGACGGGGTCTTCAGAGAGAACATCCTCTAGCACAGCCTGGGGTCCATTGCAGCACAAACTATTCCAGTTCTACTTGTGAGACAAAGTCCCAGATGTCACTGATCAGGAGTCAGGTTTCACTCTGTTTTATTCAAGAGAATGTGTTCATGAAAAGCTATATAGGTCAACTTACACACCTTATTTATCTGGAAAGCTCAGTTGGAGTATTAGGATAAAGATGGACACGTATTACAGTGAATTTTTTTCCATTGGAGGCATGAGGAGAAGTGAATCCTTTCTCACTGCCTTGTGGGGAGCTGGGAGACAGAACTAGAAAGTTCACCTCACTCCTCTAGGGAAGTAGGAGGCTACTGTTGCCTACGAGTGAGGTCTCAACTCTTGTGTAAACCATGAGTGGGGATCTGCATGTCACCATTGGACCAGAGCACACCAGCCTCCCCGAGGTAGCCAGGCACTCCCTTATGGGCACAATCAGCCTGAACTCCCAGTCAGCAGGTCCACTGAACATCATCAGGAAGAAGCTTGTCTGCAAGCCTGAGGAGACAACTCTCACTTTGAGGACGGCAAACAATAGAAAGTCAAGTATCTTGCAGGTTGCAATCTCTGTACAAGAAACCCCCCTGTCATAAAGTCATCCCAAACTAAGTAAGCCAGTGGACAGTTGGAATGAGGTTAGCCTCACACATACTAACCAGCTGCCTCTCACGTAGGCAGCGCACTTATGATGGACCTGGGGCAGATCCAGACCTGGTCTTTGGAGAAAGCCACCGGCCCTCTGGTCTGGTCTCTGTCTTCCCTCTCACCTGCTACTCATCCTGCATCTTGGAATGCTTCTTTAAAACCCCAAACATGCCGAGCTACTGTCACCGAGCTAGGTGACAGTCTACACAACATGGTTGGCACAGTTGATCTTGTAGATGGTAGAATCACTCATACCAGCTAGTCCAATCTTCATGGGTAAAACAAATTTGAAAAAAAATAACATCCCCCACAAAAAAAGAAAAGAAAAGAACCCACATATTTGTTTCTTCTTCCCTATGACCATCTTAATACAAGTGAGAGACAAAGACAGCAGTTGACCTCCAGGACAGGGGTGAAATCAGCTAAAGTTAGAGTCTGCACAGGCCAGAACGGAAGGATCTGAGAGGGCATTGAGGCAGACAAAATGGGACTTCTTCTTCCTGGATGGAATTGTAGGTTCCAGTAAAACAATTTCGACAGAAAAATTGCAGAGAAACAGAGAACTTTGGAGAAGACAAGCATCAGGTCTAAATGACCTTCAGGGATCTTTGCCCAGCTCCAGCCACCTGCAAAGACACTATAGAACCTGCATTAACACGGTGTCCAATGCATGATATACATTCCAATGAGTGGTCCAGGGAAGAAGACAAGCCTCAGACAAGAGTTCTCTTGAGGCTACAGAGGAGCATAAGACAGCTTCATAAAAGTCCCCACAGTCTCAGAAGGGCTAGCATGATAGAAGAGAAAAAAAGAAAGTACCTGCCCCTCACTGCTGGGAGGAGAGGTGGCATTTAATGGATGCTACTTGGAAGGAAAGTGTGTGTAGCTGGATGAACTGTGATCCATGGAGGCTGGTAAGTGCTAGGGCAATACTTAAGGAAGCACCAACAGATTGAGTCACCCAGGAAGAGGCTAGTTGAGGCCAAAGCATCATGACCCATGTGGGCTCCCATCTCCTCTGCACGATCTCCGCTCCAGCCCTCCTCTCAGCTTCCCTTTAAGAGATGATACTGTAAACACCAGGGCTACTACTATGACTCCTCCCCGTTGCCAGCAATGCCCTCTTTATTGTGAACAGAGGTCACCCAAGGATCTCATGCAACTCAGAGTCTGATGCTGTCATATAGAAACTCTCAAAACAATGTTCTTTCTGTAAATTACATTGCAAAGCCACAAGTGAGCGCTTAGGCTTCGGAATAAAAACATTAACAGATGTGCCAAAAATGAAACGAATTGGCCATTGTCTATCTAAAACAGTTTTTACTGAAAAAGTGGCATGGCAGCCAAACTCTTTCTCTGCTTTGAGTGGAAACTTCCATACAGGGGACATGGTCATCCACACCCCTTCTGCCATCACACTTACCTGAAGCGACTCTAACCCCCTGATCACTTCCAGATGTTGCAGGTCCGAAGAGACCTAGTCTTCTACTTGTGAAAATCATCCACCCTGAAGTGTGATGTAAGGTAATGAGGTGCTCACTCTATTCCCACACAACTCACCTGCATAGATAAGAAGCATCTGTTTACTGATGGGAGAATCCATCAGTAAATATCCACAGAAAATATTTAGGACCTTCCCCCCATCTCAGAAAGAATGAGCTCATGGCGGTCATGAAACTGAGCCTGGAAACATAACTTCCACACCACGTCAGCTAGTTTCTTTATTCCCTGAGCCATATGCTCATTTCTTAGCTGAAATACCCTGCGAGAGGTTGTCAAGAACTAAGACTTGCTAAATTTGTGTATTTTTGCTTTTTTCTTAGCTCAGAATTAGAAACATATGTTCATCACCTCTGCCTATGAATAGTTCAGCATGAACTATTTTTTTCTCAATTTATTCAGAGTAAATCAGTCAAACAGATATAGCTTCAAAGCTGACCTGCCAAAAAAACGTGAGGAGCACAACTTATTTCATTAATTGTGTTTCTTTGCAAACCAGCAAATGAGCTCAATTAACTAATATATGGCCGTGCCTCTTAGTGCCTTAATTAGTGCTGTCTTCAAGTAGGAGATGCTAATGGCATCATTAATCTGCAGAAGCCACATGAAGAGCCTTCAAGACCCAGAGTTCTTGTTTGAAGTAGGGATTGATAATGGATCTGGGACTTTTCATTTCTAGAGTCCTGTCTTTAATGGGGCCATGGCTGCAGCCAAGAATAATTGTCATCCAAAGACAGCTCCCAGCACGATCCAGGCAGGACTGGAGGAGCTGACACAAAAGTTGCTCCTGGGTCAGGTCAGTGGGCATTGAGGATTGGGCATCACCTATAGTGTGGAAACAGGTGCTTCTCTGCAGGGGCAGGGATCATGAGGAGTGATGGGTATCGGCAGCTTAGATGTCATTTAAGGGCATTTAGGAAGGCAGATGGCCACATCCTGGCCCAAAAGTGATGCTATGCATAGACTAGTCTTTACAAAATCTGGGACTCAGATGTCAAAAGAGTTGAAAAGAAAACTGTCCAGGAGTTGAAAAGAAAATAAAGAAGATAGGCCAGATTTATCTACCATAAACCAAGATCAATCTCACACTCTCTCTCCTTGTGTCTGCCATGTGAGGACACAGCGAGAAGATGGCCCTCTCTGAACCATGAAGAGAGACTTGACCAGATTCCAGATCTTCCAGCACCTTGCTTTTGGACTTCTCAGAGTCCAGAACTGTGAGAAATAATTGTTTATTGTTTAAGCCACCTGGTCCATGCTCTTTTGTGACAGCAGCCCATACTAAGGCAGCACGTGAGTCCACAATCATCTCGGTAGTTGAAGGAAAGTAGAGATACCTTTTTTCTGGTTTAGGATCAGTAAGCTCCCCTTCCCAAATACACTCCAACCCACAGGAAGCCCCACGCACATTTGTGGGTCCCTAGATTTATGCAGTCTAAGATCCAATACCCGCTCTTCAGAAGAAATGGTTGGGAACCACCACATCAGAGCATCAACTTGAGATGTGAATTTAGGTGTGTTTGATGTATTGTAATCAAAATTCATATTATTGTGTGCCTGGGTGGCTCAGTCAGTTAAGTGTCCGACATCGGCTCAGGACGTGATCTCGAGGTTCGCAGGTTCAAGCCACACATCGGGCTCTGTGCTAATAATGTGGAGCCTGCCTGGGATTCTCTCTCTCACTTCCTGCCCCTCCCCGACTTGTGCTCTCTTTCTCTCTCAAAATAAATAAATAAAGTTAAAAAATTAATATCATCAGAGTGTGCAAACTTCTCTAAGATAAGGTGATTTTAAGTGAGACTAATTCCGTGAGACTAATCGTTCCTACTCATCTTTGAGAGAACAAAGCTAGGAAAGTCCCAGGGCTTCCTGAAGGGACGCTGTGGGAAAAGCCAGTCTGGGATTACCTGCGCCTCTCATCTCTTGTTTCCCTTCTCCTTCCACCATCAGAGGCCCCATCATACAGCCCTGTAGGTGTTACTTGAAGTGTGTGCTGTGCACGTATTTTCAATAAAGAGGTCTGCACCCAAGAAGGTGCTGTAGAGAAGTTGCCCAGGTCAGGAACACAGATGGAAAGACACTAGGAGGCACTCTTTGGTTTCCTGGAGCCTCTGCCATTGAGACATCATGATAATTACTTTACCTCTTCACTCTGATGCTGTCTTGGGTTGTAAACTATTCAGGAGGTTGCTTCCTAGAAAAACCTTCAAACCCAATGACAAGTCTCTCTCCAGAGCTCATGTATTGTTTAAATATTTTTCCCTTCCTTGGAATTAGTAAAGCACTATTCACATTTCTCCCGATGGCTCAGGGGTATTGGAAACATACATGGGCCTTTGAAACTGACTACTTCTCCAGGGTCCTCACTGAAAGCGTCACAAAATACTACTTAAAAAATAAGCATAACTGAAAATCACATAGGAGGAATCTTGGCAAAGCAGGGAGAAGAAAGTGACATTATCTTTGCTGGAACGATGCCAATTTAGAATTATTTCACCTCCATTTTATTTCTTATGCCTTTATTTCTTATGCCTTGATAATCGATATCTTCCTTGGCTGCAAGTTCATAGAACATCTTCATTAAAATAACTATATTTGAGGGACACCTGGGTGGCTCAGTTGGTTAAGCTTCTGACTTCAGCTCAGGTCATGATCTCACAGTTCTTGAGTTGCAGCCCCGCATTGGCTCTCTGCTGTCAGCACAGAGCCTGCTTCAGATCCTCTGTCTCCCTCTCTGCCCCTCCTCCACTGGGGCGCACACTCTCTCTCTCTTTCTCTCTCTCATAAAAATAAAAAATCATTAAAATATCATTATAAAATAACTATATTTGTTATTTACAGGGGTAAAGCAAAATTTCCAATGAGGAGCTTAGCAATTAAACATACATACATGTGAATATCAGCATCTTGACTCAATTTCAACTCTTTCCAGGTTAATCCGGGGTAAATTAATTAAGCCAGAGTCCTGCTGAGCGAAGTCCTTCCCTCATTACTCTGTTTTGCCTTCTCCTCTTTCTATTATCACCCAATGACCTCTAGGCCTAAAATAGAAAGTAATTATTTTCCACCTTTGCCCCCATTGTTCAAAGCACTGTGTGATGTTTTGACTGTGACATTAACACAGAGCTCATTAAATCCACACAGAAGGAATGAACTCACAAGAGCAAAGATTTTGTGCTCAGGGTTAAAGATGCATAAATAACCTTACCTCCACACACTAAGAATTCCAGGGTCAATATCAGTATTAATAGTAACATTAGTATTGGTGAGATCTAATGATGATGTATAATAATAGTATGAAGCCCCACATAAACGACAGGAGCAAATATATCGACTAGTAAATGAGTATAACCTTCTGTTACATGGTGAAGAAAACACAGAAAGGTGGCTTTTACAATATTGCTGCTAATACGAGGAAGGACAGTGCTAGAAAAGAAAGTCACAGGTCACTCTCTCTCTAAAGGTGATTACAAAAATTCCACACATAATATCAACAAACTAAGTCAGTGAGTTAAAAAGAACAAAAGGTAAAATGCACGTGACCAATTTGGGTTCATCTTGGGAATTCAAGTTCAGTTTATCATTTGAAAAATAGTGTGCACGCACACGAGCACACACACGCGCGCGCGCGCATGTACCCATGTGAATCAGCACGTGCACACTCATACACATATACACACAACGTCAATCTCCTGTAGTCATTTAGTCTCCTTAAGGCCAATTAGTAGTTTTCAAAGCAAGATTAATACAAATAAGAAAATAATGGTATGGGTCATTAAGGGAATATCTCCACAACCTATTAATAACTAAAAATACAAATTATTAAGCAATATAGTTAGCAAATGTCTTGTGTTTAGAAAAATATATACAAAGCAAATGTGTGATGTATATGTAATCATTTGTATATATATAAGGGATTACATGTATACACTTATGTGTACTCATATAAATTTGTATGTATTCACAGGCATATATAATCGCCCAAGAAAAAACTGGAAAAGTTCAAGGACAGAAACCACACTTGAGCAGGGTTACCTTTGAGGAGTCTGGCACTGGAGAGGGGCTGGCCCATGGGGAGAATGTGCTAAGTGTAGCTTCACCGAGTGGATGCAGGGCATGGGGAGACGAATGTAGGGGTGTTTCCTCTCCTACCCCATCCTGTGTTTTAATAAGTGAAAAGGTACACAAGAAAAGCTTTGTGACTGTGCTGCTTTTTCCCATGTGAGTATGTTTTAAGATTTGATCCTGCGGGTGGCTCAGTCGGTTAAGCATCTGACTCTTGGTTTTGGCTCAGTTCATGATCTCACAGATTTTGAGTTCGAGCCCCACATCAAGCTCTGCGCTGACAGCGAGGAGCCTGCTTGGGATTCTCTCTTTCCCTCTCTCTCAGCCCCTCCCTTGCTCTCTCTCTCTCTCTCAAAATAAATAAATAAACTTAAAAAATAAAAAAAAAATCTCAGGATTTTATCCTGAGAAGTAACAATGTGTCAAGAGTGAAGCACATTGACGATGTCGGTAAATACTGACAAGCTGTCCTTTGAAGAAGGATAGGGGGACCTATCCATCCCCCAGGGAAAAGACACTAGCTGTTGCCCTACGTTGTCAACAAAATTAGATGGTGCCCTTCTTTTATTTTTCAATCTTGAAAGTCTTGTGGGAGAAAAATTATAGCCCAGTGTGATTTTCACACATCCTTAGGATTTTCTCTTTTCTGAATTCCCTACCTCTAATCTTGGTGCCCTGATCTATTGTGTTTTTATGTTTTTCGAGTATTTATAGATTTTTCAATATAATCTAAATATTAATCTTTTATTGTTATTCATGCAACAAATGCTTCTTAAGTGTTTAGCTTAGATTTTAATTCTACAATGAATTTGTCACATTCAAACATACTTTTATTATGTCATATTTACCTTTGTTTCCATGATGGATTTTTGCCATAAAGGGAAATACTCTCAATTTGTGATTTGTTGGCAAGGATATTTTCTATCCCAATGTTAAAAAAAATGTTTTTAAAGAGTTTTCCTATAATACATTTACAACTTTCTTTTGTGTTTATCACTTGGATGTTTCTGAAATTTATTTTTGTGATTCCTTTATTCATCACTGATTTGAAATACCATCTTAATGCTGAATTGTTTCCTATATATATGATCTCTGAATATTATCTATGTGTCTCAATGATTGGCTTATATATTTCTTTAAAAAAAAAACTTTTTTAGAGTATTTTTATTTTTGAGAGAGAGAGGGACAGAACATGAGCAGGGGAAGGGCAGAGAGAGAGAGGGAGACACAGAATCTGAAGCAGGCTCCAGGCTCTGAGCTGTCAGCACAGAGCCCGACACGGGGCTCGAACTCAGGAATGGTGAGATCATGACCTGAGCTGAGGTCAGATGCTTAACCGACTGAGCCACACGGGCGCCCCACATATTTCTACATCAATATTAACATGTTCTAGTTACTCTGGGTTTATAACGTGTCTTGATACTCGGTAAGGTCAATTCCCTTATTGTTTTACATGTCTTTGATTATTCTTGGGGATTTTTTCTTGATGAATTTATAATTAAATTATCAAGATAAATAAAAGTGCCCCTGGGAAAGTTTTTCTCAAATTTGCTGATTTTATATTATAATTAGTACGGGATTGCTCTTTGACTCTTGAGTCTGCCCAAATGGGAAGAGTACACACCCCTCCAAATATTCAGGGCAAAGATAGCTTTTATATAGATTAATATATATTTTTTTTTTAAAAAAAGGTCTCAACATTCTCTGCTGGGATTCCTTTTATAAATTTTGTATGTTCTTCTTACACTATCTAAATGGTTATTCCTTTGCAAGAGAATGCTTTCCCTTCCACGCCGAACCCATGCCGGCCCACCTGAATTGAGTTTTAGTGGGTGGATTATGAAGCTCACAGCTATGGGTCACAGGGACTTGATTGTACTAGGACTTATGGAGAAGCATCCAGAAGGCTTCTTTTATTGTTCTCCTGAAAGACAGGGGGCTGAATTCACACAGATCTGGCTACAACCAAAGCTGGACTGAGGGGTACAGTTGGGGTGCCAAAGATGCTTCTCTTCTTCCAAGAGTAAACTTCAAAAACTCCATTTTCTGGCCACACATGTGTGTCTGCCTAAAGGAATATCGCTTAGTTTTGTCATCATTTAGTGCACTATCATTACGAGGCTAAAGTACTATATGTAGTCTCCTATACATGTTTTTTCCTTTCCTTGATCTTGTTACAAAATTTAATTCACACTATGGGTTGTAGCTACAGTAAATGCCTTTTCAGGACTGTTTAATATTCCGTGCTGTAAATCCATTACTCCATTGCCATGTGGTTTGCTTGCAGTTATGAACAACCTCTTGAATATTCTTAACTTGTGGTAAGATGAGCTGAATTTTACATATGGATGTAATAACTGGGCCACAGCGTCTGAAAATTTCAACCTTATAGATTATTGTCGAAATTTATTTAAAATACATCTTAAAATTATTTTTACCAAATTCACAATAGCTATCAAATATAGATTATATTACAGCAAGTTATCCCCAGCATTAGAGATTTTTAGACTTCCTAGTAAAAAATAGTTAACTAAAATTATTTTTAAAATCTTTGGTTCTTAGTGCTCAATATTTTAGAATAGTCAGTACAGGTTTTTAAAACATTCTATATTTTTCCTGTTTTAAACCTTAAGTAGAAGTGCTGGGAGCCGCATCGGCCTTGCTGGATGATAGTCACAGTGAGGAAATGGCAGACGTTTGCACAGCTCTGAGAGGCGACGCTGGTATCTCCTTTTGCTACTACTGCTCATGTGAAATTAAGCCTGTTGTCATTAATTAGGCCTCACAGTGTTCCAAATCAGACCGATATTCCCCGCACAGTTACCCCGTAAGAAAAGACATTTTCCTGTACCCACATAAGAGATTTTAGATCAAAACACTATAGATGTTTGACAAAAGGCTCTTCTAATGAGCCTTGCAGACCCAAAACATAGACTTGAAGGGGTTAAAAACACAAGTATTGCATTTAAGTCTGGCCCGGAGAAAAGGAGCCTAATTTGGAGATTAGAAATAGAAGACAAGGTCAAAAACATAGTCCATTTAAGTCTGGCCCGAAGAAAAGGAGCCTAAATTGGAGATTAGAAATAGAAGACAAGATCAGAACATGGTCCCTTCCCAAGGTCCACATTCTACAAATATCCTCCCTTGTACTGACTTCAGTTAGGAGGATGGATAAGAATGTGGGAAACCCAGGTGCAAGGCTACACACAGAGGGCCCCCACTGTGCTTGCATCAAAGAGAGGGCTTTCTCAAGCGACTTGTTAACAAGCATTCTTTCTCTCCTGGTTTATAAGCCAAATAAAATAACTCCTAGCCTATCTATATGCAACTTAACCTATGCTTTACTAACTTAAATAATATGTATGTTATCCTGTTTTCTACTAAAAACATCCTGTTATATTCTTGGTTATAAAATTTACCCGACTTCACTGTAAGTACGTTACATGATTTGGTTGTAACTTGTTAATTAAAAAACAAAGTCATAATTATTGGCAAAAAACCAACCCATACAAAATAAGATAGGTTTGTTACTTTCTTAATCTGGGAGACTGACACCAAGAATGAATGGGATGGTTCTACAAAAATACTTCTGTAAAACTTGTTTCTGTACACTTTTGATGATTAAAGCATCTTATCATTAAGAATTAGTCACTGTAAAAAAGTTCTATTTTCTGATGTCATGTTATTGCTTGACCAATAAAAAAAAGACACCAAAGCAGACAGAGCAGAGATGCCTGCCTGGTGATCAAAAAAGAAAGTTGTGACTCTCTCATCACTCTCTCATGTCGACAGCGTCCATCTTTCGGGGAACCCTGGACCTGCTGGAGCTGGACTCTGGCATAGAAATTTCTTGTTTGAACTTTATTACTATTTAATCTCAAATTTAAACATAGTAACATAGAGATCTTAAATTTTCCATGTTAATCACATTTACCTTTTGAAAATATCAACAAGAACTCCACAAACCTTATATTTGTTAGAAAACTGTGTCCTGGGTTTCTTTGAGAAAGTTTATAATATGGGTGCTCATACTTAGCCTCAAAAACGCTGGGGGAATTTGATATAAAACGGTAAATTTTTGAACATCTTACCATATTATTACTAATATCGTTGAAGTATCTTGAAATAAATGTCATGCTTTAATAAAGTTGTGGCTTGTAGGGTAATGCCGTCACTTTTTTAAAGATAGCTTGAACGCATTTTAATTTTTACAGCTTTAGGGTGAACTATCATTCTGACCATTTCCTGCAGAAAACAGCCTTTATTTTTGCCAAAACACATATTAAAATAATGAAACACATCAGAGTCTGTTCTGCTACTGTATCTGTGTCAAGTGTTTTTATAAAAGCAACGCCGGCTGCTTACATCTGCCTGCACGAAACAGTTACACTAAAACCAACAAAATGAAGAGACAGTTGAGTCGTGAGATTTCTACATCATTTCATCCTTTGTTCCTGGTTGTGCATGAACAGCCTTGGATTCTCTGAAGGGTCATGGCAATGACACCAGCCTGTTCCCCCAATATCTTTGTTATAACAGCAGCAACAGAACATTTAATATGATTTTCCCCCCTTGGGTATATATGTTCCTTCATTTGTGTTGTGTCAGCTTATTGTGAGAACTAAAAGTGCATTTCAGTTTTTAATTCTGGTGACACGTGACAACCTTTTCCTTGATCTGATCAGTATCTTCGCCGTATTTCCTTGGTTTCTGCTTCATCGCCCGGCTCTTTTCACTTGGGAGCCCTTCAGGTTCTAGACTCCATTTCTTATCTTATCCCCTCTCACTTTGTCTTCTGGTCCTACCTGC
The DNA here is from genome assembly GCA_028646485.1 of Cryptoprocta ferox. Classification (NCBI taxonomy): domain Eukaryota; kingdom Metazoa; phylum Chordata; class Mammalia; order Carnivora; family Eupleridae; genus Cryptoprocta; species Cryptoprocta ferox. The sequence continues at coordinate 138,285,339 of CM053572.1, forward strand.
ACGCCGAAGACTCCATATTTATATTTTCTGTGTTTATCAATTCAGTTCTCTAGAAAGCCCAACTCACCTGAAGGCAGTGGGAGAGGAAAGGGGGAGACAGTTCTTCTACCAAAATAGCCTGAATTAAATCCTTGACCCCTATATCAACATTTCACACATAGGATTATGGTCATTCTTGTTTCATTAGATATTGAATATCTGCATCCCGAGTTCCCATAAATGTTTGTTTTCACGTATAAACAAAGACAGTTTTTTTGAACACCTGGACGGCTCAGTCAGGTAAGTGACTGACTCTAGATTTGAGCTCAGGTCATGACCTTGTGATTGGTGAGTTCAAGCTCCCCATTGGGCTCCACGCTGGAAGTGTGGAGCCTGTTTGGGATTCTCTCTCTCCCTCTCTCTCTCTCTGCCCCTACCTAGCTCACTCTCTCTCTTTCCGTATAAATAAATAAATATAAGAGAATAAGAGAAGAACAATTTTTAAAATGAGGGCAGCATATCATTACATTGCTTCTGTGACGGAATGATGAGGTTTGAGGTGAGGGGGCGTGTGAGGGTAGGAGACATTCCCTCCCATACTCCCAGTGAATTTACCTTTGCTTTTCACTTAGCAAAGACTAAGGAATGTCGTCAGGAGTGAGGTGGCCACGTAGAGGAGGAGCAGACCTACATTTCAGGGCATCTTTCCTTGGCCCTGGAGGTCCAGATGGAGGTGGGCTCAGGAAGGACACTGTGGAGCAGGGCCAGTTTGGTGACATCTGGGACGTCCCGTTGTTGCCACAGCATGGGTGCCTTTGGGGCATCCATCCCCACTGGGGAACTTATGCAAAACACCCATGTACATCATTTAAGAGATCTGCAAATGTGGGGACCTCCTGGAGTTACCAAATAATAGCTCCATTTGGTGGTGAAAACAGGGTCCGTGTCCAGGTGTCCCCGTAAGCATAGCAGCTAAAAATAATCCCAATTTATTACTTGATTGAAAATGGAAGGAAATTATTTCAACTCTTTTGTATGCCTTTGCCAGAGAGAGAGAGAGAGAGAGAGAAGGAGAAGGAGGAGGAGGAGGAGGAGGAGGAGGAGGAGGAGGAGGAGAAGGAGAAGGAGGAGAAGAAGAAGGAGAAGGAGGACAAGGAGAAGGAGAAGGAGAAGGAGGAGGAAGGAGGGAGGAGGAGGAGGAAGGAGGAAGAAGGAGGAGGAGGAGGAAGGAGGAGGGAAAAGAGGAGAGATTTTCAGGAATTGTTCCTGTGATTTTGAGGCAAACGAGTCTGAAATCTGAGGCTAGCAGGCTGCAGGGCAGTAGGGAGGAAAATCAGGTGGGGTTTCTATGTTGCAATCTTGAGGTAGAATCCCCTCTTCCTCAGGAAGCCTCAGCCTTTGCTTTTAAGGACTTCAACTGATTGGAAGAGGCCCCCCCCCCCACATTGGGGAGGGTCATCTGCACTATTCAGTGTAGTGACTGAAATGTCAATCACATCTAAAAATTACCTGCACAACAATATCTAGAATGACGTCTAACCATACAACTTGGCATCATAGCCTAGCCAAGGTGATGCCTAAAATTAACCGTCGGTCACAGAAACACTAAGTAACTCTCTCAAGGTTGCACAGCTAGGAAGTCCAAGGTCATATTTTGAAGCCAGTCAGTCCCACGTGGAGCCCATCCAGTCAGCTACTGCACTAAACTAGTCTGCTGTCCGAAGTTATGGATGAGTCGATTTCCCTGTTTTCTGCCTTTAAGGAAATCAAATTCCAGATACCAAAGGGAAAATTTAAAAAGAAACACCGACACATATAAAAAGTGAGCTAATCGCCGACATGCACAAGGTTAGAAGAAACCCAAACAATGTGAAAGCGGTGACTGACAGCTCCCAGCCTCTAATGAGCACTAGGTATTCAGCCTGCCCGTTTTCTTGGATTAAAGACCCAGGGGCAGGAGAAGCGCTGTGTCACAGAGGAGTGACAGATGTGTTGGCCACAGCAGGCAGCTGGGATGCTGATAAGGCTGAGGATAATGTTTACTGCCTCCATTCATGGGATTCATAGGGGATTTAATTACTACGGCCTTTTCTCCTTCTTTGTACATTTCATGAATTAGACATTGAGTTTCGGCAACAATTTCCAAGTCATCTACAATTCTCTGGCCAGAAAAACAGCCAGGATCATATCTGTGCTTATGGTAAAAAGAAATCTAGGAAACACTGGAGTCACCCAATGGCTTATTTATGGTAAATATTTAGGTATCTTTTAACGGTATCCTACGTTTTCAATAAAGGCAGTGTAATTCCTTTCAAAATCTTCCTGGGGATCTGCGCACCCATCTAATGAGGCCTGGAGAGAAACAAGGTATCTTAGTAACTAAACCTCCACCGAGTCATCGAAGATAAGCATCAGGAGGTTCTGCTGTTTAATATTGTAGAAAATGGACGTATTGTTATCAATCAGAAAAAAATAAAGAAATGTTCCCGGCTACAATGAGTGACATGTACACTCCGCGGATTCGGAGGGAAGCAGTCCTCTTGGATCTGAACCGTGTCTTCCTCTCACTGAACAAAGGATTTTATTGTTTTATGGTGCACACCCCCCTCCCCCGGGAACCCACGGAGTTGAAATCAGGGACACAGGAGGTGAGGTGAGAGAGGGAGCTCCTTGTTAGTTTGTTTTGTTTGTCTACTTTGGACTTGAATTACTGATTTCGTGAGAGCTTCACAGGCTCTGTGTGCGCAGAATTGCTCAGGACCCAGGACCTAGGAAAGGCGTCGGGGGCCACCCGGGGATGTTGTCCGGCCCTCGAGAGCCCAGGACCTGGAGGACTTGGGGTCTCAGGGTCGGAGCGCCTCCACCTTCCTGGGGGTCCCCTCAGCTCCCACAGCACAGCCAGCGCTCCTGTCCCCGAGCCTCAGCTCTGGGGGGCCACCCCCCGGGAAGACCAAGCGACTGCAGGAGCACGCCCTTAGCGGGGGGCTGGTGCAGAAATCGGGTGTCCCGGTCGGGGGCTTCGGGATGCAGGCTGATGAGGGGAAAGGTCCTACTGCAGCCGGGAGCACTGAGATGGGAGCCAGGGTGGGATGCAGCCAAGAAAGGGGGCAGGGCAGGTGGCTTCAAAGGAGGGACCAGGGCCAAGTAGAATGAACAGTTCCCCGCATGCATGCAGCCCTCCCCTCCCCCTGGCTTCGGATGAAGCACAGGTGTCCAGGGACTCTGGGCCCCGATGCGCCCTTCTTCCTGCAAAGTTGGCAGCTCTGGCGAGGGTGTCCATGTTCGAAAGGAGGCTCCCTCCAGGCCTGGGGTTCCGGGTCCTGGACCCCGCAGGGGTGGGGGGGGGCCTGGGCCGGGGCTGTGGGCACAGGATCTGGACCAGCAGTGCCCAGACCCGACCACCCAGTGCAGGGGTAGCAGCTGCTCAGGGACCATCAGTTCCGGCCCAGGGGCCCGGAGCCTGTCCTGCAGCAGCACATCTCCGAGGGACCATCGCAGTGGGGGGAGGGGGGGGGCGGGGAGCTTCCTGGCTGTCCTGAGTGGGACTCCTGAGGCCAGGCCTCCAACTTGGAAGGCGCAGACACAATGTTGATTAGTCATGCAAAGTGTCCCGGGGGCGCCCGGGTGGCTCAGTCGGTTAAGCCCTTTGGGCTCAGGCCATGATCTCAATGGTTAGTGCGTTTGAGCCCTGGGTTGGGCCAGTGGGGACCCTGCTTGGGATTCTCAATCTGTCCTCTCTCCCCCTGCCCCTCCCCCAGTCGTGCTTTCTCTGTGTGTGTGTATGTGTGCGTGTGTGTCTCAAAATAAATAAATGAATAAATAAACAAACAGGAAAGGAAGGGAAGGGGAGGGGAAGGGAGGGAAGGGGAGGGGAAGGGAGGGAAGGGGAGGGGAGAGAAGGGAAAGGAAGGGAAGGGGAGGGAAGGGAAGGGAAGGAAAAGGGTCCCGGCTCAGGCCATGCCCACCTGGGGCTGTGTGCAGGTGGGAAACAGGGGAAAGGGGACTCATCCATCTCTAACTGCCCCAAGGCCAGGAGCCCACCACCCTCTTCCCCCTTCTACGTGTGTCCTCCACCCCCCACCCTTTCCTCTATCTACTCCTGCTGCTTAGCTCTCTTTTTCCTCTTGTCCAGCAAGAAGAAATCATGTGGGAGAACTCGAGAAGGCTTTCCAATGTCACGGGAAGCTTGGGGGTTCCCCATCTCAAAATCTGAGAGTCTTCAGGGGAAAATTCCTCTTCCCCACGTGTACCTCTCTCTCTCTCTCTCTCTCTCTCTCTCTCTCTGACACACACCCACCCACGCACACATTTCAATACTCTATGCCATTATTTAGAAACCACACTAGACTCTTGCTTATGTTCATCTGGGAGTTTTCAAAACTCCATTTGTAAGTTAGAATTTTATTCTTGTTTCTGTTTTACTGTTTTGCTTGAGTAGGACTTCAACAGATGTTGGTGGGAGGTAACAGCCTCCGGGTGCCGGAGACCTTTCCAGCCCTTTCCAGCACATCCGTTATACCCACCCCAGCGTTAAGTTTTGGGACAGGAAAACCCCATCTTACACTATTTCAATAAAATCTAATGATTCAGTACTTCTTAAACATCTTGATCTCCTCTTAAAGACACCTCATTTGCAGTCAGTCCCCAATTGCCCTTCCCCCCGCACCTGCTTCAAAGTAACCTGCTCCTGTCTTGTTATAGGTTTGCATTTTCTGGACATTCCATGCAACTGGAATCAGACAGTATGTAACTTGTTGGATCCAGCCTCTTTTGTTTCGCATAACATTTTAAAGGTTGATCCTTGTCGTAGCATGTGTCAGAATGCTTTTTATGGCTATTTCTTTGTGTGTATAAACCACCTCTTAATTATCCATTTATCAATTGATGGGCATTGGGATTTTTAGGCTATTATGAATTTTAGGATACTTTGAATACTGCTGCTATGAACACCTGTGCCCCTGTGTGGACCTACACTTTCAATGATCTTGCACGTATAACTAAGAGTGGTTTTGCTCAGTCCTATGCTAACTGTATGTATAGCTTTGTGTGGAATTGTCTGACAGTTTGCTATATTTCGGGTGGCTATTGGCATGCTCTGGCTTGTGTCCACATCACTCCTGCCCCTGTCTTCACATGACCTTCTTCTCTGTGTGTGTGTGTGTGTGCGTGCGTGCGTGCGCACCTCTCTTATAAAGATATATAATTATCTTATAAATTATCTTCATAGAGATAATTAAGGATAATCTTCTCATCTTAAAACTGTTGCGTTAATCACATCTGCATGAACTTTACCAAATAAGTTAACACTCACGGATTGTGGGGATTAGAATATAGACCCATCTTTGGTGCAAGTATCAGCACATCATAGTGTCTATCAAGGAATTTGTCCATTTCATCCCGGTTATCCAATTTGTTGGAATCCAGGTATTCAAAGCACTTCCTAATAATCTTTTTTAAAGTATTGAATGATCATGAGCGAGATCTCTTCTTTTACTCTTGAATTTAGAAATTTGGGTCTTTTTTTTTCTTCATCAAGCTAACAAAAGGTTTGTCCATTTTGTCGATCATTGCAAACAAATGAACTTTTGCTTACATTGATTTTTCTCCTGTTTTCCATTCTCTAGTCCATTCCTTTCTATTTTGAGCCTTATTATTGCATTATTTATATTAACTTCAACTTACTTTTTTGAGCTTTTGTTTATATACTTCCCACTCCAGAATTCTATTTGATCCCTCAACTACCACCCTTCCCCGAAATTTCTACTATTTTCATTATATTCTGTATTTGGGGAGACATTATTCCTACCGTCCTTCAGTTCTTTAGACATAGCTTCATCTGGTTCTCTGAACATGAAATGGCAAATCAAAAGTCTTGGTCTAGTAAGTTCAACATCTGGGCTTCCTCAGGGACAATTTCTAGCCTCTTTTCATATCTCATAATTTATTGTTGAAAATTAGATGTTTAAATAACATAATGTGGCAACTCTGAAAATCAGATCCTTCCCCCTCCCAAGGGTTTGGGGGTGCTGTTGTTATCGCTATTTTTGTCTGTGTACTGCCTTTCCTAAACTCAATTCAAGAAGGTCCCCATTCTTTATTGTGTGTAACAACGTAAGTCTCTACTTAGTAAGTTTGTGGCCACCTAATTATCCAGTAGAAATTTCCATATGTGCTAAGAAACAGTGAGTCCCCCACCTTTGCTGGAAAGCTCTGTGCACTTGCTGGGGCATGCTGCGTCACCTGCTCCAACAGGCAATTCCCAGCTCTGTCTTTCTCTTTAATTCCTGCTTGCGCAGGGCCTCAAGAGTGGCCACAGGCAAGAGATTGGAGCCTTCTTGGGTCTTCCGTACGCATGTAGACAGCTGTTACCATGTCCGTGGACTGCTAGTTGCCCACAATTATGTGAGACCTTTACGGGGTCCCTACAGGCATCTCCTTCCACAACTTTTACTTTTAAGTTTTTGGCCAATTTCTTGTTTGCTCCAATGTAGGCAGCTGCAATGTTTAACAACTATTGTCAAAAAATTTCAGGGGAAAAACTGTTTATACTAATGGAACTGTCAGTCAGGAGGAGGTCAATAAGTTGGAAAGATCCAGGGAAATGACAGGTCAAATAGTAACGATTCTATGGGATAGGGTTTTGGAAGGAACTCCAAACTCGATCTGCCCCTTTGAGTGGCTTCCAGAATGCTGTTTTTCATTGCTACTGTGCTTGCCAGGCCGTCGGTTTTCCAGGCTATCATGAAGTTTCGTGAAGCTAAGAAGAGGGTGATGATGAGAATGAAGTAAGTAGATCATGACGAATATCACTGTTGATACCAATATTCAGCTATTTTCTAGAATGAATTCCCTTCAATTTTTGAAAGAGTTGACTTCATCTTTAGGGTTTTGAAAATGTTGGTTATGGCAATTATTGTTAGTGCTTTTGCTGCTTACATGAAGGAGCGGATTTTGGAGACCCCATTACAGAAATGGATCTTACAACTGGTTTTTAAAATGCGGGATCCCTTAAATCTTTTGAATACCACCTTCCTTATGGATTTCACACCAAGATAGTCCAATACAGATGAAGAATAAAGAAGAAGAGTCATCGCTGTGTGACTGTACATCATGTTTACCTTCCAGACAGCAGCAAGGGACAAATCTATGGCCTGCACTTGCAGGAGTGCGATCACCTTTGAAAAACCTTGAAGATTTGCAGAAGCTTACGGCTCAATATTCTTCTTTGGTTCCCTCTGTCAAAATAAAAGTTCCTGTAATCATTTCTCCAATGCCTGTTTTCTTTTCTCCTTATCTGTGAAAAGAATTCTGTCAAAAATATTGTAACGTGTCTGAATTCTGGAGAAAGGAAGGTGACCTGTAATATTTTTTATAAAATTTACAGAAAGTAGAAGCAGCCTTTATGTCTACAGAAAGAGCTGCATTCTCGTAGGGGAAATGTTTAAATTACATGAGTCATTATTCTTTTCAAGTCCAGCGGTTAGAAACTGAATAGATATGCTTTTTGTACTACAAAACATAGACTTTGTTTAGAATGCATTATGTATTTGTTTTTGATCAAAATTATAGGTATCTACTTTTTTTTTTAGATGTAATGTATGACAATTCTTTGTGAGTAAAGCGCTTTCAGAAATAAATGATTATAGGACTGTCAAATAGATCAACACTAAACTCAGCTTAGGAAAACTTCAGCTAACTTCAGATTTGAATCTAAAGTTAAAACTTGGTTTTATCTCACCTCATTTACCGATCAACCCAAAGAATGTCAGGTACGGGGTGTGGTGCGGGGATATTATACACCCTCATCTACATAAGTGCACATAATTTCTGTTTTTTACTCAGATTTACAAGAAACGGTGCAATCCCTTCTGAGACAAAGTGTAGTTCATGCATGTTCCTGGGAACTTAGTATAGTTTCTTTTCCCAGGAAGTTCGAAGGGCTTGCCTCCAAGGCTTTGAAACACAAAAACGTTAAATACATTGATGTTTGTTATTTTCACTGACTGCAGTGCATGCTAGAACATCTGCTCTTTCTTATTTATATATCTGTCGTAGCGGCTGTGAAGGAGTTCTCCAGAAAGCGGGACCTCGGGTGGGCTACCTTCTCAGCCACTTACACCATCAAAATGACTGGGAGCGAGATGCTTGGGTGTTTGTTTTTGCTTGTTTGTTTCTTTCGGCGTCTTTGGAGAGGAAAGATGAGCTGGCTGGGGGACAAATGCCCAGATGAGAGTGAAGGCCAATGGGCAGGAGGGAGGAAAGAAAGTGCTTTGGCCATGGGGAGAAAGATTTTGAAAGCAAACCCGATTGCACACAGTGCAGCTTTTGCTGGCTGGGCGGCCACACGTGCTGGTGCATCCTGACTTCAACGTCATCTGTACTTGACATAGGTCTTCACTGCGAAGTGGGTTGAGAGGTGGGACGTACTGTTTTCTACTTTGTGCAGGCATTCCTGGGAGCGGTGGTGTCCACAGCAGCAGGAGAGCTTTGAAGGTGGGAGAAGGTCACCTGCTCTCAATGCAATCAATACCCTTGTTTGGTTGGTGAATGGGAGGGTCGGCACCTTTCCCGGTGGAGAAGGGACGCTGGCAAGAGCTCTCATGCTGAAACCTGTCAGGTCCCATCATATCAGTTGTAGCTGGCCACGCCGCTTGTCTCGTAAGGTGTCCCGAACTGCTGGGTTTGGGCACTTCAGGTGCAACAAAATACCAGTGTTGTATCTTTGCTGTTCCCCCCGAAAGGAGTCAGTTCTAATTCACACAGAACTTGGGGCCGCCTTTGCTCTGGTCATCTTAACTCGGAAACACTGTCTCCTCTGCTGGTTTATGAGAGGTGATCACTTAGCTCTGAATATGAAAATCATTGTGCCCTCTTCGACGACCCTGATAGATCTCAGAGAAGTTAGTAGTCGGTAAAGTAGGAGAGAATATTCCAGAAGGAGGCTTGCATTAGCAGGTTAGGGATGGGGAGATCTGATAATATAGATGGTTTGGGGAAGAGAAAGAACACGGTGCTCGATGTCGTTTATGTCACCTTTTGCCCAAATTGAGGAGTTGTCTGCCTTCTTCCTGAGTCAACGTCTCATAAAAGAACACTTTCGTAGCTGCAGAAAAAAATGCACACTAAGACACATTCTCTCCTTTGCCTGAGGCATCTCTCTCCCGCTCCTGAGCAGGGTCCCCCCACCGCCTGCCCCTGAGGTCCCCCTGCCTACCCTCTGGCCCCAACCAGCCCATGTCTCTGTGCTAAGTCACAGCTCTCTCTGGCCTGCCATACTGTGACAGGGGTGACAAATCTATGTCTTCAGGAAGAACAAACTTTACTAAACAAAGGGGCAGATCTGTGAACAGGTCTCGGAGGGAAAGTGTAGGTGAAAAAGAAGTAGGAAGTATTGTTGCTAAAGACAGAAAATTCTCCAGCACACATGTTGCTTTCCAGTCTTTGGAAGAACAGTGACTCACCCCTACAAGAAGAAAGAGTCCAGAAAGACGGATTTAAACACAAGGGGAATCATTGGTACCTAACAGATGCTTTCTTAAAGTCTGGGATGAAATGGAAGAAAGAACGTTCTGAAGGCAAGAAGTTGCAATGACAGTTGAAGTCCTCCCATGATCCTATACTAACAAAGGGAGACATCTTCTCTGTCTCCCCCCAGATATCCTGTTCTCAGCCCTGGCTCAAACTAATCCGAACCTAATTTGTATTTGCCTTCTTAAAAGGTACTGATGATCCCTGTTCTGTATACAGTTAGGGAAGATTAACAAAAGGCAGGCTATGTGTCCTGTGACCTATCTAACCCGAGAGTCCCCTGTGAAGACAAAACACCACGGAGGTGTGCCATTCTGTCCCACTGATCCCTCGGGCACAGGCTGCCTTCTAAGGGGAGCAGGTGAGGAGCTTCTGTCCCCTCCTGGTGACAACGTGTCTGCAGCAGTGTTCACAAATCTCAGGATATTCCCAAGTCTCTACTGCAGGTGTCCCTAAAGTAGAGAAAACCAAGGATGACCTTCACGTGTCCCCGGTCTTCAGCAGGAATTCAAACTCTACTTTAGTGGAAGTCTATTTAATGAAACAAAATATTTGCTGGTTCTTTATCGTAATACAGAAAACTCCACTTTCAAAAGATTCTTCGTATTTGTATTTCCCCACCTCAGACTACCATAATATAAAAGGAAACCTGGAAATCCAGTCAAAGGGGGGTTCATAAATGCGTCTTCCCATCAGTGTGACTTCTAGCCCTGCTCCACAAAGCAGATGTTCACTTGTAGCTTTTACTTTTATTACTAAAATCTGCACGACACCTGATTGGAACATGGGTAACTATGTACAGAACTGTCCTCATAAATGCCTGCTATATTGTTTAGCCTATTTTGGTCTTGATTTTCCTTAACCAAGAAATATACAGGTGTCCAATTCCTGGGAGAAATATCCTAGCCAGAATGAAAACTTGGCCAGGTTAATACAAATAGTCACCACAGAGAGCAATTTTTAAAAAGAACATATCCCAAAGTGATTGAATGCTACTGTTTCCCTAAAAAGTCAATATGACACTGTATTGTGTATAGTTTATATCTATGGAATTGTTAAAATACAGAGTGGCCTTTAAACATTGAGGCCAGGTCCAGTGTATGGCCCAAATAAGAAAACACATTCTATGGTGTGATTGATGGAGGAAACTCTTTAACCCTGTAGTTCAGAATAGGCCACCAACAGGATTTGGGACACAACACTTTATGAGATCAAAACAGTGGTAATCCATGGGTTCTTTTTTGCAAACAGAATGTTGAAACTCTTGTAATTAGACAGTCAAACTGGTAACTAAAAATGCAAGCGTTTTTCCAACTGAAAGTCCTTGGACACGCAGGGAGGCTCCGGTACAGCCTGCAGGCAGCACTGGGCCCCTCCATGTTCCCTCCAGTGGCATCCTTCCAAAGGCCCTTTCCCACAGCCCTGCCCCCAATTGCCATGTCCCTTCCTGTGCCACACTTCCCTGGGCCGGGAGTCTGGTCCTTCAGAATTCCTCAGTCCACGTCAGTCACAGGGAGATGACCAAATCCCATACCTCATGGGGTGATCATGAAGAATAAACAGGATAACTCATGAGCAGCTCTTTGTAAACCCAAACACTGTCCCCCCAGACCGTCAGGTTCCATGTTTGCCCCTCTGACTCAGCACCCACACTCTGGACCAATTTCAGGTCTCAGCAGTGGGCATGTCTGCATTTTTAACAGCCCTCTGACTTCTTCCTGACATACATTTCTCCTTCTTCTACCAGAAATGTATGTACCCCTTAAGAAACTATAGGTATTTCAGACAGAAAGAACAAGATATTTGATTAAAAACAATTTTCATCTTTCCACTAGTTTTGAATTTCAGTTTGTTTAAAAAAACACACTAGAAACAAAAGAGGATTGAATATTGGGTGAAAAATTTATCACCTATTCTGATAACTTTCTTTTTAAACATCTTTCTCCAAGAATTGGCATTGACTTGTGCTTTAGGATATATGGCCATAAAATGGCCCAATAGCTTTATCAGCACTTCTTGAACTTCATTGTAGAATCAAAACCCTCCATATAAACATTAAAGTTCTGCAGTTTACCTGAAATTTACTATCTACGGAAAGAATGAATGCAGTTGGCTCTGATGTGTGCCGTGTGCCTTCATGTGTCATGTTCCACCCTCACTGTTGACGGACTACATGAACCTGGGCAGCATGTCTGGCTTTTTTGTGCTGTTTCCTCAGCTGTAAGCTGAGGGCAGCAAGGGTATTTGTTCTACGGCCTATGTGCCGATTGAACTTGTGATTGGGCATGGAGTGGGGGAGGCATGGTAGCCCACACAATGCACGGGGCACTTACTTAGTCTTGTCAAGATGAGCCCATCCCAGAACTTTGGGCTCCTATTCATGTCCTTTATTAAATACCTAACTCACAGAACCTTGATTATTTATTCACCTCCTGCCTCCTTTCCATGACTCAGTTTCAAGAGGGCAGGGACTATGACCTTCTCCCCTTTTTTCCAATGTATGGTGTCGGAGAAATGTGGAGCAAATAATTGTCAAATGAAAGAATGAACGGATAGATGGATGACGGTCTCCCAATAAAACCTTCCAGTGCTTCCATAACTGACAAAAACTCATGGACTTAACATGGAGAACCTTCCCCAATCTGTCTGGCAGCCCCCTTGAAATGCCAGCCTCCTCTAGGGATACCTATTAGGACTTAGTCTTAAGACCAAGAGAACTACTCTTGGTTCCTAAAACATGTCTTGAGTTCTTCTGTTTTTGACTATTCTTTCTTCTCCATGATCACATACCTTCATCTAAAGCAGTCACTTAGATTTAGTAAAATACATCTGAACATTTCCCTTAGGAGCAATTAACCATATTTTGGAAATTAAAGAAAGTCTATATACAATTTTTTAAATGTTGATTATTTCCTTCACTGTGTAGAAGCCTTTTAATCCGACCTAGTCCCGGTTGTCTATTTTTGCTTCTGTTGCCTCTGTTTTGGTGTCATATTCATGAAACCATTACTGAGACCAATGTCAAGAAAATTTTGCCCTGTGTTTTCATCAGGAGTTTTAATTTCAGATCTTGAACATCCAAAATCACAATGAGATATCACCTCACATAAGTTAGGATGGTTATTATCAAAAAACCTAAAAGACACCAATGTTGGCGAGGATGTAGAGAAATTGGGACCCTTGTACACTGTTGGTGGGAGTGCAAATGGTGCAGCAATTTTGCCAAATAGTGTGGAGGTTCCTCAAAAAGTTGGAAAGAGAACTACACGGAAGTACTTATCCAAAAGAATTAAAATCAGATCTCGAAAAGATATTAGCACTCCCATGTTTGTTACAGCACTACTCATAATATCCAAGTGGAAACAGCTTAAATGTCTTTAGGTGGATGAAAAGATAAAGAAAATACAGCATGTACATATATGGGATAATAAAAAATACGTGTATAGGTCTCTGTCCCCAGTTCCCTGGCACAGAGGTCCTAAAACTCCTGTGAATTCTTAAGTGATCAGATTACAAAAAGCGTCTTTTGGTTCAATGAGGTAACTCTGGGTAGGCCCTTGGAGAGCTCCTAGATGGGAGTTGATCACCAGAAAGATTAAGCCATGATTAAAAGCTTGGAATTTTCAGTCCTCTCCCCTCACCCCGCCACTTGCTTCTTTAAAGAGGACAGAGGGACTAGAAATGGAGTTCATAATTGATCATGTTTTGCTTAAAAAAAACCTCCATACAATCCCAATCGTGGGGGATTCGGAGAGGTTCTAGATTGGCGAATACATACACACTGGAAGAGTGATGCACCCCAGTTCCATGGGGACAGAAGTTCCTGTAGTTGGTACCCTTGCAGATTCCCCCTATATATGTCTTCCTCTGGGTGTTCATCTGTATTTTTTATAAAGCATATCCTTTAATAAACAGGTAAGAGTAAGTAAGTGAATTCCTTGAATTCTGTGAATGATTCTAGCAAATTAATTAAACTTAAGGAGCGATTCATGAGAACCTCCTATCTGTAACCAAACTGTACAGAAGTTGTGGGTAACCTGGGGACCTGCTATTGCACATGTGAAGGAGAGTGGGGGCAGTCTCGAGGGATCAAGTCTTAACCTATGGAATTTGACACTATCTCAACATACATAGGTTAGAATTGAGTTACACTGTAAGACAACCAGCTGGTGTCACAGAGAATTGCCTGGCCTGGGCGTGGGGGGAACCTAAACATATTTGGTAACCTGAAGTGAAGTATCTTGTGTGAGAAGTAAAGGAGACACACAGAAGGGAAAGACAAGAGGAAAGAACTGGATTTTTCCTTCTTAGATGGAAAGAATGTAGTATTTGTTCTAATACAACACACAATGGAATTTTATTCTGCCTTTACAAAAAGGAATTTTGTGTTATGTGACAACATGGATGAACCTTGGGGACCTTATGCTTAGTGGAATAAACCAGTTATAGAAAGACAAATAATGCATGATTCCACTTACATAAGATATCTAAAATAGTCAAATTCGTAGAATCAAAGAGCGGAATGGCAGTTTACAGAGACGGGAAGAAAGGGGAAAAGGGCAGTTGGTAATCAATGGACATAAAATTTCAATTAAGTGAGTTGAATGTATTGTAGAGGTCTGCCACACAGCATTGTGTCTTAGAGTCAACAGTACAATATTATACCCTTGAAAATTTGTTAAGTGGGTAGACTGCAAGTTATGTGCTCTTACCACGATAAAATAAAATAAAAAGTAAAACAAAATGTGGTTTTAAAAAAAGTGATTTGGAAGTCAACCCTGAATGTGAAGATGTTTTGAGAATGTCTCTATTTTTTTTCATTTGTTTTTTCCTTTTTAATTATTGATAACAATAGTATCTGAAAAACAATGATGTATAAATAAATCTAATGTTTTTTTTAATAAAATGAAGATTTAAGTGAAAAAAAGTAATAAATGCTTGGACCACATTTCTTTTCTTCCTCCTTGGATTCTTCAATGGGACCGTTTATTTAAGTGCAGACACTGAGGGTATCTTGGTAATTCCACATGCATGCTGGGCTATGACCAGAAATGTCAACAGAGGAACAAAAATAAACATCAACAATTAAATAAAATCTTTACTCTAAAAACAGAACAAATCTCGATCACCATCTCCACTTTCTCTGCCCAACTTTTCCTGATCTAATTACATACTTTCTCTTTGGAAATAAAGTCTGTTTCTCTAATACTGTTGTCTGGTTGTTATTTTCCAGTCCTGAAGAGTTCACATACATTTGGGTCTAAAAAGTCTCTTTCATTCCCTAAGTCCTTGTGGTATCCTAAGGAAAAAAAAATTACATTAGTGTACTGATTGAGACACTTTGCCATATCCTTACTGAATTAGAGTCCCTTCCTGTAATCTAAGATATTAATCTATAATCAATATTGGAGCTTTCCCATGACTCTGTCAGAAATAAAAAAAGAGGCAAATTGGCTGGGACATCAGTAAATCCATCAGGACAACTTAGAGAGTCTAATAAGTTTAGATGGGTGATCAGATACTCCTCTTCAATTTAAATTATTCCCACTGGGAACTGGTACATTTTAAGTAAACTATAAGAACCTAGAAGATGTTCTGCTATATAGTAGGTGTTCAAAACAAATAATTGAATGAATGAATACAAGTTGAGAGAAAAATTGCAACTCAAAATTGCAAAAAACAACATTTAATGACAAACAGAGAACTTTCCAAGCATCCTACATCATCCTTAAGAGTTATATACATAGAATTTCTGTTGTTCATCAGAAAACTAAAACTTATAAAATCTTTTAGTTGATGTCAGATATTCACCTATAAATTTATTATTTTCATCAGGATTGCCCACTCTTCCAATGCCATTGTCTATGGTAACAAAAACCTTTCATAATACCAACGAAACTATGGGCTTAATTATTGTTCGTCAAAAGAAAAAAAAAAAAACACTGGGAAAAAATGGCACATGGCAGCCTTCTCATTTTAGAAGCTCATGGAACCACTTTAAAGGGAAAACAACTCACATCCGCAAGCCTGATGAATAAACCAGAGTAACATTTTTTTTTAATAATTCATTTATCCATGGGGCAGGGTAACATTGTTAATTGACTCTGAACACTGAAGTTATTATACACTAAATATCCAGAATTTTTAAAAGTTCTGAGTAGCTATTGATTATAAATTACTCTACAGGTCAGAAAAAGAGTATAACTCAGACGTGATTAAATTTCAAAACCTACCTGAAGGAGGCAATTGATCACATACATACCACTTACTACTCATCTTTTTCATGGCCCGAAACAAGCAGATATATGATCAACAAAATAGAAGCCGACAGTCAGTGAAATGTGTTTTCAATGTTTGTAGCATATGTTATTTAACATTCAGTCTTGCCTCTGTTTATTGTGTTTTTCCCCCTAAAAACATCTGTATGATTTAAAAACTGGTTGTTTTTGAGACAATGAACAACTGTTTAGAGAATCTTTGCAAATGTGTAAAAATAGCTACATGACCAAAATGTTCTAGGAATTTAAAAAGAATGAAGAAATAAAAAATTCTCGGCTGATACTCCTCCTACTGACAATAAGAAAACAACTTTTTAGAATTATTGTCCATTATTGGCTTAGTTTTGAAGTGCATATGCCAAACTACATTTACTTCCCTCTACTTTTACCATTTTTCAATTTATTACTTTCCCTGATTGAATTTTCCAGTGATTTCTAGCTTCCTGTGGCTAATCTTAATTATCTATATTTAGAAAATGTAGAAAACATAGTTGAAGAAAAAAAATAAGTGTGGGAACTCTCCCCATCTATGTTACTTTAAATTTTTTTAAAATGTTTATTCATTTTTGAGAGAGGGAGAGACAGCGTGAGCAGGGGAGGGGCAGAGAGAGGGAGACATAGAATCTGAAGCAGGCTCCAGGGTCTGAGCTGTCAGCACAGAGCCCAAAGCGGGGCTCGAACTCCAAGAGCTGCAAGATCATAACCTGAGCTGAAGTCAGACACTTAACCAACTGAGCCACTCAGGCACCTCTCATCTATGTTACTTGAAATGAAAACTCCAGAAACAAGTATGTAACGATTACAAACGTACAGCTAATTGTGATTGTCATTTCCCCAGCTTATTCTTGCTTGAACATTTCTGAAATTCAAAGGTTGGACAAAAATGTAAACTTGAAATCTAAAAGATAAAGAAGCGATCAACCAGGTTGGGAAAATGTAATAGAAGTATTAAAGGAAAAGAGTGGTAAGCTACATTCATGTCAAATGTACACACCTTTAAGTTCTAATTAATTCTGAATGTATTTCAAAGGTATATATATATATATATATATATTATTTATTTATTTATTTATTTATTTATTTATTTTGAGAGAGAGGCAAGAATATGCGTGCTCATGCAAGTGGAGGAGGGGCAGAGAGAGTGGGGGAGGGGCAGAGAGAGTGGGGGAGGGGCAGAGAGAGATAGAGAGAGAGAATCCGAAGCACCTTCTGTGCTGTCAGCGCAGAGCCCAACGCAGGGCTCAATCTCACTAACCCTGATATCATGACCTGAGCAGAGGTCAGGAGTCGGATGCTTAAACTGACTGAGCCTCCCAGGGACTCCATTTCAAGGGTCTATTAATCCAAATATGAACAGATAAGTTAAACATTCTAAAAACATTTCATGTGACACAATTGAATATGCAGGTTGTAAAACTATGGTCTATGCTGCCAATTTTCTTAACAAACTGCTTAGAAGAAATGGTCGTTATTGAGGCCACAAATTCCATCCTCTGCTTCCTTTTGAGAAGCTGGGGGACTGGTGTTTGAGCGCCAGATCTCGTGAATTAGCGTCCTAGGGCTGCCCTCACCAAGCACCACAGACTGGGAGATTCGAACGACAGAAATGTGTTTTCTCACACTCAACGAGGCTGAAACTCTGAGATGGACGTGTCCACAGGGTTGTTTTCTCCGAGGCCTCTCCAGGCAGCATGTAGGCGGCCATCT
This sequence comes from Cryptoprocta ferox, assembly GCA_028646485.1. NCBI lineage: Eukaryota > Metazoa > Chordata > Mammalia > Carnivora > Eupleridae > Cryptoprocta > Cryptoprocta ferox. The sequence continues at coordinate 138,302,831 of CM053572.1, forward strand.
TCTCCCTCATCATGTCATCTTCCCTCTGTGAGCGGCTATGTCCTAATCTCTTCTTCTAAGAAGAGATTCATATTGGATTAGGACCCACTCTCATGGCCTCATCTAACTTATTTGTCTCTTTAAAGCCCCCAATCCCAAATACAGTCTGAGGATTGAAGGAGTTATGACTTCAACATATGGGGTGAAGTAGGGGGGGACGCAATCCAGTCCATAATATCTAGTAACATATGAATTTCTGAAAGTCTCGATACATTTATTACCTTTATGTCACTGATTGTGTGTACATCGTAAAAATCAATTCACTCATTTGTATACGATAAAAATAAAACTCAACATCTCAGTAAGCTACTATTAAAAAAAAAGTCCACACAAAACTGCCATCTGCCGTGAAGGGGTTTATACATGTTTCTCAGTAATTTTCATGAGAATATTAGCAAGCGTTTAAGGATGAAACTTGTTTCTGAAAGATTTCATAAAATTGGTGACACAGTCATGTTGTCTTTTCATTAAAATTTATAATTGCAGTATCATATGACTTATTCATACTTTCTTAGTTCAATAAAGGACACAGGGTTGGGGCGGCTGGGTGGCTCACTCGATTAATTCCTGACTCTTGGTTTCAGCTCAGGTCATGATCTCATGGTTGGCGAGTTCAAGCCCCATGTTGGGCTCTGCAATGCCAGTACAGAGCCTGGTTAGGATTCTCTCTCTCCCTTTATCTCCCTCTCTCTCTCCCCCTCTCTCTCAAAATAAATAAACTTTAAGAAAATAAATAAAGGACACAGGGTAGGCAACAGCAGCATGCCACCCTGGTTGTGCTCACTAAAAACAACACGAATACAAAGCAGTGTTTCCAGAACATGGAATGTATATGGAGTGTTTCAAGAATAATTATTTTAACCAAACATAAAAAAAAATGTTAAATTGCTGTGAAAATATAAACAGACTACACTATGGCAGGAGATATTTCCCACTGGTTTAATTCAACATAATAATTTAAAAGTCAGAGAACTACTACACTCTCTACATAATCATATGCGTTTATTGCTTGAAGAAACAGTTGATTTATCGCATATTTTATGTTGCACAGATGATTACATTTATTTGGTAAATTTCTTCAGGCTTTCTATTTAAATATGCGTTTATTTTTCATAAAGAGGGAAACGCAGAAAAGGACCCCATGGTTGTGGCTCTAGTTCCGTGTGTGGTTAGAAAGGAAAAAACAAAAAACAAAGAAACAAAACAAAACAAAACGATTCCTTAAAGCTAGGAAGAAAGTACAGTACAGATTTTGTCCCTTTTTGCCTGAGAAATCCACTGTGAAGTCAGTGCCATGTAATACACTCAGAGATTGATGGGCTGGGCTCTGGGAAGAGGGCGCGGCTCAGAAGTGCCCAGAGAGGGTACCGCAGAGCCTCTCCACACCCAGATTTTAGGCTCCTGGTATATTATAAACATACATGGATGCCAAAATGAAATTTCAAAACACACACACATGCGCGCGCGCGCGCACACACACACACACACACACATATACCCAAACACACAGATAGAATTATTATGTATTGTTTTAAGAAAAGACCAGGTTAATTTGAAGGCTTTTGCTCACATGTTCTCATGACATGCACCTGTGCACATCCCCATGTCCCCGGGGGCTCGATACCCTTGCTGTCTCCCCGGGACAGACAGCAATACCAGCCCACGACTAGGAAGCTCTGCTGTAATCATGACTGGCACCGTCTCCGTGTGCCTTTAGCTTCCATGTTGGATTGGATTCCTATGGCTGCTCTGGTAAATTACCACAAACTGGGGAGCAGTAAACAAGATAAATGTATTTTCTTACCATTTTGGAGGCCTGAGGTCTGCAGTGTGTTTCACTGGACGAACATCAAGATGTTGGCTGGAATGGTTTCCTCCTGGAGGTTTCAAGAAAGAACCCATTTCCTCTCTCTTTCAGGCTCTCCAGATCACCCACATCCTTGTCTTCCAGCTCCCTTCCTCCACCTCCAAAGCTGCCAGTGGCGTGTCCTGTCCCTTTCTCCACCTCCCCTTCACTGCCCCGTCTTCCTAGCTCATGTTCTGGCTCTTCTTCAGCTTTCGAGGGCCTGTGTGATTACACTGGGTCCACTAAGATGATCCAGGAGAATTGCCCTATTTCAAGATCAGCTTATTAGCAATATTATTTCATTTACAGCCTTAATTTTCTTTTGCCATGTAACATATCATATTCACCAATTCTGGGCATTTTGACATGGAGATCTTTAAGGTGGAGGTGGGGCTTCATTCTACCTACCTCACTCATTTTTCATTAAAAAGAAATACATTCGCCAAAGACTATCATAAAGAATAATTGATATATTCGAGAGGCAGGGGCCCCTGGGTGACTCAGTCAGTTGAGTGTCCAACTCTTGATTTCGGCTCAAGTCATGATCTCACGGTTTGTGAGTTCGAGCCCCGCATTGGGCTCTGTGCTGAGAGTGTGGAGCCTGCTTGGGATTCTCTTTTGCTTGCGCTCTCTCTTTCTCTCTCTCCCATCCCCCACTCATGCTCTCTCTCTCTAAATAAATAAATAAATAAATAAATAAATTATATATATATATATATATATATTCAAGAAGCAAATAAGGTCTGGAAAGAAATAGATTACATGAAGTAACTGAATGTTGGTGCACTGAGTGGGGTGACTCAAAACCTAGGCAGAAGGGAATAAAATTGATACCTGGAGAAATGGAGATGTGGACCCATGGCATCCAGAGCAATTTCAACTCTGTCTCTATCTCTGCCCTTCTCTCTGTGTGAGATCCACTGTTACCCTTCAGGCACAGGAAGAAGAATCAGGTTACGTGGAAATAGTCTTCTACAGGAAAAATAAAATGCATAGGGATGCCGAGTAAGGAGAGCAGGGATAGATAAGGCAGGGAAGTTTCCCACAGACAAGGACAGCAAGTCAAAATTAGTTCTGCTGAGTTTTTCAAATCTTCCTGATATAGGAAGAAAATGAGGGCTCCTACAAGTAACAGCAAAAATCAAAGTTCGTGTGTTCTTATTCATTACAAAACACATTTAGAAACAGTGGTATTTATTTCAGTAGAAAAAGAAAACACAAGAAAGTTGGAAGTGGTGGTTTTGGTTCCTCTGACGTTCCTTACATGCCAATCATCCACTGATACTCTTGTAAAAATGAAACAGTGATAAGCAAAAGAAAACTTCGCAATGAAAAACAAGGGCATCAATTCATTATGAATAAATGTAGTGCTTTCCCTAAAATCATATCTTTCCGAGTCACTGTCCTTTCTATCTGGGACCTCGGGGCTGATGCTGGAGCTCCTGGTGCGAAACCCTGCCTCCCCACCACGTTCTCCTGAGGATGATAGCAATGGCTTCCTACCAGCCTGTGCTGGTCACAGCAGCGGGAGGAGGAGGAACCTTTCCCACACCTGTTGAGGGTGTTTTGACACATGAAGCCAGAGGTCTTGAGTTCCCCCCTGACAGGCTCCCAAGTTCTCTGACCTGTTTCCTCCCCCAAATGTTGGGATAATAACAAGACTTACTCTGTGTCTGCCCCTGGAGTCAAAGGACACCAGGTAAGTAGGAAAAGTTGTGAGACACTGTGTTAAGGTTTCCACAGAAACAAAACCAATTATAAATATATATATATATATAATTTATATACATATTTATATACACATGTGTACATATATATATTTATATACACATATACAGGAGGCAATTTATTATAGGAACAGTTAACATAGTTACAAAGGTTGAGAACTCCCCCATCTACTGTCTGTAAGCTGGAGAACCAGCAAGAAGCTGGTAGTGTCATTCAGTTCAAGTCCAAAGGCCTGAACACAGGGGGAACCAAGAGTGTGAGTCCCAATCAGAGCCCATAGGCCTAAGAATCAGGGGGGAAATGATGTGAGCCCTGATCAGAGTCCGAAGGCTGACAAACCAGGAGCACCGATGTCTGAGGGCAGAAGATGGACATTCTAGCTCAATCAACATCGCTCGCTGAGAGAGCGAAGTCACTGTTCCGCCCACCATGTTTTCTATCAGGCTCTCAACGGATTGGGTGATGCCCGCCATCATTGGTGAGAGTGATGGGCACTCAGTCTGCTGATTCAAATGCTAATCTCCTGAAACCCCTTCATAGACACTCCCAGAAATAGTGTTTCATTAGCTCTCTGGGTGTCCCTAAGCCCCGTCAAACTGACACATAATTACAACCACAGATGCAGAGCATTATACAAATGTTAGTGCTGATTTGAAAACGAGATTTACCTTCCGGGAGGTAATACAGTTTTGTAGGAGAACCAGGCAGCCTTCTACCTCATCATGAGCATCCTTTTTGTGTGGAACACCAGACACATTTCTTCGTGCATCATAACTGTAGATGAGAATGATTTTCCATGAAGGGAAAGGACATCTCTCACCCTTCAAGTTCAATTCCCCCACATGCACATGATAGCGGCATTGACTGCCCCCTAATTACTGAAAAGCCAACTGTACTATTCTGGCCCTGTGGTAGTGAGCCTGAAGAACAATAAGAGGAAATGAATATTTATAAACAAGAAGAGCAGGGGCTAACTATGCATTACAGCATCGTTAAATATATTTTCTCTAAACACTAGATATTTTGCAGGTAATTAGTAGCTGTGAAAGTATGCAAAATGTCAGCACGTGCCATAAAGTACTAAAAAGAGACCACACACACACACAAAGTCATGATTTCCAGGACCCAGCGCTAACCTATGGAAATAAATATGAGAATGTGGTTGTCATTGTAAATCCAAGAATGTCTCATCCCCTCACACTTCCTGAACCATAAAATTGTGATTTATTTTTTATTTTCCTTACTGCCTAAAGTCTTTAAAAATGGAACCTCTGTTGTTTTTCAAAGAAATGAACGTCTTGGGCAGTGGATTGGGTTCAGGAAAATGGGTCTCTCATGTCTCCTGTCTATATTTCATTTACATCCAGGGTGCCGCTGACACATGACCCTTTCAATAACCAATGAAAAGTAATTATTGAATCCCCCAAATCAAAGATTTGAACCTCGACTAATACTCGCCAATGATGCTCAGTTTCCCTTGAATTCCCATTGTGTCCAAAGATAAGTGATTTCTTTTCTTTTCTTTTTTGTTTTAATGTTATTTATTTTTGAGAGAGAGAGACAAAGCACGAGTAGGGGTGGGGCGGGGAGAGAGGAAGACACAGAATCCAAAGCGGGCTCCAGGCTCTGAGCTGTCAGCACAGAGCCCGACAGGGGGCTCGAACATATGAACCGTGAGACCATGTGAATCTGATCTCACACCATTCAAAGTGGCAGATAAATAAAGAATTAATAAATTCTATTACCTATAAAAGTTAACCTCAGTTTCACATTGGGATGACTTAGGTCTGTGTTTCATCCGAATATGTCCATGTAGAGAAGTCAAGAACCTGAGAAGTCGATCATAAATAAATGGAGATACTGAGCAAGTGTTCTAAAGCATTAATAATTGAAAGAGACATATTCTGAGTAGCTCTGATGAAGGAAACAGTGAAAATAATATTGAGGCAAAAGGACCATAAAATAGATTTAAAAAACTGAGTGTCTCCAAATAGACCCACGCTTGGTGTGACAGCAGTTTGTCAACGAAGGTTTCAAAGACATTCAATGGGGAAAGGTAAGTTTTTTAATACATGGTATGAAAAAAGTGGCCTCAGGAGCCCTGCTTTGTTCAGAGCTTGGCTTCTGTGGCTTCAGGTAACTACAGTCAACTGCCACCCGGGAACAGAGGCTGCTACTGATGATGGACCATTAAAAGGTCACCAGTAGCCTAACGCTATGTCACAGCGCCACTCACCTTGCTGTGTCTCCTTATGTGGGCATCTTATCAGCTCACATCATCACCAGAAGAAGGGAGTCCAGTACAATAAAGTATTTTCAGAGTGAGAGAGGCCACATTCACAAGACTTTTATTATAATCTATTTGTTATAACTATTCTATTTTTAGATATTGTTGATTATCTCTAAGTGTGCCTAATTTATAAATTAAACTTTATCATAGGTACTTATATATAGGAAGAAAACATTCTATCTATATAACTATCTATCATCTATCTATCAAGCACTCAGTACTAAACATGGTTTCAGGAATTCGCTGGGGGTCCTGAAACATTTTCCCCACAAATAAAGGGGACACTACTGTAAATATGGACAACATTTACCTCACATGATATATGTGAAAACTAACTCAAGATGGATCAGATACTTAAATGTAGGAGCTAAAAATTAAAAGTGTTTTAAAGGGAACCTAAAGGAATGTCTTTGCAATGTGGGACTAGGCAAAAGTTTCTTAGAAAGGCTACAAAAAGCACGAATTGTAAACATTTTTTAAGAAGACAAAGTGGTGTTTGTGTCAAAACTAATCTCTTCTGCACTTTGAAAAATTACGTTCGCATGAGGAAAGGCAAGCCAGAGTTTAGGAGGAAAATTTGGGAGGCACATAAGAGGTAAAGAACTTGTATCCAGAACATTGAAGGAATTTTGGTTACTCAGAAGTCGGAAGAGGGGTGCCTGGGTGTCTCAGTCAGTTAAGCGTCCGACTTCAGTTCACAACGTGATCTCATGATTTGTGGGTTTGAGCCCTATGTTGGGCTCTGTGCTGACAGCTCAGAGCCTGGAGCTTGCTTTGGATTCTGTGTCTCCTTCTCTCTCTGCCCCTCCCCCATCTCGTGCTCTGTCTCTGTCTCTCTCTCAAAAATAAATAAAAGTTAAAAAAGCTTAAAAATATATCAGAAGATAAACAACAAACTCAACTGCTACAAAACAGGCAAGATATTTGAACAGACCACTCCCAAAGAAGATATGAGAATGGCCAACAAACATATTGAGAGGGTCTAAGCATCACTAATTAAAACACAAATTAAAACCACAATAAGGTACCACTATCCTCCTTTAATATTAGAATAACTACAATTAGAATTGACTATTCCACGTGTTGGTGAGGATAAGGAATGACTGGGTCTCTCATGCATTGCCGGTGGGAATGCACAGTGATACGGCCAGTTTGGTAAACCATTTGGAAGTTTCTTACAAAGTTAAACATACGTGTGAGAGATCCAACATCTCGCACCTCAACATTTACGTGGGAGAAAATGAAAGCTAGCCACAGTTAGGTGTCTCTGTGTACATTCACAATCTTTATAGTCAAAAGCCAGAAATAACTCTAGTGTCCATCAACTGATAAGTCAATTAAAACACTGTAGTATATTGGGGCACCTGGGTGGCTCAGTTGGTTAAGCATCTGACTCTTGATTTCATTTCAGGTTATGGTCTCATGGTTCATGGGATCAAGCCCCACCTCGGGCTCTGTGCTGACAGTGTGGAGCCGGCTTGGGATTCTCTCTCTCCCTTTGTCTCTGCCCTTCCCCCACTCATGCATTTCCTCTCTCTTTTTTTTCACTGTCTCTCAAAAATAAATACATAAACTAATTAATTTAAAAATGCTGCAGTATGTTATATACAATTCCATACTACTCATCAATAAAATGAACCGCTACAGATGCACGAAAACATGAACGAATCTCACACTCTTTATATTAATATTTGGAGGATATTGTGGAGAATGCCTTGCATAGGAATACCCATCAGTGTGACTTATAATATCCCCCAAACTGAGATCAACCCTCACACCCATCAGCGGGAGGGCTTAGTAATTCAATGAATTGTTTCTGAGCCCTTGAGAAAAATACTTGTGATACACAAAACCACATCTCATAGACAAATGGGGAGTGAAACACGCAAGCCATGAAATGTCCACACTGTATGATCACAGTCATACAGCACGAATCTAGGATGAAAGAGTAAGAATGGTGGTTGCCTCTGGCAGGGTGGATTGAGAGAGAACAGGAGGGAGAATTCTAAGAAGACAGACATGTTCTGTATCAGGGCAAATGCATTCACTGTGCAGTTAAGATGTGTGCAATTCAACATATGAAGTTTCTACCACAACAAAAGAAGTATAACATATAAAAATCAAATAGTAAGGATTGGGGTTCAAAAAACAGCATGCCTTCAGCTGAGGTATGAAAGCTGTCCTGTGTGAAATGTTTGAATATTGGTGCCACCTAAATATTTGACAGGTAAGAATGTCCCGGTACATGCACCCTACATATCACATACAATGTGGTGACATAGACCAACGTTTCACTTTCCTGACTCGGCCTCTGCTCCTTCCATTCCTTGTCCTTCGAATGCTGGCTGTTCCCTTCCTCATCTCCTGCCCATTGAAATTCATCTCATCGTCAAGGTCTGTCTCAAATAGCACCTCTCCCAGGACCTTGTAGGATTCTTGACTCTGTGACTCCTAAAACAAGCCTTGCTACCCATTCTCCAACCTTTTTAACTTTGCCTTTAGGGAAGGAGTTTGGATCCATGTTTCTCCTTCCTTCCTTAAAATTTTGCACTTTTTTTTGTAATCAGCTAGTGTGTCTTCTGTGTGCCTCTCACAGGGCCTAGATGTGCCCAACACATGGTTGATATTTGACGTCTGAATGAATCACATGAATGGAATACTTGGTTCTGCTCATTTGCCTCGATGATTTATTTCATCACAGCATATTTCTATCAGCCTGTTGATTTTTGTTGAATAACTTTGCACTCACTTCATGCCTTTTCTTTTGTTCGCTCTGGTCCCTAAGCGTGTAGACTGAGTCCTGCTCCCTGTGAGTCTCCTCCATGAGGTTTCTCGCCCTTCTGGCTTCACCTCTCATGTCACCTCTCAGAGCTGGTTCCTTGAAGCTATTCAATAGATTAATATTCTGATCAGGGAAAAGTCCTTGGAAAGAGATTGACAATGATGTACATATCACAGATCAATGAATTTCCAACATTTTATCTAAGGGGAAAATGTGAAATGTGACTCTGGATGGTTTCCCAAAGGAAGATATTAAGATGTCTCACTTAACCACGTCCCAAAATACAGTGACTATTACCTTGAGCCTCAGAAAACACAAACTGCACACGAATTTCACAAATTGGCATGTGGATGTTACACTTACAGACACTGTGTCCTGGAGAGGACAGCAGCATAGACTCCAAGCCATCATGTTGTTGAGTTAAGACTGTGAAAATTGTTCATGAACTCATATGTGGTGTCTGATAGGAATCTGGAATTCGTGCAGGTGGTACATTCTTTTTTATCACATTCCTGAATTCAGGGTCCCAGTCCAGAGATGTCAACGTTAGGTCACTGACAGATGTCACCACACAGGCTCACAAAGCTTCAGCCGTGTTTCACCGCTTTCTGTCCGGGTACAGTTCACAGAAACCCAGACAAAACAAGCCAGAAATGAGCACCGTCAAGACTGGGGTCAAACATTTTGTCAGAATGCCACACTTGTGAGTTTCAGCACGTCGTGATAGAGACAAAGCATATTGGTTCGAGAACTCGCGAGATGAGCCGTGACCTGCTCTTTCCGAGGTCTGGAGCAAAATCACTTAATCACAAATGAAACAGGATTAAGAATTCAGGTGAGGTGGGGAATGTAAGCCTGCTCGGCATGGATGAGAACTAAGATTCTGTTGTTGTTTTGAAAGGAAACATGATCGGTAAACTCATCAAAGGAAGGAGAGAATTTTTGTGTGCCTTCCTTTCAATCTGTCAATAGATTCAGCATTTGAATAAACAGATCTCTCCTCAGAGACATACTTGCTTCTCCAGGGCCAGGTTTTCAAACTAGAGAGAGAGAGAGAAGTTCTGGGATCTCAGCTCACCCGTGTGCTGAACCCCAAACATTGCTTGGAGAAGCCATTTCAAAAAAAGGACAAAGCGATGACACCTGCCGCGTCTGACGTCAGTGCCAGACCCCAATCCTGTGCCTTGTGGAGTCTCCACCATCTTCATGCTCAGAGACTGAATGCACTGAATGAGACTGAATGGCTGTGCAGCCAGACCATACATAAAGATAGAACTCTGAGCCACAGTCTCTTGTGACCGACCCAGGAAACCAACCCGTTATCTGTGGAACCAGCCCAGGAAGCCAGCCCACTCTTTTTAAGTCAGACTGATAGGAAGTCAGATCACTATCGCTAACAACCATCCAGGAAGCCATATAATAACCCCTGCAACAATAGGCCCCAAGTGGCCAGGGCTTGATGAATAAAAGACAGCTTCCCTAATTTTTGTCCTACTTCTAACTTAGGACCCACCATTGGTATACATACATACCAATACAAGATACCCAGCTTCTAGTTAGCCCTTCTCCAGCTTCAGCCTCCAATCAGGGCACATCCACAGCCTTGCCTATTTTCTACTATGAAATCATGCGCGGAGTGGTTATTTGTAGATCTTCTTTGGAGAAATGTCTATATAAGCCTTTTGACCATTTTTAAATTGGGTCATTTTGTTGTTATTGTTGAAGTGTGTACATAATTCGTAAACATTTTCTCCAAAATCTGCAGATTGCCTTTTCACTCTGTTGATTATATCCTTGGATGCACAGAAGGTTTTAACTTTAATGAAGTCCAGTTTATCTAAGAACAAACAAACAACAACAACAACAAAACACCCTGCCAAATGCAAGTGATGGTGAGCACTCCCTCATGACAGCGAGCTCTGAATAAGGAGCCCTTGTTTGTTCTCATTGGGTGGTCTTTATTCCCACGGCTCTGCTCCCTGGCTGCCCAGAACTCCCTGTTTCATTCAGGAGTTCCCACCGAAGTCCCGTCATTTTATAACCTGTTAACCACCCCTGGCCACACACATGTCCGGTCCATTTAAGCTGGCCTGTCCTCATGTCCGACTTCTTGGGACTTGACTGGGAACAAGATAGACTCAGTTAAGGTAAATGTGAGGTAGCTATCTCTCTAGAGAAACTGTGAAGAACCAAGGCCACAACATGATCGAAGAGCTGACGGTGGCATTGACCGCAGTGTGGATGTGCTGATGGAGGGGAAATGAGAGAGCCGTTGCCCTCAGGTCAGCCCCTTCACCCACATTGGTCGATCTCTGCACACTTGACCTAAGCCAAATCCAGACCTAGAAGGTGTATTATCTGTGCCTCCACCATCAACTCATTTTTCTAAATTTGTCTCAACACTAAGAAAGCACAGTGTTTCCAAGACTGAATTAAATTCATCTAAGTAATACAGCAATTACAGAATATATGAGAAAATATTCAACTTCTGAAAATTAAAATAATAGTTTTATTTATAAACACAGAAAATGTTGAAATTAATATTCATCACAGTGAAGGAAGAGAGAAATGCATATATATGGTTATAAAAAACTTTAATGTCATTGGGGAGCATGGTTGGGTGCCCAATTTTTTTTCTTATTTTTTTTTCTGGCCCAGTAGTTTGTGAAGCTAAATCTACGAATCCATTTTTGAAAAATTTAAAATATTTCTACACAGAGAAATTAACAAAAGAGTCATATGTAACAGTGATGGGGAAATGCATATGGTATGTTAATAAGTGAAAATTAGTGTGCAGACCTATTTGTGTAACACCTGCACACACTACCCCACCGCCCCCCACCCACACACTTTTGTTAATAGCAATACTAACCAGTACTGCTGCAGAATATTGACTCATTTACCCCTCACAGGTATTCACCCCCATTTTCCATATTAATAGATGTTAGGTAACTTACAGGAGACAACGCTCTAACATATGTTCATTAATACTGTCTATATTCATTCATGCTAATCTATTTAAGATTATAGTAAAGATAAAAGTGAACACTAATGAATAACAATCTCCTTAGAAATATTTCCTTCTATGACCCAGCAATTGCATTACTAGGTATTTACCCAAAAGGTACAAAAATACTGATTCAAAGGGGCATATGTACCCCGATGTTTATAGCAGCATTATCTACAATAGCCAAATTATGGAAAGAGCCCAAGTGTCCATAGACTGATGAATGGTTAAAGATGATGTGGTATATACGTCATATATGCGCACGTGTGTGTGTATCCATATATATATGGATATTGCATATATAATGGAATATTACGCAGCCATAAAAAGAATGAAATCTTGCCATTTGTAACAACGTGGATGGAGCTAGAGTGTATTATGCTAAGCGAAATTAAATCAGAGAAAGACAAATACCATATGAGTTCATTCATATGTGGAATTTAAGAAATAAAACAGATGAACATAGAGGAATGAAAAAAAAAGAGAGGGAGGCAAACCATAAAAGACTTTTAAATACAGAGAACAAACTGAGAGTGCTGGAGGGGAAGTGGGAGGTGGGTTGGGCTAAAATAGGTGATGGGCATTTAGGAGGGCACTTTTCGGGATGACCACTGGGTGTCATATATAAGTGAGGAGTCACTAAATTCTACTCCTGAAACTAATATTACACTGTATGTTAACTATCATTTAAAGAAAAACTTTAAACAAACAAACAAGAAAAGAAATATTTCCCTCAATTATAGTTGCAATAAATTCAGACTGCTTTTAGCCAGCAACAATTACATAGTTATTTAATTTCATAATGAACTCTATTTTTTTCCTAGCAAGAGTTTTTAAGGAATCATATTAATAACAGAAATCCTCCAAAGTAATTATTGACCTCCTCATTATTGTGGTAAACTAGCAAATATATTATTTAAACACTACTCTGACGTTCATTTCCAATTACTAGGTAAGCATATTGTATACTTTTTTATGAAGTTAAACGCTTTTGTTTTGACTAAGATCCCAATTCCTCTTTCTTGTCTTCTTTTCACCTCTGATATGTATCTTATTTTAATTTGGTGGTTTATCAAATGGATAAAACAACTCAAAGCCAAGAAGAATCCTTCAAAATATTTATACCTCTTATACATGTCAACGCTATTTATTAGCAATAACAAAAAATATTTTACATAAGTTAAATGCTGCTGCAACCTTTTAAATGGATTTTGTAGTTACTCCATAGGAGCATGTAATGATCAAATGATGTTGCCGGGGGTCATGCCGAAGGGGGAGACCTAGAAGGATAAGGGTCGTGGCCCCTCCTCTGTGTTTCTGCAAAATATAAAGCTTGTTCTAAGCTTGAAAAGTCACGTGCAGGATTAGGAACAAACAAACAGAAGCCGCTGAGTTCTGCGTATGCTCTGATAGAAACTGGTAACAAACTGATATTGGGCCCTAAACACAGATCGAAAAAGTGAGAATTTAAATGACCCCTGTGACATCAGTGCCCGAGAAGGCCACCATCGTCAAAAGCCACAGGAGACCAGATTTTAATAGAGCCAGTCCTTGTGCTTGGGGCAGATGGTGTTTGACGATGGAATTATGGGCAGTGCTATCACCGTTTCTGGTAAATGTAGCTTGACAGCCTCTCCCTGCCCACCGGGGAGCTCTGCCTCGTGCAGCCATCATAAACTCTCCAGGATTGTATGTAGAAGTTGGCTATAATGATGCCACTCATTTGATACTATCTGGTCAACATTAAATACAACTTGCTTTTTTATTTTATTTATTTATTTATTTATTTATTTATTTATTTTTAAATGTTTATTTATTTTTGAGAGAGAGAGAGAGCATGAGGAGGGGAGGAGAAAAGAGAGAGGGAGACACAGAATCCCACACAGCTCCAGGCTCTGAGCTGTCAGCACAGAGCCCGAGGCAGGGCTCGAACTCACAAGGCTGGAAATCATGAACCGGGAGATCAAGACCTGAGCTGACATGGGACACTTAACCGACTGAGCCACCCAGGTGCCCCACAGTTTACTTTTTTAAAAGCATAGCTTTAACTATAAACATGGAAATATTCATTTAGCCACAATTTAGTTTTCCTGCAGAGTCTCAGAATAAGTTTTCTTCTATTATAGGACTCTAGGAAATTGTATGTCACCTCTTAAATTTGAGTACATTGCATATCATGGGTGACCCCAAATAAATATCAGAGGGTATTTAAAAATGACACCGTCAGTTTAAATATATACACTATTTCTATAATCATAAAAAGTCACTTTATTCTAGACCTGATATTTCTCTTTTATAATGGAAAGAGTGAAAGAGGATAATATCTAAGTCCTTCTTTGAGGTTTTCAGATCTGGCTCTGTGAACAAAAGAACGAAGGGAAGAGAGAGACAGAGAGAGAGAGACAGAGAGAGAGACAGAGAGAGATGGGGGAAGAAAGGAAGGGAGGTAGGAAGGGAGGGAGGGTGGGAGGGAGGGAAGAAGGAAGGTAGTCCAATACCCTGTAGTTCCAGAGTAGCTCTAATTTTTAAATTTTAATTTGCTTAGTGAAAGACATAGATGTTGATTAGATATCCTTCCTAATTTTTTTCAGCATTTTTCATGTAATACATTTGCATAAAATGGGGTAAGAAGCACTGGCTAAACTCCCTTATTCCTTAGGGAAACTTTCCGGTTAGCTTACAGGCCCCCAGGGCGGATGTTAATATTAAATAATGAGAACATATGGTAGAAAGACTGATTCATAGTGAGCTACTGATCATAACATCACTGGGAGATGTAAAAAAACAAGAGACTCCTTGCAATAATTTTAAAGCAATACTCCTAATAGTGCCAGAATCTCTTAAGCCATACACTCGTTGATTTATCCTCAAATTCTCTTTCCAATTAAACATACTGATAGTTGGAATTTTAAAAAGCCTCAGAAAATAGGAGATGCTCTTGTCTTGAACATAATTTTAAACGCAGACACCCCTGACTTACCAGTTACCACTCATGCCTTCCGAAGATCAAACACATTGCGCTTTTGACTAAAAGAGAAGTAATTTCACAAAGCTGCTGTGCAAAACTCAAGAACAATTAGCACCAGGAAATATAGACTTGAGACCAGACAGCTGTAAAGTACACAGATTTCTCTCCTTCGGAGACCTACCGGAGAGTACGGAGTGGCAAGGACAGAAGTAATGATTTAGGATTCCCACCCTCCATCTACCGCCTACAGAAATGGTTCCTTCATAAACGTGGGAGCCAAAACTACAGTTTGCATAACATTCCGTTGTTAGGCTTTATCATTATAAATCTGCATCTTTTTTTTTTTGAAATATCCTGCAGTCTGAAGAGGTTTGCAATTCAGGCATTATTTTACCGTGCACTACCACTGGGGGAAATCAAGGCTGCCTTTTAGGGGCTCCATCTGCTAGCATACCATTTAGCTGTGCCAAAACACCCACATAGTTATTGTAGATGCTCTTCTCCAGGAAATCTTCCACATTGTGTTTACGTTTGCATCCCCAGAAATAAAGCCAGTGTCTAGCATGGAGCGGATGATCGACAAATCTCTGCGTAACGGTGGGTTTTGAGGATGAGGTGTATTAAGTTCCTAGGGCTGCCGGATGCCCTAAGTGACACAAGGTTATTGTCTTACAGTTCTTGAAGCTGGCCATCCAAAATCAAGGTGTCAGCAGGGCCACACTCCCTCTGAAACCTGTAGGGAAAAATCTTTCCTTGACTGTTTTCTGGCTGCTGGTGGGTGCTGTCAACCCTTGAGTGTCCTTAGCTTGTAGCTTTTTTTTAAACATTTATTAGTTTTGAGAGACAAAGAGAGGCAGCGTGAGCAAGGGAGGGGCAGAGAAAGTGGGGGACACAGAATCCGAAGCAGATTCCAGGCTCGGAGCTGTCAACACAGAGCTGGACGTGGGGCTTGAACTTATGAACCGCAAGATCATGACCTGAGTCGAAGTCGGACACTCAACCGACTGAGCCCCCCAGGTGCCCCTAGCTTGTAGCTTTATCAGACCCAATCTCTGCTGCTTGTCATCCCAGGTCTGTCTGTGTCTGTGTGTGAATTTCCCTCTGTTTATAACGACAGCAGTCATCTTGTATTCGGGCCCACCCTTGATTCAACTCATCTTGACCTCATCTTGATTACAACTGAAAGGATCCTGTTTCCAAATGGGGTCACATTCACAGGTTCTGGAGTTCAGGACGTCAGTGTCTTTTGGGGAGGACAACGTTCCTCCTATACCACAAAGCACTGTTTCCCACATGTTTGTTTTATCTCCTTTGTACCAAGTAATATCGTGAAGCTGCCTCACAGAAATTCGCTGGCTAATTGCTGGATCTGTACACTTGTATTATGTTATGAATCTTTGTTCGCTAAAATGCAAAGAAAATAGAGTACATCATCCAGGCCCCAGCTCGTCATCAGGCCAGCTCTTGCCACTGGCACATTCAGGCAGAGTGATGGCTGTAGCTTCTACCTCAGTTTCTTAGGGAGACGCGTAGAGAGAATCATCATCTTCTCCTGAAACAAAAGTTGGGACAATTGTCCCCCAAACCCCCACCTTTGGGTCATTTCCATTGCAAGAGGTTGTCCATGAGATGTGCTTTGAATGCTGAATAATTGGCATATCTGGTTAATTTTGTTGATGCAGAAGATAATATAAATTGAGATACCCCCTACAAATGTGGACTGTGCTTGTCTTTAGGATTGAAAAATGGAAGCATTATCATAAACAACTAAGCATCATCTGGACTCGGCTAATTCACACACACACGCAAAATCAAACCTTGAAGGAAAAATGAGTGAATTCTTCTAAGCCTGAAAGGAATAGCTAAGGATGTTTACATTCTTACATCCCCAAATCTTGTCGGAGCAAGAGCGTAATTTATATACGTGGATGGAGCTGGAGTGTACTATGCTAGCTGAATTAAGTCAGTCAGAGAAAGACAAACACCATATGATTTCGTTCATCTGTGGAATTTAAGAAATGAAACAGATGAACAAAAGGGGAAGAGAAAAGAGAGAGGCAGACCAGAAAACAGACTCTTAAAGGCAGAGAACAAACTGAGGGTTGATGGAGAGAACTGGGTGGGGGATTGCCTAAGGGGGTGATGGGTGTTAGGGAATGCACTTGTGATGATGATGAGCCTTTGGTGTTGTATGTAAGGGATGAATCACTAAACTCTACACTTGAAACTAATATTACACCATATGTGAACCACTCAACATTGGTCACCTATTAGTCCTAAAATTTTTATCATGGTGTAGAAATTACACTTAATTATGCAACATATGTATGGAGCGGTCCACAATCACAGACTACACTAAGGAGAACGAGAGTTCTATAAAGTTCCCAGGAGAGGTGGCAAATTTTCAATGACCCATGGAAACTCTTTCCTCTGGACTCTTGGAGACTCAGGGGAGGGAGGTTTGCAGGAAGTGGGAGGTGGTGGCTGTGGCCATGGAAAGCAGCAAAGTTCACTGCTCCCAGGAAAAATTGCTTCCATGACCTGGGCCACTCACCTACACGCCCCTCAGAGGTGTAGTCTAGATCCTGGTCTTGCGTGCAGCAGCACAGGAGTCTGTGGATTGAAAATTGATTTATTTTAAAAGGCAATTTACTTTTAAAATAATTAAAATTATTTAAAATTTTATATTGAATAAATGCTCAGGCAGAACTTGTATAGCCAGAATTCATTGGCAGAATAATGTGGTCAACGTGCCACTTGTCCACACTGTCTTCCAAAACCCATACTTTGGAAGAACATTGGTTTTGGAATCAGACAAAAATCATAGTGAAAGATCCCAGATAAAAGGCCACGATAATGCTGTAACATTTCTGTGTAATTAATGAATCCCCTCTTTTAAAAGGACTCCAGGCCTCCTAGACAAGGATAGAAAACCAAATCCACATAGTAGAGCTTTCATTCTGTCTCATATTTCCTACTCTAGTGTCCAGTAGAATGTAGAAAATCAAACTGAAATCAAAAAAGGGCTGATGTCAATACTTACCATTTTTGTGTTGCCCAAGGTTGCCCGTATGTCTGGTGATAACACCTAAATTTTTTCTCTCATGGCAATGCAACTTTCACCCTACCTTCTGTAATAATGCCTCAGTCTTCCTAAGCCCTCCTTAGGGTGAACGACTTTCTCCACTTTTCATGAAACCAAAGGGTTTCTGAGGATGTAGGACTTTTACTAATACAAGGAGATAATTTTCAGACAAATTAGGAAAAATTGATAAACCCATTTCCCATTTCCCCCAGTGAAAATATCTATCAAATTGCCTTCTCTCTGACCCGTGGCCCCATCAGGGGAGTTAGCATGTGACCCACACTAGGCCAATCAGAATCTCTCTCTTCTGGAACTTGAATCTTGCCTGGGAGAGAGAATCAAGGATGAAATATTTAAAACTCTGCACCCTGAAGGTATTGTCCATGTGTATTATTTCCCAGGATGCCTGTGTTCTCTGGCTCTGGACCTTCTGAAAATGATTGTTCAATCACCCTGAGCCATTTCAACAAATTTCCCCTTTGCGTGAGTTAACCAATCAGAGAGGAAGTACTTCATGGGTGATGAGGGAGCATAAGGCAAGCCGACAGGCCACAAACACCCACCCCGTACTCCCAGGTGGGATAAGTGTGATATTCCCTGGGCACTCCTGGCTGCCCAAGAACAAAGGAAAAGGGAAAAGCAAATGGTTAACTGATAGAGATGATAGTCCTGCAGGACCTAAGTCTCCATCACCCTCCATAGGGATGTGGGAAACAAAGGCAGAGGAAATGGCAGATAGAATTCAATTTCCTTATAACCTGCAGCCCATTGACAGATGCTTGAGGCAGGCAGAGTAAAGTGTTTCTCCAGGAACTCCCTACTGTCTTAATGCTAATGTTTTGCTGGGGGGAAAAACAACCTTAGCTTAACAATAGCTAGGCCTCCAGTATCCTGGGAGTCATTTTTAGCATATGAAAATCTCACTGGAAATGTCCTCTGGACTTTACCTCCCCCAGCCCCACAGTGTAAAACCAGTCTCTCCTCATGGTCCTAGGGCAGGTCTTCCTGCCCATGGTCCTGTCCCCGTGCTTCAATAAAATCACCTTTTTGCAACAAAGACGTCCTAAGAGAATTCTTTCTTGGTCATTGGCTTTGGACCCTGAGAACCCCACTGTCACCCCGAAAACCTCATCAGCTCACACCAGAAAACTCTCACTGGTTCAGAGAATGGCCCATGGAGTTGAGAGGAGACAAGTGAGAGATGCCCACTGTGCGGTTGGCGGAGGTGACAAAGTGGAGTGCTTTCCCTGCTTATCCTGAGCACAGAACAGGAAATCCTGCTGTAAACACAGCATTTTGTTCAAGTATTTCTGTGTGTCTTGTAACTCACACCAATGCCTGTGGTGGATGCACTTAAAAGGACTTGAAAGATGAATGTTAAGGCCTTGGAAATAGATCAGTGAAGTAGGAAACCAGTGTTGCCAAGACAGGAGCTGTCTCCCTCAGGCAGGACTCCAGGATGACCCTTGGGATCATGGTATCTATTGTTGGAAAAGCCCAGCTCTCCGCCCCCAAATTGGCAATTTCCCCTAACAGAGGCCTAGGGGCCGGAAGTGCAGTCCAGGGGCTGAAGGGGACCTGGGCGTGGCCTGGTTCTCCCAGAACCTGCCCCCATGGGACAAATGTGGGATCGCACTTGGCCTCCCCTAGGGTTCCTCCTCCAGGCAAATTGCAGGCAGTCCACTGTGTTGAATCACCTGAAGGTGGACAGCAGGATACATATTAAACTGCACTTTGTGGAGCTGGCCCCATACTCAGGTCTGTTCTAAGTGGCAGAGTATCCCAGACTGGACCTCAATCCAGGAACGGTATCTCGACCCTGGTCCTTAATTAATTAACTCGTCCAAATGCAAATCAACAGGAAGTCAGCTGCACCTTCACAGGTGCTGTTTTCTCAGAGACACTGGCTCCCCTGCAAAGAACTGGGGTTGCTTAGACCCCAAGGGGACCCAGAGGCCCCAAACTGAGGGCAAGCAGGTTTCTAGGTAGTGCTCTTCCAGAAGGGACAGCCTCCCACCGCATCTCCCCAGGGGGTCCTCGGAGAACAGTAGACAAGGGAGGGGACGCCAGCCAGGAGGCACCACCTCGGAGCCCCTCCTCTGCCAGCGCAGTGCATCTCGCTCTTCTGATCCAGCAGGATGTGGATGTTGCTCAGGACCCATCTCCATCACCTTGGTCTAAAGGCTGCATCTCTTTCTCCGCTTTCCCAGTGACACCAGAAACAGTACCCTGTTCATGAGGGCTGTTGCCTCTGTGAGGGTAAGAGAGGAGGAAACTGGGAAATGTTCCAAAGCACCCAACAAAATGGAGACATTCTTCTACCTTCTAGGGGAGGTATTTGGCAACTTGGAACTAGAATCCTGCCTAAATTAGGTTCCTCCCCTCCTGCAAAGGCTGGGAGACAGGGGCATGAGGCATGGTCCTTCAGAACCATGTTTCGAGGATGTGGTTCCCAAGTCCTTGAGAAAGGCATTCTTGATTGGAAAAGACTTCTAAAAAGGTTTACATCTCAAGGAATCAGAGAAATAATTTGCAATCGCAAGTCTTTGAATGTAAATGCTTTAGGAAAAGGGAGGTCAGACGGGGAATCAGGAAAAATCACATCTAACTTGAGTCAAGCTGAAAGAAAAATGAAGGCGATCTTGGTCACCAGTGTCAATAAAGAAAAAAACATAACAAAACAAGCCCAAATTGGACCCCCCCCCCAACAGCAAACCTAGGCTTAATTACAGTTTCAGCCTCTCCCAGAATATTATGTGACCTGATCTGAAACAATCCTTTCTTTTCTTTTGCTATGCGTTTGTTGCCCATATTACCATTAATCCAAGAATTTTATGAACAAGACTTACAATAAAGAAAATTCAGGAAGTTTTTCCTGATCCTACTCTGGGGGTGACCAAGGCAAGACGGTGAGGTTGGTGATCATTTGCTTAGAAGCTTTCACCAGTGGAAAATGATGATATTCTTCTAGTCTCTTTAAGCTTCTGAAGAGATTTTTGGTGTGGTTTCAATGATAAGACTCAGACAGAAATCAATTAGCAAACAAATGCATGTCAGTGATAAAATAACACAACATAACCCACTGCTAAATTGTGTGGGGGATAGCAAAAGCCCAAGAATTTTAGAATAATCAAGAGCCAGTATGCATGAGAACATTTGCAAAGCCACACAAATCAGGCAAAGTCATGAATTTCATTAGTACAAAGAATCTAAGATTCATAAATGCACAGGTTACTGAAATGACCTGTATTATCAGCACTGCCATGAAAATAGGAAACATTTATTTATTCATATTGTTGGAAAGTCTCAGCCAGTGCGTCTTGTGTTCTAAGTGGCCACTGTTTTCTTTCCGTAAAAGTTGCTCTGCTTACATGTAGACAGAATAGGAGAAAAGTCAATCCAAGTGTCTGGCTCACCGTCCGATCCTTATACCTCTTCTTTAGGAGACGGTATCAAATCTGTCACCAACATTTTATAAAACATGAATAATACCCTAAGGACTACCAACTATACTGTGTACCAAATTTTCCACAAGAAGTCAGGGTCCAAGATGGCACCCAACACAACTCCCAGGTTAGGAGAAGGAGGGGGAGGATTCAATCCCAGCTCTGCAACCGAATTAGGCAGATTTCCATTCAGGGCTTTAGATGCTCATGTTTGAAGGGAAACTGCGATATCTAATGAATATAGTTGTGTTAGGGACACATAGTTGTATTATCATCAGATAGTTGTGTGTGCAGGGAGAGAGTTCTGCAGAGCTGGAGACACCAAGCCAAAGCACACGGTGCTGTTGGATGGCCTCAGTCAACCAGACAGCACGATGTTAAGTAGGATACAAAGTTTATAGAACACTTATGTGACTCAAATATAAAATAAAATTTGTAGATCTATGCTGAGAGCGGCTCTGTGCTAGGTGAGGACATAAAATTCACAAGTATTTGTAGTTAAGAGCAGTTTTTAACCCCATTCAGACTTCTGTGGCTGGTATCTCTTTCCTCCAGCAGGTTTGATCTATGTTCAAGAGTTTTACTTGCTTTCAAATGGCGTGTAGTAAATTTATTGAAATGGTTGAGCTAAAAATCTCTTTGAAGAAGACCATTTATGCCTAGAAAAAAGAAACTTAAGAACACTATATAACCCCAGTAAGCTGTTGCAAGAATCCTAAAGATCACAATTCTCAAAACCTAACAGAACAGAAATTGTTCTCTTGGGCTGACTTCCCTGCAGAACTCCTAGGTGTTGAGTTCCCTAAATAGGACATGGTAGAAAGACCACCCCAACTCCATTTCCAATAGAAACACTCTATTAATATATTTCTGGGCAATTTCACACAAATTTGTGGAAGTAGGACTATAGTAAACATGCTTGTTATTTCCATCTAATGCGATCTTGTATTAACCCCAATTACTACAAAAGTATATTTCTATTTAGTGACTTCAATGTATTTATAGCCATTCCCAATGCTAAATTGATTGAATAATATGTAGAATGTCTCTGTATATAAGTGAATACCCTTAGGATATATGAGCCTTATTGAAACAAATAATTGATTATAGGCATAGACAGTAGAATGCAAACAATTAGTAGCTACTGACAAATAAAATTAGGCTTGTGTGTGATATATTTTGACACACATAAGGTGGAGCAGTAAGTCAGAATGAAAATCCACATATTAGGTGCAGGACCACTGCTGTGCCTGCATTACGTGTTTTAATGAGGGGGCAACATATGTCAGACAGAAAAGTTGTACAAAACAGAAGTATAATGGGTTTTTGTCAGAGGACCGTGGGGATTTTGGCAGATTCAGGTTTTACATTTCAACTTGGCAAAGCAGGACTCAAAATGCTTTCCCTAAACAGTGAAACGGAATGAGTGAAACAGAAATTAGCAACGGAAGTCTACAAAACATTTTCCACAAACAAGACACTCAAGCGATGGTGGATGAAACAAACACTACAGTCAGAGATTTCTATGAAACAATACTGTAGAGATGGAAGGAACAGATGCCAACTATAAAATAAGGGAATTCTGATAGAAATTCAATTTGATAGCCATGACCACAAATAACCTCAGTATAGACCAAATATTGCAAGTAGAAAGGGCAAAATATGAAATATGGTATTTTCAAATGTAGTAAGAACTGAAAACACTACTTGGAAACAATTTCCGTGATTCCATTCAGTTTTATTCTTATTGACAAAGAATTTAGCAAGCCTCTCAGTGCATTTTTTTTTTATTAGAATTGACTTTTTTAGATCAGTTTAAGATTCACAGAAAAAGTGGGGAGAATATATACAGATTTCCCATATGCCTTTCCTCTCACACATGCATAAACTCCCTCATTAAAAGCATTCTCCACCAGAGAAATGCATTTGTTATAAACTGATGAACTTACATTGATACATCGTAATCAATCAAAGTCCATGGAGTACATTATGGTTCACTCCCCGTGTTGTGTATTCACGAGTTTGGACAAATGTAGAATGACATGTATCTTCCGTAATTGTAACACACAGCATTTTCACTGTCCTGAAGACCCTCTGTGCTCTCCTTATTTATCCTTTTCTCCCTTCTTCAATCCCTGGAAACTACTGAACACTTTCCTGTCTTCATAGTTTTAACTTTTCCAGAGTGTCACATAGTTGGAATCATACAGGAAGTAGCCTTTTCTGATTGTCTCTTCTCACATAACAATATGCATTTCAGGTTTCTTTCTGTCTTTCACGACTCATTTCTTTTTATTGCTGAATAATATTCCATAGTCTGGATGAATTACAGTGTGTTTACCCACTCACCTACTGAAGGACATCTTGGTTACTTCCAAGTTGGGCAATTTTGAATAAAGCTGCTATAAACATCCAAGTATAGGTATTCGTGTAGACACAGTTTTTAAATCCTTTGGGTAAATACCAAAAAGTATGATTTCTGAATCATATGATAAGAGTGTGTTTAGTTTTTTAAGAAACTGTCAAAATGTCTTCCAAAGTTAGGGTACCATTTTCCATTTCCACCAATAATGAACGACAGTTCTTGTTGCTCTACATCCTCACCAGCATTTGGTGTTGTCAGTGTTCTAGATTTTGGCCATTTTAATAGGTGTGTGGTAGCATCTTATTGTTTTATTTTTCATTGCACCGATGAATATAGTGTGGAACAGTTTTTCAAATGCTTATTTGCCATCTATTTCTTTGGTAAAGTGTTCAGATATTTGGCCCATTTTTTAATTGAGTTGTCTTCTTACTATTGACTTTTAGGAGTTCTTTGTATATTTTAGATAATCGTCTTTGATCAGATATGTCTATTGCAAGTATTTTTTCCTACATGTGGCTTGTCTTCTCATTTTCTTGACATTATTTTTAATTTTAATGAAGTCCAGATTACTGAATAAGTTTTTCATGGCTCATGCCTTTGGTGTTGCATCTGTAAAGTCTTTGCCGTACTCAAGGTAATCTATGTTGTCTCCTAGGTTCTATTCTGGGAGTTTGCATCACATTTAAGACTGTGATCTATTTTGAGTTAGTTTTCCTTTATCAGAGATAAGCTGACAAAATTTACATGAGTCTATTTCTGGGTTCTCTATCCTGTTTCAGTAATCTATTTGTCTATTCTTCACCAATATCACATGTCTTGATTATTGTAGCTCTATAGTAAGTCTTGAAGTTGGGTATTGTCAATTCTCCAAATTTGTTCTTCTCCTTCAATATTATATTATCTACTCTGAGTCTTTTGCCTCTCCATATAAATTTTAGAATCCATTTGTCAATAATATCCATTCGTTTCTGGTATTTGGACTGGGATTTCCCTGAATCTATAGATCAAGTTGGGAAGAACTCACGTCTTGACAATGTTGAGTATGAGTATGAGTTCTACCCATTAACATGGCATATCTATGCATCTACTTAATTTCTCTTTTGATTTCTTGCATCAGAGTTTTGTAGTTTTCCTCATAGAGATCTTATACTTATTTTGTTAGATTTGGGGGGATTATAACAACATAATCTAGAAAAAAATTTGAATTACCAGTTCAAAATTGCAAGCTTCCTAATTTTCTAGGTGTGATAATTTAGAGAATGATCACAATGTGAACTTGGTAAGTATTTCAAAATTCATTGTAGCCCTTTAAAATCACAACCTATACAAATGTAACTTTTTGAAGCAAATTTCTATCTGCAAAAAACATATTACTGGTGTATTTTTGAGGGCTGCTGCAATAGTACTATTTAAACAATATAAATTTCTTATTTCACAGTTCTGGAGACTAGAGGTCTAAAACTAAGATGTGAGCAGGATTGATTCCTTCTGGGGGTTGTTAGCGAGGGATCTATTGCAGGCCTCTCTCCTTGGCTAGCAGATGTTTATCATCCTGTTCATGTCCCTGTATCAAATTTACCTTCTTCTGGGGTGCCTGGGTGGCTCAGTAGGTTAAGCCTCTGACTTCGGCTCAGGTCATGATCTCACGTTTGTGGGTCCGAGCCCTGCGTCGGGCTCTGTGCTGACAGCTCAGAGCCTGGAGCCTGCTTCTGATTCTGTGTCCCTCTTTCTCTGCCCTTCCCCCTCTTATGCTCTGTCTCTCTCTGTATCAAAAATAAATAAAACATTAAAAAATTAAAAACAAAACAAATTTTCCTTCTTCTAATGAACAAGTCCTAGATTAGGGCTTGTCGAATGAGTTCATCTTAACTTAATTCTGTAAAGATCCTATACCAAATAAGATCACATTCTGAGGCACTAGAGTTTAGGACTTCAAAATATAAACTTAAGGGGAAAAAATGTACCTGTAACAATTAGTATATTTAATTCAGCTATTATTAAATGAGTCAAATCCTATGAAAATTCTACAGCTTTCATTCTTTCATTTAAGAGTCATATTCATTATCAGTTCTAAGAAAATGATTGGATGTAAGGTGGATGTTCCTGAGACTATTTCCACACACTCCAATCCACTTACGGGGACCTCTGTGCCTCCACTAAGAAAGACACCCCTGGCTCTCACAGTCTTCCCTTCTCTCTGTGTGATCACTCTCCATGAACCTGCCATGGAAAAAGATGATGATAATTAATGTAGAGTGTTTTTCACTGTAAAGAAGTTTCTTTTTTTGCCCAAATCTCATTTTTTACAGCTTATTTGAGGTATAGAGTTGATATACAAAAAATGTACACATAGTTAATGTATGCATTTTGAAGAGTTTGGACACATGCATATATCCATGATACATTTATTACCTTGATTGTGGTAATGGTTACATATGTGTCCAAACTTATCATTATTGTATACATTAGCCAGTTTTATGACTAGGTGTCTATCCAACATTTGCTTTCTCATCCTGAACCCTTCTAAATTTGCCATTTTAATAGCTCAGCCCTTTCTGCATTGATGATTTCCATCCTCATTTTGCTCATTTACCTGTTCAGTGGCTTCAAAGTCCCGGGGCCAGCTGCTGTGCTCACCCATGGAAACTTCTGCCATGGAAACTTCTGCCATTTTGTCTGCCAAAACCATTTTGGAATGTCTATTTTGATTTATTTTAATGTCCTTTGTGGAAGTCCTTTGTGATTTCTCTTACCCCTGGTAGCTTCCACTTCTTTCTCTCAAAGCTCTCATGGGTCATTCATTGGTTAGCTTCTGAACTGGGGGCTGAGCAAGGTAGACCTTCCAAGCATGGGTGTGACTCAAGAGCTAATGCTGACTTCTCTGAACCTGGTAACAGAGAATCAGAAGCCATGCACACAAGGAAAACCAGTAGACATGTATGGGAAAATATTGATAAGATAGCTTGTGAGGAGGATAGGCTCACTGTAGCAATATCTATAAAAATATACTACTTGATATTTGTCATCAGTGGTAATGGTCATTGACTATTTAGAAAGTTAGTGGTTATTGGGGTGCCTGGGTGGCTCTGTCAGTTGGGCATCTGACTCTTGATTTCTGCTTAGGTCATGATCTCACGGTTCATGAGTCCAAGCCCCATATAGAGCTCTGTGCTGATAGTGTGGGGCCTGCTTGGGAGTCTCTTTCTACCCCCCCTTCTGTCTCTGTCTTTCTCTCTTAAAATAAATAAGTAAACTTAAAAAAGAAAGTTAATAGAAAAATTATGGTTCTTCAAATTAAGAATATCAGAAACATCATCTTTTATTCATAAGGGGAAGGTCAAGAGGAACAAGGAAATTCATTGAAACTTCAGCATTGATGATGATTTTTTTTAAAAATCTCTGTGTTTAACAAGTGCAGACTGGGGTTTTACTTGACTCCCTTGAGATACGCCTGGTGCCTAGAAAATCACCGAAGAGATTTGCATTCCAGTATTTATCAGGTATTTATTAACACTTACGAGGAGCTAGGTGCTATTTGAAGAGTTTGTTGCAGGAGAAGCTTCCTCTCATGAGGCCTACATCCTATGAGGGGTGGCAAAAAGAAAATAATCTAGTACAGAAACAGGAAAATATTAGATCTGAGCTCTGGAAGATCAAGGGTTAGCACTGCACTTTGCAGGTAATCGGATACAGCGAGTTATTTATTTCTGAAAACTAAATTTTTGAAAGATATAAATGCCTGTTAATAAGCTAATTGAATTCATTTTAACTAGAGTGGAGAAATCATTCTCTCCACTTAATTAGAAGGTAGATGATCAAAATGAACTCAAAAGCAAAGCAGTTTATAAATTGAAGAGAACAAATACGCTTCTCTGTGATAAAGGTTTTGGCGAAATTGCACCATGTCACAAGTCAACAGTTCTGGTCTTCAGAGCAGTTTTTAGAAATACTAAAATGAGGGGCGCCTGGGTGGGTCAGTCAGTTAAGCCTCCTACTCTTGGTTTTGGCCCGGTCATGAACTCCTGATTCAGGGGTTGGAGCCCCACGTCGGGCTCTGTGCTCTCAGCGTAGAGCCTGCTTTGGATTTTCTCTCTCTCTCTCTCTCTCTCTTTCCTCTCTCTCTCTTTCTCTGCCCCTCCCTTGCTTTCTCTCCTGTCTAAAAATAAATCAGTAAACTTAAAAAATACTAAAACTAACACTACAATGTTACAGGAAATTTCTTCACCTTTTTGGTGATGGATATAGAAACAATTTCAACATTAATAAGAATATACATGGATGAAGAATAAAGGAAATATAGTATATATATTTAGTGAAATATTATTCAGCCATAAGATAATGGAATTTGTCATTTATGACAACATGGATGGACCTTGAGGACATTATGCTATGAAATAGGACAGAGAATGATAACTATCATATGATATAAGTCTTTAAAATTCTAATAAAGAATCACAGATTCAGAGAACAGGTCGGTGGTTTCCAGAGGCAAGGGGGTAACAGGGTGGGTAAAATGGGTGAAGGTGGTCAAAAGGTACAAACTTCCAGTTATAAAATAAATAAGGCCTCGCAATATAATGTACAGCATGGTGACTAAAGTTAGTAATACTGTGTTGCATATTTCAAAGTTGCTAAGGGAGTAGATCTTACAGGATCTCATCACAAGAAAAAACAATTTTAACTATCTGTGGTGACAGATGTTAACAAGACTTACTGGAGTGATCATACTGCAATGTGTGCAAATAATGAATCATATTCTATGCCTGAAACCAATATAATGTTTTATGTCATGACTCCTCAGTTAAAAGAATATATTGCTTGGGCACCCTCCTACACTGTTGGTGGGAATGTAAACTGGTACAGCCGCTCTGGAAAACAGTGTGGAGGTTCCTCAAAAAACTATCAATAGAACTCCCCTATGACCCAGAAATAGCACTGCTGGGGATCTACCCAAGGGATAC